>CM074184.1:30841706-32041706 GCA_037179385.1 Holothuria scabra
CTAAGCATTAATTCAGGTAACGTACTTCTTTTACATACAGAACATGAACCATTTTAAAATTGCTGATAAAATGTTTATTTAAAATTCCTTTAAATGGTGTTCGAACTTTTCGTCGAATTCATGGTGGTAAAGAATACACGGCAAGCGAGAAAATGTAGTAGTTTACAATGCTACCCCTTTAACCTGCTCATTACGTTTTAATTCATGTCCCGAGGTTTCTTAACATACGAGAAATGAATCTCATTGAACTCATTGAAATATGTTGTTCGTTTAAAACACTTTTGAAAGTGGGTATTTTTTCGTGAAACTCACGGTGGTAAAGAATGCACGGCAAGAGAAAAACTGTACCAGGGTAAAATACTCCCTCATTAACCTGCTAACTAAGCATTAATTCAGGTAACGTACTTCTTTTACATACAGAACATTAATCATTTTAGAATTGCTGATAAAATGTTAATTGAAAATTAATTTTAATAGTGTTCAAATTTTTCGTCGAATTAATGGTGGTAAAGAATACACGGTAAGCGAGAAAATGTAGTAGTTTACAATGCTACCACTTTAACCTGCTCATTACGTTTTAATTCATGTCCCGAGGTTTCTGAACATACGAAACATGAATCTCATTAAACTCATTGAAATATGTTGTTCGTTTAAAACACTTTTGAAAGTGGGTATTTTTTCGTCAAACTCACGGTGGTAAAGAATACACGGCAATAGAAAAACTGTACCAGTGTAAAATACTACCTCATTTAACCTGCTAACTAAGCATGAATTCAGGTAACCTACTTCTTTTACATGCAGAACAGGAATCTTTTTAAATTGCTGATAAAATGTTAATTGAAAAATCCTTTTTATGGTGTTCAAATTTTTCGTCGAATTAATGGTGGTAAAGAATACATGGCAAGCAAGAAAATGTAGTAGTGGTGTACAATGCTCCCCTTTAACTTGCTCATTACGTATTAATTCATGTCCCAAAGTGTCTTAATATACAAAACATGAAATTTATTAAAATCCTTAAAATATGTTGTTCGTTAAAAACACTTTTGAAAGTGTATATTTTTTCGTCAAACTCATGGTGGTGAAGAATACACGGCAAGAGAAAAACTGTACCAGTGTAAAATACTCCCTAATTAACCAGCGAACTAAGCATTAATTCAGGTAACGTACTTCTTTTACATACAGAACATGAATCATTTTAAAATAGCTGATAAAATGTTTATTTAAAATTCCTTTAAATGGTGTTCGAACTTTTCGTCGAATTCATGGTGGTAAAGAATACACGGCAAGCGAGAAAATGTAGTAGTCTACAATGCTCCCCCTTTAACTTTCTCATTACGTATTAATTCATGTCCCCAAGGGTCTTAATATACAAAACATGAATCTCATTAAACTCCTTAAAATATGTTGTTCGTTTAAAACACTTTTGAAAGTGGGTATTTTTTCGTCAAACTCACGGTGGTAAAGAATGCACGGCAATAGAAAAACTGTACCAGTGTAAAATACTCCCTCATTAACCTGCTAACTAAGCATGAATTCAGGTAACCTACTTCTTTTACATGCAGAACAGGAATCTTTTTAAATTGCTGATAAAATGTTAATTGAAAAATCCTTTTTATGGTGTTCAAATTTTTCGTCGAATTAATGGTGGTAAAGAATACACGGCAAGCAAGAAAATGTAGTAGTGGTGTACAATGCTCCCCTTTAACTTTCTCATTACGTATTAATTCATGTCCCGAAGTGTCTTAATATACAAAACATGAATCTCATTAAACTCATTGAAATATGTTGTTCGTTTAAAACACTTTTGAAAGTGTGTATTTTTTCGTCAAACTCATGGTGGTAAAGAATGCACGGCAATAGAAAAACTGTACCAGTGTAAAATACTCCCTCATTAACCTGCTAACTAAGCATGAATTCAGGTAACCTACTTCTTTTACATGCAGAACAGGAATCTTTTTAAATTGCTGATAAAATGTTAATTGAAAAATCCTTTTAATGGTGTTCAAATTTTTCGTCGAATTCATGGTGGTAAAGAATACACGGCAAGCGAGAAAATGTAGTAGTTTACAATGCTCCCCTTTAACTTTCTCATTACGTATTAATTCATGTCCCAAAGTGTCTTAATATACAAAACATAAATCTCATTAAACTCCTTAAAATATGTTGTTCGTTTAAAACACTTTTGAAAGTGTAAATTTTTTCGTGAAACTGACGGTGGTAAAGAATACACGGCAATAGAAAAACTGTACCAGTGTAAAATACTCCCTCATTAACCTGCTAACTAAGCATTAATTCAGGTAACGTACTTCTTTTACATACAGAACATGAATCATTTTAAAATTGCTGATAAAATGTTTATTTAAAATTCCTTTTAATGGTGTTCGAATTTTTCGTCGAATTCATGGTGGTAAAGAATACACGGCAAGCGAGAAAATGGAGTAGTTTACAATGCTACCCCTTTAACCTGCTCACTACGTATTAATTCATGTCCCGAGGTTTCTTAACATACGAAACATGAATCTCATTAAACTCATTGAAATATGTTGTTCGTTTAAAACACTTTTGAAAGTGTGTATTTTTTCGTCAAACTGACGGTGATAAAGAATACACGGCAATAGAAAAACTGTACCAGTGTAAAATACTCCCTCATTAACCTGCTAACTAAGCATGAATTCAGGTAACGTACTTCTTTTACATACAGAACATTAATCATTTTAGAATTGCTGATAAAATGTTTATTTAAAATTCCTTTTAATGGTGTTCGAACTTTTCGTCGAATTAATGGTGGTAAAGAATACACGGCAAGCGAGAAAATGTAGTAGTTTACAATGCTACCCCTTTAACCTGCTCATTACGTATTAATTCATGTCCCGAGATTTCTTTACATACGAAACATGAATCTCATTAAACTCATTGAAATATGTTGTTCGTTTAAAACACTTTTGAAAGTGTGTATTTTTTCGTCAAACTCACGGTGGTAAAGAATACACGGCAATAGAAAAACTGTACCAGTGTAAAATACTCCCTCATTAACCTGCTAACTAAGCATTAATTCAGGTAACGTTCTTCTTTTACATACAGAACATTAATCATTTTGAAAATGGCTGATAAAATGTTTATTTAAAATTCCTTTTAATGGTGTTCGAAATTTTCGTTGAATTCATGGTGGTAAAGAATACACGGCTATAGAAAATCTGTACTACTCACATGACGCTAGAAATGAATAGCAAGTTTTAGCCATCTCTAGTTGACCACTCTTAATCCAGAATCTATCAGAGAACTTCCTGTTCATGTGTCTTGAGATCATTAAAGTTAAAGGGGTTTGAACTGTTTTAAAGACTGATTGGTCAATGGAACAAGTTTCGTTGTAAAAGGTATTACCTGATGCAATTATAGAGATAGGCTTCACCCGGGAAAAAGCCTTTTTCTCGGGTAATATTGGCTAAAATGTCCTACTGAATTCTAGCAGCACGACCAGTGTAAAATACTCCCTCATTAACCTGCTAACTAAGCATGAATTCAGGTAACGTACTTCTTTTACATGCAGAACAGGAATCATTTTAAAATTGCTGATAAAATGATTATTTAAAATTCCTTTTAATGGTGTTCGAACTTTTCGTCGAATTAATGGTGGTAAAGAATACACGGCAAGCGAGAAAATGTAGTAGTTTACAATGCTACCCCTTTAACCTGCTCATTACGTATTAATTCATGTCCCGAGATTTCTTAACATACGAAACATGAATCTCATTAAACTCATTGAAATATGTTGTTCGTTTAAAACACTTTTAAAAGTGTGTATTTTTTCGTCAAACTCACGGTGGTAAAGAATGCACGGCAATAGAAAAACTGTACCAGTGTAAAATACTCCCTCATTAACCTGCTAAGCATGAATTCAGGTAACCTACTTCTTTTACATACAGAACAGGAATCTTTTTAAATTGCTGATAAAATGTTAATTGAAAAATCCTTTTTATGGTGTTCAAATTTTTCGTCGAATTAATGGTGGTAAAGAATACACGGCAAGCAAGAAAATGTAGTAGTGGTGTACAATGCTCCCCTTTAACTTGCTCATTACGTATTAATTCATGTCCCGAAGTGTCTTAACATACGAAACATGAATCTCATCAAAATCCTTAAAATATGTTGTTCGTTAAAAACACTTTTGAAAGTGTGTATTTTTTCGTCAAACTCATGGTGGTAAAGAATACACGGCAAGAGATAAACTGTACCAGTGTAAAATATCCCTCATTAACCTGCTAACTAAACATTAATCTAGGTAACGTACTTCTTTTACATGCAGAACAGGAATCTTTTTAAATTGCTGATAAAATGTTAAATGAAAAATCCTTTTTATGGTGTTCGAACTTTTCGTCGAATTCATGGTGGTAAAGAATACACGGGGAGCGAGAAAATGTAGAAGTCTACAATGCTCCCCCTTTAACCTGCTCATTACGTATTAATTCATGTCCCGAGGTTTCTTAACATACGAAACATGAATCTCATTAAACTCATTGAAATATGTTGTTCGTTTAAAACACTTTTGAAAGTGTGTATTTTTTCGTCAAACTGACGGTGTTAAAGAATACACGGCAATAGAAAAACTGTACCAGTGTAAAATACTCCCTCATTAACCTGCTAACTAAGCATGAATTCAGGTAACGTACTTCTTTTACATTCAGAACATTAATCATTTCAGAATTGCTGATAAAATGTTTATTTAAAATTCCTTTAAATGGTGTTCGAACTTTTCGTCGAATTAATGGTGGTAAAGAATACACGGCAAGCGAGAAAATGTAGTAGTTTACAATGCTACCCCTTTAACCTGCTCATTACGTATTAATTCATGTCCCGAGGTTTCTTAACATACGAAACATGAATCTCATTAAAATCCTTAAAATATGTTGTTCGTTAAAAACACTTTTGAAAGTGTGTATTTTTTCGTCAAACTCATGGTGGTAAAGAATGCACGGCAAGAGAAAAACTGTACCAGTGTAAAATATCCCTCATTAACCTGCTAACTAAACATTAATCTAGGTAACGTACTTCTTTTACATGCAGAACAGGAATCTTTTTAAATTGCTGATAAAATGTTAAATGAAAAATCCTTTTATGGTGTTCGAACTTTTCGTCGAATTCATGGTGGTAAAGAATACACGGGGAGCGAGAAAATGTAGAAGTCTACAATGCTCCCCTTTAACCTGCTCATTACGTATTAATTCATGTCCCGAGGTTTCTTAACATACGAAACATGAATCTCATTAAACTCATTGAAATATGTTGTTCGTTTAAAACACTTTTGAAAGTGTGTATTTTTTCGTCAAACTGACGGTGTTAAAGAATACACGGCAATAGAAAAACTGTACCAGTGTAAAATACTCCCTCATTAACCTGCTAACTAAGCATGAATTCAGGTAACGTACTTCTTTTACATTCAGAACATTAATCATTTCAGAATTGCTGATAAAATGTTTATTTAAAATTCCTTTAAATGGTGTTCGAACTTTTCGTCGAATTAATGGTGGTAAAGAATACACGGCAAGCGAGAAAATGTAGTAGTTTACAATGCTACCCCTTTAACCTGCTCATTACGTATTAATTCATGTCCCGAGGTTTCTTAACATACGAAACATGAATCTCATTAAACTCATTGAAATATGTTGTTCGTTTAAAACACTTTTAAAAGTGGGTATTTTTTCGTCAAACTCACGGTGGTAAAGAATACACGGCAATAGAAAAACTGTACCAGTGTAAAATACTCCCTCATTAACCTGCGAACTAAGCATTAATTCAGGTAACGTACTTCTTTTACATACAGAACATTAATTATTTTAAAATTGCTGATAAAATGTTAATTGAAAAATCCTTTTAATGGTGTTCAAATTTTTCGTCGAATTAATGGTGGTAAAGAATACACGGCAAGCAAGAAAATGTAGTAGTGGTGTACAATGCTCCCCTTTAACTTGCTCATTACGTATTAATTCATGTCCCGAAGTGTCTTAATATACAAAACATGAAATTCATTAAAATCCTTAAAATATGTTGTTCGTTAAAAACACTTTTGAAAGTGTATATTTTTTCGTCAAACTCATGGTGGTGAAGAATACACGGCAATAGAAAAACTGTGCCAGTGTAAAATACTCCCTCATTAACCTGCTAACTAAGCATGAATTCAGGTAACGTACTTCTTTTACATACAGAACATTAATCATTTTAGAATTGCTGATAAAATGTTTATTTAAAATTCCTTTTAATGGTGTTCGAACTTTTCGTCGAATTAATGGTGGTAAAGAATACACGGCAAGCGAGAAAATGTAGTAGTTTACAATGCTACCCCTTTAACCTGCTCATTACGTATTAATTCATGTCCCGAGATTTCTTAACATACGAAACATGAATCTCATTAAACTCATTGAAATATGTTGTTCGTTTAAAACACTTTTGAAAGTGTGTATTTTTTCGTCAAACTCACGGTGGTAAAGAATACACGGCAATAGAAAAACTGTACCAGTGTAAAATACTCCCTCATTAACCTGCTAACTAAGCATTAATTCAGGTAACGTTCTTCTTTTACATACAGAACATTAATCATTTTGAAAATGGCTGATAAAATGTTTATTTAAAATTCCTTTTAATGGTGTTCGAAATTTTCGTTGAATTCATGGTGGTAAAGAATACACGGCAAGCGAGAAAATGTAGTAGTTTACAATGCTACCCCTTTAACCTGCTCATTACGTATTAATTCATGTCCCGAGGTTTCTTAACATACGAAACATGAATCTCATTAAACTCATTGAAATATGTTGTTCGTTTAAAACACTTTTAAAAGTGTGTATTTTTTCGTCAAACTCACGGTGGTAAAGAATTCACGGCTATAGAAAATCTGTACTACTCACATGACGCTAGAAATGAATAGCAAGTTTTAGCCATCTCTAGTTGACCACTCTTAATCCAGAATCTATCAGAGAACTTCCTGTTCATGTGTCTTGAGATCATTAAAGTTAAAGGGGTTTGAACTGTTTTAAAGACTGATTGGTCAATGGAACAAGTTTCGTTGTAAAAGGTATTACCTGATGCAATTATAGAGATAGGCTTCACCCGGGAAAAAGCCTTTTTCTCGGGTAATATTGGCTAAAATGTCCTACTGAATTCTAGCAGCACGACCAGTGTAAAATACTCCCTCATTAACCTGCTAACTAAGCATGAATTCAGGTAACGTACTTCTTTTACATGCAGAACAGGAATCATTTTAAAATTGCTGATAAAATGTTTATTTAAAATTCCTTTTAATGGTGTTCGAACTTTTCGTCGAATTAATGGTGGTAAAGAATACACGGCAAGCGAGAAAATGTAGTAGTTTACAATGCTACCCCTTTAACCTGCTCATTACGTATTAATTCATGTCCCGAGATTTCTTAACATACGAAACATGAATCTCATTAAACTCATTGAAATATGTTGTTCGTTTAAAACACTTTTAAAAGTGTGTATTTTTTCGTCAAACTCACGGTGGTAAAGAATGCACGGCAATAGAAAAACTGTACCAGTGTAAAATACTCCCTCATTAACCTGCTAACTAAGCATGAATTCAGGTAACGTACTTCTTTTACATTCAGAACATTAATCATTTCAGAATTGCTGATAAAATGTTTATTTAAAATTCCTTTAAATGGTGTTCGAACTTTTCGTCGAATTAATGGTGGTAAAGAATACACGGCAAGCGAGAAAATGTAGTAGTTTACAATGCTACCCCTTTAACCTGCTCATTACGTATTAATTCATGTCCCGAGGTTTCTTAACATACGAAACATGAATCTCATTAAAATCCTTAAAATATGTTGTTCGTTAAAAACACTTTTGAAAGTGTGTATTTTTTCGTCAAACTCATGGTGGTAAAGAATGCACGGCAAGAGAAAAACTGTACCAGTGTAAAATATCCCTCATTAACCTGCTAACTAAACATTAATCTAGGTAACGTACTTCTTTTACATGCAGAACAGGAATCTTTTTAAATTGCTGATAAAATGTTAAATGAAAAATCCTTTTTATGGTGTTCGAACTTTTCGTCGAATTCATGGTGGTAAAGAATACACGGGGAGCGAGAAAATGTAGAAGTCTACAATGCTCCCCCTTTAACCTGCTCATTACGTATTAATTCATGTCCCGAGGTTTCTTAACATACGAAACATGAATCTCATTAAACTCATTGAAATATGTTGTTCGTTTAAAACACTTTTGAAAGTGTGTATTTTTTCGTCAAACTGACGGTGTTAAAGAATACACGGCAATAGAAAAACTGTACCAGTGTAAAATACTCCCTCATTAACCTGCTAACTAAGCATGAATTCAGGTAACGTACTTCTTTTACATTCAGAACATTAATCATTTCAGAATTGCTGATAAAATGTTTATTTAAAATTCCTTTAAATGGTGTTCGAACTTTTCGTCGAATTAATGGTGGTAAAGAATACACGGCAAGCGAGAAAATGTAGTAGTTTACAATGCTACCCCTTTAACCTGCTCATTACGTATTAATTCATGTCCCGAGGTTTCTTAACATACGAAACATGAATCTCATTAAAATCCTTAAAATATGTTGTTCGTTAAAAACACTTTTGAAAGTGTGTATTTTTTCGTCAAACTCATGGTGGTAAAGAATGCACGGCAAGAGAAAAACTGTACCAGTGTAAAATATCCCTCATTAACCTGCTAACTAAACATTAATCTAGGTAACGTACTTCTTTTACATGCAGAACAGGAATCTTTTTAAATTGCTGATAAAATGTTAATTGAAAAATCCTTTTTATGGTGTTCGAACTTTTCGTCGAATTCATGGTGGTAAAGAATACACGGCAAGCGAGAAAATGTAGAAGTCTACAATGCTCCCCTTTAACCTGCTCATTACGTATTAATTCATGTCCCGAGATTTCCTAACATACGAAACATGAATCTCATTAAACTCATTGAAATATGTTGTTCGTTTAAAACACTTTTAAAAGTGTGTATTTTTTCGTCAAACTCACGGTGGTAAAGAATGCACGGCAATAGAAAATCTGTATTACTCGTGTAAAATACTCCCTCATTAACCTGCTAACTAAGCATTAATTCAGGTAACGTACTTCTTTTACATGCAGAACAGGAATCATTTTAAAATTGCTGATAAAATGTTTATTTAAAATTCCTTTTAATGGTGTTCGAACTTTTCGTCGAATTAATGGTGGTAAAGAATACACGGCAAGCGAGAAAATGTAGTAGTTTACAATGCTACCCCTTTAACCTGCTCATTACGTATTAATTCATGTCCCGAGGTTTCTTAACATACGAAACATGAATCTCATTAAACTCATTGAAATATGTTGTTCGTTTAAAACACTTTTAAAAGTGGGTATTTTTTCGTCAAACTCACGGTGGTAAAGAATACACGGCAATAGAAAAACTGTACCAGTGTAAAATACTCCCTCATTAACCTGCGAACTAAGCATTAATTCAGGTAACGTACTTCTTTTACATACAGAACATTAATTATTTTAAAATTGCTGATAAAATGTTAATTGAAAAATCCTTTTAATGGTGTTCAAATTTTTCGTCGAATTAATGGTGGTAAAGAATACACGGCAAGCAAGAAAATGTAGTAGTGGTGTACAATGCTCCCCTTTAACTTGCTCATTACGTATTAATTCATGTCCCGAAGTGTCTTAATATACAAAACATGAAATTCATTAAAATCCTTAAAATATGTTGTTCGTTAAAAACACTTTTGAAAGTGTATATTTTTTCGTCAAACTCATGGTGGTGAAGAATACACGGCAAGAGATAAACTGTACCAGTGTAAAATACTCCCTCATTAACCTGCTAACTAAGCATGAATTCAGGTAACCTACTTCTTTTACATGCAGAACAGGAATCTTTTTAAATTGCTGATAAAATGTTAATTGAAAAATCCTTTTAATGGTGTTCGAACTTTTCGTCGAATTCATGGTGGTAAAGAATACACGGCAAGCGAGAAAATGTAGTAGTCTACAATGCTCCCCCTTAAACTTTCTCATTACGTATTAATTCATGTCCCAAAGTGTCTTAACATACAAAACATGAATCTCATTAAACTCCTTAAAATATGTTGTTCGTTTAAAACACTTTTGAAAGTGGGTATTTTTTCGTGAAACTCACGGTGGTAAAGAATGCACGGCAAGAGAAAAACTGTACCAGTGTAAAATACTCCCTCATTAACCTGCTAACTAAGCATTAATTCAGGTAACGTACTTCTTTTACATACAGAACATTAATCATTTTAAAATTGCTGATAAAATGTTTATTTAAAATTCCTTTTAATGGTGTTCAAATTTTTCGTCGAATTAATGGTGGTAAAGAATACACGGCAAGCGAGAAAATGTAGTAGTTTACAATGCTACCCCTTTAACCTGCACATTACGTTTTAATTCATGTCCCGAGGTTTCTTAACATACGAAACATGAATCTCATTAAACTCATTGAAATATGTTGTTCGTTTAAAACACTTTTGAAAGTGGGTATTTTTTCGTCAAACTCACGGTGGTAAAGAATGCACGGCAATAGAAAAACTGTACCAGTGTAAAATACTACCTCATTAACCTGCTAACTAAGCATGAATTCAGGTAACCTACTTCTTTTACATGCAGAACAGGAATCTTTTTAAATTGCTGATAAAATGTTAATTGAAAAATCCTTTTTATGGTGTTCAAATTTTTCGTCGAATTAATGGTGGTAAAGAATACATGGCAAGCAAGAAAATGTAGTAGTGGTGGACAATGCTCCCCTTAACTTGCTCATTACGTATTAATTCATGTCCCGAAGTGTCTTAATATACAAAACATGAATCTCATTAAAATCCTTAAAATATGTTGTTCGTTAAAAACACTTTTGAAAGTGTGTATTTTTTCGTCAAACTCATGGTGGTAAAGAATGCACGGCAAGAGAAAAACTGTACCAGTGTAAAATACTCCCTCATTAACCTGCTAACTAAGCATTAATTCAGGTAACGTACTTCTTTTACATACAGAACATTAATCATTTTAAAATTGCTGATAAAATGTTTATTTAAAATTCCTTTTAATGGTGTTCAAATTTTTCGTCGAATTAATGGTGGTAAAGAATACACGGCAAGCGAGAAAATGTAGTAGTTTACAATGCTACCCCTTTAACCTGCTCATTACGTTTTAATTCATGTCCCGAGGTTTCTTAACATACGAAACATGAATCTCATTAAACTCATTGAAATATGTTGTTCGTTTAAAACACTTTTGAAAGTGGGTATTTTTTCGTCAAACTCACGGTGGTAAAGAATGCACGGCAATAGAAAAACTGTGCCAGTGTAAAATACTCCCTCATTAACCTGCTAACTAAGCATGAATTCAGGTAACCTACTTCTTTTACATGCAGAACAGGAATCTTTTTAAATTGCTGATAAAATGTTAATTGAAAAATCCTTTTAATGGTGTTCAAATTTTTCGTCGAATTCATGGTGGTAAAGAATACACGGCAAGCAAGAAAATGTAGTAGTGGTGTACAATGCTCCCCTTTAACTTGCTCATTACGTATTAATTCATGTCCCAAAGTGTCTTAATATACAAAACATGAATCTCATTAAAATCCTTAAAATTTGGTTGTTCGTTAAAAACACTTTTGAAAGTGTATATTTTTTCGTCAAACTCATAGTGGTGAAGAATACACGGCAAGAGATAAACTGTACCAGTGTAAAATACTCCCTCATTAACCTGCTAACTAAGCATTAATTCAGGTAACGTACTTCTTTTACATACAGAACATGAATCATTTTAAAATTGCTGATAAAATGTTTATTTAAAATTCCTTTAAATGGTGTTCGAACTTTTCATCGAAATCATGGTGGTAAAGAATTCACGACAAGCGAGAAAATGTTGTTGTCTACAGTGCTACCCCTTAAAACTGCTTATTAGACCTGACTTGATGTCCCGATGTGTCTTATTATACTAAACATTAATCTCAATAAACACCTTAAAATATGTTGTTTGTTTAAAACATTTTTGGAGGTGTACACATTTTTTCGTGAAACTCATGGTGGTAAAGAATACACGGCAAGAGAAAAAACTGTAGCAGTGTAAAATACTCCCTCATTAATCTGCTAACTAAACATTAATTCAGGTAACGAATTCTTTTACATATAGAACATCAATCATTTTAAATTGCTGATAAAATGCTAACTGAAAATCTTTTTTATGGTGTTCAAATTCTTGTCGAATTTATGGTGGTAAAGAATACATGGCAAGCGAGAAAATGGTGTTGTCTTCAATGCAACCCCTTTAAACTGCTAACTAAGCATTAATTCAGGTAACGAACTATTTTTACTCACATAAAGTGAATCATTTTACATTGCTGATAAAAGTTGATTGGAAAATCCTCCTTGTGGTGTTCAAATTTTTCGTCGAAATCATGGTGGTAAAGAATTCACGACAAGCGAGAAAATGTTGTTGTTTACAGTGCTACATCTTTAAACTGCTCATTAGACCTGAGTTGATGTCCCGATGTGTCTTATTATACTAAACATTAATCTCAATAAACACCTTGAAATATGTTGTTTGCTTCAAACATTTTTGGAGGTGTTCATTTTTTTGTGAAACTCATGGTGGTAAAGAATACACGGCAAGAGAAAAACTGTAGCAGTGTAAAATACTCCCTCATTAACCTTCTTACCAAAGAATTAATTCAGGTAACAAACTACTTTAATATACAGAACATGAATCATTTTATATTGCTGATAAAAGTTGATTGAAAAATCCTTTTTATGGTGTTCAAATTTTTCGTCGAACTTATGGTGGTAAAGAATACACGGCTACAGAAAAACTGTAGCAGTGGAAAATTCTCTCTCGTCAACTTGCTAACTAAGCATTTATTCAGGTAACGAACTACTTTTACTAACCGAAAGTGAATCATTTTACATTGCTGATAAAAAGTTGATTGATAGATCCTTTTTATGATGTTCAAATTTTTCGTCGAATTCATGGTGGTAAAGAATACACGGCTAGAGAAAAACTGTAGCTGTGGAAAAATCTCCCTCTTCAACCTGCTAACTAAACATTTATTCAGGTAACGAACTACCTTTACTCACCGAAAGTGAATCATTTTACATTGCTGAAAGAAGGTTGGTTGAATAATCCTTCTTGTGGTGTTCAAATTTTTCGTCGAAATCATGGTGGTAAAGAATACACGACAAACGAGAAAATGCTGTTGTCTACGATACTACCCCTTTAAACTGTTCATTAGGTATTATTTCCTGTCCCGGGGTGCCTCAACATACAAAACATGAATCATCTTAAACTATTAAAAGTATGTTGTTCCTTAAAACACTTTCTAAAGTGTTCATTTTTCCGTCAAATTCAAGGTGGTAAAGAAAGAATACACGGCAAGAGAAAAACTGTAGCAGTGTAAAATACTCCCCCTTTAACCTGCTAACTAAACATTAATTCAGGTAACGAATTCTTTTAGATATAGAACATCAATCATTTTAAATTGCTGTGATAAAATGCTAACTGAAAATCTTTCTTATGGTGTTCAAATTTTTGTCGAATTTATGGTGGTAAAGAATACACGGCAAGCGAGAAAATGGTGTTGTCTTCAATGCAACCCCTTTAAACTGCTAACTAAGCATTAATTCAGGTAACGAACTATTTTTACTCACATGAAGTGAATCATTTTACATTGCTGATAAAAGTTGATTGAAAAATCCTTTTTATGGTGTTCAAATTTTTCGTCGAATTCATGGTGGTAAAGAATACACGGCAAGCGAGAAAAACTGTAGCAGTGTGAAATTCCCCCTCATTAACCTGCTAACTAAGTACTAATTCAGGTAACGAACCACTTTTACTCACCGAAAGTGAATCATTTTACATTGCTGATAAAAGTTGATTGAAAAAATCCTGCTTGTGGTGTTCAAATTTTTCGTCGAAATCATGGTGGTAAAGAATTCACGACAAGCGAGAAAATGTTGTTGTCTACAGTGCTACCCCTTAAAACTGCTCATTAGACCTGACTTGATGTCCCGATGTGTCTTATTATACTAAACATTAATCTCAATAAACACCTTAAAATATGTTGTTTGTTTAAAACATTTTTGGAGGTGTACACATTTTTTCGTGAAACTCATGGTGGTAAAGGATACACGGCAAGAGAAAAACTGTAGCAGTGTAAAATACTCCCTCATTAATCTGCTAACTAAACATTAATTCAGGTAACGAATTCTTTTACATATTTCATTTCATTTCATTTCATTTATTTGTTTCATCACATTACATATTATAATATGATGTGAAAGGAAGTCATCCAGAAAACCAAAATTGGCTTAACAAAGTGGATGACTCCCTATAACCAAGAAAAAAGATAATAGATACTTGCAATTTCTACAAAACAAACAGCAAACAAAAACGTACATACATAACTATGACATGTCTCCGTATTATACACTCACATTTGGAAAAATTATGAGCATACTTGAAAGATATTAAGAATAATTTCAATTTCACCAAGGGAACTTAATAATTATCAATGATGCCTTCCTTAATCGCCTTCTTAAAGATAAACAGAGAGGCAGAATTTTTTACTGAGTCTGTGAGGGTATTCCAGATTTTAGTGCTACGATTACGCAAGCTAAACGATCCAATGTTCGTACGATAGTAATGACGATGGGCAGATTTAGCGTGTCTAGTACTATGCCTATGAACAGAAGTATTGCTAATTATAAAATTATGAAATGTATCTGGTAGTAGTCTATTCCAAGCCTTGTAAGAAAATACAGCAATGTTGTAATCAATGATGTCGGTAAATTTGAGTAATTGAAACTTTTTAAATAGTGGGTTGGTGTGGTCCCTGGGACCTGCATGAGCTAAATGGCGAACCGCTCGTTTCTGCAATGTAGTAAGTTGGCTAAGGTAAGAACTGTTAGCCCCGCTCCAGACAATGGAACAATAATTTAAGTGGGGAATAATTAAAGTCTGGTATAGTGTCATGAGTATATTTCTTGGCAAAAAGTGTTTTAGTTTGGATAGTACGCCCACGTTTCTTGAAATCGTCTTGGAAATATTTGTAATGTGTTCTCGCCAGGTGAGCTTTTCATCTATGTATACTCCTAGAAACCTCGTTGTGGTCACTTGCTTAATAGCAATCCCATTTATACAGACATCACTACCCCGCCTGCTAGTTCTATTATTACCAAAGATAATATAGTTAGTTTTACTAATGTTTAAGGATAGCTTGTTAGCAGAGAACCAGTTACATATCTTACTCAGTTCAATTGAAGCGGTATCATACAATGAATCTACACTCTTATGTCTGAAGAAAATGTTAGTGTCATCAGCAAAAAGTATAATATCAGCTTTATCAGCAACAAACTAAATATCATTCATATAAACAATGAACAGGAGTGGCCCCAGTATGGACCCTTGGGGTACCCCACAACGAATATCCTTGAGACTTGAAGTCATACCCTTGTAATAAGTATATTGGGATCTATTTGAGATGTAGCTGTGAAACCAATCTAGAACATTACCTCGGATACCATAAGTCTCTAGTTTAGCAAATAGGATACTATGATCAATTGTATCGAATGCTTTACTTAGGTCTAGAAATACACCCATTGAAATATTATTACCATCTAAACTTGTGCATAGCTTGTCTAAAGCATCCGATAGGGCTAATTCAGTTGAATGGTTAGGACGAAAACCATACTGTCCTTTACAGAGGATATGAAAATTTTTAAGAAAATCATGCACTCGGTTAAACATTAACCTTTCAATTATCTTTGCAAAACATGAAAGTAAGGAAATAGGGCGATAATTTTCAAAAGCTTGTGGGTCCCCCTTTTTAAACACGGGTAATACTTTCGCCGTTTTCAATTTGTTTGGAAATACTCCTGTCTTGAACGAAAGATTAAAAATATAAGTAAGTGGTGTAGCAATAAACGGTAACACATATAGAACATCAATCATTTTAAATTGCTGATAAAATGCTAACTGAAAATCTTTTTTATGGTGTTCAAATTCTTGTCGAATTTATGGTGGTAAAGAATACATGGCAAGCGAGAAAATGGTGTTGTCTTCAATGCAACCCCTTTAAACTGCTAACTAAGCATTACTTCAGGTAACGAACTTCTTTTACTCACAGAACGTGATTCATTTTACATTGCTGACAAATTTTGATTCAAAAATTCTTTTTAAGGTGTTCAAATTTTCGTCGTTTAAAGAATACACGGCAATTGCGAAGGTGTAGCTGACTACAATACTGCCTTAACGTACAGAACACGTGAATTATTTTTTTAAAATGCTGAAAAAGTGTTTATCGAAGAGATACCATTAAACTTGTTTCAGCTCTTCGCAAGTCAATTGTGGTACGTATTTTATGGCAAGCGATGAGATAATGAAGTATACAATACACCCTCTTTAACCTATTCATTAATTATAAATTCATTTCGCTCATCCCTTTAATAAACCATTTTCAAAATACTGCCTACACCCCCTTAAACCTGCTCACTAGGTATACGAGTTATACCTTGCTTCACTGTATAGGACAGGAACTATTTTAAAATAAAAAAGGATGATTTTATTATTCATTAATTAAATATCTTACACTATTTTTAGTAAAAATTAAATAAAGTACACAAATTGCACTTGGAATTAATACCAGTTACTAGAAGCTTTACTTCGACAGTAAAAGCTCAGAAGAAAAAGCATGCCGATTATGATTTCAAGAACACTCTTGATGGAGATTAAAAGCTACCATACTTCCCTTATAAGGAGACCGCGCAACACCCCGGGTGGAGTCATGATGTACGCGAGCGCAGTATACTGAGTTTCCGGAAGTGGTAAAGAATTATTAAGTGGTAACGTATGCACAGTACACCAATACAACTCACAACAACCTGTTCAGTGGACAGCGAACAGGACATTTGGGATTCTGACCCCGTGACCTCGGCAAAGAAACGCAGTTGAGCGAACCAAAAAAAAAAAAAAAAACTGAAGCTGGCGAATAATAAGAAAATAACGGCTGTACGGAAGTTGATAAATGCCATCTCCACGGTCGGAGGGTTCTTCGAACTTTCGGTTAGCATTTCGAAAATGTTTTGCGGGATAACGGGGCTGATTCATGAAGGGGTCGCTTCGTTCTATCACCATGCTTCTGCTGACCCAGGGGAAACTGTTACAGGGGCGCCACAGCCCCGAAAAGGTCCGATAATTTGCTATTTTGCCATTGCGACTTTCAACGGGACGGTCATTGGTAAATATTTCAAAAATGTTTCGCGGGACCAGGGGAATGATTCATGTAGGGGTGGGTCCATTCCATCACCATGCTTCCGCTGAGCCTGGCGCAAATTGTCACAGGGGGCTCCAAAGCCCCGAAAAGGTCCGATAACTTATTTCTATACGGTGGGGCCTGGGGTTGAGATTGGTACGTTACTTGTAAGGATGGCATTCTCGTAGGACCGGGAACCTCTATATGTTCAAAACTTTATTACGTTAAAAATGAAATAATGCACTTTTTCGCATGGAAAGGTTCGAATTAATAACGAAAACCCACATTTTGCGCGATCTTAACAGAACAATACCAGTCGAATTGGGCACCACTATAACTTTTAGGGTAATTCGTTCCCATGTTCTCTATTCTAGTTTTTTTTTTCCGTGTGGTTTCATTTTTGTTCAACCTTAGGGTGGTCATGCACAAAAGAGCTATTTTCTGTCGTCTATGTACTTCGTTGCACTGCACCCATGCGGGCTAAAGGAACTCCATGGTACGTCGTCCATATTATGTGTGTATGGGACGTGTAGATTTGTTTTGTTTTTTGTTTTTGTTTTCTTTTCCTTTTTGTAAAGGGGGACTGCTCGCATAAGCTTTGCTTTTTCAGTCGTCCTCCACCACCTTGTTTAAATGTTGTATCATTTTGTATTTAAACTGTGGAAATAAGCTCAAACTCAAACTCAACTCAGATATTATCCTGGTTTTACCCTAAGTGCAGGCCGGTTTTGCGATGTGTGTATGGGCACTTGCAGGGATTCCGAGCCCACAATTGCCCAAAGGTGGCATACTAATGAAAAAGCTCAACTGTGGAAACTCAGTTGTAGGCTAAGTGAAAACCCCAAAGACCTGACAAATCGCTTGCATAAGATTCATTTAATTTTTTGTGTGGATATTCACTGGGTTTCTTCGTAGACAACCTTTACTGGTAAATGCATGGGAACGGTGGTCGAACTTCCTCACTTGAATGATAGCTCAAAACCTGCAAGTCTTGCAGACAACTTGGCAGATCTCATGGACGTTACAGATAAGGGGTCGTTGAAGGGATCGTACTTTGCGCGAAAAAAGGAACTTGTTATTGTCGCGCTGTTGCGAGCACTACGACGTCGGCGTGGGATCCAGGGGAGAAGCCCCCAAAAGCTCTGAGGATTTAGACATCTCAAATGCCTATAATGCGGTGACATATTGCCAATATGACAAAATTTTGATTTCATAAAGGTTTAGAGCAAAAGGTGAATTCATGTATGGTTATCAAAGAGAAAGTTTTAAATCTTGAAATTACAATGTGATCAGAAAATAAGTTCTCTTAAAATTGAGGTGCGGCTATGGTGGATCCAATTGCAACCGGAGTGGTAGTATCCAGATGCAGCGGATTCCCAGAAGAAACCCCCTTAAAATCACGTGGAATGTAATGAAGTATTCAAGATTAATTAGGTAAAAATAGCGAAGGCTTAAATTACAAATCATGAAGAAATTTTAAGCGAAATGACTTCTGCAATGCAAACGAATTTTATAGAACCATTCAAAACTGCAGTGGCGTAACCAGCATGGGGGTAGAGGGGGGGACCCCCAGTGGAATGCCTTGCCCCGCCCCCCTCGAATGAAAAAATAAATGACAATGGGTAATCGGTGGTATTACCTGTTACTACGTACAACTTACAACAGTCCCTTGTTTCAATTTTGAATTTTTATGCGTTCTTAACGGATATCCTGTCTTGTAGTTAGACAGGTAGCATCTTTGTGCGATGGGGTAGGATTAAAGACCGCAGATACTTTGAAGTCAGTCGCGAAGCCACGGGGGGCCTGGGTCTGCCCCCCCCCCCCCAGATTTCCTTCAGACTCCCCAGACTTTTTGCGTCCTGATAAACATTGTTCCTCTGGCAGTATGTATGTCACTTGTAAGATCTCTGCAAAGACTATGAAATATTTCATGTTCCCCAAAAAGGAAAATCCTAAAACGTAGGTCTGTAATCAGTTAAAAGTTTTGCCAAACATAGCACCATTTTGCATCTAGGAAATCTAACGCAAAGAAAGTTTCTCAGAGGTGACACGACTACTTTTGGTTTTCCTATATATTAAAGCTGAAATCCATTCAAATATTGCCCCATTTGCGATCTGCGATCTCCTGAAGTTTTCAATTTTTCCCAAGGGAAAGGGAGATACCGGTTCCCTTTAGTTTCATCCCAAAGGCGACAGATCAGATACGCCAAGTTTGGGTTCCCTAAAAGGTGCATGTATTACCATTTTTCATAAATTGATATTTTTATTCTTAATATTTGAGAAGTGGCAGACATGAGTTCGTATTTCAAGGCTGGGTACATGCAGCTTAAAACACGTGGGAAGTGCCGTTTTCGGCCATCTGGAGGGTTTTTAAAGCCCAAAATTTTTTTGTACGCTCCGCGCCAACTGATGGTGGCGCTCCGCTTAGATAGTCTTGCCGCGGCTGACCCTAGGAGGTACCAGCCCCTCCCACTTATTATCCATCCCCTCCCCCCTAAAATTCGATTTAAAACTGCAAATTTTGTCTGAAGGCGGAACAAACCAAACACTTCATAAGTAACCATCTCCGATAGATCTCTATCGAATAAGTGTAATGTTGAATAGCTCTCGGTAGGGGTGACAGTTTATAGCTATACCCCGCCATTCAAACAGAATATCCAAGCCTCGTAGTCCTCAACGGACCATTTAAAACCATGAGGACACGATAAACTTTGTACAAAAAGCAAAGAGCTGAAACAAAACCTGCAGGGCTAAGGGTAAGACACTGGCACTTAATGTCGGAAAATCCGAATCTGTATCAAAGTTTCCGACATCACCGGTCATAGCCTTCGAGAGGGCACCCAAACATAATAAAACATGTACCTATTTTTCTTGGCTTGAAGCGACGGGGAACTGGAACAACTAACGAGGAGAACGAAGATGGCTCCATCGATTCTTTCATCGAAAAGCTCAGATATTAAGAGCAAATATTTTATTGAATTTAGACCAGGGCAAACTAGAAACTAACCTAACTACTGTTGAAGGTCAACATCTAAAACCCAAGAGCACAAACATGTTTTAGAAACCTAACAGGACAGTTCTTCAAAGTATCTGCGGTCTTTAATACCACCCACAGCTCAAAGATGTTACCCGTTTAATTACAAGACAGAATATTCTTTAAGAACGCATAAAATTCAAAATTGAAACAATGGACTGCATGCGTAGTATTAGATAAAGCCACCGCCTAACCATTTTCATTCATTAATTTTTCTGAGCAACTCCAAACACAAGAAATTGACAATTAACTTGTGTTAGGCTACAATCCTCGACAAAAAAGATGGGAAGAACAAGCAAAACAGGCAATGAACGGATCATCATCCCCATCACTCCCCCATTTAATGTTCTGGCAGCCCAAGGCGTCCTGAAACTTCAACCTTGATACGAGATCGGGGTTTGTCCCATCAGGGAGTTGCAACTCACTGGTCCCATGTATTTTTGTAGAGGATTGTAGCTATCGTAGCCATAAACATCTTTCATGCATGGGTGTGCTGGGTGGGGTAGGGTGGGAGTAGAAGTTTTACAAATGAGTGAAGATATTGCACAGAAGTTTCTAAAATTTTCTTTGTTTTGTTCCTACTTATGAATTTTTTTTCTTAATACAGAAAGAAATAGCCCTGGTTTTATTTCTTTACTGGGCAAAAGTCAAGACCAAAACAAGGGAGTAAAAGCATACAGTTGATTTTAAAAGCAAGCAAATCGTTAAGGTCTCCATCCAATAGCATTTTAAATGGGAACTTAGAATGGCAAATCGTGTTTTTGATTAGGCATAAATCAAACTTTATACAAATAAAAAACATGAGTTATTTAATTGAGAAATTTTGCATTTGTTTTTCTTGACATGTGTGTGATTAATTAAACATAATTGATATCCAGGTTTTAGATTTTCACAGTTTAAAACTAATGACCAATCCTCTCACCCCAAACTACACTTCTTGTGTGGGGTATCAGAAACTCCGACTCAATTTGCTCGGCATTTTGATTGACTGCTAATTCAAACAGTGCAGGGCAAAACAGTGCAAAGCACCAAACATTATATTGCACGGCATGAACTGCGCTGAGTGTTTTGATTATATACATACTCACCCTGAAGCAATAAACTGAGATTGTGTCTGGATGAGGATGAATTTCAGACAATTGCGGGAGGGGCTTAAGTAAGAAGGTTAGGAGAATTGGAACTGTTTGGGGTGAGAGAATTGGGCTTTTAAGGCATGCATGGTTTGACTATAAAGCATTAAAATGGCCAGCTGACGCAATATACGGAGGAACAAACGACGCTTTGCCGCAGTGGAGAACCTTTTCGACAATCCAATTTATACTCCAGCTGTCAGGCAGATCCCTCTTTGGCATGCAGTAAACATTTATAGTGAGAGTATAAATTTCCAATCATGTGTTTCAAAAAATAAGGGATATTTAGCTGCAATTAACAGGGCCAAAGACACTGAGAAGTTCCATTTCCGTCAATCTGAGAGGCATTTTTAGCCAAAATTTTCTCTGTACACTATGCGCCGACCAATGTTGGCGCTCCGCTTAGAAAGTGTTATAACTGCTTGCCCCCCATCAGCCTTCCCCCCTCCCAGTCAACCCAAAATGAAAAAGTCTAGTTACGCCACTGCAAATCTGCAATGAACAACGCACTACATAGTATCAGGCTCTTTAAAACAGAACAGTAATTTGTGTACAATGCGATTTTACCAATGTGCTTGGTTGTTGTCTTCAACCATTCTCCTGCAAGACCAAATAAATAGTGTCATTTATTCCAATGAAAGAGGAAATGGAAATGTAGAAATTGAAAACTCCGAGCAGCAATTGGGGGAAAAACAAAAGAAGTTAGTTGAGATTTAGAAAAATGGTTTACTCCTCACTCAGATTGATACGTATGCATGGAAAAAGGAAGTTAATTTTCAATGCTACCAGCTCTACCATCCGTTGTTGGTAATCCTGCATTCTGATTGGTTGAGCAGAGACCTGTAATTTCACACCTCACGGTCAATACACGTGAAGAAACTGATAAAGGTAAAGTTTTTCACACATTTTCAGTGGTAGGAATAAACCACATTTGTCTGATCATTACTGATCATGTCTTGACTCCAAATTAGCAACATAATGGACTCGACTTCGCCTCGATCCTTATTTTGCCAACTTGGAGTCTAGCCGGTTCATTCACCATAATATAGTCAGCCAAATGCGACTTATCCCTTAAATATCGGTACCGCCACTTCATTGAGATTTTAAGTCAATTTGAAATATCCCACAGGTGCACTTTCGTTTTAGTATTAATGTATAATGAGCCTATACTGACATGAAGCAGTTTACCCACCCAAAATGAACAGAATTCAAGAGATGAACATATCGCTCTAATAAAGTTTCAATAAAAATGGTTCTGTTAAAAAACATACTTTAAAGGTATTTCATGAAAAGCACTAGCCTATTAGATATATCATCATCATACTATAGAAAGGTGTAGCTACATGCGTCCAATAGGACTTGCCAGCGGACTGAGACACTTTACAAAAATTAAGGGGTAAAATAGTCATCTGGTCAACGTTTATGCAAAACCAGAATGCAAGGCATTCATCCTCGCGAATGGAGGCGGTCTAACGGTTCTAGTGATATTGACAGAGTTGCTAAATTTTAGCCACTCACTGATACGAACAGGCAGTACATGGTGAATTTGTTATGATGAAGAGGTTTGCGCATTTCAGAAAAGGATATCAGTGTTGAAAATTTATACAGGTGAAACATTAGTTATGTGAAGAAAGGGGAACAGAATTGTTTATGTTACAAGCTCGACGTTTAGAAAAGTACATTTGAGTGATACGTATATATGATGTTAAAATTGACTAAACAAAACAGGTGGTGGATGATATTTTCTACTAGATCTAGGAAATAGAAGTGCTTCGATTGCAGAAGAATTGTTTTATGAATAATTTCCGACCGTATCCAAAACTGTCAGAATTTCACACATATTATTGGCAGTTCAAAATATCAAAATTTCCTCACGAATGACAACTTCCTTAGTGTTCTCAGTATTGTTCGAGGGCAGTGCTTATTACGGTTCGGCAGTTCAACCGTATCACCTGTATGTATATGCATCGCATTATCACCAACATAGTAAGCACTTTCAGATCAGAAGAGATGTAACTTGACTATCATCTCGAGTGGCTAATGAATAAAGAGAGATAACTACGCAGTCTTTTATTTTGCTACTCCCTCGTCAGAGATCCCTCTTCCCATTCCTACCATAATTGTCAACAACATAAACAGTACCGGTATAAAATTTCTCACCTTCCTCTTCTTTCTTTAGTAGGATAGGTGCGCAGCTAGAAAGTCTTTTCCCTTACAGTACGGTTGCTCAAAGGAACCATTTTAAATTTGTCTTTCAAGATTGCTAAATTATTAGCACAGCCACCAATGAAAAGAATCTAATGTGAGAATATTTACAAAATGTAAAACAAAAAAAACAAAAAAAACTTGGGTTGAGGTTAACTAAGTTATTTCGATGCGGCTAAGCGAATAAAGCCTTGCGCATGGCCCATATTTGACTTTCCACTGAAACACATCAAACTCTCGAAATGACCTTTTTAAGCCGCGGTATCACTTGATATCATCAACTGTATCACATGTAGTTCGGCTGATCACGTGGTCACCGGCAAAGCAAAGCACATATTGGTAAGGGCGATTCAAGTTTCAGTTCAAACGTTTAGGTCAGAAGAAAACTACGCAGTTACTATTGCGCAATTTTCGCATCCTAACCCTCTATGACCGTCTTCAGTTTTGAACAAAATAAGATATAACTTAAGTTTGTCGCTCTTGTTACAGTTAAAAAGTTCCTTGGTCATGCAAAGAAATCACCCGTTCAATGTTTTCTTTACAACAACGCCGAAACTTTCACGTCAACAGATTGCTCGGATGTTTCAAACTGTAAGAAAAGAAGGGTAGCGACCATGTCATAAAGAACGGCAGTTGACAAAAACTATAGAAAGGGCTTCTGCATGAGAACCCCATATAGTCGCTCCCTGTTCGTTCCAAGAACCATGTAATTGAAATACCCCTGAACTAATATACCTCATCGTGTGATGAAACCTGAGACATCCTTAAATAAATTATCTGTTTTCATAGTCCACCCCTTTTAATTTACAAACACTAAAAAGTAACAAAACCAACAAGGCACAGAATAAAAACACTGTAACAAGTCTATAAAGCGGCTGCTATACTTCGCATTCGCTCGTAAAAAAGCACAGGAGGATCGTTCGCAACTCCCCTCTCCTTGGTGACAATGGATCTTTCGGGTATGAAAACTTTATATATCTTAATGCGTTGCGTTCGCCTGCTTAAAAGGGAACTTTAGCCTGAGATTGGTGCTTTCAAATTACCGGTAGACTATACATATGGACCTCGTATTCCAGTTTTATTTCACTGCAAAGTGATTGCAAAGAGTGAACACTTTTCAAGTTTAGCTGTGGATGTTGAAATAGTCACTGACACATTTTGTAGGATTGCCTACTAGCCTACGCAGGGAATTACCATACAGCCCATGCATATCATCTTTATGGGCAAACCAAACTGTTAAAAATTCCCTTTAAAAAGACAGTAACGAACTACAAATGAAAAGGCATACATGTGTATCCCTGCTGCATATGCATCAGGTATTCACATGTATTTCGTTGTTTTTGTTAATTAACTTACTTGCAATTTCAGCAGTGAGAAAGCGGTTGCTATTCGCATGATGAAGGAGCAGCCCTCCGCATAGACAAATACATTCTGCCTTCTCATAGAAAGCACTTTTGTTTTATATTTAGCCAGCAAATAGGAATGACAATATGACAATGATCCATGTATGCCTACGGCACCCTTAATCCCCACACCAGGATGACACTAGACTCATTCTGAACTAAAAGAGGCGGTTTAACCCTGGCTGTCAACTATCTATCAGGGGCACGCCACTTGTTCTCTCTTTTTGCATAAACTGATGTTCCCTTTTAATTTTCTCAATGCCACAGCCTCATTGTAACACAAAAGAATTTGGGTAAATTTTAGTCCCCCCCCCCATTTTTACAATTATTTTGTCCGGTCAAGATTCGCCTCTATCGCGTCATTGGGGTCCTGTAATATCTTGCATTTCGTCATACAATTTGTCATTGTATTTATAGTATTTTGCCGCGAGGGAACCACCAAAAAAGAATAATGTGGATTTTTTTTTTCGGCATCTTAAATGTCTCAGAATTCACCATCTCTCTTAGAAATCTCAAAATCACCATTTTTTCCTGTCCCCTATCGGCCACCGTACAAAATCGATCAGTGAAGCTGACCGAGAAAAGCTTCTATTTTGTGGGACCAAAAAACTAGGGCCGGGACCAAAACATCTACCTTTTTTTGTCCTACCCGAGACAAAAAAAACTAGCTTTTCTTGTCCTAGGACCAAAAAACTGAGAAACTCCAGTTTTTTTGGTCCCGTCGGACAGAGGACCAAAAAACTGCCACACCGGGCTTCACGTACATCCAGATATGCACAAGGCAATATAATGACAAAGGAAAAGTTGAACTCCAGCTGCAAGTTTCAATCATTTATGATTTGCAAAAGTCTCGAAACTCATCAAGACGAACTATATCAGTGCGTAGGCAATATCACGAAGTATATATTTTTAACTAAATAAATGTTTTGAAACTCCCTGGTTTGAGTAAAACACAATGCATTGCTCTCGGATACAGTACCGTACTTCTTGTGAGTTATTTCATTTCAGAAGTATGCACGCGCGATCGCGTCAGAATAATAGTAGGCTTTAAACTCGATTCATCACTGCCATCTGGTCATTCGGTAGAACTCCGCAGTGACTCTGCCCTATTCATACATTTCGACGTCAGGGACTAGATGCTGACAAAAGTGGCTTGACGAACCAAAAAAGTTTGTTTCACCTATCAGGAATGAGAACGCTCATTTACATGAATTTAAAGACGGTTTGCTCAATAGAGCAAGCTTGTTTGTTGTAAAAAGGATCACTTATCGAAAGTATAGTGAAAAGCTTCACCCCGGAAATGGTCCTTTTCTCGGGTACTGTTGACTAAAGTGTCTATTGGCTATTCTGTAGTTGATCAAAGTTAAAAATAGCATTGACGGTAAGTCAACTTGCAATTTGGGACTTTCCGACTGTAGGGCAGTAGACAAAGAGGATGGAACGCGCAGTAAAAGGACTAGATTGCGCATGATCAGAAGCGAACATCACTCCTTCTTGTTGATTTTCAGAACAGTCGTTTCCAGATTAAAAGGTTCAGTCTAGAAACATGTCGGTTCATTGGTTGTCATGGTTATTTCCCTCGTAGCGTCGTCTTCAAAACCCGAAACACCTTAACAGTCGGGAAGGAACGCCTATAGGCTTAGGGGCGGGGGAGGGGCGGGCGAGGGGAGGGGGGACAGCCTCAAGTAAAAAATGAGAGGGCGTGCTTCCGCCACCACTTCCATGTACAGAAAACTCCTTTTTATTTCATTTCTCTAAATCTCAGCGTATCAATACAGTGATGATCAAAAACCGTCTCCCTGTTTTAAACCCTTCCCGCTTTACCCCATTCGCGCATCCCACGATCTTCAACCTTGAATTTTATTTTAGGCGCTGCGACATTTTTTACCCCAAAACAATACCAAAAGTCATTCTCCGCACGTTCAGAGGCGGCGTGAAAAATCGACTCCACAACACATGTAGTGCACGCCGTGCAACTAGCTAATCCGAGTATGCCTCCCCAGTTTCAAGAAATACAATCGAGATTCGAACTACTAGACGGTTTTGAAAGTTGGAAACATTAAATGAGAAGTAATTAAACAGCCCGGAATCTGAAACGAATCGTTATGATCTTCACTGTAAAATTTTCATGCAAAATCAAAAGATTGTATAGAGTGCACATGATCAGCTATAAATTTATATTCAGTGGGACTTTACTTCAATTTTCTGATCATTTTGCAATATGTTCATATTAATTGAAGTGAAAATTTTATTGCAAACGAAAGCTGAAATTAGCGACCCTTAGCAGGGGCGCAGCTACAAAGGGCAATGGACGATTGCCCGTGAATCTGAAAACGATAAGTTTGGAAATTGGTCATTTGTGACACCTGTCATTTACTGTGTGATTTTCCTAACTCCTCTTTCATGAAGTTCCGAATTCTCTCCAATACAAGGTCCATATTGGTCATTTATTGTTTCAAAACCAAAATTTTCGACGCACGCAGTGCAATTTGAAATGCGCTCCTTTATAAATCACTTCGGTAAACTTTTCGGAGCTCTCTAAATGACAAAGTCGGACATTTACCATGTTTGACACCACATCATCAAAAGACACCGGCAGCTATATTGCTATTTTTATAATTTTTTTTCATATAATTTCCAATTTTCCCCAATGTAACTAATAAATTTGGAATATTTTGTCTAAAGAGGACAACAAAGTTTGGAAAACGTTTGAAATGTCACCGAGGGATGTCAGTTCGTAGGGCCCTACAAAACATTATGTAGCAACAAAGATGTTTGGTCGTCGCACTATCATTCTCAGACTTTCACAAATATAGGAAGTGAAGATTCTCCAGTAATCCCGCAACTCTTTAAATTTCCTTTCAGGAAAACCAGAATTGAAACTTTCTGGCATACAAGCTCCATATCTACATATATTTGGTTAAAAGGGGATAATTTTCCCTAATTTCCACACTTAAAAAATAGAAAAATACAATCGTAAACTTTGGTTGCTTGCCCTTTTCTCTTTTAGCCCCCCCCCCCCCCTCCCCACCCCCTCGGAGTTAAGCTATTCTTACAAGCCCCAGGAATGAAAATACCGGCTGTCTGAGGGGTCTCGATTTTTAAAACGTTCTGCATGCTACACGACAATTGAAGGTGGCGCTCCGCTTATATAGTCTTTGTGGCAATACTTTATATTTCAGGCAGTGAATCATCGGCTCAAATGCTCTCGTTTACACCTATCATCAATTGCCTTTTAACCCTGTCAGTTGAGTTTTGCGAAGATGGATTCTTTTGTTATTTAACTGCCAAAATGTTATGTTATGTTCCTCGGTTTGCAGAGGGAATAGGCACACTGGAATTGTTGTTTAGTGTAACGTGGCTGGCTGAAACGAACATTTCCACCTCTTCAGGGCGAATTTTATTTGAAAAAATGAGTGATGGCGTACAATTTTTGTACTTATAAATACCGTTCTCCCTCGTAGAAAAGAGCGAAAAATGTACCTTTTGGTCAGTGGGGTTGGGTGAGGTGCGTATGTAGTCCATATTGCTTCTGAGCTTTTTCTCACCGCTCTACCGTCCTGAATCGAAAAGCCGCTACTGTTAATATTTCTGGAACAAAACATGAGAAATGAATGAAACTACCAAAATACTTAACGTACCTTCCTCTTTAACGTATCAAACACAAATTTTAATCTGATCTCTCCTTTCAATGGCGGCTCTTTGTTTCAGGACGACAGAGCAATGTTCAGGACGGTGAGTTAATCACAGGCTCAGCGGCGTTCCGTCCTGATTGCAGTGGCGTACTCAGGATGGGATTTTTTTTGGGGGGTGGGGGCTAGGTAACAAGTGGGGGGCCTGGTACCTCCGAAGGTCAGTCACGGGAAGACTATCTTAGCGGAGCGCCACCATCAGTTGGCGTGGAGCGTACAAGAAAAATTTGGGCTTTAAAACCCCTTCAGATGGCCGGAAAGGGCACTTCCCACGTGTTTTAAGCTGGATGCCCACATCCTTGAAATACGAATCTCATGTCTGCCACTTCCCAAGTAATGAGAATAAAAAATCAATCTATGAAAAATGGTAATACATACCCTTTTTAGGGATCCCAAAACTGGGCACATCTGATATGTGGCCTGGGGATGAGACTAAAGGGAACCGGTATCTCCCTTTCCCTTCGGAAAATTCAGAAGGACGTAGATCGCAAATGCTGCAATATTTGAACCTAAGCGGAGCGCCACCATCAGTTGGCGTGGAGCGTACAAGAAAATTTTGAGCTTTAAAACCCCTCCAGATGGCCGAAAACGGCACTTCCCACGTGTTTTAAACTTGATGTACCCAGCCGCAAATGCAGCAATATTTGAATGGATTTCAGCTTACCTAAGGCAGTACCTTACCCTTTTACAGGATAACCAAAAGTAGTTGTGTCCCTCTCTGAGAAACTTTCTTTGCGTTAGATTTCCTAGATGCAAAATGGTGCTATGTTTGGCAAAACTTTAAACTGATTATAGGCCTAAGTTTTAGGATTTTCCCTTCTTGGGGAGAAGAAAAATATCAAAATATTTATAGTTTTTGTAAAGATTTTACAAGAGACATACGTTCTACCAAAGAAACAATGTGCAAACTGGTGCAGTATTTGTCCATCGGTACATTACGTAGTCAAAATTAAAATGCTACGAATAAATCTCTCAAAATAATTGAACCGCAAAGCAGAAGTATGGATCATGTGGGAAACACATGAGATCAGGACCCTGGGGCCATTTTACGAGTCCCCCGGACGCCAGTGCCAACTAGTAAAAAGAGGACTTGTCGAAAAAATCGTCCTACAGTGGCACCTGTCATGGGCAGGAGTGAGGCACGACATAGGCCTAGGCCTACTTGTTAAGGATGGAAGGGAAGAATTATCGAAGGCAATACCTTATCTACTTATGGCATATTTTGTGTATGATAAAGTATAGGAATGGTCGTGTAAGAGTGGTCTCCAGTGTACGATTGCCTTATTTTCACTAAATCAATCAGCCATCTGAAAGTTGAAAAAGGGCCTTAACCTAACAAAGTCACATTAATGTTTGTCGTAGAGACTTTCGTTTCACCTTCAAAGTGAAATGCAATAAACGACAGTGCAGATCACAAACGGTTTATAATTTAGTGAAAGTGGGCATTTTGAAGTTATAACTTGATTTCATACGTGCGCACAAAATGTGTGTATAACACACATTCATCCATTTTTTTTTATTTTTACACATTTTATTTATTTACTGTTTTGAAGGAAATACTTCAAAGTTTATTTCCGTTCAAACATTTTATTTTTTCAATTACTTTATCAGGACGCCAAAAATCGGGGGGGGGGGGGGGGTGAAGAAAATCGGGGGGGGGGGTTGGCCCCCAGGCCCCCGTGGCTACACCACTGCCTGATTGTTAAAATGTTTCTTGTTTTGATGTAGACAGTACGAGGGAAATAATATGACAACCAAATATGCACCAACGTGTTTGTAGAACGGACGTTGGATCGGCCGACGGCCATTCTGGAAACCCGTGAGGGAGCCTAGGTTCATGTTGGGGGAGCAAAAGTCTTCGGGCACAGCGAGAAACCGAGCCCAAATGCCCGCTCTTATTGGGCGAAACCCTCCTGAGCTTTCTTCCTAAGCAAGTGGCCCCTCCTAAGCAATGGGCGAAAACCTCCTAAGCTCCAGGTTTTAGTATATCTCTGAATGAAAAAATAAGTCTGTGGAGAGGATTATTATTTTTTTTCGGTTAAATCAACTCGTAACTGGTCTCAAAATTGGGAGGGGGATGCTCCTTCCCCCACAGTCCCGCCACTGACTTTCATACAACAACTGTTTGTCAAAAACCATCGATCCACACGACTGAGTCAGGTATGCGGTTGGAAATCTGTGGGATCCAGGAGCAAAGATAATCTTTCAACTTATGGTTCCATTGAGTAAATCATCGCAAACCTTAAAGGGGAAGTTAAAGACAAATTTTATTGTTAAGTGTGCAAAAGCCTCGAAATCTACACAGTGTTGTGAAATTTCATTCAATCGAACTTGTTTTTCTCGATATATCAGCTAATGAAGTTACTAAATTGTGTTTCAAATTGGACTCAAGGGCAGCAGAGATTACATCACTTCCTCACATTGACAAGGAATGCTTCTCTTTGCCTTTTAAGACTGTTAAATGTGTTGACCTTTAAGTTAATGGGGATAGTACCTCGCTGTAGGGAATTCAAAGAGTGTAAAGTTCTCATATCACTTACGAAATCATATTTTGATAACATGGGATTGTTGAGGAGAAAAAAAAAGCTGTAATATTTTAGTTCAATATATATATATAAAAAAGAAAAACAAAGACAAAAGACTGTTCATTAATTTGAAAATATGAATATAATGTCATTTGTGCTTGCTTCAAGTGTGTGAACCACACATCGGATTTGAATGCGAATTTCACCAAAATGCTAAGAAAAAGTACCCCTTTAGCAGATCTAAACTTGATATGACCTTAAACCCTCCTTTTAAAAATTATGCACGCGGGCGTAGCGGTGCATCTACAGCGAGCTCAAAAACCATACCGAGTGAAGACCAGGGGAGAAGCACAAAGAGCGACCTCAGTTTTAAAGGTATAGTGCAATCATCCCAGTTTGAATTATTCTAGTCTGAGATGTCCTATTACATGAGTAGTTCTTGAAAATCTTATGACAATATTTTTGCTCATCGAAGTGGGAAATTTGCCAGGGTTACTCATTTCTTTACGATTGATATGTACTACTTAAACTCTAAAATATAATGGAAGGTACTTGGTTGAGAAAAAAAATTGTGAAGAAATAGTGAAAATAAGCCTTTCATTGTTTCAAAGTTAGTTTGAGGCAAATGCTCTTATCATTTTATGTCTCAAAAGTCGAAGGAAGTCTGTTTGTATTTAAATTTAAAGTGAAGAAACCAAAATCTACATGGAGATGTAGATACGCTCATGCGCTCTCTACAACCTCAAAAATTTGCACGCGCTGCAAGCGCACTCGTCTTCCGTACTCTCTAGCTGTGACGATCGCCAGCATTTCAACCATTTTGTATTAACTAGAAAGTTTGTACTTGCAATTTTGAACAAGTGCACATCCAGGCGCGGATCCAGATATAAGAGGGGGAGGGTAGGCTGAAGTTAGAGAATGAAGAGTTGTGAGGGAATAAAACTTGGCCTGCATACATAGGCTATATGGTATGTAAGGATACAGGCCATGTATAGGGTACCGTATATCACATGTAATGTAAGGATACAGGCCATGTATAGGGTACCATATCACATGTAAACAGGCTGAAATAACATGTACTTGACACAGTTGAATAAATTTGTAGAAATAAAGGCATTGAGACTATGGCAAAACACGACGATCAAATATTTTTCTAGAATTGTACTCTTTGTACAATGCACGAACCGTTGAAGTTGAAAAGAAGTCTATAGCAGTTAAAAACATTCCATTACGTTTGATGTAAATTTGTGTGCTTTACACGTGGCACACCCGTGAAAAAGACAATTGCTTTCACATATATGACGGCAGGTCTATGTTATTTTTGGCGTGAGTCACCGAAGAATATTCGCCAGAGAGTCGAGGGGACTTTTAGAAAAAAGACAGTCACTGTAAAATATATTAATACTGCAGTAATTAAGTCCCGTAAAACCATTCTGTTTAATTTTAATTTGATTGCTTGTAAGGAATAGACTTAGCTACTACCTGGGTTTCAGCATAAGGCCTTTCCTGCAACAAATGGCTCCACAGGACGATTAACACACCGATTTTGCCAAGTGACAAGACCTATCTGCTAATGTTCAATCGGGAAGCATTGAAATTGTCGAATAATGTACAGATTTTCGGACAAATCATTTCAAGATTCATATGACGAGGCACGGGAGGCTCAGAGAAGAACAACCATTATTGTTTTTGGGGTAGCAGGTGTTGTTTTTTGCTTTCATGTTCTTTTGGTGATATGTGGTTGTGTGGCCGCCGCCAGAAAACGCAAAGAGAGGTTACGGCGATCTCCACACACTGCTGTAGTTGCTACTGTGTCAAGGCAAGTTGGCACACGGTAAGGAGCGTCTTATTCTTGAATCTTAAACTTGAAAGTCTGAAAAAAGCAAGTTTCAATGAATTTCCCTGTTAAGCATCTGATGTTAAAACTTGGCAGTATCGCATTCCTCCCCCCCCCCCTCCCCAGAAAAAGCTCAATTTTCGAAAAAGGTCCGCAAGAGGGGCATTTGCAGTTCCTTCTCGGTCATAGTTTTTGCTAGAGGATTTTACTGTTAGCTTCTATTTCTTCTATATGCGGTAATTTGGTACGCGAATTACATCCAGTCAACGACCTGCGGAGCATTTCGTACAAACCTTTCTGTACGGCTCTGGCCATGTTGTGGTAGCGCTACGCTTACATGAATGTCTACGGGTTTCTCCACTACTTTAAGAGCTGCATGAGTAAGTACCGTCTGACATCAGCCTTCGTTGTGCGTGATGCTTTTCACAAGCAATGATGTGGAGGGGGGGGGGGGGCAATCTGATGACCCAAAGCTTGGAAGGAAAATGTCGTGGGCGTCCCTCGAATAAACCAAACCAAATCAAATCAAATCAAACGTCCTTCTTTTTCTAGCCAGAGAGCAGTACGAGCCTCCTGCTCCTTCTTCCATTTCTTGTAGGTCCATATGTATAGGCCTTGTTTATTGTTTCTTTATACACACAAAGACACGAAGTGATGAGATAGCTTTCATGGGGAGAAATTTTGAGGGGCAGTGATAAACTGACTGATGAACTGAGGAAAACATTCCAGGGAAGAAGAGGGTTATGTCTTGAATGTATTACAGATTGATTTGTATCGTTTCAATCAGTTTGGTACTCTCAGTACCTGCCAGATTTACACCCGAACTCATGGATGGCTTATACTATCATATATTAATACAAAATGACACAAGATGGAATGTTTCTGTATTTCGAGATATTAACATGAAAAATAAAAGGTCTAAGTTCTAAGGAGATTCGATATGTTACAGGGGTACCTTTTCCAAACAATCTTGTAAAAATTCTGTTGCAATCCGATGTGTTGTTCGCAAAAAAATCAGCAGTTTATTTCATTTCAGTTCTTGAATACTAGGGGAATTTGAAGCCAAACATATGATGTCATTTCTTTACAATTTTGAAGAGCGTTGTGCTTTACTGTTAAACTGTACAACAAAGTTTTTGAACGAACAATTTCATATAGATATTTCTCACGTGAAGCTTTTAACCAAGCTTTTCATGTGGAGTACTTCAGTCTACAGTCATGTTTTAGGACAATCCCGTTCTGTGCATACAGGCTTGTCGCTTCAAACATGGCGGTTGCTGACCACTTGTTGCGACGTCAGTGATATCTATCTTTTAGGGTGAAGTTTTTCATGAGAGGCATGAGAATCTTACAAACACCGTGGAAAGATTCAACGCTCCGTCCACACAACAGACTGGAAAAACAAAGGAAAATCATTCCTTGTCAATGTGAGAAAGTGATGTACCCCCTACTTTATTTAGGTTCGACAGTTTAGGTTACAAATGTAGTGAATTGATTTGCTGATATCTGGAGAAATACATCTTTGACTGCAACGAAAGCTTCCTCGACACACAGATGTTTTTCCTTAGACAGAATAATAATGTAAATGATCTGAGGGTCTAAGGTATGGATCGCGTTTTAAACTTTATTCAGGTATTTCAAATATCTAGAATTAATTATTTTCAAATATCTAAAATTATGCGTAACTTTAGATGACTGAAAAAGAATTTAAGATCTAAAACTCATTTGGCGATATCTGAAATAGAATTGGAGAAATCTGAAGTTCAATTCGAGATATCTGGGATAGAACTAAAGATATCTGAAATCCAGATCCAGAAATCTGATATTCAGTTGGAGTTGTCTGAAATAAAAATAAGAGGTATCTAAAATTGAAATCAATATATCTTAAATAGAACTAGATATATCACAAATTAAATGCGAGAAGTTTGAAATAGAATTAAAGATATCTGATATTGAATTCAATACATCTGAAATAGAATAAGAGATATCTGAACTAGAATTTTAGATGTCTGGAATTGAATTCGAGACATCTGAAATAGAGTTAGAGGTATTTAAAATTAAATTCGAGATATCTGAAATAGAATTAAAAAAAACTAAAGCTGAATTCGAGATATCTGAAAAAGAATTCAAGATATCTAAAATTGAGTTCCAGATATCTAAAGTAGCATTTGAGATCTCTAAATTTTAATTAGAGATATATGAAATAAAATTCAAGATATCTAAAACTTAATTAGAGTTATCTGAAAAAGAATCCAAGATACTTAAAAATGAAGAAGAAATATTTGAATTGGAACTCCAGATATCTGAAATTCTTAGTTATTTCGAGATATCTAAAGTTATTTTAAGACATATGAAATTATTTAAAGATATCTGCAATAATTTATTGCTTACATATCTGAAATTAATTCGAGATACGTGAAATTCCTGAATAAATGTTAAAACGACGTTTCATAGGGCCGTGAGGTTGGTCAAGCTTGTTGTCATTAAGGGGACAAAGCTTCTTTGGGAAGCAGTTTCATAGTTTGGTTTCGCCAAACAGCTCTTTGCCAGAAAGTCAGAGGACTTTAAGAAGAAGAAAAAAAATCTTCCTCTTTCTCATAGAAAAACTATTTGCATTACTTAATCTCATTCTTTGAAACAACTTTTCAAATACTCAGCTATATTGTGCCTGAAAGCGAGTTACAGGATTAAGAGGTAGCAAATTAATATAGTATCTCTGTTGCAAGCCAAGTCCCCAATATTTCGATAAACTCGGCGTGTCGTTTAATTAACCAGGCTTATCAATTAACGGATGACCATTGCTTATTTACAGATAAGCAAAGTTTATTGAACAATTAGTCAACTATTACGTAATAAACCAAGCTTATTGGTCGATGAACCAGATGTATTAAATTTCTCAATTCAAAATTGAATAACTTGGTTCATTAATAGATGACCAGGCCTAGTTAGGCTTATCACTTCGACAAGTTTGACTTTTCAAATTATTCAGCATTTAACGTTGACAAACTTGCCACTTCAATTGATAAGTTCGGTTTACCTACCAAGTTTACAAACCATGTGAATCGAATTTAAAAGCCTGGCTTATCAAAATTTTTGGCTTATCTATTGATAAACTTTGTGTATCATCTTCCGATGCCCAACGATTCGATAAAATTTAGTCTCGACGGATAAAATTCGTTTATCAGTCGTTTACATTTTGTTAAGTAAATTTTATACTTTTTACACTAATAATTGTTCGTAGCATATTTTAATGCTCTTCTGATAACTTTGTGCTACAAAGGGGAATTCCGTTCTTCTCTCCCAATATTGGTCGTCGAGTGGGAGAGCATATTTAATCTGTTGTGTATTGTGTTTCATACCAGCGTGGTTCGAATCCCGTGCGATGTACGTAGCTACTCCTCCTCCCACGTTGGTTTCACTGTTAAAAATATATACTATCACTTAATAATCACTTAAACCTGTCAATGGTTAATCTTTGTACAGTGATGGTATAGGGCGTGTCGATAAATCAACACGTTAACGGATGAAACGATTTTCTTGTACGCTCCGCACAAACTCATGATTGTGCCCCGCTAGAAAGTTTTGCTGGAATTAATTTCCCAATATTTTTTTCTGTTCAGCCGCTCCTGCGTAATCGAAACATATGTTAAAATTAGTGCATGGGAAGAGCTGAATTCATAGCATGCTGGGAGGTCTACGGAGGTGAACCGGTTCATTTTGACGATTCCTCTGGTCATATGATGTAGAGAATGCAATATCATGGCGATGTGGAATCCAACTGACATTCAACATAGGTTTAATTACTTACAAGTGGTCGTCCAGCTCAATAATTGAAGTGACGGTATTCATTAATCGTGCAAACTACAAGCTTACGTCTCGCGCTATCCAAGTTCAATCAAAGATAATTATACCGGTATTGTCTTTTGTATCTTGTGTATATTTTCCAGTTTTCCTTCGTATATTGACCGAACATGCTTACTCAGCGGAGTGGATTGGTTAAAAATATGACTAAGCAAGAACCTCTTGTAGAACCTACCGCGTACACAACAATATACGCACGATAACAATGTTATCACCTGCCCTATTTTCTACATTTGTAGGCCAAATGTACAGGCCAAAAGATTTTGAAGGCATATTTAAGACGTAATTTTATCCAATTTTTTTCTTGTGCATCAAAAACTAAGAATTCAGAAAGAGTTTGTTAAGTTGAGAATGGGTGAGTCGGAGGTGGAGTGGGAACTTCAATTAAAATAAGTTTCAAGTCCAATGCATGTAGTTAGAATCTCTTCTTGTAGATAATCTGATTGTGTTTTATGAAAGCAAGCAGAATGTAAAAAGTCCTCTAGCAAAAAATAGATCCCAGGTATATTGAAGCTGTGTGGGGAGAAGGGGATTCATTCCTTTGCTAAAAGAGAGTTTGTGAAACTCTTTCGTTGGGGTAAACTTTCATATTTGGTGAATAGACTTACAATGTCAAAAAGAAAACCCGATTGTTTTGATGGAGGTCAAAAGTCACCTGAGGCCACCAGAAGTTAAAAACCGAAAACCTTGAAAATACGATATCTCAAAGAAAGATCTTAAAAACCGACAATGTTATATAAAGTATATGAATTATTCATGTTATGAGAAAGAGCCCTGTTAATTTTGGCGGTGTTCACAGATCATTTGACGTCACCATAGGTAAAAGTATGAAAACATGTCTTGAGAACGAGATATTCCATGATGCAATGACGGGACTTTTCATTCTTGGTAAGAACCCCATTGTTTCGGTGGGAGTCAAAGGTCGTTTCCGGTCACCAGGTGTTAAATCCCAGAATTCTCGTAAATGGCTTGTAAATACGAATCTTAAGATAGTGGTGAAAGCCACTTTTTATATTTGTTTGATAGATTTTTAATGTTTTTAATGTTGACAGAAAGAACCCTATTCATTTTTGGCGAAGGTCAACGGTCGTCTGAGCTTCCCAAATATTGGAAATAAGAAAACGTTGTTAATGCCTTGTAAGTATAAAGGCAGTGATGGCAGGGGCTTCATATTTTTTTTACAGAGATAGGTAATGCTAAGAGGAAGAATCCCATCCTTGGGGTGGAGGTAATTAAATGTCACGTGACGTCATCAGGAGCCAAAGATATGTAGTCATGTTAACATGATTCCTCAAGGCAGAGAGCACGTCAATATTTATGACTGACATGTGACGGTGTGAGTCACGGTATACTCCTGTTAAACCACATCGTTTTGGTAGAGGTCAAATAATTCTTGCTTCACACTCCCTGTTTGCAATCCTGGTGACTTTCATTGACTGGTCTGTGTGAGAAGCAGGCGAGAACTATCAGAAACTTGTCAAGAAAATTGAGAAGAAACCTTTGCTCATCTACGCCTAAAACATACGCCTAGAAACACACAAAAAGGTTACTGATAATTTAGATACCAAGTTCCAATTGTGGAAAGTCTAGTGATATCCTAAAAAGTAAAACAAAATGAAAAAATTCTCAAGGGTGGCTAGGCTCCTCCCTGAAACAGCGCGGCTGTGCGATTGAAGAGCAAATTGAGCTAACTTGATTATGCGGGACAGAACTGAGGTTGTTGCATCATCATTAACTCTTAGATCGGAATCACTCCTACCGCTCATTTTTAATGTGAAATTTGGCTAGAATTTCTCCCTCTCCCTCTCGATTTTGTTCGCCACTTTGATAAACGATGAAGGGTCGCGACCCCCAGTTTGCCGACCTCTGCCGGCTGTAGTCCGAATAGGGTGGTACCATTGATGCCGCTTTCAGCTGGTATAATTGGCTCAATTTGAAGCCAGACTAGTTTTACCTTGAAAGTTTCTTATATAGCCTTGACGCAGTGGCGGAGCTAGGTATTTCGGTCAGAGGGGGCGAAAAAGTCTGCAGGGGCGCTTCGAAGGAGTATCTTCCCTGAGCCTCAGCACAATCGAAGCCACGGCTTTTCAGGCTTTCCATTTGATCTTCCGCACCTGGTAGAAGACTACTTTGCCATTTTTCCCCAACAAGTTTTTTAATAAAGTATGTTTAAATTTTCTATTCATGGGCCTCCGCAGAAGAAAATTTCGGGGGGGGGGAGGGGAGGGACAAAACTCTTTTAGGGGAAAAGCTCCGCGCCACCATGAGTTGGCACAGAGCGCAAGAAAATTTTGGCCCAAAATGCCTCTCAGATCTCGGGAAATGGTATTTTTAAGGCCTATTTACCGCATATAAATAGGGAAAACACTGAGTGAACTGTTAAGAATTGTTGATGTTAATTTTTTCTTCGTCTTTTTCTATATGTTTCCTTCGTTTTTTCAAGTTTTTATTTTCCAGGGGAGGGCAAGTTCCCCCCTTCCCCTACCTGCCGACGCCCATGTTTCTTTTCCTCTCTTTCACATTCTAGTATGAAGGCGGTCTTTATATTTTGTGTCATTGTCATGTCTCGATTTAAAATTCTAATGTAATAATGGGCTACTTTGTGAAGGTAAAGATTAAACCTGCTAGAGCCAAACAGCAATCAGTCTTACAGGGGAAAGTTATAAAAATTAATCACCGTAAGGTGTACATTTTTGGTATCTGGATATAACGATAATTACACGAAGAAATATTAATTGACGTAATTTACATCATGTGACCAAGCTGAAAGAGCCATTAATTAAGTACATGGCAAGAAAGAGCCAAGACAGAAGGTCTGCTTGGCTCTCTAGATACCGAATTCATAATAAATAAAAGTAGCCTAAACCTAGACTTATTAGATGAAATTTCTGGCTCTTGAGATCACAAAAGTACAGAAATAAGCATTTTCATGGGATTATCGGGCAGTGTCAGGTATAGCCATTTATCATGAGAATGGTCACTCGAAGAAGAGCAAAATGGAAACTGCTCATTAAAACTCTTAAACCCTTACCAGTATGATGACAGTTTTATTCTATTTTAACCTGAGTGCTCTCTTCAAGTGATTTTGAAAAATGTTGTGGAAGCTATTTTGGTATCTTTATAAACTCTTTTTATTGTCAATGTTAATTATCCCCGACAACAAGAGGGCTATTTGCGCTACAACTATTGTTGCGCCCTTTGCAAGATCTTTCATTGGTCGGGAGGGTGAATTGAATGTCAGTCTGTGTATTTTTTAAGCTTATTATCACGCTTGGTTTGGAAGCAATTAACTAAGTACAGAGAAAACATTCATTAGTGCGTATAAAGCATGAAGATACGTCTCGGCAAAACCTATCCCTATATAACAGAAGATGACCCTTTTCATCAGAATAAAGTGCAGATAGTACAGTTACTAGTAGCTATTTGACCATTTTGCTATCTGGACCTTAAAACAACGCTATTAAGTTATGTCTTTTGCCAATAATGGTGAAAGATTAAGGCATGTTAAAAACCTAAAAGGGCGCTGAAAGACGATTTTGGTCCGTCAGGGGGCGACTGCCCCCCCCCCCGACCATATTGCAGCTTCGCCACTGCCCTGACGTAGACCAATATTTGTTTTAAATGGTTTCTAATAAGTTAAGTAGGCGTACGGAAGTTATTCTTGGCTCTCAGACGTTCACACCTAAGATTATATGTTTCCGTCTTCACATGTTGTAATAGCATTATCTTGATACAGTGGAATAAATTTGTCGAAATCAAGACACTTAGACCATTGCAAAGCAGGACGATCGAAGCGAATAGTTTTGTAGAACTGCTCTGTTTGCTCAGTGCATGCTCTGTTTGCACAGTGCACTTGCTGTTGGATTTGAAATTTTAAAAGAAGAAAATTTGAAATAAGGCTCAGCCAGCAATAAAGAGCATTACATTTGATGTGTGTACGCGCTGTACATGTGAAACTCGTAAAGAAGACAACTGTTAACATTTACATTACTTTCGGATGAGATTAACGAAGAGTTACTGTATTAATATTACAACGACACTTCCCGTTTAACCATTCCGTATAATTCGACTGCTTGTAACTGAAATAACATAATAGACATAAGCTACTCCAAAAGTCTCATCATAAGGCATTTTCTGCAGCTTCAATTGCCAGGACGAGTAACTGATATCTCGAACACAGAGTTCCACAAGTTACAAAACCAAACCCTTCGATCTGTTTATGTTCAATCGGAACAAATTATAATTTCGAATGATGGATAGAACATTCCAAACCTCATTCGAAGAGTCTCACAAGGCTCACACAAGAACAACCATAATCGTTCCTCTGTTAATGTTTGTAGTAGGAGTTGGAGTTATTCTTCTTTGGGTATGTTGCAGTTTGGCAGCCGCCAGAAAACGACAAGTACATTCACGATCTCATCAGCGTACTGCTGCTACTCCAGTTGACGACACACGGTAAGGAGCGTCTTACTATTTTTTTGACCAGATATCGACAGACTTTTTGGCTTGGTAGGGGGTATTTTCTTCCCCGGAACTTTTGAGGCTTTCATTGACTGGTCGAGGAGAGCAGCAGGCGCGTGCTACTAGAAACCTGTCAAGAAATGGGTGAAACCTGTGTACATGTTCATAAATCTTCGCTTGGCAACACCATAATTGGCTTGAAGCGTGTACACAGACAATTGTGACAGAGCGCGTCTCAAATGTGTGGCTTTCCTTTTAAAAAAAAAAGTAAAAATACCGGGCTTGTTTTCAAATATATCTAGAAAATTTTGGAACAAACGTGGCTTCATTTAATTTTTCCATTAGAAATAGGGGTGTTTTTGAAGAACCTGCCCTTCATATGAGCAAAATAAAAAAATTAAATGGTCGACTGAAATTTGTTTGGGGTTACGCATTTTATTGAAGGCCTATCTACTAAGGTTCTCAGGCGAAATGGGTAATTAGCTGGAAAAACTTTTACCTTTTTTGAAAAAAAGATGTGAAAATTAAAGTTTTTAAGGGAAAGATGTTGGAAATTAATAAGGCATATTTTGTGGTTTGGTGTAATTAAAAAATTTGGGTTGTTTTTAAGTGATCTGCCTTTAAAGAGCACAGTTAGGTAGAGTGTCCAAGAGATTGAAAAGGTCTGGGCTTGTTTATTGTACATGGAATTGATAAATAAGAGTTCTCATTTTGTAGCTTGAATTTTAAATTGTCACTCTTTTTTCTAAAAGTCCCCTAGACTCTCTGGCGAAGAGCCAAGGGACGAAAACCAAACGATTACTCCCGGAGGAGTTCTGCTCCCTTAAGGAGCTAAACGTCCCAAATGGACAAGTACGCCCTCAAAAGGGCAAACATGCGTGGCCCTGTTCTAGACTGGCTGAATAGAACAGAAGTCACACCCTGGATGCAGTTAAATTGTCACTATGCTTAAAAAGGAAAATACCATTGATTTGCAACACTCATTTTTGTTACATGTAATCACAGTTATATGCAGAGCTACGTCACTCGTTTTAATTCTGTATACGTCGCCACCAGAGAGTAAAAAGGTGGCAAAGGCGTATAGGAGCATTTCAGTTTGGGGAGGGGGATGAAAGATTCTCTGCCTTAAAATACAATCCCACCTGGAGGATTATTCAAGCGGGGCGCCACCATCAGTTTGTGCGGAACTTACAAAAAATTTGGAAAATTCCCATGCCTTCACACAGCCAGAAATGGCATTGCCTGTAAAAGGCTATGTAAGAGGAGCGCCATCATCTCTTGGTGCGGCGCTTTCGGAAAGATGGCAATTTCCTGCAGATAGTCGAGCTGATGCCATTCCGCAGGCTTGTGAACAGAATGTAAGCAGCCTCTATTTTGAGTTTTCTTTTTGCAATGAAATGTTTAAATCAATACGAATAAAAAAGTTCAAAATTATCAGAAGTGAAGTGCAAAACGGTAGTAATATTGTGTGCGAAATGCGACAGAGCCGAAAAATATAAGGGGAGGGATTTCATTAAGCAAATAGGATACATCACATACGTCTATTTAAATTGGAATAGGGCCTTATCATTGTTTTGTGACGCGAACAACTTGAAAATCAACCTTTTGGGAACGTTATTCCGCCCCTGGGTCGCCAGGGCAACTTGCAGCTTGTTGGGGTCACCTGATTACTTAAAATCCTCATCAAGAAAACTATGCGAAGATATTGGAAAAGTTCCCTTGAAACTTTGGTTTCCCTTAAAATATATTTAAAAACTTTAAGACGTATATTGGAGAAATTTAATGGCAGAAACATGAAAAAAAAAAGATTTTATTCGAAAGGAAGAATAGAAAATTGGATTCTTTATTGAAGATCAACTGTCTGCTCAAGTTCATATGGGTAAAACCAAGACTGAAGTTGGTTGAGGTTTCATTATATTATTTGTCGAACAGTGTAAATGAAAATATTTTTCATTTTATCAGAATACTCTGGAGCTGAAATTTTCTGTTTTTTGTAAGGAAAATTGAGAATTTTGAGAGTTTCCCTGGAGAATGTTGTCGTCTCGTAAGTAAAATTAATGAGATCAATAAGACCTCCCACACCCACCGTCGCCACCCTTGTATACAGGTTTCACCGTCTTTAAAAATCTTGTTTTGACACTTTACATGACCTCTTTGATTTACTTTGAACTGGAAATGAAAGAGGATAAAAACTGATATAAAAAGTAATACGATTGGTCTAAATTAGAGAATGTCACTTTTACAATCCAATCAAAGTTCGCTTCCTAAAATCGAATAATGGCACACAGTACTTGCCCCACACAAGTTTTCGAACATGAACTGTGCAAATGGAGCAGTAGATGTTCTCGGAGAGGAAAAAAAACGTAGACTGCTGCTGTGTGTATGGCAAGATGATTTCTCCCGTATGGACTGATTTTTTGTACAAATGTTCCTATATGCTGACAGCCTCACATTCTAAAAAACGCGTTTAGTAATTAAGCACTTATTCTGTCACCATAAACACGTTCAAGTTCTAAACAGGTTTAGCTATTAAACACAAACCGTTTATTAACTAAACGTGTTTAAAAGCGAAATGTTAAGAAATGAAGCACGTATGTTTACCATAAACGTGTTTACAAATTGTGGCAAGAAAAGTGAAGAAAATGTTCAATTCCTTAACATCTTGTTAGAGTGTGTATGGTGTGTTAGGCACAGGTCTCACTACAGTGATATCGAATCGGGTTTCGCTGCGGGCCGATTGTTGTGAGTTTTACTTAAAATCTCCTCCATCTTTAGTCAGAAAGAAACAAAAATTTGTCAACCTGTGCACCGATGGACTTGCATCGCAGTACTACGAAAAACGAAAAACGAAAATTTATTTATTATTTCGTAACGTCACATCCGCAGACAGTTTTATCGAATATCCGTCGGCCGATAAAAAGCTATTTATCATCATGGTCTCCCGAAATAATTAGTTTACAATTAATTTTCATGATCCTCTCATAACAATCATATATTTTTACGTAAGATGGCAAATTTTTGGTTCTTTTCGACAACGGATGGAGAAGGTTTTACCTGAAACTCACAAAAATCGGACCGTAATCCGATCCGATGTCGCTGTAGTGCGACCTACGCCATAGGCTGGGCGTCTCATCAAATGCCACCGATGCATCCATTACAGCACTCACTGGATTGACGTGTTTTTGAAATAAAGGGAGTCGCAAACTTGAATATCTGATGCGAGCTGAAACTTATACTTTTAGGTTCTTGTTTTACTGGATTCCTGTCAAATACCCCCAAAATTTCCCATTTATACATTCACCTGTTTTTTCTTAGTGTTCATATATGTCTACAAGATAGGGAATCGAAAAGGATTGTACTATTAACAGATTAATGCGACTTTCAGGTGGCACTTGGCTCAATTTGAAGCTGGACCAGTGACACCCTAATGTAGTCCTGGCGTACACTGATATTTGTTTAAAGTATAGTACCTAAATAAGCTTAGTCAGTATAGGCATAGTGGAAGTAATTCTCGGCTCCTGAGTTTTATACCTAAGATTATGTATATAGCGTATCTTATGTTCACATGCTGAAATGGCATAAGCTTGTTACAGTTGAAAACAAAAATAAGTAGACTATGGCAAAGCATGGCGATAATTTCATATTGCAGTGTTGACTTGCATAAGCCGTTGAAGTTAAAAATAAGTTAGTTATATGGAGTTTTACGGCCCACTTTCCATCCAATTGGTTCATGTCGAGCCGGCCACGGTCTTTTTTCCAGCTGTAGCTTATTGGCTTGTTTTCCCTGATCCATTGCTTATGCTGATCACCAAGCACAATGGCAGTAGGTTCCATTGAAGTTGAAGTAACGATTACTGCAACAACGAACATTACATTTGGTGTTTTGCGTGCAGTATACACGTAAAATTCCCGTGACGATAACTGTTTACAAATGTAGATGGTATGTTTTGTTGATGAGATTCACTATAATTAATTATATTGTAACAACGACACTTCCCCGTTTAATCATTCTGCATAATTTGACTGCATGTCAAGAATAACAATATAGACTTAAGCTATGACTGGAGTTTTAATGATATTGAAGGCATTTTCTGCAACAACTGTAACTGAGGACGAGTAATTGCAATCTTGAACACAGAGTTGCAAGACACTACGGATCTGGAACATAACCTGGTTCAACCCCCCGTTAAGTGACAGTGCCACAACCAACATTGGCAAGAAATTCTTTAGCCTCTTGGACAGCTGCTTCCCACCTGGGCACAAACTACACACTCTACTCAATAGACAAACAGACGGTCCGCTTTAATTTTGGTCGTGTCGGTTTTTAACTGTGCTTGGAAGGGCTCGCGATTGTTGTTAAACTTAATATTCTTTACAAGACTCATCATGCTGTCCTCGAACTCTCTTAGTTCGGGTATCTGGGGCGGAGCCTTTGTCGATCGGAAGCCGTAATGCTCTTTTTTGTTTACACCGGCTTGGGGGTTGAGAAAGAAATGAGTTCTCCATCTTACGTTCCTTAGAAATGATTCAGTTTTAGAGATGAATCTTTTCAAATAGCTCTTGTTTGACGGTATAGGTATGTTCTTTGTTGAATATCCGAAATTGACTCGGTCGAACCTTTTGTCCATTTTGGTTTACAAAGTGCTCAACAGAAAACTGGAACTAAATAACCGTAATAGTAAAAGTTAATTAATAACGTCAACCAGGCAATGGTAAAGTGCTCAACCCTGTGAAGGGAGCTGTAATATTGAAAAGGTTTCAATAAGTTCTTACAACATAGCTTTACAGAACTGTTTCGTAAGGGCCAATAATGAAGGTCTTCACTCCTCAGAAGCCTGAAGTAGAATGATGCCAATAACGTTGAATACGTATGTGTTCGCTGCTTTTGAACGTGTCCGTTTAAAAGCACGTGTTCGTTCCGTGTTCGTTGTAAACAGACAAGAACGGTGTACAGCGAGCCAAGATAAATTACCTATTAGAATAATTACACAGTAGATGTTTGTTCCTGTGTCTACAAGAGCTTATCAGTTCGTTTCTCTTATTAAGAGTTGCTAAAGAAGGTTTGAGTATAATGAAAACTTTTCTTCCAGACAGAGATTACAAGTTTTAGACGATGTGGAGTATGCTCGAGCTTTGTTCATGAGTTTCCATTTTACGGAGTGTTCTACATTTGAATCCTTTACTTTCCAGATGTATTCACTGAGTGCAGTTGCGTTTCTTTTGTCTTTGTGTTTAAATCTAGACTTGTGGGCGGTGTATCTTGTTTTGAATGGGTTCTTTGTTAGACCTTCGTTGCGGTAGTCGTGGCGTGTAACAGTTGCTTGGTACACAATGTTCGTGAGGCAGTTGCCTTCCAATGGGCACTCGCTTTGTTTTCTGCAATTGCAGTTGCTTCGCGTTGCTGGTTGTACTTCCTGTTTCGCCATTATGTATTTGTTGTGCGCTGATATAATTTGGTCTATGTTTGCCATGCAGCTGTAACTCAGTTTCACCGTGTTTCTGTTGAGTAGAGTGTGTAGTTTGTGCCCAGGTGGGAAGCAGCTGTCCAAGAGGCTAAAGAATTTCTTGCCAATGTTGGTTGTGACACTGTCACTAAACGGGGGTTGAACCAGGTTATGTTCCTATTTCGTCTTCGTTTCGGGGCTCCCTTGGAATGACTGGTGGTAGGGGATTGGGTCTCGTACTTTAGGTTGTACCCAAAGCCACTTCTTTGTAATGCTTCTTGGTATACGGGCGATAATGCGTTGAATGTGTTTTCGTCGGAAGAAATGTTGGATAGTCTCCTGTTGATGCTTTTTGGGATGTTCTTTATGATAAGTGGGGGGTGGTTGCTCTGTTTGTGCCCATAGAGAGGGGTGTTGTTGGGTTTCATGTATGGCTTGTATGTGCTTGTGCTAAGATCAAGGGTAAGGTCTAAAAAGTTCACTATTTTTTTTTTACTTCAATTTCTATTTTAAGCTTGTTATTTGAGAATATCTTGCATATTTCTTTCTTTATTTTTTCTGTTTGCCTTGGTGTTGCTTTGCGAACAGCCAAACCGTCGTCTCTGTATAGGCCGACATTCATGTTAATGTGCAGGCTGAAGTTGTGATAGGAGGTACAATCCTACTAGTTCACAAGTTTCAGCACCGTCGTAATGCTGACGATACCAACCTTTTTTATTCCAGTAATGACCTCAGTTGTTTACTAAATGTAATACAACATGAATTTGTCAATGTTCACAACTGGTTTTGTGCAAACAAGCTTTTTCTCAATGTAAAGAAAACCAATTTTGTTATTTTTATCTCACCTTCTAAACAGTTTAACCAGAATGAAAACAACATACAACTTTGTGGTATTAACATACAGCGTTCAAATGTTACTAAGTTTCTTGGTGTGTTTGTTGATTCTCATCTTACCTGGACTGATCATATCAAGTATGTTAGCATGAAAGTTCAAAAGGTGTGGGGATACTTAACAGATTTCGTCAACTTCTTCCTAGGAAAATTTTGGTTTCCCTGTATAGGCTAATACCCTTATACTCCCTTATCTCACTTAATTTATTATCATTTGGGGGAGCACTACCAAAAATCAACCTCTCTTTATTTTACAGAAAAGGGCTAATAGATGCACATGCAACGTAGACCATCGTCATCCTACTGCACCTCTTTTCGCCAGTCTTAACCTTCTAAATATTTATGATTTAAATCGGTATTATATCGGGTTGTTTATTTTTGACTGGCTACATAGAAGAACCCCGTCAATATTTAGTACTCATTTTCAGTTTCGTGATAGCCATTACCCTTACCCTTGTCGTACTTCAAATCAGTTTATCACTCCTCTTTGTAGACTGAGGTCATCTCCACTTGGTCTTCGATTTATAGGAGCAAAATTATGGAATTCTTTACTCTTGGAAGTTTCTAAGTGTAAAACACCATATGCATTTAGAAAGCAACTTAAAGTTCTTTTTATTGCAAACTACCTTTGAACTTCCGTCTCTGTTCTTCCGTGTTTTTTGTGTTTCTCTTCCTTTTGTCGCTTATTCTGTTTGTTTTTAAGGGGTGTCAACACCCACAAGCTCCTAGGACCTTTTAGTTACCACTCCTCAGCCTCTTACTTTGTTTTGTTATGTAAAGTAATTATTTTGTGGTGTGTTTAGCATCATTTCTTACACACCGTATTTTCGTTACCTTTACCTCTCTCAAAATGTTGTTATGTATTTTATATTACGGTAAGAGATTGGAATAAACGTCTTACTGAACTGAACTGAACTGAACTCCTTCTTGCCAAAATCATATAACAGGTTATATTGAAATCCAAACAAGCACCCAACAGTACAGCTGTTGGGCAACCGTGGTGGTACAAATTTTATCCATTTTTTAAGCAAAATTAGTTTAGTAATTAGTATTTTTTGCACAACTAATGAGTAACAGGCGTGGATCCAAGAGGGGCTTTTACACCCCCACCCTTATTTGTCATATCAACAATAACAAATACACTACAATAAGCATGGTGTTTATCTTCGAGAATATTCCAGGAGGCTATTTCAGGCTCATCCTTTCCTTCACAACGCAAATCTAGATACACGAACTTCGTATGATATTAATTCCGGGTGAAAGGGGGGGGGGGGTGAAAAGGGGGGCAAGGGGGGCCTTCGCCCCCTCAAGTGAAAAACTGGGGGGCCAAATCGTAATTTGCCCCCCCCCCCAAAAAAAATGAGTAGACCCAAAAATACGGTCACCTTTTTTCGTTTTTCTCGTTCAAAACAGTTTTTCTGAAGCTTCGGAAATGCTAGAATACAAGCGCTTCCGGAGGCTTCGCCCCCTGGACCCCCAAAGGGTCTTTGCTCCTGGATCCCACCAGGGGCCCTTTGGGGCTTCGCGCTCGCGGTGCCCGCCACGCGTGCACAGTTTAATCCTCATGGGCACATCATATGCATTTTCGCCCCCACTCTCAAACAGAGATTTGCGCCCCTGAGCCAATATGTGCAATATGGCTGTGAGCGATCGGCACGTTAGTCTTGTCTCAGTTTCCAACGGTGGTTCATTGCGGTATTTGAACCGAATCATGATTGTTGCTGTGGCCATCTGGGTGGCCTCAGTGGAACAGATATAGGTGTATTCTAGGTGGCGTCCTACCGTCACCCCTTGCCCCATCCTTCCCCCGTTAGATTGACCAATGTACCAAGACCCACATGCACACCTCTGGTATAGAGGAACAGCGATCAAAAACAATCATGTCGGAGAAACACAAAACACATCTTACAATTTTCAAGGATGTTTTAAGTGTTAATTGTGCTGCAACAAGTAACAATTGAAACTCTTGTATACAGGGAGTTGTCCCTCTCCATGTTGTATAGATAGATGTTGATGCTGACAACAGAGAATTGTGCTTTACGTTGATATGATTTCTATTTCGTCGCGCACCGGTGTGTTTTTATTTGATGCGCACGGTTTCTAGGGATCAGGTGTGCAGAAACCGTTGATATGGACTGCTTCCAAACCTTTTGAGTATATATTTTCTTCAGGGGCGGCGAGAATTTTTTTGCCAGACTAAGTGTATTGTTTAAATATCTGTCCAAAGTGATGGCTGTACTGTCACAGCTCCTGCTCCAGTATTTGAGGTTCAGATACATGTTGGAGTGCGTGGGAAGTGATAGTTTCCTGCAATCAGGAAGATGTATTTGGTAATTACTTTCCTGCTCCAGCTGATGTTGGAGATCCGTGCCAAGTTCCCTTCCCCCATAGGTTCTAAGTATTTATTTCCTGAGATCAGGGAACTGCCTTTTGATGATGGATGCATCTAGAACTTGGTTTTTGCCCCAATATATTCCATCTTAAGTCTCTAAAATATCCAAAAGTTTCCAAAGGGGAGGGCACTGGTTGAGTCATCATACCAAAGACTTCAAAACGTAGCCTAAATGCAATTGCGGGTTGTGTTAATTCCGCCTAAGCATCAGAGTAGGGGGGAACAATCTAACTCGCAACTGGAAAAGAGGCATTGGGCGCAGCTAGTAAATTTAGACTTTTAAAAACTTAAGGCGCAAAGCCAAATTTAAACAGCTTAATCCAGCGATCATGAAAAGCATCTTCATTAAAACTTTGGTGTACACTACGAGCCAATTAACGATGGCTTTCCGCTTAGATAGTGAGCTTGATGCCATGCACTGTCCTGTTCCGCTATTCATTATTCCAAATTTCGTCACTTCGCATACACCACGGAAATTCCTGGGGACTGGCCTTTGGATGTATCTTTTAAAAAAAAATCACTTCAATGGAAATTGAGGAAAAATTAAAAGACAAAAAACGATAAAGATGTCCTGGAGGGTATAGTGAGGTAGACGCGTAGCCAGGGAATTGATGGTCGAAGGGGATCTCCCCCCCCCCCCCCCGCATTAGCACATTTTTAATATTTTCATGCTTACTTTTACAATACTGCTAGTGTTTTCCCACTTTTATACAGTAAAAAGCCTAGGACGTGCCTTTTCCATGGTTATTCTTAGAAAATAGTTATAAAATACATAATAATGGGTCTCCCTATGCATACAAAATATCGTTTAAACAATGCGTCAAATCACGTATTTTCACATCAAAAAACTAAAACGCTTCACATCCCCCTCCTTTCTCGGGTGCAATCGTTCTCGGGCCCGGTTGCTTCGCTCTTTCGTATCAGTTTTGGCCCCCTATAAAGAAAGGTCTAGACACACCCTTGTGAGTGGAAGTGAAGTTTCAAAATTTTCGGTACCCTCCGCGTCAACAGATGGTGACAGTGGCGCTCCGCTAGGTATTTCGGGCAGAATTAGGTAGACAGAGAATCACCATACGTCCCCTTTATCCCTTTACCCGCTTTCTCTAAGTTCATCCCCCTCCCCCTCCTCCCCTTTTGAAATGTATGGATCCGCGTCGAGTAAAACACTTAACCAACTGACAGTTTTTTACCAAGTTTCGGTCAGGAGGCATACGGAACCAACCGTTTGGTTTTTTGCCCAGGTTGGGTAATCATTTTTAAAGTGTAGGGAATCAAAAGGGGTGGTGACATTAAGGCAGCATTCAGATGGTATACTTGACTCAATTGTCTGGACTACTTCTTCCATGAAAAGACAATGGTATAGTTCGCAGTAAAGAGCATACACGTTGGATGTATGTTTAAATACATGCCGTACATTTGTCAGTTTGTGAATACGTGCTGTACAACACATACTGTACAACAATTGTCACTACAAGCCGAGTAATTGCTCTCTCGAACACCAGAGTTCCTCGAGACACAAAATATCGGTTAAAGTTCATGCAATCGGAAAGTAGTTTATTAACATTTTTGACAAATGGATAGGTTTTCGCGCAAATCATTCCAGGACTCATTTGACGAGGCAAAGGCGGTTAACGAAAGAATAGGCATTATCATTCCTGTGGCAATGTTTTCATTATTTGGGCTTCAGGTCCTTCTGATATGTTGCTGTGTGGCTGTCTCCAGACGACGACAAGCGCAGACACGGTCTCCACAGACTACTGTAGTTGCTACTGTATCAAGGCGAGTTGACGACACACGGTATGGATCAGAGTCATATTCTTTTAAGCTCACGTGGTTTTGATTGAATGGTTGGCCAGTGAGAGCAGCAGGCACGTACGTGCTAGCAGGACCGTGTAATGAATATGGGCGAGACCTGAGTACAAACACTTATTAAATACTTGAATTGACTTCTAGTGGTTTTGCGGTGTATAGATCTTAGGCAGTCCGGGAGATAACCTCTTTCGGGGAAAAATGGTTTTTCACCCGATCGGGGGAAAATACGGCCATGGGTGGCGCCATTTTCAAATTTCTCCCCTGATGCTTTGCGATCCTACCGCGCAATTTAAACGGAAACAAACGTTCAAAACACCTGGAAAATTTAATCGGTCTTAGGAAAGAGAAATTTTGGAATATTTAGACACTTTGTTGACAGGGGAACAAAAACGCCGGATCATGTTTGGTAGTTCACCGCGCAAATTTTGAGATATCGAGCAGCTTTGCCACGTTCTGTGTCCTAAGCTTAAATTATAGACTCGACACAGCCGCAAGATTTGTCCAATTTTTTCTGCAGAAAGTTGTGAAAGTTACTCGTGCTAGCAATTTAGCCCACTAGAACGTTATTGAAAGTTTCTTAAGATTTCTGTCTGTGGTGGCGAACATTTACCTTGTATTTGAACATATCCACATTTATAAAACAAAGCGACGACTGTGAAGAGGTACACACTAAGTGCTCATGAATATTCATGCTGCAAATTTTCTCCCGATCGGGTGAATTCTCATTTTCACCCGAAAACGGTTATCTCCCGAGCTGTTAGGATTCTCTTTCTTCATTAGCTCTTTAAATAGATCAGAACCACTCCTGCCGCTTATTTTTAATGAGGAAGTTATCAATAACTTTTCTCTTTCTTGAATAATAGAAACCCATGTTATCACTTCAATGATTGAAAACCTGGCATATAGAATTGGTAAACCTAGTTTATCAAAAACTTTGCTAATCGGTTGATAAACATCCATCTTAAATACGCAGAATAATTCGTAAAAATGGTTTCCGTAGACCGATAAACTTGGTTTACCGGTTTGTTTTCTTTATAGAGTGAGTCTTATACTTTTCACAAGAACAATTTATAGCGCTAAATTTTAAATGCTTCACTGGTAATCCGGTGCTAAAAAGGGGACTTCCCTTCGCTGTTCCGAAATAATAGTAGTCACGGTCGGTGGGCATGAGATAGTTTTATTCTATTTGCAGTGTATATGTGTTTTCACATGTGCGTGATTCGAATCCCGTTTGAATGTACGTTGCTATACTCCGGGTTCCTCTCATTGTGACCGCTGTTCACACTTGAGAGCTGATCTCGAAGGAGGGTTTAGATCCGGATCAGATCCTCCCCTCGAGATCAAAGGTTTTGCTTTCACACTTGATCCCCCGCGGTGAATCAAGCCAAGATCAAGCGATCAACAAACAGGAAGTGACGCCAATGAACCCGCCTTATCCTCGTAGTTGTCTGAAAGTGTAAACAACGTCGAGTACATACACTGTACGTCATAGGTCATGTTGATCTCGGGTCACCTTTATCCTCCGAGCTTTCGCACACGGTTTTTTGATCCCCCGCGCGAGATCTGATCTGCCCCGGTGGGTGGATCAAAATCTCCGGATCTGATCCTGAGTGCGAGAGCTTTCACACTACAAAGTTGATCTCGAGCGGTGGATCAGATCCGGATCTGATCCCCTGCTGCAGATCAAGTGTGAAAGCACTCTGTGACTTGCCTGTAATATTGCTTTTCCAATCTAGGACCGCTTTCACACTTGAGAGCTGATCTCGAGGGGGGATCAGATCCGGATCAGATCCCCTCTCGATATCAAAGGTTTTGCTTTCACACTTGATTTCCCGCTGTGAATCAAGCCTCGATCAAGCGATCAACAAACAGGAAGTGATGCAATGAACCCGCCTTATCCTCGTAGTTGTCTGAAAGTAATACGTCATGTTGATCTCGGGTCACCTTGATCCTCCGAGCTTTCACACACGGTTTTTGATCCCCGCGAGAGATCTGATCTGCCCCGGTGGGTGGATCAAAATCTCCGGATCTGATCCTGAGTGCGAGAGCTTTCACACCACAAAGTTGATCTCGAGGGGAGGATCAGATCCGGATCTGATCCCCTGTTTGAGATCAAGTGTGAAAGCACTCTAGGTTGATTTGCAAAGGAACGAAGCGCCCTTAAAAAGCAAACTTGCCGACTTTGCTTAACCTGAAGTAAAGACTTTGGGGTTGATCCGATCCGTTACTTAAACATGAAATCTTAAAGCTGACCTATCAAACTGTAGTCAACAGAAATAGTAATCCCGTAAGAACTGATCAAGTTTGTGTCTTATATGACCAGTTCAACTAGTACAACGAGCTGTACTAAGGGTATTTTGGGACTCGCAACCGCTCGGATACCCGCAACTGGTTCTCTCCAGGCTTCTTCGCAGAATCTAACAGTCGCTATTCAGGAGTCCTGTTTAAAAGTTGATATAAGGCGGACGGCGCACCATCGGTTGCAAAGAACAGAGAATTTTGAAAGTTCGTAACCAGAAATGCAATTCCCTGGGCATGGAAGCAGAATTTTAAGTAGTCTTTATTTTGACCGTTACTTTTGAAATGAATTGTTTAAATGTAAAAAAAGAATAAATAAAAAAATAAAAAGTGCAAAATGATTTTTGTAAGGGAGTGTAAACGACCTCCCTGTAAGTCAGCGCCTGGTTGCGATGCTCACGATGTGCACTGCATATTACTTTATAGACTACATTCTGAAAAGCTTCATTGTAAGTTCTAACTATTTTAGATGAAAGAACATTGCAAAAAGCAAGATTTTTCCTAATTGACGGTTACATTTTGGGCACACTCTTGAATCATGAGAGTGAGTTTGGTCACTCTCTAATGAGTAAAAAGTGTGAATTTACTCCACTAAAGTGTTAATTCACGCCCAGAAGATTGAAATTCATCGCTGGAAGAGGGAAACTTCACTCTTCTACGAGTGCCACCTGCAATGATCGCTGAAAATTCGCTCGTTCGGAGCAAAGTTCACTCTTTCTGGGGTGCATTTCACTTTTCTTGGAGTGAATTAATACACTGTAGAGGGAACTCACACTTTTCCCTCTATATCAAAGAGTGACTAAGATCACACTTTTGATTTTAGAGTGTAGGAATTCCTAGACATGTAGAAAATCTACAGCTCAAAACAACGTTAGTAGGTGATAAAGGGGGCCTTTGTTACTAATCTACATGTAAGTTTTCAGACATTGACAAGGCCTAGTTTGGAAACGGGTTACAAAAATCTGTCGCACCCATTTGCCCCATCAGAGCCTCTGTAACAGATGCCCCCACTTCTGGACCAAATGCCTCTTGCATGACTTAATTTTTTTCTCCAAGAGATGTGCTTTAGGGGCTTTTCCCCTTGCCTCAACACCTTCCAGCCAAAGGTCGGATCCAACAGGGTTTTTTTTAGCAGACCTAAGAACCCTTCCCCTAAAGTAAAATATACTGGACCCCCTCTATTCCCTTCTTTCAAAAACATGGTAAGCACACAAAAAGAGTTCTTCATGAAATGTATTCGACAGTTTAAAAAAATCCACGAGAGCCGTGACTCCGAGGAGAATGGAATTGCGTCGCGAATCTGGACTAACTTGAAGAGTCGCGACTCAGAAAAAGACTAGGGTACCTCGCTAAAGCCTACTATCTGGTGTATTTAATGCTTCTCTAAGAGACAGTTATTCTTCAGATTTTATCTTCCTGTTATTTTTCTTATCTTATTTTTCACTGCTTAATTCACTTGCTTAACTTCTACTATTATACTGAGAACTCCATCAGTTGATTGTGTATGGTTCCCTGATTCATGCAGATTTTATAGCGTGGAAATGCGATTTGAAGAATTTGTTCCAGTGGTTGAACTCATTGTATTTGCGGACCAAAAGGTCATTTAAAAAGGTTCGACGAAAAGTGTTGCGCCTCTATCGGTATAAAAATTCTAATGATTTACGACGTATTGCAGTAAATGGGATACCGCTGATCACAAAAATGAAGGACAACATTTTTCAAACAATATCCAGAAGAGGGTCATCGGTATTGAAAATGAGGGCGTTTCTTTAAAAACAATCAGCGTCAATTCCCATATGACGACATTCTACTTTTAACGATGAATGTAACATTCGAACGTAACCAGAATTCCGCGTATGAACTTGATTTTTCCTAAAACGCAACCACGTTCCACACCATTTCATTCTCGTCCAACAGATTCTCTTAACTCAGTGCCTTTTCAAGTATTAAAACGGCTGATCCTCTCACCCCGAACCACAATTTTTGTAGTAGTCCACAGAAATTTTCAATTGGCGAAGCTCTTTGATTGACAGCAAGTTAAAAAAAAAATGCAAAGCAGTGTAGCTCACATTACATAACCACTGCTCTGAGAATGTTTTGATATCACACTAGGGTCTAGTATATATTCACCCTGAAGCAACAGTCTGAGAGTGCGTTTGGTTGAAAATGAATTTTAGGCAGTTTAATGTGGGAGGAGCTTAAGTAAGTAGGTTAGGTGTATTGGAAGTGTTTGGGGTGTGAGGATTTAGCCTGTGACGTTGCAAGTTCCCGCCCTCTTTTCCGGTCATAAACTAGAGTAGTATGTATAAGGTAGCTGAGACGGAAGGAGATGACGACCGACGTGATGACTGTTTTTTTTTTTTTTTTGCCTGGCAGTAGGCGTGGCAAACCAGTTATGACGTCACATAGACTAGACCGCTTCTTGACTGAAAAGTGATAACATGTTCTGTAAATTCCATTTGCGTGATATGCAAGTTTAACAAACCATTTTTTTACATTCTAGGCAAGTAACCGGACCTCAAGTACCCGGACCTCAAGTTACCGGACCTCAAGTACCCGGACCACAACCAGTATCAGGACAGAATAACCAAACCGCTCAACAGGACGATCTACCACCTTCATATGAAGACGCAATACAAATGAAACCATTCCCAGTTGGCATTGTCTGACCCTGACCTCCCATGGAAACATTGCTACAACCTGCATGGGAAAAGCTGAATGAAAAGCATGCCGCGTATTCTATGGAAGTGAACCGGGACCATTGTGACCTTTTTTAGTCCTGTGATGTCAAAAGAATTCAGTATCATGCCGACATAGATTTCCAATGACGTTCAACTTACCAGTAAATACTTACGATTGGTCTTTCAGTGCAATAAATTGAAGTGACCGTATCATTAATTGTCCAAATTACAACCTTACGTCACACAACATTCAATTGAAATCAAAGATCATGTTATATTTTCTTCATTATGTATCGTGTATATATGTTTCCCAGTTTCCTTTTGTATTTTGACCGGAATATGCCTAGTTACCGGAGAGGATCGGTTAAAAGTTTGACTATATGACTGAGCGAGGAATACGCTCTAGCGACGCCTACCGTGTAGACAACAATACATGATAACAATGTTATCACCGGATGTTATTTAAATTTGTAGGCCTATTCTATAAGACTATGATGTTCGAGGCAAAAGCAAGGTCAAATTTTTTCCTTGTATCAAAAGTTAAGACTTCATAAAGAAGACAGGTAAAATTGAGCAGGAGTCTGATGGAGTGGGGACTTATATCAAGATCCTCTTATTGTAGGTATTTATATTGTGTTTTTTGAAAACAAGCTCGATATAAGACGACCTTTAGCTAAATAGCCACAAATTTGATTTTTGTTGTGCAGGGAGAATGGGAGCTCAGTCAAGCCTCGCTGTAAGCGTTAATGAGGCTTGTGACGTCATCCTCTAAAATGGAAACTCCGCCCACAAGAGAAAATCATGAGTTTCGCAGAATAGGTACCTAACATGCTGGGGGAACTTCAAGCTTCTGAATAATACATAAAAAGGCGTTCCTTGTTGCTGTATCCTTGGTCATTTGAAATTTTAAAGTCTTTTCTTTACTAAAAATATCGTGAGGCATTGTTTCTTTCGCAATTTCACAGAGAAATTTTCCATCAAAAACAGGTCAACTTTTGGTGGTGTTTTTTGACTGGCCTCAAATTTTGCGAATACCTGACCGTATTCAGGATCATTGGGGTGTAAAACTTCCAAAATCGAGTGTTTGAGACATAAAGCTAACTACTTATACCTATTACACTACGAGCAAAACAACAAAATAGTCGCAATGAACGTTTTTGCAAGTTGGAATTTTGCACTTTTTGGCCACGTAGTGCATCGCACAAGGCGGTAACGTTATGGTTTACATATGGTAACATATGGTAAGCTATTGTTATGTGTTTTGATTCTAGGCTGCTAACTAGGATACTATTTTAGTCCTTATGTCAAGTAATAAAGTGAATTTTAATACGACTGACAGGCCCTTTTAAGGTTTTAAACCACTAACAAATAACATTAAAATTTTACAGACAGGCCTAGTCTATACTAGGCCTTGGCCTATGCATGCTAAGACTGCACACTGTGGTACATAATGAATGTATGAATGTGTACTGATGATCTGTGATCATCATACAGGTACTACTTTACTAGTCCTTGCTTGCTGTATGAGTGAGTTTTCATTTTAGAAAAAAGCTTGTAAAAATTTTTAAGAGGCCTGTAGCACAAAATTATTGTGTCATATGCACCTTGTGAGTTGAATCGGGAGCAATGTACAGTATCAACGATGAAGCTGAAGAACCAAAATAAGCAAATTAGTGTTATACTTACAGGTATTGCAGGCTACATGAAACAATTGATATAGGCCCTATAGCCATTTATTTACACATACACTTTACCAGCCTGTCGGTTCTTTCATATGGTTTTACCAGACAAAGTCAAGAATTTTCAAAAGGGAAATGACTTGAAGAATATACCTAGAGTATATGGAATGCGCACCTATAAGAGCTCCATCAGTTTCAGGATTTTTTGTTTATTATTTTGCCTGGGCCATTGTTCTCAGTTTTCTTACTTACCGTATTTTTGTACTGTTGTGCTGAATCATATTTCTACACAAATGAATTAATTGTGCCTTAGTTCTCAGCCTGTTCCTGTTGAAATGTAATTGCTAGTTATAGCCTACACCATAGTGCTCTAGGCCCATTTGGGGGTTAAGGTCAAGATTAGAGCTTGCATTGCTATGTAGCCTTTTGTTGTATAATGGCACAAATGGGATTCTGAGTCAGTGTATCCTAGAGGACAATTTTTCTCTACACAAGCAAAATGCCAATTTACTGACTTAAGAATTTTGGTTGTGCACTTGTGTCCTGTATCATCAGCTGTTAATTCTGATGGATGAGATCTCATATGTTTTTCTGAGACTGCCTTCTCATTTGAAGTATAAACTGTTGTCATTTTACACCACTAACTGAGCAGAGGAGAGATGAATAATGTAACAATTGCCCCATCACATAGTAATGGCATATTACAGTCAAAATTTTTGTCACTAACTTGAATTAACTTGATGGCCTGTTGTTACCTTACTCTCAGTTGATATGTCTCCAGTTGTGCATGGGGGTGGGGGTTGTGAAGTGAGTACCCAGTTCCCTAAAAAACTTAAGACCCACCCAGTTCCACATGCTGTTCATAACTTATATTACTAAACAAAGTGTTTCTGATCAGAGGCTTCATTTCTTCGACCTCACCACCTAAGGATAAGGATCAACTGACTGTATAGCGTTTATTACCCCAGAGTTCACTAACAAGCCTTACAAGAGAACCATACATTCCAATATCCCTCCATTTTACCTCTTTATTGTCTAGTTAAATGCCACAATTTTTTTGTCATGTTATTGTTTGCAATAATTTATGAGTCTAGTACAATAACTGTGATTTACTGATTGTATAATGTGGTAACGTGCAAAGTGTATGGCCACTTATGTCAAAAGGTTACCATGAGTCGGTTAATTAATAGGTGTTGTACATCGTGCCGTACGTTGTATAACACTGTGGTGATCGACTCAAGGTACTGACGTACTTAAGATACAATCACTATAACCCTTGCATCGGTAGCCACTTAATCGTTACAAGGTTTTCAAAAATTGACTCTCAATGTAATTTTCCTGCCATATATATGTAAATCAAACGTAAAGGAAGACTCGACGAGGTTAACATGATTAATACTTATGTGGAGGATATTTTCTCGCTCGTTGTAGTTCCATTTTTGCGCAACTAATGCAAACACCTCAGTACGGGAAATTGGGCTTTTTACATACGGTGCAAGGCAGTGTGAATACCGCCTCTAAACTTTGCGAATACCTGACCGTATTCAGAAATATTTCATGGTAATGTTAGATTTTTTAGGTGTATAAGGAAATTTCTGATGTACCCTCTTTCTGGCATACCGTGCCAAAAAACTTGTTTTCGAGAAAAAACCAAATTTTCCGGACAGAATGAAAACTGTTTTTACGAGTTCGAAAAATCGTCTCAAATTCATTGCTTTGTGTATAAAATACTTCAAAAATGTTGCAAAACTATCGGAAATGTGTTCTCTATTAATTTTAATGATGATTTTGTAAGATTATGTGTTTTTCATGTCGAAATTTGGATTTGAAAAGTTAGTTTTTGCTAATTTTATATGCAAAGACTGTGACGTCTGCACACTCAAATTAGAAAAGAAGCGACTTTTGGTGGCTGTGCAGACTGGCTGAGCTAGGGGTTATTCCTTTGGATGAAGAGTTCGTGAATCTCATGGATGGGGTAAACTTGTTTCCCTTATCACCAACAACTTACGACAACCATGGACGACAATTTTTATGATCATTTTGCTTCAGTTTTCGAACTACTATTATGATTCCTTGCCGAAAGTAGGCAAGGAATCTATGTGCGATGATATCGAAGTGTGTGTGTGTGTGCTCGCCAGCGTGTGATTTTTTTTGAATTCGGACAGAGAGACTAAAATGCAAAATCTTTGTCAATTGCTTGTACATACGAAACCCACGATACCGGCGATGAACACTTTCAATATCTGTTAATAGGTTTGTATTACTGAGAGGGTAAGGAAAGGCATGGAAGGGGTAAACTTATTTCCATTATCGCAAACAACTTACGGCAACCATGGACGACAATTTTTATTATCATTTTGCTTCAGTTTTCAACTACTATTATGATTCCTTGCCGAAAGTAGGCAAAGGAATCTATGTGCGATGATATCGAAGTGTGTGTGTGTGTGTGCGTGTGGGTGTGTGTGTGTGTGCTCGCCAGCGTGTGATTTTTTTTTATTTCGGACAGAGAGGCAAAAATGCAAAGTCTTTGTTAACCCTTTACCGTTGTGCTCCGATCGGGGCATATTTACGCGCCTGGGGAGTGAGTGGAAAAGCGGACTTAGCACGCCCCGCATCAGCTTCCGTAGGCCATTGACCCCGTGACCTTAAACAATTGTCTCTCTCGTTGTTGTGGCCGAATTTTCGGGTAGCTACTCGCAGTTTCGAGCTCCGCGTGAAACAGTAAAGATGGGTGACAGCCGAGCTCTCCGTATGGGTCCAAAAGGACCCAAACAACGGTAAAGGGTTAATTGCTTGTGCATACCAAACCCACGATAGCGGCGATAAACACTTTCAATATCTGTTAATAGGTTTGTATTACTGAGAGGGTAAGAAAGGGCATGGAAGGGGTAAACTTATTTCCATTATCGCCAACAACTTACGGCAACCACGGACGACAATTTTTATTATCATTTTGCTTCAGTTTTCAAACTACTATTATGATTCCTTGCCGAAAGTAGGCAAGGAATCTATGTGCGACGATATCGAAGTGTGTGTGCATTTGTGCTCGCCAGCGTGTGATTTTTTGAATTCGGACAGAGAGACAAAAATGCAAAATCTTTGTTAATTGCTTTTACAAACCAAACCCACGATACCGGCGATGAACACTTTCAATATCTGTTAATAGGTTTATATTACTGAGAGAAATGACCCTATTCATTTTTAGTGGAGTTCAAATGTCATTTTTTAGGTCTCTAGAAGTAAAGAGGAACATGTAAAAACTTCATTAATGTCTTGTTAGTACAATATCTTAGTGCAACAATTACAGGCGTCACGTATTTGGTGTACAGATTTGTCATGTGAAGCGTTTAAACCTAGAAGTTAAGAAGAGGAATCCTTTCTTTGGGCAGAGGAACGTCACTAGAAGTCAAAGATCTAAAACCGATACAGGATACCTCAAGTCGGAAACATAGACAGTGTCTATGCCTAAAATGTAGATGCATATATTCCTGATAAATTTATTCCTTTTTGTGAAAGTAAAAATTTACTGAGGTCAGTGAAGCTAAACCGCTAAGAAACTTGGGACTTTCTGATCAAGACAAATGCTGGTGATGCAAAGTTTAATACATTTCGACAAGGAATAACTAAATCTTTGGGCTTTGTTGTTATTTTGCCTACTTGCCTTTTGCATGTAATTAGTATGATTAATTTGTTATTAATTTTAAGGAAATAATGAAAAATAAAATAATAAATAATGGGTTGTAGAATATTATGAGTAAATTTAATTTATACACTCTAAAAAATATTGGGCAAATATTTGCCCAACTTTTTACCAACACTGGGTATATATGTGTCCTCCCAACAATTGGGCAAACTGTTGGGCAAATGGTGTTGGGCAATGCAACTACCCAGTAGTTGGGCACTACTGAATGACCAACTTTTAACCAACACTGGGTATATATGTGTCCTCCCAACTGTTGGGCAATGCAACTATCCAGTATGTTGGGTGCTTATTGGGATTTCAATATTTTCAATATAACCTGATATATAATTACAAAGTACCCTAACACATAAAACGTTTATCCTCCAAGAGTGGCTGGGGGCTCCAGCGGCGATGCACTTGATAGGTAAACAGTGAAATGTGTAGTTTAAAGTATCAAACTCAATCGTGAACTTTGTATTTCTTCTCCCATTGATTATGTAGCAATGAAAACTTCTTTTTTCTATGCGACCATTGCTCTTTAAGTACTTTCGTCCAGATTTTTACTGCTATTCTACCGTTAGCTTTTTATTTACCAAATAAAAACTTATTCAACCATGAGATTTTATAATGAACCAGTCTTATATTACAATAATTATCTGTAAAACTTAACTGATCTTTAACTAATCGTCTGATTGGTCAATTACATATAAACCAACTGTTGGGTACTTTAAAACTTCCCCAACACCTTTTACCAACACCTGGATTTTGCCCAACCTTAATTTGCCCAACAATATGGGTACCCATTTGTTGGGCAATTATTTGCCCATGTTGGGCATTTTGTATTTTGCCCAACACTTTTTACCCAACAGTTTTTAGAGTGTATGTAATATTATGGAATAAATATACTTTTTCACCAAAATAATTCATGTCGTACCAAATTCTATTTGTACCCATTTTGTTGTTACTTAACCTGTTTAAGTGACTTTTTTTTAAATTATCGTAACAAGTTATGAAAAAATTTAGAAAGCAGTTGTTCATGACATAATCTTATAATTACCTCTCTTTAAGTGTAACTTTCATTGCAAATTTCTCATAAAAAGATCGCTTAGATTCTTCTTAAAAACCTTGGAAATCCCATTTCTGGTGGTCGGAGGGGTTGCGACTTTTCAGATTTTTCAGTACGCTCTGCGCCAACAAAGATGGTACTCCTTCTATAAGGATCGTTTGAGGGCTATTATTAAACTAAAAATCTCAATAGATATCGATCTTCGAAAAAATCCAAATACACATCAGTGTCTATGGCATAACGATTTAATTCAAGTGGATTATAAACCATTTTCCTTTAAACTTGGTTACAAAGGGGTATATACACTATTGATGATCTGATCGACGAGGATGGAAAGTTTCTTTCCCTTAACAATTTTATTGCTCGTTATATTATTAATACAATTTTTTTGCAGTATGAAGGTCTTCTAAGAGCTGTAAAAGGCTTCTTAAATGGCCATGTGAGTTGTAAACTACAAAGACCATTTATCCCAGAATTATATTCTATCCTACTTAAATCAGTCAAGGGGGGTTCTGACTTCTATAGAATAATTGCCTATGCTTTTGACATTCGTATAAAGTCTCAAGATAAATGGTATGAAGAACTCGGTTGTAACAACCTAAATTGGAATTTAATCTACAAATTACCTTTTACTCTAAATTTGGAAAGCAAGTTTTCTTGGTTTCAATACAGGATAAACACAAAGATTTTGGCAACCAACTGCTACTTAAAAAATTAACATTTTCGATCATGATTTGTGTACTTTCTGCTCAAAAGAAAAAATAACGATTAGTCATATTATGTTTTTTGTGAAAAGGTACAGCTAATGTGGGAACAATTTAGGAATTTGTAAATAATAGCACCATTGATACTTTGTTTGTTAATCCTGTAACTTTAATTTTTGGTATAACGTATCACCAACATGATAACGAAACTATAAATACTTTGTTGATCTGGTTTAAATTTTATATTTATAGATGTAAAATACAAAATGATGCCTTAAATTTTCTTAGTTTTAAGAACTATGCTAAGAACTTGCTTTCAGTTTTGGATTACAATGATTGCGTTACGCTTAAACGTCAGAACTTTTTAGATCGATGGCGACCATGGCTTCTTGGTATACAGCTTGAGTTCAGTATTTTTTAGTATTATAATCTGTCATATTTTAATAGGCTGCTTTAATTACCACTATTTCGTCTGTTCTTAAATATTGTTGAGTTTCTTTGGATGATGCTTTTTGTACAACTTGTATTAATTGCTTTTGTTGCTGATTGAGAAGAATAAAAAAAAAAAAGAGATGGTACTACTCTTAGATAATGCGTCGAAAGTTCAGTTCTCCATCTTTCGAGACTCCTGAATCCGCATCTGTAGGCTATATCGCTCAATATGTAGCGACATTTTGTTTGGAAAACATCAGAGCATATGTTTGTCAGACGTTTCTTTATTCACGCTGTCATGGTTATAATATTTCATTGTCGAAGTCCTTTGGTACAAATCATATGTTTACATAAGTTGACAAATTTTTGTTTTTTCTGACTAGAGATGAAGAAGATTGTAAATAAAACTCACATGACATAAGATATACACTCTAAAAACGATTACCCAAATGCTGGTTCCGTATTACACCTAACGGGAATTGGGTAGGAAACTGCCCAACTTAGTTGGACAAGCGTTTTATTTATTAGTTGGGCATACTAACATGAGAGGTTGATCCCACAGAACACGCAGTCGTACAGTCTAAATATGTAGTCATAAATCTAATTAAACAGGTGCATAGTTATTGTGATTGTTTGTTAACTTTTCTCCTTACAGTAAAAATGTTTATTAAAATTGACAAAATTGAAAATTTTCCATAGAATCTGAATTTATGGATAAAGTTATTGCTTATTGCATCGTTTTGAAGAAAATACTGTACCCAGTACAGGCAACCTCGACATGTCCATAAAATATACTGGCAGTGGAGGACAAATCTCCCAATTCGTTGCCAGACTTTCCCAATCCATTACCAACTCTGACGACCGTCAGTTCTGTGATATACTTAACCATTTCACCAACTAATTTTGCCCAACAAATGGTTAAAATTTGTACCCAACACATTTGTCCAGCAGCTGTACTGCTTAGAGCTTGTTTGGATTTCCATCTAATCAGATATATAATTGCATGATTTAGGTATGAAGGAGATTAAACAGAGTACCCTAGAACTTACACCGTTTTCTCTCAAGAGTGATTTGGGGCACCAGTGATAATGCACTTGGTTTTTTTTCTTTTATTGGAAGCCGGGCCGACTGGCCCACCCGTTTTACAATTATACAGTATTAAACAAATTAAACAACACCATCGAGATTTTGCGTATCTATACTTCTTGATCACCGGCCGCACCAACACAAATTTGAAAAATGAGCCTAATTAACAACGTTTTATAGCCCTGTCAGACATCAGGTGAGGTGTGTCCAGCCAAAAACGGAACACTCTTAAAAAGTTGGTTAAAAAATTCACCAACACTGGTCACGTATGTCAAATACCTGAAATTGGTTAAATTTTACCCAATAATTGTTGATTAATGGGTTATCCAAGAGGTTTTTAACCACTTTATTGGGTAAACAGCCTGTGTGGTAACCAAATAAACAACACATATTGGGGAAAATTTAACCAATTTCAGGTATTTGACATACGTGTCCAGTGTTGGTGAATTTTTTTAACCAACTTTTTAAGAGTGAACAAGAGTAAGGTTGACTAAACGGTGTAAAAATGGAATTATAGGAAGCTAACATAGGTGTAGATCCCGGGGGTGGGGGTCCCCAATATTTGACTAGGGGGGTGGTCAATGTAATCATCCCCCCAATGTTCAGTCTACAGATACGTGTTTTTCTACTGACAAGTAATCTGCATTGATTCTCCCCTCATGATTAACATGACTCACGTGTGTAATATAATGCTGCCTATGTAGGCTACGTTACATCATTTTCAAAACGTTTCGAGTCATGAAAGTCACTAGTCTCCCATCTTCGCTGAAATATTCCAGACCGGTCCCATATAATTCGTTTAACCTTGGCGGGCTTCTACCGGAGACGTGCCTGTCCGACGGAGAAAAATTACACTGTGCAGGCTAGCTGTTTTAGCTGCAATCGTCACACTTGCGCCCAAGGTTACCAAGAGATGCGACCGTTTGGCTGTACCGCTTTGCTGTACCAAATGATAGCTTCATTTTGAGAAGATCACTTACACATTGTTAAGTTTTTCAGTTGGACAAAGATCCATTTTTTGATGATATTTTGGCGCGAATGGTTGATAATTTGGAAACTATATCATCTCATTCTGTTAGGTTGAACAAGGCTTCCAGCTTAAGTTTTATGTATTCATATGTATGTCCTTTGCATTATTTTCATGAATAAAGTGGAAAATTTTCTGGTTTTCTCCAGCCAACTTGCAAGTCATGTAACGGTCTTCGAACTCAAATTTTTGTTACCGGGGATATCCCTGAGTTGGTACTGCCTTTTAAAACTTAACGGTACATCTTTGTTCTAGAATTGTCCAATTTCAGTCCGCCAGTGCAACTTGATAAAGAGTTTTGTGCTCAAAAGAGCCTTTCCTAAGCGTATAAACATGTCAATACCCTACAACATTATCTCTGTATTTTACCCCTTAAAGCAGTCTTCCTGGGGCCTCTGAGGCGTTAAAACCCAAGAGCTTCCGGTGGCTTAGCCCCCCGCACCCCCACCGGGGCTTCGCCCCTGGACCCCACCAGGGGCCCTAAGGCGGGCCCCTGAACCCCACCCTTTAGGGACTTCGCGCTTCGCGATCGCCGGCATCCCCCCAAGTTGAAAAGATATCTACGCCCCTGGAAGCTAAATAGATTGTACATCACGTGTCAAATATGTACGCATAACCACAATCTTCATGACGTGTGAAGATTACTGAAATTTCATCTTTTGGTCAAATATAGCCCCCAAAATTTGTGGAGTTTCGTTTTCTTTTTATAATAATGGTACACAGGGTTAAGCTTCTATATCAAACGGTTTTGATAGAACATTGGTATATCAGTACTACAATGGCTGTTATCGCTTTTCAGAATGCCTTTTTCTAGAGTTCTCCCAACTCTCTGGTAAAGACAGGAAACTGTACCTAAAACTGCATCCCAAAGAAGCCATACGTCCACTAAATAAGGACAAAACTTTGCAAGCCTCACTGACGATCCTCAGACCAGCTAAATTCATTTGCCTGGAATGAATGGTTCCATTCTAGACTGGATGAAACGATGAGCTTTTACACATGATTTCAGCCAAAAGGCCGAGAAGCTTTTCAGAACAGCAGTCCTAGTATTTGAGATTACAGTGTGTAGTTTGAAGTAACAATCTCGATCGTGCACTTTGTGTGTACTTTCTCATTAATTACGTAGTAGTGAAAATTTTTTGTCTATACGACCATTGATTTTTAAGAAATTTCGTCCAGATTATTACCGCTATTTCACCTCTAACATTTTATTTACCAAATCCAATCTTATTCCACCATGGGATCTTAACCATCTAAAAGTTCACCGATCTTTCACTAATTATCTGATTGGTCAATTACATGTTGGGTACAGCACTTTACATTTTGCCCAACACCTTTTGCCAACACTTGGATTTCACCCGACCTTAATTTACCCAATAAATATGAGAAGGTTGACTTACCCATTTGTTGGGCAATGATTTACTCATGTTGAGCCCTTGGGATTTTGCTAAAAAATCTCACAAAGAAATACGAAACTGTCAAGAATGAAGTCGAATTGAATTTGCCATTTAGAACATGCATATGCAAAGTAAAATGATTTAATATATGAAGGATAATCAAAGTGAAAATCTGCCTCAACAAAAATTGACCGCTTCCACCGGGACTTGAACCCAAACCTCCTGCTCTACGTGCAGACGACATAGTTGAACACAGTTGAATAACACAGAAATGAAGACACAGAGACCATGGAAAAGCATGGCGTTCACGTTGCAAAAGACACGAACGGTAAAAGTTGAAAGATGGACTCTCAATAAAGAACGTCGGGCATAATCGTTTGATGTATATACAGTTGGTATTTGCACTATATTTGGCTTACGCTGACTAAAAGGCATGATATTAATATTACAAAGAATCTTTCCGCTTGTAATTCATTCTGCATAATTTGAGAGCTTGCAAGGAATAACATTAAAGACTAACTGTCACTAAGAGCGAACTTACTAATAAAGGTGGTCCTGATTATCTAGTATTATTGAGGGAAGAGAAAATACCAAAGAAAATTCTGTCAACGCAGCATGTTTTACAATTGCAAAATTATTTACATTAATCCAAAATAATTGTTGTTCTTTCATGAAGGTTATACTAAATTTACTTGAATCTTGAAAAAAAAAAACACAGAAAAACAAGTAACCAGGGAAAAAATTGCCCAGACCGGTCTGTACCCTCAAATTCAGAACGAACTTCTCCCCAACATAGGTATACGGACTTCGATGGATGAACATTAGTGTTACGTACTCAGGATTACAATGCTGGCCACTTAGCTAATAAAGTAATAAGTCAAAGATTGGGAATGCATGCATAAGTATGTTCCTTTCAGTCCAAGAATCGGATTGCAATGACACTCTCGGATAGTCACTGTGGCCTTTGGTTGTACGAATTTCCATTAACTGAAATCTGTGGGATTGACCTTGACGACTTTCCTAGAAGGATACTGATTATCGAAATGGTCCTTCACGGGCGGAGATTCTTAATCCTTTATCACATGACCCAAGTAGATGTAATCGATACGAATTATGGCGATACGGATAATGGCGACACCAAACAGTTGCCACCAAACTCCTCACTGACGGAATGTGAGTCTATAAAATAACAAAATTTACACATGAAAGAGCAAAGCCAACGGAGGCATCAAAATGTTCATGGCTCTATAATCATATAACACATTATCGATATATTGACGACAGTGAATCAACACAAAGGAAACAAATCAATATAACGTAGTAGTGGTACTCCTTACTTAATTATTTGCAGTAAAACCGTGACTTTTCTTCCTCTGTAAAACTACAACGACTAATGCTTTGTGGTACGTAATTTTAAATCTATAACTTTCACGAAAATATATACAAATATATAGGCCTATACAACAGATAAACAAATTTACAGTAATAACCACTTCAGTTAGGTCCACCGTTAATTCCTACTAAACTCTTCCCAAAATGATGCATTTACATTTATAAATTATAGTCAATATATCCTGTACATCCCTCTAACATGCCACCCCTTTTACTCAGATGCTTCAATGATCGACCCCAATAAATTAGACTTACTAACCTTGACGTCGTACTCCCGATATCAAACCATTATCACTCATTTTAAGAATATAACTCATGCTGACCAACCCTGCAATAAATCCCGTGTGTAAAGAGATAAATTTATAACGTAAAACCGGTACGTACATAACAAATGGTTGTGTAGGGTTCGAAACAGGCTTCCAGACTTCCGCCGTTGATATCCTTCCGACAGGAACGTCGGCCACCCCTCTCAGAGAATCACCGGGTAGAAACACTTGGTATAGCTCTGTCACAATAATTTGCAAAGTGACCCCAGCTAATACAGAAAATACTTAATATTCTGCGCCCTACACACAAGCTGTACTTTTAGGGCAACGCCTGTTACATTTTTTTTTTTTGTTGAAAATTCAGATCAAACTGGAAAACGTGTCCTTTCGACTACGTGTCTTGAGGTTCTCTTACGTTAAAAATTTCTAGCCGCCCTCTTAATTTCCAATCTCAAAGCTTACACGGATTAAAACATTCCCACCTATTGTGCGGATGCAGTCGCATGAGCAACCAACAAGGCAAGCAATCTACATTTAGACATTCTACATTAGAGACGCAATAACAATTTCACAGAAGCTACAGCTGGTCAACGAAGTGCGACACTAAAACAACACGGGATACCAACTCACCTTTTATACAGTAGAACCCGGGGAGAGCTATTTAGCAATTTCTAGGGTGACATTAACGTTACTACTCGACCTTCATCATAAAGCACTGGATGCAAGAATTGTCACTGAGACGAGTAATTGCTATCGGGAGTTCACTACATGACAAGACACTACGATCTGTTGATGTTCAACTGGGACGTACGTATTGAAAGTTTTGAATAATGGACAGATTTGAGTCGTTCCAAAACGCAATTGAAGAGGCACATGAGGCTCATAGAAGATCAAGCATTAGGCCTATCATTCCTGTTGTAATGGTTGCAGTTTTTGGATTTCAGATTCTTTTGATGATATGTTGCCGTATTGCAAGACAACGACTATCGCAGCCACAGTCCTACCAGCCTGCTGTCGCTGCAACTTTGAGGCGAGTTGAAGTCACACGGTAAGGAACGTCTTGGGCCTTGTAGGTAAGCGATCGACAAAAATTTCGGTTTGGTCGCTTTCACTGGTCGGTGAACGCATCCGGCGCTTGCTAACACAATCTTGCCAAGAAGATGGGCGAGACCTCTGTAGCCTTCAAAAATCTACGCGCATCAACCATAATCTGATAATTGGCGTGAAGCCAACAGACGAAATTGCAACAGAAATGCATCCCAAACTGCTGGAAAAGGCGGGACTTCCCGGGCCAGTTACCTAGTTACCGAATTACATTTAGGGGGATTTCTAGTAATATCGTAAAAGTTAAATAAAATAAATGCTTTACACTTGGCTAAGCGATTAAAGAGGAATGAACTTATGCAGGGGCAGAACTGAGGTTGGGGCTTAATCATTAACTCAGAATCTTTCATTAGCTTAGATCAGAATCACTCCTTTCTTTTGTTATCGAGAAAATTGGCAATAATTTCTCTCTCTCTTTCTCTCTTGGGAGCGAAGGAATTCAAGATCATGATCAGCTTAGATCGATGGCTGGTCAATGAGTGACAACCATCTTAAACGGAAAATTTAACCTTATTGGACCACGGAAAATTATGCAATGGTAACATAAAAAGACCATCTATTGCGCTACAGCACGTGCAAAGGCAAATTTCAAACTTAAGTCGTTCATGCCATGAACTTTTATTGTTTATGGTTACAATCTGCAAGAAAGTTGATGCTTGAGAGATTTGTGATGGTCGTCATGCAGGCTGGGGAAGAAGGTCTAAGCCGGAAATTGTGTCCCTCCCAATGTTTCAAAATCTTACTCCCAGGACGTGACGTAGATACAAAATGGTTCTGTTAGTTTCGTTTAAGCATTAAAAAGTTCGATGTTATGTGAAAAAGACAACAGCCAACCCATACTTCCTACATTGAGTGGAGTGATAAATACTGGCAGCTGTTGGCCAATCCTCTGTCGGGATGTAGGTGAATAGTTTTCCCAGCTGAAAGCAGGGGAATTTCCTCTCGAGACGTGATCTACATGCAAATTGTATGCTCCACCGTCTTTATGCAATTTTGTACGAGAAATAACTAAATGTTCTCCAAGGCGAATGCAGAAGAATCAATAAATGAGACGCAGTTTGGTTGATCACTAGTTGTTGCATATACTACAAATACTAAATATAAATGCTGTTTGTCGTCGAGGGTATAAACAAGTCAGGGTTACCCAAACCCCCGACGGAAGGGATACCCTGACTAGTTGATCACTGTCTTGTTGACAGGTTCAAAGAATTTGTTTTCCCCTTTTGAAGATAGCTGTTATGCAAAATAGTGCCTCATTTTACACATTTTAAGACATGCGGTAGTTAATATCTTTACGATATTTTCGTTGGCTTCAGTATCAAGCGAAACAGATGCTGCGCAGTCTATAGGGCTTTCAACAATTTTAAATAAGAATATACGTTCCAGTATAGAAGGAAAACCTTTATTTAGTTTGTATTCAGGCTAGAACGTAGGTAGAAAAATTATTGAAGATGACTTTTTAAGGGGCAACATTCCTGATAGCAAAATTTGGTCGGCCCGACGGCGGTCCGCTGTTGGCAACTCCGGCGGCCCCCGGCGATTTGTCCGGTGGCAAGCCAGCGGTCCGCCGATGGCAGCGTCGCTGATTGGTTAAATAACTGTAGGACATCATAGAAGTCTAGATTCCGCTGGCGGGCCTTCGATGGCCCTCCGTAGGCCATTTAGCCACCGGCGGGCCCCCGAATTTTGCTATCAGGGATAAAAAAACGTGCGAAAACGATATCCAGGTGGGAGAAATACCTTCTAAGTCCTCCAAACGTTTCCACAATCCCCCGCTAAGACTATGTAAATTTAAAGGTCGGTGTTTATTCCTTCTTTTATTCAGATAGCCAAGAGGCAAAGGGGAAAGCTCTCTGTCCATTGAAATACTGGTATTTTTATAGTATCACCTATTTATATGCAGTAAATCATTGTTAAAAAAAGTCTGTAACTTTTTGGGTAGTTTACGGAACTGTCTTACAGTATGATACTGTATAATTTCTATACAATAATTTACCGTAAACAGTGAGCAACAGCATGTGGATCTACTTTAATTGCTCCACTCATGTTACAGTATTTGCGAGTGTTTATTGTTTACGTAATTCCTTCGCACAATGTTTTACCGTAGTTTGATGGTAAAACTTACATTAGTTTCATAGCAAACATTCATCATTGATCTTAACCACCGATTAGTTTGATTACATTCCAAGTACAATACAGTAATTTTTTCATACAAGCTGGATGCTTGCAGTTTAAAATATAAAATCTCTTTTCACTGCGTAAAAGGAGTCCATTTGAAGGCGGACAGTAAAACTTCTGATCTCCCGAGTGTAGTCCTTTAGTGAACGTAGCTTCTGGGTAGCAGTTTCAAAGTATGGTTTCGCCGAACGGCTCTTAGACAAAAAGTCGCGGTTTTGCTATATCTTTATTAAATGGCACCCACCAATAGAGACTTTGAATTGGCGAACCTTAAACTTCACAGTAAACTGTCGCTCTTCTTTGACTCTTTGACTCTTGGTAACCAGCAAAAATACTAAACATGTAATCTATAAAAGATGTGTTCTACCGATTACGATCGATTTCTTTATTAGTAATTACACGTTAATACTTTGCAAATCCCCAAAACTTTCGCGCGCTCCGCGTGCTCGCAGTCTCATTGATGTTCTTTTTTCCCATGCATATCAAACATACATTACCGGTATTTTTCTGTCTCTATGATTATGTCGATTTTTCGAGTGCATAGGGAAGCAGGTGTGGTTATGAAGGAGCACGACATTTAGGAATCTGAAGAAGAGAAATCGTTCCCTACTGTTTTAATAAAATTTTTAATCTTTAGTGAATGACCAGCCTGGCAGGCTTAAGACATTCCAAGAAAAATGTCTCAGTGCACAGTATGTGTGCAACTCTTTCAAAAAATAAATGATTTGAAATATTTTTACTTGAGCACATCACACATTCTTACAGCGACTTGACCATTTCTTAATTAGAGAAGTAAAATCACACTGAATTTATTTTGCAGATTGGAGACTTCAATCTGGAATTAGAGGTACCCTTACATTCTCTTTCTGCAGATAATGTATGATGAGGTGCCGTTCTGAACTTGAAAAGGACACATTTTAATGTTTTTGTATCTAAAGTCTTAACATTGACATTTGTGAAACCAGTCTACAATGTGGTTTTGACAACTCATGAAATTCCGAAAATGAGAGCTCCATATTCGTCATTAGTTGTTTCAAAAAATCAAACTTTTCCGCGCGCTCCGCGGGCGGCAAATTGCAATTTCTGAGCAGCAGTGCTGCTCATACCTTCAATTTGGTAAACTTTTCTCTGGAGGTGACAAAATCGAACATTTGCTACATGTGACACTAGATCATCAAGTGACAACGGCAACTACAGTGCTATTTTTTATAAATTTTCTTCCATAAAATTCCAAATTTTCTCCAATGTAAGCTTTTAAAAAATTTTATCGGAGAGTCTCATTTCGTAGGAGTTGGATAAAATTATGTAGCAACAACCATCTTTGGTAGCCGCTCAATCTCAGATTAGTCAAAAGGATGTGAAAAATTTCAGTAATCCCTAACTTTTTAAATTTCCTTACAGGAAACTCAGAATCCAAACTTTTGTGCAATACAGCTTCGCGGGCCACAAATTACGTCTCTAGAACAGTGGTGTTCTCACTTAAAAGATCGTAAAATGTGGATGTTTCCCCACCCCGCCCTCCTAAAAAATGTGTAGCTACGCGTTGTGGATACCTTACCAAGACAGGGGGAAAATTGAGGAAAGATGTCCTGTCCCACTCTAAAAATCAAATCGACGCCCATGCACAGTAGTATGAGATCCTTCCTTGATTAACGGCTACTGTAAAAGTACAATTTTTGCAACTGTAAGAAAATATAGTTACCTACTATTGTTTACCTTACAGTAACTTCCGTGGTACTGGAAACGTATTTTTTTTTTACCGTTAATCTACTTTTGGAGCACATTGCATTATACTGAAAACTCTTCAGTAAATTACTAGCAGCTTATCTGCCAGTAATTTACTGTAAATTTTACGCTCAGTGATATTTTCACAGTGAAGACCCGGGGAGTGCAACTTTCAGCGGTCTGGAAGGCCTTCAGTCCAAAATTTTTCCTCGCCCCTCCCTAACCTATGGGAGCGCTGGCAGCATACTTCAAACTCTAACAATACCTTAGGGGGATAAATTGTAGGCCTATCATACAAAGCAGGCACGCATATTAACTGATGGAACGCATTCATTGAAAAGCAACACCTAACACTTTTTCGAAGCTGCAATGTGAATTTGCATACTTTTAGTATGAAAAATCATTTGAGATAAATATGTGTTTATTTTATTTCCATAGAATAGTTCATAAAATATAAAATGATGTATCCTGTGGCATACAAATAAAACATGCACCAAATCGTATATTTTCACACAAAAGCGCGTTAGGACTCAGCCACTTCGCTCCCTCACAAAAACTTCCACTTCGCCTCCTGACAAATACTTCACTAGTACTACTCCCCAGCGAAAAGAACATTTCATTCAGAGATTATAGGTGCTTTTAAAAAAGGGCACGAGTAAAAGGGAACTCCACCTCCCGAAAACATTCCCGACAAATTGCCGCATAGAAAACACTTGTAAACTTTCCTGTATTTAAAAGGTACCCCAACAACGAACCTGAGAAAATGGGTAATTATTCTCGAAAATGTAGTCCATAGCGAGTAACTATAAATTGTAATTCAGAAATATCCCGGAGGGCCGGCCTTGAATGCCGAACTGCTTCTTTCTTTGATCGGCATTCGCGCGTTTTTGAGGAGTTACGTCTCAAGCCACACTGACGATATCATGCGTATTGACGTACTTGCTCTAAATGACTTATAATTGAAGTGGACAGTAACCAAAATAATTTGAAACTTCTCTTGACATGCTACCAAATTACTCTTGACTTGACTTGCAGCTGGCTTTATGACTTGAGACTTGACTTGGACTTGCACGAATTGACTTGAAATTTAACTTGCAAGAAATGACTTATCACCATGGTAAAACCCTGTCTATCTAACTGGTGGAATAACTGACTGACTGGTTGACTGATTGACTGACTGACTAGCCATCAAAATAGCAGCAGTTTTATTTCATTTCATCAGAATGTTTCAGCCATATGTTTAAGGGACAATGCCGTGTAGGTATAGACTTGTCCTTATACGTGACAGTTGCCAACCACTAGTTGTAAAGTCACAAAGGACTGTCCTGCTATTTTGGGGCAAAAAGTCGCGTGCATGCAGGACTTAGTGGTAAAAAGGTAGTGTCTATAGGAAGCCAGATGCCCAATAATTACTCCATAAATTTGGTTTATCGCGTGAAAATAATCATGGCGTAACTATGCCGATAAATCAGGTTTATCGACTAATAAGTCAGGTGTTAAGTGATAAACAAGGTTTAAAGAGTTACTCCATTAAAAAGACGAAAAACTTTATTAATTTGGTTAACTTGGTCTATCAATTGGATATGCATAGTTTATCACTTCGTTGAACATAGATTATTGAGCATTCGGTGTCTATAAACCTGGTTTTTTGTTTGCATGTTCGATTGCATGCATGTTTATTGAATTGTTTAACATGCTTTATCAAAGAACGTGGCTAACGTCTTTACCTGATAGGTCTCACCGAAAATATGATGAACCCGAGAGAGTGTAAATACTCGGTACCATGCATGTGATGTATGATGCCCTTACCCAGCTTAACAGCGTCCATTAGAGCCCTCAAAAGTAACCATGCAGGAGCCACTTTTGTACCAAACGTAGGTCTCATTCACAAACAGGACCTCACTGTTAAAGAGGTTTTCTCCAAATCGCACACTTTTCAAACACTTTATATCCCCACTTTTGTAAACACGTTTAGATTCTTTACACACGTGTCTCATTCTTAAACATTTTGTTTTAAGACACATTAAATTGCTATAAACATAAATTGTTTGATAGCTAAATGTGCTTAGAACTTATCTTACATGTTTACAGAGCTAGACACCTTTTGCAGAGTGTATTCGGTAATGCGCCATCGAAAGTGCCATTTTCTGAAATCAAGAGCATGGGCAAAATATCTCCCTGCCGGGCGATCCTTGCGAATTGATGGTAGCGCACCGCGTCGGTGGTTTTCCAGTGAATTCTCTAAGTATTGCTCGTCTTGAACATATGAGCAAGGAGGTGTTAATAAATAAATATTACCTCCTTGATATAAGCAGCATGGCACGCATGATGTTATTTATTAAGCAAACAGGAAACTAGGAAAAGTAGTTGCCAGCTTTCATAGAATTTGTCGCCACAGTCCCTATGAAAAAAAAAAAATCCTGGGAACGCCGCCAACATCAGTTTAACGAATACTTGTATTATATGTACATTTGTCACGTCTTTTTAGCCCCAACCAAAAGCGTGCTACCCATGTAAGCGGTTTTTCCAAAATTTTCGGAGCGAAATCGTTATAGCCAACACTGTCTACTCCATTATGCATGAACACCGCACAGTTATAAAGCATAATGTCTCTCTAAGGGAGACCTGCTGAGTACGCAGAAAGATTAATAACATTAAGGATGAGCATTAGTCTGATGCTTATGTGTCACAGAAATGTTTATTACAAAATGAATCTTTCCACAGGCGTTAGACTTGTCTACGATATAGCTGTTATACTGCACGTTATACGTCGGGTTAGCTTCAGAGAATTTACGACTTAGTCTGAAGAAACAAAAATTTCGTAGGAAACTACGTTATAAAAACTGTAGGAAATATTGTACCACTAAGTATGGTTTCACATGTCTGGAGCACGTTTTAAAGGGAAACATTGTGTTTGCGATACAGAAAAGTGTCTCTTTTTTAAAACCGATATTTTTTGACATAAAATGATAGACTATTCAAAATAAGATATAGGCCTATAGTAGCCCTTTTGCAAGAAATTAGTTTTTCACGGATAGAAATTTAGTTATTTGCTGGCCAAGAAAAATTTGCTCGTACAAACTTTTAAAAATTCAAATAATGCAACCCCCCCCCCCAATCCTCTTTGCTCATAGAAGTTCATTGATTTGATATCGATAACTTAATGAGGGCGTTAAGGGGTCAATACCACATGACAACACTTTTAGTTAGCAACAAACCAAGTTTCATAGTTAATGGTAAACGTTACAATTTCGGACTATTGCAGTGCCTTCAGTGACTTGTAACGGTTTTATGCATAATTTGAAAGAGTGTCTGTTCACGAATTTTTAAAACAGACTTTAACCGTTAAGTATTCGCACATAAAAAAGTCAATTCTATGTATGTGATATGGCATTGTCTAAGTCTGACCATTTGTCACTAAGAAAACTTATTGTTAAATTTCATGAATTAAATCAATGAGCCCCTTAATGTTTTCAAGAAATAAAGCTGTCGGGGTTCTTTGTGTCTGAATGGTTTGATAATGTTAACAGCTGTTTTTTTTTCTGTATTTTTTGTATGTCATTTTGGTGCAGTACACTATGTTCCGTTAAGAAATATTTGCCTACTAGATATTTTTTGGACAGGGGCACAGTTAGGTTCGCGGATAATATAATGACTGATTGTCACCTTGCGGGAGGTGTTGGGGTGTAAACCTACCCCTTCGGAAATTTCTATCTTGGGGAGGGTGCATAGACTAGATTTACAGTGGTGCTACATTTGATGATAAATTTGCCTTGTATCTCTTTTCTCCTAGTCCGCTTCCTACTTTTTTATCGCCTTTTTCTAATTTCTTTTCTCGCTCATGATCTATGAAAATTGGTCTAGGCCCTTTGAACTTATTTTTCATGCTTTTTGATATATATATTTTAAAATTTGTAGGGGTTAAGGAACATTTTAATAATAATTGGCTTCCCAAAATTGTACTTGTAAAGCTTGCCATAAAAGAGTCCCCTCTTGTTCTTGAACATTCTTGGACATAATATGCTAGATTAAAGTTTAAAGGCAATCTTCCTAAATTTATTTTGAAGCGACAGCCCAATTTAACAAATTTCTTCCCTTTTCTCTTCAAAGTATCGTTCATAGTATTTTAGGATTTATCTTCAAGGTACAAGAAATCGTTTACTCCTAGTAAATTTCATATTTTAGTAGAAAAAAATGTCAGATGACCCTCACAAAAGCCAATCATCAGATAATGAAACGGGAGCCTAATGCACTATTTCAAGTCGGGATGGCTGTGTTTCCCCTTTAAATTGTTTTCATTTTATATACTAGGCCTGTGCACACAACGCAACCACCGCCTAGACAGAGCAACGTAGTCTTTCAACCAGTGGACTGTTCTCTGCCTTCATATGAAGACGCATTAAAGATGAATTCACCCCCACTTGGTTCTGTCTGACCAAATGAAAAAAGCGTCCAATAGAAAAATGATGCAACCTGCGGATGCGAGGTTCACGGATGTTTTAATTAGACCTTTTCGCGGATGACGTCACTCTGGCACCCAAAGCCAGACATCTCATAGTGCACCAAGAAAGCAGGCAGCTGATATGCTTACCTCTAGGATACGCGCCTGCCTATAGAGGTTTTTCATATGACGTCACAATGTTCCATGGCGGCCATGTTGGAGTAAATGTAACTATGAAGAATACCACATTCGACAAGCTTGCTCAAAGAGCAGTGGCGAAGCTAGGGATTTCGGTCAGAGGGGGCGAAAATGGTCCGCAGGGGCGCTTCGAAGGAGTCACGATCGAAGCCACGGCTTTTCAGACTTTCCATTTGATTTTCCGCACCTGGTAGAAGACTACTCTGACATTTCTCCTCGGCAAGTTTTCCTATTAAAAAGTTAAATTTTCTTTCCATGGGTCTTCGCAGGAGAAAATTCGTTGGTGGACAAAATTCTTTTATGGGGGGGGGGGGGCTCCGCGCCACAATGAGTTGGTGCAGAGCGCCAAAAGATTTTGGCCCAAAATGCCTCTCAGATCGCTGGAAATGGCATTTCCAAAGCCTATTTAAATAGGGAAAACACTGAGTGAATTGTTAAAAAATATTGATGCTAATTTTTCTTCGTCTTTTCCTTAATGTTTTTGCGTTTTTTTCAGGTTTTTAATTTTCCAGGGGAGCGCAAGTTCCCCCTTGCCCTTCCTGTGGACGCACGTTTCCATCCCTCTCTTTCACATTCTGGTATGAAGGCGGTTCTTATATTTTGTGTTATTGTCGGGTCTCGATTTCAGATGTTAATGTAATAATTGGCTCCTTTGTAAAAATAAAGATTCAACTGCTTGAGCTAAGCAATCTTACAGGGGAAAATGTTATGGAAAGTACACGAAGAAACATTAATTGACGTAATTTACATTACGTAACCACTATGAAAAAGCCAATAATTAAGTACATTGCCAAGACAAAAGCCTGTCTGGTGAAATTTTTTCTGGTTTTTGAGACCACGAAAGAACAGAAAGACGCATTTTCATGGGAGTATCTGCAGTGTCAGAAACAGCTATTCATCATGAGAATGGTCACTTGAAGAAAAGCAAAATGCAATCTGCTTATTAAAACTCTTGAACCATTACCAGATTATCACTATAACATAAAACTCTTGAACCATAACCACTATACCTGAAATAAATATTTGAAAAATGTTGTGGAAGCTATTTTGGTATCTTTATAAACTCTGTCTATTGCGTATGTTGGCAATTATTCCCTACAACAAAAGGGCTATTTGCGCTACAACAATTGTTGCTCCCTTTGCAATATCTTTATTGGCTGGGGGGGGGGGGGTGAATTCAATTTCAGTCTGTGTACTTTGTTAGCTGATAATCATGCTTGGTATGCAAAGAATTAACTTAGCACAGTGAAAACATTCATTAGTGTGTATAAAGCATTAAGATACGTTTCGGAAAAACCTATCCCTATATTACAGAAGATGACCCTTTCCATCAGAATAAAGTGCAGATCAGATAGTACAGTTACTGGTGGCTGTTTGAGTTTTTTCTGGGACTTAAAACAACGCTATTAAATAATGTCTTTTGACAATAATGGTGCAAGAGTAAAGTATGTTAAAAACCAAAAAGGGCGCCGATAGACGATTTTGGTCCGTCAGGGAGGGGGGCGACCTCCCCCTGACCATATGGCAGCTCCACCACTGTCAAAGAGTGAGTACACGCCGCACTGTGCACACTGTTTATAACTTTCATCACAAACTCATTTGCACTTAGCATTCGAGTCATTCAACGTGGCGGATCCTTGACGTTATTGGAAAGCCTCTGTACCGAGGAAAACAATCGATGGTAGTGCTGTTCTATATACACGAATACGGTGAACAAGTGAAACTTAAATTCGTAGGGCATTTGTGGGTTTCTTCTTCCCACTCCTGTGGTCAATCTGTGCCATGATTAGTTGAATTCAATTCAAAACACTGAACTTAATCTGCTAATAATGGGGTATTGGGCTGTTTGCATCCATTTGGGATATGTGTAAACGAAATTATAACTAAAATGAGAGCTGGCGGTCACCAGCTATTTCTCACGACTACTGGATTGTCGAATTCGTCTGCTAAGTGGGGTTCATTGCGACATCAATGTATGTACAGCTGGCGTAGTGTTTATTGTCATTATCAATACCTATTTTTCTAGTAACGCCAACTTTCTGACAGGGAATTTATTTCTGTAAGTTATTATCAATCTTTCTGATGGGGACATTGCACAAAAAGGGAGAGGATGGATATTTTCTTTACAAAATATGGGCCAGTAGGTGCTAGTACCGAGATAAAAGAAATTTTTGGAGTTTACGGCGTGACTATTGTGCTCTTTTACCAACCTTACTCTCATATCATCATTGGCTATGCCTCTGATGAAGGGTCCATCCCCATTACTTGTCTATGGGTCCCGAGGGATATACGACACCCTTGTTTTATATAAAACTCTGCCATGTGACCTTTATATTACGTTATTCCAAGTCTTAATGTTACCTTATGATGTAATTGCTATATTACTCGATATTAACCAAACCTCGTGGAAACTTTATTTGCATAGGCTTCTTATGACTTCATGTTTCCTTAATGAATTAAGTATTCCGATAAAAAGTGTAAATTTGAATGTTTTCCAAAATAAATACTTTCAGTATGAACTTATTGGCCGTCTAATAGTCGAATTTTAACTTGCTGTAAAGTTGGGCAGATCGCCCAATTTTGTTCAATTGAAGAAATAAACAAAACTCTTGCAACGGAAGCTTATTAAGTCTTCTAATTCTGTAAAGTACCTTGAAATCATGCTGGATGAAACCCTGTCAGGTGATTCTATTGCCCGTGACATTCTTAAAAAAGCTGTTGCACGTTTAAATTTCTATATAGGCAGTCTAGCTCTCTGAAAAGTCACATACGAAAGTACCTGTGCACCGCTCTCATTCAACGTTACAATGATTACTCTTGCTCTTCCTAGTTCTCTGCTCTCAGGAGTATAAAAATAAGTTACAAACTATGAAAAATAAGATTGTTAGGTTCATTTTAGATATGGGTCCGCGTACCCATGTCTGTCAAAATGATTTGAACAAACTCGGTTTTTATCTGTGACAGGGTGCAAAAACTTAAAATAACTTGGTTTTTAAGATCTTTTATGACACCTCTCCCGAGTATCTAAAATTCAATTTTACTAGATTGAAGAGTATCAAACAACACAGTACCAGAAATAGCTCATTTAACTTCCTTTTCCCCTGAATAAAAAAAAATCCCCTAATCGCACCTTTTTCTTTACAGGTATCCAACTTTGGAACTCCCTTCCTAACACTTTAAATCAAATTAAGAAAAATTCCCTTTTTAAATAATGCGTCAAGAATCATGTTGCCAACAAATCACTTTTAGCAGAATAATGTGTCTAGGGGAGCATTGCGTTTATTACTGTCTGCCGGCGTCTATCATTCAGTGCAACATTCCAAATTTCTTCCACTTCCTAGTGCAATTGTTTCTCGATTCGTCCTTAGGGACCCCAATGGAAATAAGCTTTTTGTAAGGCTTTTTTGGTTATCCCTGGTACTCTGTTTGTAACTCCTTTCTCTAGTATTTTATGTCTTCTTTTCTGTTTTTTCTACAACTTCTTTTTTTGTTTAATTGTCTTTTATCTTTGTTTGTGTTCTAAATTTTACATTTACCAAATCAATCACTAAATCACTCACCCACTCAATCAATCAACAAATACACCAATCAATAAATCAATTGATCGATCGATCGATTGATCGATCAATCAATCAACCTAGACGAAAATTTTTGAGTCGGATATTTTTGGGGTGCTAGCGCACTATATCGACCCAGCAAAGTAAATTCAATTTTCTCGCAATAAAGGCCAAAACGTGTAATGATTTCGTAGCTCTAAGGAATGCAACTTTATGTTGATGTTTCAATTATTACTCAATTTTTAATTAGAGAATATGTTTTCCCTGGGGCTTGAAATTACAATGTTTCAATCAACAAAAAATTATACTATTAGACAGTTGGTGTAGCGGTACGGAGGTCTTGCGTAGACAGAGACAGAAAAAAAACTCGTTCAGAGTTCCAATTGGTTGATGATTTATTGTTGATTTCAAAAATAGATCAAGTTGCAACTATTCTGCCGGCCTGATATGATTACTGAAATATATACTACTAGTACTACATGTTTATTTTTCGGTGTCTTGGTAACGAGTGTCCAGCTCGCCGGCTCGGCCCCGGAAGCCCGGTGCGTGATCCGAACACCTGCAGTCCCCTGATTGGTCAAAAGTTATGACGCACCGATGTAAATGAGTGTACTGATAAAGATGACCAATGAGGAGGCTGCAAAGGGAGAAATTGGCCACACCTTGAAAATATAGTTTACAGTGTGCACGTGGAACTACAGGCGATGTAATATGTCACGTCCACCGGTAACACGTGACGGGAAACAGGAAGGGCCCTGGGAAAAAGGGAAGGGAAAGTTGCTCGTAAACAACAGGATGGCGTCTCCTAAAGATCACGGAGAGGGCACCATACTACATGACATCCCCTTCGTCTTTTTAAAATTTTTAAACGCAGTGAAAAATGCTACTCTCAGGCTTACAGTATTGAATACGACCTGAGGATATTACAAAATATGCGTTCTTTGCGGTCCTGGGCATGACGTTAAACTACATCCAGGGTGTGGCTTCTGTTCTATTCAGCCAGTCTAGAGCAGGACCTCACATGTTTGCCCTTTAGAGGGCGTACTTGTCCATTTGGGACGTTTAGCTCCTTTAGGGAGCAGAACTCCTCCGGGAGTAAATGTTTGGTTTTTGCCCCTTGGTTCTTCGCCAGAGAGTCGATGAGACTTTTAGAAAAAAAAAAATATGCGTTCTTTGTCAAGTATATTAAAAATATTAAAGACAAAATGATGAGAGAGATATGTAAGTGCGAGACAAATTAAGGGAGGTAGGTCCCAAACTCAGAATGAAATTAAAATGAGCACGGCGTAACCATACGTTTGAATTTAATAGATCTTTTCTTAAAGTGAACAATGTATTTACAAGAAAAACATCAAATGTCAAAGAAAAAGATCTCATGACAACTATTCAAAAGAAAATCATGAGCAGAGAGTAACATAAGTAACTTCTGAAAGTAGACGTATGGCTTCTTCATTACACTTAAGCAGAGATGAAATTGAAAAGTGCCAACTGGAACAAGAATTTGCAGGTGTACTCAGAAGTATAACATCTGGTGAGGAGTAAATCAGAAAATTCTACCTACGCAATAACTTGAAAGATTGTACCTCTGACTGCAAGGATGAGTTAAAGTTGTTAAATGTTAAGCTTAGGAGTTACAAACAACATTAAAATGTGAAAAAATTACCTTGTTGAAAAAATGGATGTGTAAGTAGACTATATTTGATAGAAGTTAAGGTAATACAACTCTTTACGACTGTGCATGAGCAAGCAGGGAAGACACTGTCAGGTTCAACAAAAGTTCATTTCTGATAGGCCAAAGCATTTTCTGTGTGGAGAGCAGTGTTGGTGATGTTCCAGGCAGATTCTAGTAAACTGGATAAACGCTCTGACGAATCCGCAATGACATACCACTCCTGTCTTACTGTAACATATTTGATTGACAGTGAATATTTGTTCACATTTCAAAGTATAGTGAAATTATCACCACAAGATGAAATAAACTTTCAGAAAATGCATAACGTTTCTTCTAGTTTATCAAAGCATTTCAGAGATGTACACAACAGGACGAAATAGATCACGAAATTATGATAAAAACAATATGCAATGAAGATGGTATGATAAGCAAAACATACGTAGAAAAGTAAATGTCGCATTGATGCCTGTCTGTTACTGAAACAATCGCGGAACAAACTTATCAGGACCACCTGCGATTGGGACACTTGCATTTAATAAGTGATCTAAAATGTCAGTCGTGTCCGCATATTGATGAGCATTCCATCAAAATTTATACAGTTGAGTATCAGGGAGGGATTCCATAAATCGCATGCTGAACAAAATCTGTAAATGTCCTCTGTGAAAACGTGCACGACAATTTCCCATCGGGCTATGAGGAGCATGTGCTAGACGTCGATATTGGAACTTTATTTGGTGGTCATTTAAAGGCACTGTAGCAGCTAAATTATGATTGGGCTGAATGTGGTGCAGGCACAGGGAGACATCAACGGGTTCTACATGATAAATGGCAAAATATCTTTGCTGTGACGGAAGGCAAACATTGCCTGTTTCATCGTGAAACTGAATATGATGAGAATCGTCATTTACACTCATATGCACATTTTCATCGCATGCTGCTTCAAGTTTGTCAACACTTGTGATGGGTTTACTGTGATTTGAAGTTCGTACAAAAGAAGGTTTGAGCCTGTTCAAGTTAAATACGTCTTTCAAAACATCACCTTGTAATGTCTGCAGAAGGTAGTGATTACGATCAAGAATTTCATGTACGACAAGCAGTCCAACCCATTCTGCAACGTTCTTACGAGAATTAGCAGTAAGTGAAGAGCTCATTGGCTTGTACAAGTAGTCTAGCTGTCCCACTGAATAGATGGGGTTTTTTCAAGCTTTTTCGTGATCTTAGAATTTTGCTTATATTGATTATGCTTTTAAAGTGTAGGCATCGTTTGCGACAAGTGATCAAACCTTTTCTTCAAAAGATTAACATACTCACTGTACGAATGAGAAAGATCTTCCATGGGAACAAAGGTCAAATTAGTGAGATCACGTGGTTTGCGATCATAGACTAACTCAAAAGGGCTGTGGTCACCCAAAACTGGGGGGGGGAGGAAAATCAGTTATACGCATAGGTCGTAATAGGAATATATCGCACCCAATCATTGCCAAATTGGTTAAGGTTGACCTTTAAAAAACTGGAAAGCGTTTGTTTATGCCAAAGAAACTTCGTTGGGAAAAGACGGTTAAATAATAGTTAAAAAAAATTGAGGCACGGTCATGAAATATGCTATCAGGCCCTTAACCAGGAACTCTGATAGGGGGCATCGAAGAAGGGTTACGTTTGTAGCCAGTAGTGACAACAAGTCATGTGCTTTGCGGAAACTACAAGTGATAATATATCCAGCCTACCACAGATAAGTTAGTCGGATAGATACCACCAGGGGCGGGATTTGATCTCTGAAAGGTCGGGGGGGATTCAGGCAGACTACCAAACGGCGCCACGGGGGAGGACGGAAGCGCTCCCCCGAAATTGTAGGCATTAAAAATGACATTTTTTTTTTACTTTAAATTACGTAAGATGGGCACTTTACAGACAACAAATTAAAATTTGACTCCTTTCAACTATATCCTTTCTCCGTCTGATTTAAGTCGACCGGAATCGATAATGCAGAGGGCGCGGGGAGAAAGAATGGATTACTTAAAATTAAGGTTCTTCAGGGACTCCCCCTCGGTGCCCCAGATCGTCTTTTCAGAAAGCTAGAGGACTTTTCATGTGATGTGAATTCAACCCTTATCTATGATGGGGCGCCCGAAGCCCGCCGAAAAATTTAACGTTTAAGACATCTCAGTAATGAAACTGAACGAAAATTACAGAAAGAATGGGCCACTTTTAACTTTAGCTGAATAACGGTGGCCCTCTAAAGACATTCTTACTGAAGCACAAACATACTCTTGTTTCATATATAGTCTTTTTCATGTGACTTTCACACAGGCGAAAAAGTAAACTTTTACTTCATATCGGTAGTAAAATTGAAATAAAATTAGACAAAGAGTGGTCCCTTTCCACTACATTTGAATAAGGGTGACCCCTGAGGATATTTTAACTAAGCAAAAACGTACCCTTGGTTTCCTATAGAGTCCTTTACATGAAATTTTTTAAGGAGTCCTTATCTGTGAAGTGACGTGCAAAACACGCCGAAAAATGGACTTTTCAGACATCTCAATAGAGAAATTAATGGAAATTAGAAAAAGGGTGGGGCCCCTTTTCACTTCAGCCGAAAGGGAGTGGAGCCCCAGGTTAGAGTCAAATAAGATCATCGTCCTTTCAGAAAGCTTGGAGCACTTGGTCAGAGAAGTGGACAAGAGGACGACCGCTTCCCTGCCTCCCCATTTCAATAGTTACGCTAGAGCTTCAGCTGTGTACGGCCCGGGCACTGGAGATTAGTTTCAGTGACAATGGAAGAGGTGTTCTACAAGAAGTATCCCCGGATCCTGAAATATTTAAAACGGGTGCGCGCGAAGCGTGTGGAAAAGAAAAACAGCATTGAGACATTGGAAGAGTATTGTCTTTATTTAGTTTCAGTGCAGTATATAACCTGTTTAAACATTATGCAACTTAATTTGGTATCACTCGCGTAGCTCTGTCAGTTCCAGTTTGTATTTCTGTAGCAAAAGCAACCAGACAAAGACGTAAAAAACTAAGTTCTGGAAAAAAGTGGGGGGGGGGGGGTGGGGAGTGCGTCCGTCCCCCGTAATCCCGCCTATGGATACCACAGACAAGTCTGGATAAGTATGTATTGTGTGAGCGTGCATATGCTTGCCAAGTCCGTAAAAGGTGTCGCTTTTCTGGCAGTCTGCTGTTGTAATACAGAGACATTAAAACTCTCAGAAGGGAAGGAAACAAAGCGATGATCATGATGTTCTTCAGTTCCATAAGTGCGTATACAGTTCGAACAGTGAGGGGACCACGGATAGGCAGGTACTTTGAATGACAGAGTTTTAGAAGGAAATTTGCTATGGGGGGGGGGGTACTTTTTTTAATACATTTGTCTCACCAGTAAAGTTAGCTTGAAATGCATGTACAATCACCACGTTGCGTATGTTACTCGAGGGCAGGGCCGTCGTGACCGGGATTGGGGAGGAGATGGCTGTTCACCAAAAATTCGTCAGAACGAAGATATGGTTGGTAAACATGAAAATTCAGTTAGAATTCTTTCATTCTCGGCAGAGAATGTTTTTCCGACTCCGCCTTTATCGGATTTTCCACCTAGATCAAATGCTGTAGGCATTTCTTACTTGTTCCATGCCCCATATTTGCAAATACTTCAAACAGTGTCCCTGCCTTTTTGGCCCGCTCCGCGCTAAGGCTCATTGATGTATTTATTATCAATATCATCTTAAACACGAAATCATGCACTAAATCATTTCAATTTTGCACTTGTCCGAGTAAGGTTTATTGTTCGTGAGCCTATGCCTACAGAGGGTGTCGTTATGAAGGCGCTTTAGTTTTTTTTATCTAAGCTGTTTGCCAAATTGAATACTTCCGTGCACTTTGCCCACTTGACTTTTCGGCTCCATTGTTTGTTTTTTTTTTAAGTTTAATGCAGTTATGATATCTAATTCTAGAGTGGCAGATCCAGGAATTTGCAGTGGGGGAGGGGTCTGCATGTGGATGGGACATCACTGACTGAGAGAATTGCGCCACCATAATTAATGAAATGGGAAATTGGGGTGGTAGGCAGCCATCCAAATTTTAAAACATTTTTAAGTGTGATTACCACTCTACTAGGGCGTAATTTGCAGCGCGCTTAGTTAGCTGAAATTTTCACCCTTTCCAAATATTTGAAAATATGGAACTTGTATTGCAGAAAAGTTTGGGATGCTGGTTTTCCTGCAAGGAATTTTGAAAGGTGGGGGGATTACTGAAGAATTTGCATTTTCTATCGGCAACCAACGGCCGTTGACGGAGAACACTAGATTTAGCATTCATCTTTGCGCAATACCTAAACAAAACGGGAATTTACCAAATGATGCGGAAGATAGATACCAGTACATTATAATTTACATTTTCCATTTTATTGAAGAATATGGTAATCAGATAATGTAACAACCATCACTGTATTTTTAAAAAGTAATTAGGCATAGGCTGCATTTAGCCTGGCTATCTATACAATTTTTACCGTCCCGTTGGGAGGTGGTGGTATGCATGCCCCCACCCCTCCCCCTCTGGATCCGCCACTGAATTCAGACGTCTCAATATACATGGTTTAAAACTGTTCAAGATCAACAAACATTTTACTGGCCACGCAGTGTTTCTTGGATATGAGGTAAATTCACCCACCCAACCCCCATTGTTTACCTACGGAAGCCGAGAACGGTGCGGTAGGGAGAAAACGCAAATCGATTTCTCTGTACCACGAATTCCAACAAAAGAGAGGGCGTACTTCAACATCGTTTTGTTATAGAATGTTAAGTAGTTAGTTTCCTCAGACTAAATGGACGATTCTCAATATTACAAGAATATGGACTATTCTCAATATTACAAGAAAACAGAGCCTTTCAGACAAGAATAATGTAACTGGTTCCGTTAATTCTACCGTTTATTGAACAAACAACACAATCATGAGAAATACCTAGAATACAGGGAAGGTTTTTAGCGCAAAGAGCAAGGGACTTGAAGGTTTATAAAAACTATTCCAGGTAACGATAACGAGCAATATATTCGAAAAAGGGTTAAAGCTAGCTTTTTTTCTGAATGAAACCGGTGGTGGCATTGTCTGATACTACATATGCAGTCCTCGGTTTCACTTTTGAATTTTTATGCGTTTTTAACGTATATTCTGTCTTGTTATTAGACAAGTAGCATGTTCGTTCGGTGGGGCTGGATTAAAGACCGCAGATACTTTAAGTACTGCTCTTTTAGGTTTTTAAAATAAGTTTACTCCTTTTTTTTTTTTTGCTCTTGGTTTTTAGATGTTGAATTTCACCAGTAGCTGGACTTTTTAGATTTTCCTGGTCTTAATTCGATAGAATATTTGCTCTTTTAGAGCGCCTCGATGAGAGAATCGAGGGAGCAATCTTCATTTCCTCGTGAGAGGTTCCTGTTCAAGCATTGCTATTATTTAGTTTGGGTGCCCTCTCAAAGGCTATGACCGGTGGTGTCGGAAAATTTGACACAGATTCGGATTTTTCGAATTAAGTGCCAATGTTTTAGCACTGCAGGTTTTGTTTTAGATCTTTGGTTTTTTGTTCAGAGCTTATCGTATCCTCATTGTTTTAAAATGGTCCTTTGAGGACTATGAGGCCTGTAATTATGATTGAAGGGTGGGGTACAGGTTTAAACTGTCACCGCTCCATAGAGCTATTTCATATTATATTTATCTGATAGAGATCTATCGGAGAGATTATTGATGGAATGCTCAAACTGCCAAAGACAAACTTTGGCAGTTTTAACTCGGCCTCTAAAGGCTGTGCACTTGATTCGAAACTTTTGAGACTTTGCACGAAATTTCTCCCTTTTGGGGGGCTCGGGAAGTCTTCCTACTTTTTGTTTCTGGAATTTTACTTTTTTTAAGACGAATAATGCTTTTAGCCTGGTTTACCTTTCATATGTTATATTGAAGTGATAAAATGTTATAAAAGATTCTTTTAACAGAAATGAGACTATAATTGTGATATTTAGCTGTTGCTTAAATTTGGGGGACTGCTCTTGGCCTTTAAAATTCAAAACTTGAAAAAAAGGGACTGCATACGTAGTATCAGATGAATGCTACCGCCTACCTATTTTATTAATTAAACAATGAATGCACATGCTAGTTGAAACATAACTGCTCTCTACTGTTGGTCTTACCGTAACAGTCTTTCGTCAGAAACTTGCCTAAGTTTTCATTTCCTGCTATAATTTTTTGAGCCTTTGAGAATTGGTGTTCTCGCATTTAGTTACCAATATCAAAACACTTACTCCTTTACTTTCATGTTGTTGGAGACAAAAACGCTTACGAATGCATTATTTTTGCTTAAACGGCTCTGTTTTATAAAAACATTGAGACTCTTCCATTAATATTGGGAATGTATTCAGTACATAAAACTCTGTAAGAAGACGTTCTTGAAGTACGCCCTCTTTTTTGTGTGCTTGCTGGTACGGAGAAATAGTTCGTTTTTTCCCTACCGCACCGTTTTCGGCTTCCGTATTTACCAGACTTCTACCAAAGGCACGCTTTGAAGCTGTATATGTTTCTGTGGATTTAGGGTGATAAGCAGTGGAGAAGCTAAAGATTGTGGCGCCCGGGGCAAGAAACTTGACTGGCGCTCCTACCTTTATTTACCGCGGGGTAATCTTAGGAATTCGTAACTTAACAACTCAAAAATTAAAGTGGTTATTCCTTAAATATCATGCTGCTGCCAGGGGTGATCCCAGGATTTGCCCGACAGGGTGCCAAGCTTCTCGACAAGGTGGCAAGCATTTCGAAGCCCCGACTGTCACACTGAGAACTTAGGTTTGTTTACGCTGGATAATAAATTTAATGAGGGCGTTTACTGAATTGCGGTGTGCTTATTTCCTTTCACAGCCGGTACAAAGCATAGGATGTCAATAACTCTCATCAGCGATATAAAGGAATGCCTTCCTTTTGTATAGTGGAATGGGCCGTTGAGAGATGAAACGTGTGTGAATTGAAGTCGTTCGCTTAGTTCTTAACCCTTTACCGTTGTTTGGGTCCGGGTCCTTTCGGACCCATACGGAGAGCTCGGCTGTCACCCATCTTTACTGTTTCACGCGGAGCTCAAAACCGCGAGTAGCTACCCGAAAATTCGGCCACAACAACGGGAGAGACAAAAGTTTAAGGTCACGGGGTCAATGGCCTACGGAAGCTGATGCGGGCGTGCTACGTCCGCTTTTCCACCCACTCCCGGGGCGCGCAAATATGCCCCGATCGGAGCACAACGGTAAAGGGTTAATCTAAAATATATCTGCACCACTCGGTCGGCTGTGCACACACGCAGAGACAGTGGCATTTATCAGCTTTGCAGTGAACACACTCCACAGGCTTATTTTAACCCTTTACCGTTGTTTGGGTCCTTTCGGACCCATACGGAGAGCTCGGAACTCAGTTTCAACTCAGTTTCAGGCAAACAGAAAAAATAAAGAAAGAAATATGCAAGATATTCTCAAATAACAATCTGAAAATAGAAATTGAAGCAAACAAAAAAATAGTGAACTTCTTAGACCTTACTCTTGATCTTAGCACAAGCACATACAAGCCATACAAAACCAAACAACACTCCTCTCTATGTGTACAAACAGAGCAACCACCCCCCACTTATCATAAAGAACATTCCAGAAAGCATCAACAGGAGACTTTCCAACATTTCTTCCGACGAAAACACATTCAACACATCATCGCCCGTATACCAAGAAGCATTACAAAGAAGTGGCTATGGGTACAAGACCCACGAGACCCAACCCCCTAGCACCAGTCATTCCAAGGGAGCCCTGAAACGAAGACGAAATAGAAACATAACCTGGTTCAACCCCCCGTTTAGTGTCACAACCAACATTGGCAAGAAATTCTTTAACCTCTTGGACAGCTGCTTCCCACCTGGGCACAAACTACATACTTTACTCAACAGAAACACGGTGAAACTGAGTAACAGCTGCATGGCAAACATAGACCAAATCATATCAGCGCACAACAAATACATACTGGCGAAACAGGAAGTACAACCAGCAACGCGAAGCAACTGCAATTGCAGAAAGCAAAGTGAGTCCCCTTTGGAAGGCAACTGCCTCACGAACAACATTGTGTACCAAGCAACTGTAACACGCCACGACAACCACAATGAAGAAACATACATTGGTCTAACAGAGAACACATTCAAAACAAGATACACCGCCCACAAGTCTAGCTTTAAACACAAAGACAAAAGAAACGCAACTGCACTCAGTGAATACATGTGGAAACTAAAGGATACAAATGTAGAACACTGTAAAATGGAAACTCATGAACAAAGCTCGAGCATACTCCACATCATCTTAAACTTGTAATCTCTGTCTGGAAGAAAAGTTCTTCATTATACTCAAACCTTTCTTAGCAACTCTAAATAAAAGAAACGAACTGATAAGCTCTTGTAGACACAGGAACAAACATCTGCTGTGTAATTATTCTAATAGGTAATGTATCTTGGCTCGGTGTACACCGTTCGTGCCTGTTCACAACGAACACGGAACGAACACGTGCTTAAAAACGGACACGTGTAAAAGCAGCGAACACATACGTATTTAACGTTATTGCCATCATTCTACTTCTTATTTAAACAACGAAATGAGGTACGCACACTACAATTTTAGATTGTCTCGTCACTTTACATTATTTTGGCTAATCAAGCTTGCCATGGTTATGATGTTCGCGCTTTGTATTAATTACTATGTGAGAACGTGCGTTCTTTGTAACTACGTACTTTCCGATCATCATCATTATGACGTCACTTTACAACTTTTCAAACTTATTTTAATATTACGCGGTACTGTACGCATTCAACTCTTTCTTGTTTGTATGTAACGGTTGATTTCCATAACACAGTTGACAAAGCCGCCAGGAGGCGGCGAAAATTTCTGTTTCAATAAATCATTCGTTGGATCTATATGCACACTCTGTTTTCCATTTTTCCTTATTTATTACGTCCAACACACGGAATTAATTAATGTTATATATATATATATATATATATATATATATATATATATATATATATATATATATATATATATATATATATATATATATATATATATATATATATATATATATATATATATATATATATATATATATGGACTCATAGCGAAGAAGAATTACTCAGATTCGTTGATCTAGCTAACAATACTCATGCGAAAATCAAATTCACAAAGGAATACTCGCGTGAAGCAATTCCTTTCCTAGATGTTCTCGTCTCGCTCAGAAATGGCAAATTATGCACGTCTGTCTATTCTAAGCCTACAGACACTCACACTTACCTTCGTTACGAAAGCTTTCATCCACACCACATCAAATCTTCCTTAATTTATAGTCAGGCTATCCGCTTAAAACGTATTTGCTCAGATCCGGTGGACTTTGAGCATCACGTCCACAACCTCACCCTTAGTTTCACCGACAGGGGGTATCCTTTGAGCCTAGTCAAAAAACAAATTGGTAGGGCTCGCCGAGCTACACGCGAATCACTTCTTTCGTACAATCGCAAAGCTAACAGTGGCAATCGCATCCCGTTTGTGGTGAAACATCATCCTACCACTAGAAAACTTTCGAAACACATAAAGTCTTCTTGGAAAATACTCCATGAAAATGATTCACTTGCTGAACTTTTCGCACAACCCCCTATTATTGCTACCAAACAACCCCCAACCTCAGATCGTTACTTGTACGTTCTAGATTAAGATCTACTAATACCCAACAGGGTAATACTCTATGTAAGAAGCCGCGTTGTCAGGTTTGTCAACACATGTTGACCGGTGCCTCCCTTACTTTTAATGGTATAACTGTCCACCCTGGTCCTTACAATTGCGATTCCTCCAACGTAGTGTATATTATCTCATGCAGCAAATGCCCGACTGTGTGCTACGTTGGAGAAACCAGTACGAAATTTAGATTGAGATTCAATAATCATAAACAAAGCATTCGTAACGCGAATCCCAACGGATTCCCAGTTGCGGAACATTTCCAGAGTAGCGGGCACACAGGTGACGACTTGAGGTTTCTTGAGGTTTACCATTGCCCTCGGTAGGTTCCGATGCAGTAAAGACCGTAAGCGCCACGAACTCAAACTAATTTTACGTCTTAATAGCCACAGGCAAGGTCTTAATAGAGATTTTTCTTATTTATCAGGATACAGTTTCTTCAAGTAATTCAGTAATTCTGTTTCCTTCTTTTGTACAACTGTGCTACCTTGTCATTTACTCCCGCTTCTTCAATTTTTTACTATTTAATATAGCATCTCACATTCTGTAAAGTTACGCCAATTTTTTTTTTTTTTTTTAAAACTCGGATGCGTTGTTATTTAATATTATTTGTAATGTACAATTTAGTGCTTTATTTTTTAAGTAGATATGAACAGTTTTTATTTGTCAGTAAGACAGTTTTATTATTTGAAAATATCTCACGCACTCGCATCTTGTCGCTTTGATAAACTGTTTAGTTACCATGGAGTTTTGAATATGTGCATACGCTTCCATTCAAACAACGAAATGAGGTACGCACACTACAATTTTAGATTGTCTCGTCACTTTACATTATTTTGGCTAATCAAGCTTGCCATGGTTATGATGTTCGCGCTTTGTATTAATTACTATGTGAGAACGTGCGTTCTTTGTAACTACGTACTTTTCGATCATCATCATTATGACGTCACTTTACAACTTTTCAAACTTATTTTAATATTACGCGGTACTGTACGCATTCAACTCTATCTTGTTTGTATGTAACGGTTGATTTCCATAACACAGTTGACAAAGCCGCCAGGAGGCGGCGAAAATTTCTGTTTCAATAAATCATTCGTTGGATCTATATGCACACTCTGTTTTCCATTTTTCCTTATATACATATATATATATGTATATATATATAAACCAAATGGAAAAGCACCACACCAGTAAAAACATAAAACAAATAGTAAAAACTGGTAAAACAAGAGCATAATTTAGCTTTCAGGACCACCGGCCCCTTCCTCAGAAACGTGTTTAGACAACTAAAAGGCAAAACGAAAAACAGACACTATAAAACGGATGAAAGGCAAAAAGCACTTACTAGAAATCTAAAAACAAACCCAACCCAACCCACCATATATATATATATATACATATATATATATATATATATATATATATATATATATATATATATATATATATATATATATATATATATATATATATATATATATATATATATATATATATATATATATATATATATATATATATATATATATATATATATATTTATGTTCATTTATTTACTAATATATTTACTTATATAAACATTCATATTTTTTACGTAAAGGTGATACCGTGCATTGTAGTAAGTAAAAAGTCTAAGCATTTTTCGTTAGACTTGGGACGCGTCTATAGTTGTAACATCGCAACACCCCGAAATGACCCATCTGTTGACCAAGTCCCTCTCATTGAAAACTCTTGTGATAAATATGAACAACCATTTCATGAGATATTCTTTCAGTATGATCAAGTGTTACTTTGTTACCGATTATGTAATTTTTTGGAGGCTAAAATAGTTTCTTCGCAAATTATTTTTCACTTACGAAATGCTTGCATTTACACACAGTCGTAAACAACAATGTTGAGGCATTGGCAGACCAAAACTTTTCAACAAAACAATTACAATTACTGGAAGGCGGGTAGCCATATATGTAGGGGGGGATACATATCAGGGGGCATACCAAATACTATAAAAATAGTTTTAAGTATTTGGCAGCAACAGAATGGAACGGTCTGGTTGCAAATAAAAAGGATGCAAATACACTTTTACGTTTTAAGAATTTAATTTCTAATGTTATATCATTTTATGTAACTCAGTCTTAGCTTGACTTTATGCCCTTTCTTCATTTTTTATATTTTTTATTACTTTCTTTTCAGTTTTTGATATGTTCATTTCTGTGTTTTACATCATTTAACTTTTGTTCTTTTTGTATTTATATTCATATCTTTCTTTTCATTTTAAGTTTATCAATTGTAAAGAATGTTTTAGGGCCTCATGGAAGATTACCTTTTATTGTGCTAAATGAGTTTTACCCCAGAAGCCAAGCTGCAGTATTTTCAGTTTAGATTAATCCATAGAGTCCTCCCAACGAATAGATTGCTCTGCTTAATGGGTAAGGCTGAATCCCCTTTTTGTACTTTTTGCAATATTGATGAAGAAACAATAGATCACATTTTTTGGAATTGTAGCTATACCACACAATTTATTAAAGCGGTGGAACTTTTGTTATTTAATAAACATTTTGTTTTCTCAAGACAAAGTTCCTTTTTTTATTTTGAAAAGACCAGTCATCCCTACAATTTTTTAGCTCTTCATATGAAAAACTATATTTTTAATTGTAAAAGAATGAAAAGTATACCTGAGGCAAATGAATTTTTCTATAAGTTTAAATTTGTGGTCAAAGTGGAAGAGCATAAAAAAGTAAGGAAAAAGAAAAATGTAAATATTGATAATATCAGAAAGGCATTTGCCTCCTGTCCTAGTTTGTTTGATTAATATATTGAAGGGAGTGTTTTCTAGCATTGATTTTTATGTAAATATATCTCGATTATAATAGGGTTATCACAAGATTATTAAGTTTGCAAATTTTATTTGAACATCATTTTGTAACACAACGTTTGTTTTTGGAGAACTTGAAATTGAAAATGAATAAATGGAGATTAAAAAAAAAGAAAAAAAGAGTTTTATCCCTTGAAAGTTGAAAAATACAATAAATAAATAAATAAATATGTCCCTATTTGTCTACCATTTATTTCGAAAACAAGCTATAAAGTTATGTCTGCTTCCAATTATATGGCATTGTAAATATTGGTACAGCTTGTCGTGCTTTTTTACTGAATGTCAAAGAAAAGCTATGGAAAGAGTATGACTGTGTAACAATTAGTTTCTTCCATTGTGATATCTTACTCGTAGCTACGCTTCACACCTGTAATTTGCATAAGTCGTTCGTGTGTATCTAGATTAGCCTTGAATTTGTTAAGAAAAATGTGAGGCATGAGTGCTCTTTAAGCAATATAGTAGTTAAGCCATTCTTCTAACAGTGTTTCGAGAAGGCATGCTTTTGTGCCAAGAAATATGCTAGAGGTAGTGTTGTCGAAAGGTTGGGTGTTAGTGTCCTTTTTCGCCTCTGCGGCTGAGGAACTCCTCATGTTTGGTTTTCTCCCCTTGGCTCTTCGACAGAGAGTCTAGGGGACTTTTAGAAAAAAAAGTTGTAGGGCTGTGTGCCCGCGTCACCGAGATGTTTGCCTGTTTGGCTCAAGTTTAAAGTTTAGAGCTATGTGCTCGTCATTTGGATGTCCTGAGTGGCAGTTAACCATAAAGGTGTGTGCTTAATGTGCCTTTGTGGCTTATTTTCCGGAGCGGTGTGCCCCCACGAAATTTAACCCAGGACGAACCTGTAAGTTGAATTTACACATTTTCATAGGTTAAGGTAGTTTTAAAAGAAGACTGATAATTGTTCTTGCAATTTGAACAAAACTTAGGGGAAGAGTAAATATCCATCAGGGAAGTAAAGATGTTAAATGGAGGATGTTCAAGAAAGGAGGTTGTTAGCTTACAATAGTAAGCTTATGCTGCCGCAACCCATTTGGAAACCTGTGACGTCATGAAACAATAAAATACATTAAGAAAATGCGGATTTTCTCTTTACACCCTCTGATAATATCATTACGACACTTTGCATATAGGGCCAGAATTCTGCTTATTTGCAATAATAAGCACACACTATGCTACCCCAGAAACAACTGTTTAAAGTTCAAGAAAAGTCGATCAGTTAAACATGTGACAAAAAGGAAAAATAACAACCCAGAGAGCTACCAAAACCAACTTTAAACGTACTTACAGTAGCCTGGTCACAGTGCGGACTATCTTTTATCATAACCAGGACTAGTTTCAACTGTGTTTTAGTGTTTCTACCTCAGTGTCTCCAAATTTTGCTAAGTATGAAGTTTGAAAAAAATCCAACAGTTTCAAAAGATATTTTGAAAATATTAGGTGATACAAAAGAACATATCCTTGTAAAATAAGGTACAGTTGATACCAGAGTTGTATTCAAGTCACTTTTCTCCAAGTCAAGTCAAGTCACAAGTCATTCACTGACAAGTCAAGTCAAGTCACAAGTCATCCAATTCCCGGGTCGAGTCAAGTCAAGTCACAAGTCACTAAATTTTCTGGCAAGTCAAGTCAAGTCACAAGTCAAATCGTTGCAAGTCAAGTCAAGTCACAAGTCATCCATTTTCCGGCTCAAGTCAAGTCAAGTCACAAGTCATTTTAGCTCAACTTGAATACAACATGTTGTTCATGCTGTTTTTATATCTACTCCTGACACAGGATCCCAATCAATGTTCCAAAGATGTGTGTCTTCCCCACAACGGCGTGACAGATCCTTCCAGCTACAGCTGCAATGCTGCAATTCCGCACACAAGAGCCCACTGAACACGATACAACAGCATGACCCAGCATGCTGAGCTAAAGAACCCCATGTCAGGATTCCAAGTAGCATCCATCCCCTGTACTGCTTGATTAGATGAACGGTATCCCCTGATTGAATAGTCAGTTGTCCTTCGGCGACTCTTTGAGTCTTTGTTAATACCGAAATTGACCTTTGCGTTGGATAGATCGCTTCCCTTTGATACTAGGTTCGGGGTCTGTAAAGGTTGGGTGAGAGACTGTCGGATTGCCCCAACACCAACCAAAATACTACGCACTAATGAATGTTGTCGCTGTGCTAAGTTAATTGCTTCCACACCAAGCGCGATTTTGAGCTTACAACATACACAAACTGACATTAAATTCACCGTCCCGACCAATAAAAGATGTTGCAAAGGGCAGTGGTGGAGCTGCCATATGGTCGGGGGCGGTCGCCCCCCCCCCCACCCCTGACGGACCAAAATCGTCTGCCGGCGCCCTTTTTAGGTTTTTAACATACTTTACTCTTGCACCATTATTGGCAAAAGACATAATTTAATAGCGTTGTTTTAAGGCCCACATAACAAATGCTCAAACAGCCACCAGTAACTGTGCTATCTGCACTTTATTCTGATGAAAAGGGTCATCTTCTGTGATATGGGGATAGGTTTTGCCTAAACGTATCTTCACTCTTATACGCACTAATGAATGTTGTCGCTGTGCCAAGTTAATTGCTTCCACACCAAGCGTGTTTAAAGCTTACAAAATGCACAGACTGACATTAAATTCACCCTCCAGGCCAATAAAGGATGTCGCAAAGGGCGCAACAATAATTGTAGCGCAAATAACCCTCCTGTTGTCAGGGATAATTGTTAAAATAGACAATCAAAAAGTTTATAAATATACCAAAATAGCTTCCACAACATTTTTCAAAATCATTTGAAGAAAGCATTCAGGTTAAAATAAGATAAAATAAATCTGTTATCATAGTGGTAATGGTTTAAGAGTTTTAATGAGCAGTTTCCATTTTGTTTTTCTTCAAGTGACCATTCTCATGATAAATGGCTATTTCTGACAATGCACGATAATCCCATGAAAATGATTTTTTCCGTACTTTCGTGGTCTTAAAAGCCAGAAAATTGCTTCTAATAAGCCCAGGAGGTTTAGGCTACTTTTATTTATTATGAATTCGGTATCTAGAAGGCCAAGCAAACCTTTTGTCTTGGGCTTTTCTTGCAATGTACTTTATCAATGGCTATTTCAGAAAGGTCACATGATGTAACTTACGTTAATTAATGTTTCTTCGTGTACTTATCTTGATTTCCAGATGCCGAAAGTGTACACCTAACGATGATTAATTTCCAAACCTTCCCCCTCCCCCTGTAAGACTGCTTGCTATTTAGCTCTAGCAGGTTTAATCTTTATCTCCACAAAGTAGTTCATTATTACATTAAAATCTTAAATCGACACCTGGCAATAACACAAAATATAATGACCGCCTTCATACTAGAATGTGAAAGAGAGGGGTAGAATTATGGGCGTCCGCAGGTTGGGTGGGGCAAGGGGGGGGGAGAACTTGCCCTCCCATGGAAAATAAAAAACCCGGAAAAAAGGAAACATAAAGAAAAAGACGAAGAAAAATTAGCATCAACATTTTTTAATTTTTAACAGTTCACTCAGTGTTTTCCCTGTTTATATGCGGTAAACAGGCTTTAGAAATACAATTTCCAGCGACCTGAGGGGCATTTTGGGCCAAAATTTTCTTCCGCTCTGAAAGAATTTTGTACCCCCCCCCCCCCGATTTATCTTCTGCGGAGGCCCATGGATAGAAAATTTAAACATGTTTGAATAGAAAACTTGCTGAGGAGAAATGGCAAAGTGTCTTCTACCAGGTGCGGAAAATCAAATGGAAAATCTGAAAAGCCGTGGCTTTGATCGTGCTGAGGCTCAGGGTTTTAACTCCTTCGAAGCGTCCCTGCAGACCATTTTCGCCCCCTCTGACCGAAATCCCTAGCTCCGCCACTGACTGAGTCATCGTGTATCTTCGCAATCGGGAAGGAAAGGAATACACGAAATAAAGTCTGATTGGCAAAAGCAAACTGCATTGATTGGCAGGCTAGACTGATTGATAACGCGTAGCCTAGGCTAGGCCTTGGCCTTGGCTACTTACTTTTCAGAATGGGTCGTTTTCAGATGCCTGACGAAATTCGACGTCGTTGCGGGGCCATCGACTACTGTGGTTCCGCATAGAGTGCATTCTGCTTATCGTTTCGATTCCTTACTATTATAGTTTTTGAAGCAAAACAATACAACTTTTGGGACGTGAGGCATGTTGGAATTTGATGGCGAGGTTACCGTTCATCTGATGTGCCGATTGTTACGGAATACTACGACGAGTTTGAGTTTCACCGTGAATATGACAAGCTTTGACAATTGACAGCCATTTGAATCGATGAAAAAATTGAAAATCTCCATGACCAAAGCTCGATATAGTTTTAGTTCCGAGTTATTGGACTGATGATTAAAATAAATGATAGAATCATTTCCTTTAACTGGGAAAATTGGACCTTGTCAGGTACGTATGTACTGGCAGTACTGCTTCCGAAAATGTAAACGGAATAACATATTCGAGTATCACAGTGCAGAAGTTGGGTTCTAAATAGCGCAGTCACATCACATGTAAACCGTTATGAGATTCGTAAATGGAGTCACTCTGTCTGTTCATAATTCCACATGCTGTCATATAGGGACCGACTGGCACGCGCGACTCGCGTGCACGGTATGGTACAGGCGATGTTGCGTCTCTCGCATTTCGCGCGGCGACACTTCAAATTTTGCATTTTCGGGCACGATCGGGAGTCAAATATGCTCAAGTCAAGTCAAGTCACGAGTCATTACTCGGCAAGTCAAGTCAAGTCACGAGTCAATCATTTTCGAAATCTGACAAGTCAAGTCAAGTCACAAGTCAACAAACCTTCAAGTCAAAGTCGAGTCACAAGTCAACAGAAAGGCGACTCGAGTCGACTCGAGTCGCAAGTCATTGACTCGAGTCAACAACTCTGGTTGATACTTTTGAAACCGTTGAATCAGCCAATCTCAAAAAAGTCATTACATTCAAGGAAACTTAAATGCACAAATTGAGAAAATACTTTTCAAAAACGTGGAAATAGTACCGTGATCATGCTTTGCTCACTAATTCGGTGACGCGACGTTCCGACGTAAGCGTTCCACAGGCACTAGACTTGCATAGCATCGTATACGGATGTGAACCGCGTACTGTACAGATTATCTGCCGTAATGTTATGTAGACTTAGACTGTAGTATGTACAGTCTAGTCTAGACTGCCTCCTACATATTTTCGTTAGGGTATTTAATTTCGTTTGTGCAAAGTTTTCTGTGTAGCTTAGAGCTTTTAGCTGTATAAACTTTTTGGCTTAAATGTCCAACACAGACCAGGAGCCAGCAGTCGCTATTTCGCTTTGCAAGACGTTTAGGCTACGTATATCCATTCGTTGATAAATTATAACGACACTGCAACAGAAATTTTAGGTAATAAGTCTTAAAAGTATGACCAGTATAATTATGACCATACTTGTAACAGCTAGTTGACTGATATCTGATGTACCTATCCGAACACTCCTTTCTAGAGGGTGGGCTAAATGCTAACGCACGTTAGGCCTAAGATTAAAAGGGACGTGTTGGGTCTCCGTGTTCAACTACAGGGCATATACCCTTTGGCCTATCGGACTACCGGGAGGCTGGTTTTCACTGACCAGCACGGTGTGCTAGACGAAAGCTGATTTCTTTTCAGCCTAGTATATCAGTGGCGGTACCAGCTGGGGCATTTACCCTCATATCAGACCTCTTCACTCAGACGTGCATTAACGAAATAGTGAAAACTTAATATTAGGCCTATATTTTCTGAGACTTTTTTCCTGATACCTTTTCACCGTAGGCCTACCCCTACTAAGACCTCAAACTACCCGGGACTGTGCTCCTTGGACTCCCTCTATAGCGCTACACTGTAGCTTAGTCCCATGTAAGCCAATGGAAAATAAACGCACCTTGCCGTTTGTTTTTCACGCAGACTTATGCTGCAACCTCACAGCTTCGGAGCCGGACCATATTGCCCCGTAGACCCCAAGCCCGTCAAGAGTTTTCCCAATGGAACAGGGGTCCTTGGCGGTTCGTGGATCAATCTTCTAAAGTGCTTAGGCTTTAGGCAGCCACAGATGTACTTAAACCTGAAGAGTATTTGGGCCCCACTGAACCCCACCAGAGCTCTAAGACGGTCCATTGACCCTGCCCTAAAGAGCTTTTTCTTTAAAACTTCACGGAGCAGACTCGGTCTGTTCAGTCCTTCACTAACCATATATATTGTTAGGATAACGTTGATCAATACTGATCAAGGAATATGACCCATAGTCTGCTACGCAGACAAGTGCTTTGGTTGACACTAATTATTGCCCCAAACATTTTCCTGTACCCTCAGTTTTCCCTCCCCCTCACTTTTGAAATCATGGTTCTTGTTGAAATCACTGACAAGCTGTCATAACTTTCTTTTCTCAGACCTAACGTAAATATTGCAGCTGTTTTTGATCACTTGAGCAATGGGCCCTTAAACTTCATCTAACTCTACTAACTTGATCATTTGATGTCTCTTGAAGTGTCAAAAAATTTAAAGCAGGCTTAAACCACTTTGATCACTGCAACTTCCAAAAATGAAGTGTAGCTTTCGAAATATTTTACCACAGAACACCGTACAGGTATCACTGTGAAGTCGCGTGAACTGGTAAAGCGCATGCAGTCCCCATTCATTTCGATAGCAAGTTTCAGAAAGTGTGTTGCGGGGGGGGGGAGGGATAAATTAGGATGACAGTCACGCTCGCGTATTTAAGAGACTATTGTAAGCCTAGAAGCCTTTGGCTTTTGATTTACTGTTTAAATAGCAGGGTACCTTATGGGTGACGAAAATATGAAATATTGCTTAAGCTTATCGACATTGCCATCAAATTGGGGACATTATTAATTCGCATCCTATGAAATTCACTTTCAGGGGTTTTGGGGGTGGCGCACGACTAGAACTCGGTTTGGCGGTTACGGGAGGCCCAGCTCAAGTTTCGGGAAGCGCAGGGCGTGGTCACCGGGGCAAGAAATTTTTCATGCATAACTGAATCAGACATTTACTGAAGGAAGTGCTAGTAAACAAGCGGAAGCCAGAAGCAAACTGTTCTTTAGTGACTATCCTACGGAGTGTGTCTTTGTATATAACGAATCCATACTTGTTTATATATATATATATATATGTATATATATATATATATATATATATATATATATATATATATATATATATATATATATATATATATATATATATATATATATATATATATATATATATATATATGTATATATATATATATATATCGTTACACTATTATATATATAGCGAAAGCCTGCTATTTTGTTGTACAAATCAAGTTCAAAGCAAAACTCTGCTATTAAGAGGTAATAATAATAATAATTTTCTGTTTACATAGTGTTACATCTTTTCTCTCTGTGTTGCAACTTTATTGGGGCCCCTTCCCGTGGTGTCGCTGTCTCCTAGCGCATTCGCCGGTCCTTGGACTCTCACCCTGTAACACTGAACTTTCAGGGATTATAAAGCAGAAGGTTTTTAAAGATCTTCACTCTTCGTCGAGTTGATGTAAGTCTCAATAGCGTAACCAGAAGGGGGATTAGGCGGCTTTACCTTAATAAAATATAAATATCGAATAAACAAAGGGATAACCGGAAATAAAGAAACGAAAACGAAAGAATAACGGATAAAGAGAACATTAAAAGAAGTTAACAAGAAAGTGAAAAATGGAAAGGAATAAAAAAGGAAGAGAGTGAAACAATTAAAATGCGGATTGTTGCCGATGGGAGGAAACGAAAGAGAGGAAATGAGCTTTACACGGTAACTACCTAGATTAATTTAATATTGATGTGAGGAAGTACTGAACAGGACAAGGTTATAGAATTAGTGGAAAAAAGTGAAGAGTCGGGGTATGTAGGAGCGGATACGAGAGATATAGAGCGAACTAAACTGCGCATGCGAATTATTGGAAAAGATGAGGGTACTAGGAAAGGGAATTGACCTGCCATTAGAAGGCTTAGTCGGGAAGGACGAATCAAAACGGACGGAAGTTGACATATTCAAGGGAGGGAAAGAACAGGGCTGAAAAGATTGAGAAACTAATAATAAAACGAAACTACAGGTATGAGTGTAAGAAAAGAAGAAGAAGCGACTACGGTGCAGACTTTTATTTTTTTGGCTTATGTGCACTGTTTTTTAAGAACTATTTTGATTGAATGTGGCGATTGTCTCGATTTAATTGATTTTTAAGGGTTATAGATTTGGAAAGGGATTAGAGCTATCTTTAGCCAATAAAGAAAGAAATTCCTTGTTGAACAGTGCGCATCAACCCTAAATTTTATTTTGAAAATAAAGGTCATTTTCTAGTCACTTTCCATGTCAACCTGAAGTTGTGTTCCTGCAGAAAAGTCTTGGTGGATTGTATTATACGAAGCAACGGGGAACTCTTGTATCATATCCTAACTCAAGAGAGGCTATCGGTATCTAATTTTTAAGATTGTTTACTTTTGTTAACAATACCTCAACTTTTCAACAAAATCACGGAATGTCATGTAATGTGGGAACATTGCTTAAGATTTCTTTTGTTTTTCTTCAAAACTGTACGTCGTGTTTGGGCTTGAAATTCGATTCGAATAAAATGTATTGGATAGAACGTCACATTATAGAGTATTTTGAAGTCAATGAATTTTGTTTTCTCAATGTCTCTCAATACCGAAGTATTCAATTAGTTCAAGGTTGGAACTATCAACACTACTATTTTTCATTTCTTGCAATCTGGGAGGCCTTTAGGCCAAAACATTTGGGTATTTGCCAAAACGCGTCAACAGGTGATGATGCTACTTTTAAATAATGCACTCATTCAAATTCCAAATTTAAATTCAAACTGCTTTTACTAAGCGTTAAATCTGTGAAAACATACATTCTTAAACGCTGAACAAAAGTAACAGACACAATTAAAAGCCAAAAGTAACTAAAATAGTGAAACCCCTAAAATGCAAAAAAAAAAAAGTACAGTAAAGAAAACAAGTCAAATAAAATATGTAAAATATATAACAATTAGGAGCAACTGCTTAAAAATTTAGTAAAAAGATGAGTCTTCAGATTTTGTTTAAAAAAGCAAGGCTGTGCTGAGAACGAAGCTGCAGAGGGAGTTGATTCCAAAGCCGAGGAGCATAAACAGGGAAGGCACGACCACCAAAAGTTGAACATCTAAAACTAGGGGTGAATAGTTTGAAATCGTCTCGGGATCTTAGGTTATAACGAACATTGGTCGGCACTTCTTTTCTTCAAGATACTTGGGGGCCATTTTATTCAGAATTTTAAAAACAGTAAGTAATACTTTAAACTGAATGCGGAGGTCCACCGGTAACCAATGTAATTGGAGAAGGGCTGGAGTAATGTGATCGAATTTCTTAAGACATAAAACAATTCTAGCAGCTGAGTTCTGAACACGTTGTAGTTTCTTAATTCAATAGGAGGGGGACCGAACAAAAGACTATTTCAATAATCAACCTGACTGGTAATAAAAGCATGGACGAGAGAACATGCAGCATCATGAGTAAGATATTTACGAATACGAGCAATATTATGGAGGTAAAAGTATGCAGTTCTGCAAACCTTAGTGCCATGATGGTCCACAGAAAGATGCTGATCAAAATTAAAACCTAAATTACGTACTACATTCGAATTGGGAGAAATAAGTGCATCACCAAACCTTAACCCCTTAATAGTTACTTTCTTGCAAAGAGGATAATGCAAATTCCTCCCCGCGGGGACCCGCATCAGGCTTGAAATTTATGTAGATCTGATGATCGTCTGCATAACCGTGAGCGTTGGGTAAATGACGCTCAATGATCTTAAGCACAAGTGCAGCATAGATGGTAAAGAGGACAGGTCCTAAACACTTTAAGATGAAATAAATTTGATAGCTCATCGAAAACCCTTACTTGCTGTTTACGGCTTTCTAAGTATGATGCAAACCATCTAAGAGCAGTTGATGATACCCCAGCCTGTAATTCAAGGGCTTTTAGTAATATACCATGGTCTATTGTATCAAAGGCAGAACTTAGATCTAACAGTACAAGAAGTGTAACATTCTGCTAATCAAGGCTAAAAAAGAACATCAGACTGGACTTTAAGTAAAGTGGTTTCTGTACTATGAAACTGTCTGTACGCAGATTGATTGGCAGGAAGCACGTTGTTAATCGCCATATGGGCAGACAGCTGCTTTACGACAGCTCTTTCTACCAGCTTAGAAAGAAACGATAAGTTACTCACAGGACGGTAGTTACTAAAAATAATATCTGCTCATACTTTCTTCAAAATGAGGGTTATAATTGCCTTCTTCCATAAAAGTGGAAAATGGCCTTGCTGAAATGACATGTTTATTATCAATGTTACAAACGGAAGGATCTCTTCAATGCATTCTATTAGCAGCCGTGTAGGTAATGGGTCATTGATACAGTTCTTATTTGGAGTCTGAAAAATCAGCTTTCTCACGTCGTCTTCACTCAATTTAGTGAATGACTCAAACGACTGTGCAGTAGATTGTGATGTGTATCGGAAGTTATCCGATGGGAATTCTAATTGATCAAGTTCATGACGAATTTTCTCTATTTTTGAACCAAAATAACATCTAAATTCATGGGACTCTCCGGGTAGAGGGTCTCTTGGTTAGGTTTTAGAAGAGAAGTCATTAGTTTAAAAATCTTCTTTTGATCCGAAGAACGGTCTTTAACTTCATCAGAATAGTATTGCTAATTTTAGCAAGATCTGCAATATGCGGTAAGGGGTGTCGCAAAATTTGGCAGCAGTCAACAGATATTACTTTGGGTTTTGAACGACAAATATCACGCAAACTCTCGCTTTCAGCCCGCAAATCTGATTGGTCTAAATAGTAGAGTCATGTGGATAAACCGTAGATCAAATAGCGTATGTCTTTCCTACGCACACACTGTTGTATGTATTTCCATTTGTTTCATCTCAATAACAATAACAATTCTACACTGACTTAATGGCAGTGGCGGCGCGTCGGTGGGGCAAGAGGGGGCGATTTCCCCCTCCCCTCCCCCAAATAAAATTTGTCCTTGTCCCCCCACTTGCTCCTCCACAGGTTAGGTCAGTCAGGAGCTGGGTTCATACAGAGACATGTAATGGGGCTTCCACCCCCTGGGCCCCCTACTCAAGGAGTGGGTACTTTGGATTCGGGCTCGCGTTACTCCCCAAAAATCCCCCCAACGTTATCTTTTGCCCTTAGTTTGACCCCACCCCCATCATATCATTCTGGCGTCGCCACTTGTTCCAAAGGCAATTTAAAGTTCTTTTAATTCACTGAAAGTTGATAATGCTATATTGAGTACCTCCCTGGTGCAATCGACGCCCACCAAGTGACACGTAGCCCCGGAACCATTCGTCGTTACCCAGACTATTCAAAACTATGGTTTCGAAGGTTTGCTAGGTGTTACACAATGCTTTTCAAAAATTAACAATTTAGTATTTAACCGACGGCGGATTTTGATCCTATTTGGTTGAATTATTGTTGGTCAGACGAGTCAGACTGGGTCTTTTTAGGAACATTCAAAATTTTACATTCGACACAATTTTTATATTGTGGTGGGCAAATACCCTGTATTGCTCTTCACACAGTCAGGTCCGTGAGTAGACCGCAAAGACTTTGGTGCAGCTGAATTGGTTGGTTGAATACAGTCCAGATAAAGTTTTTGTAATGTTGCAGCAGCATCCTTTCAAGTCCCTCTAAGGTCCACCTGATCGCCATCTGACCCGAACTGCCTTCAAATTCAAATCAGTAAAGCTATTACACACAGTGACAGTACCTTTAAACGACCTATGTCACCTTGCAGACTTTGGCGTTTTTCCACATTGAGTTGGATCTGGGAGCAAATGCCGATGCCTGAATTCTTAATTATTCATTCACAATCACGACTGGCATGCAAAAGACCAAGAAACGGCCATCCCGGATCGAAATACGACTAACCCGAAAAGTTGTTCATCTCCAGGCAGAAGTAACACCATGATTGACAGTGTTTGATACATAACCCATGTGCGTCACATGAACATAAGTTCCGAGAGCAGTGATAGAAAATCAATTAAAAAGAAAAAAAAAGCTGCCGTCAGGGATACAATAACCCGAAGTGAAAAATTTGGGGTTTTGTCGAAGAAAAGTTGACAATTAATTTGTTTTGTGTAAAGAAAAGTCGAACAAATTTGGCAGACGCAAACTCTAGTACATCGCTCATATTCTAAGCCGGCGTTGCATGCAATTGGTTCAAAATGTGGTCAGAACGCTCCCTGAGTAATGTGATTTTGTACGTTGCACCTTTCGAATATGATATCCAAGTCACAAAAAGGAATAAGCCCCTCAGGATTTAGACACTTAAGGTTTCCAACGATGTTGCCCCTGGCTTATGAATCTTTAACACTGTAACAAAAGAAGAACCGAACTTCTGGAGTTCGTATCTTTTCTCTTTAGAGTCATGCCTTAAAGATAAACCAATACACTGAACATGAAAGCTATCAAAACGCCAGAATTTTTCTGTCTATTAATTTATTAGCAGTGATCATCCCACAAGTGAGATTTCAACAACCATATTGAAAACAAAATCTAAGCAATATTAATAGGTAAATGTATCTCACTTCTTTCAAATTTTTTATCCATAAAATCGACCAACCCAATAAATAAAATAAAATAATAATACCACCATTGATTGCTACAAATGTTACAACAATCATTCATAAAACTCTGCAATATTTTAAAAGGCTGGCGTCCTAAAGAATGCCATAAGCCTGTCAACGAAAATTTTTGGCTTTAAACGCAGCGCATCCTCTCAAAAGGGGATTATCGAAACAAACCGATCTTCACGCCCACTTCAATTCGCAGAGGCATCTACAGAAACACCATGCACCCACAAAATTTGGTAATTCTGCTAGAATAATGTATTTTGTGTTATACCGCCTTTAACACGATTCAGCTGTCTGTATGTATCTTAATGGCAGAGTATTTGGCCCAGAAGAAGGTAAATGTTCGTTCCTCACGCGGGAGCCCGGGTCTCGATTCTCAGGTGGTTCATACCAACAAATTTTAAGAAATGGCAACCTACTGCCATTGTGAATCATAATGCAAAACAGTGGGCCTACCCAACAATTGGAAAGAAGAACAAGGTACCACTAGACTAAAATAGAAGGTGAGGCGTAAAACCATATCTAGCTGTCCAACCAACCCAGATGTATTTGCGGCTCCTAGCCAAATCTCCCCTCTAACAAAGACGCGACTCACAAAGGTTCCCCACAAAGTCGCAGAACATGTTAAGCAAGAATATGCTGTATGTAGGGCTCTGTTATAAATTTTAATTTAAGGAATCGTTCCCAAAATTTCAATATCACGTCGGCGTCTAATTGCATATCGAATATTATTGTTTAAAATACTATTGCGCGTTTAATAAGCCAGTGTGCATCAGCTGCAAGATCTTCCAAGGCCGTCTGTCCTTTAAAAAAAGAATGACGATGACGGCACTGCTAATTTGCATAAAATAAATTGCTTGCTGCAGTATTGTATGAGATCGAAATGTACAAAAGGAAAGCAATGTATATCGGCTAGAAATATACTACAAGATCACAAACGGAGACCATGATAGTGTCGTCGAGTGTATTACCACATACAGCTACCTTTTTGCAAAAAATAGATAAACAGCTTGCTTGGCATGTCCATGCAGATTATTTAGTGATGAAAGTTATCCACAGCCTCCAGAGTGTATTGCCCTCGTAAATCAGTGAATGTTGCAACAATATCGGCATTCCACCTTCTAAATCTGCAGTGTTTCGCTGTATCGACTAGTTTTCCTGGTTGAAAATGTGGACATTATATACCCGCCCAAGAGAAAACTCTCATACAGTCCGATCCATCGCCATAAGAGTTACGTGTGGAAAGTAATGTGAAATTTTATACAAGTTAACTTCTTTTAACAATGGGACCCGTAGAAATGGGTGGGACTCTGTTGATTTCTGAACTTTCAAAGGACCCCATGAGTTTTCCATTGAAAGTGCCCACAATTTACATATTAAAATGAATGCGACCACTTCAGATCCCATTGCAGTGGGACCATATCGGAATTTTCCCCTGAGCAGATAGGAAACGTATTGATGCAATTACAAGACATTTTAAGTGATGGTCAGCACACAATTTTCGCTTGTGTTAAAGTTTTCTTTTGTGACTGAATTAAGTTGAACTGTGAACTGAACTTCTCAGCTAAAATCGAAACCTCGCCTGGAACAAAGGCTCAGGTAACTCGCTTTCGTGAAACTTTTAGATTGTCGACCGGTCTCGCAGAACTTCGGTCTCGTGGACTTTCCGTTTGGGGGGCTGTAACCATTTTTATTCCGGAGGTTGACCACTTCGTTGTCTGTTCTCTATTGGAACTCTTGCAATTTTTTCTAACGAAGGCGCTGCAGAGACGATGCTTTCTACTCTCAAAATATAATTTTTACTACAACTTCGAGTACAATGTCGATGTTGAGATGGTTTTTTTTAATTGCCGGCAAGTACAGAGTAATCAAAGAATCTCATCAAGACTGGGAGTTGTCTCCAGCAACTCCCTGATTAAGGTAACATAAAACAAAGATGAGAAGCTCAAATATAATTTTGCGACACCGGAAATCCCTGATCCCTTCACAGAGAAAATTCCTGCTGCCACCTTTTGGATCCTCTTGTCTTACGAACGGGTATTTCCAAAGGCGCCGTCGCCGTTGCAGGCTAAGTTTGTATTCGAGACTAGGATGTTTTCAGGCAGATCATACCCCATATTGGCAAACTGAAAAGATATCACGCAAAACTTTTTAACAGTCCGACATCGTTCCAGATGAAGTCTCCTTGTTTTCCTAAATGTGTTGATTATTCAGTTAGTCCAGTTCGGGAGCTAAGCTAACCGCTCTCGGGTGGAATGCATTTTCACCCTTTTTCGTGAAATAGGTGGCGCTATTTTTAAATTACTCACAGAATGCATGGAGATTCTACCGCTCAAGTCCAATACAGACGAACGATTAGAACAAACTGAAAAATTCCTACCGAGTCTAAGAAACAGAAAGTCTGGGATACTCAAAATCCTCTAAGGCATGAGAACATAAAAAACCGGATTATGTTTGGTTTTTCACCTCGAAGTTTTTTTTTTTTTTTGAGATATCCAGCAAATTTGCTTCTTTCTTTGCCCTAAGTTTCTTTAAAGTTAGACACGGCCGAAAATTTTGTGCATTGCTCTCTATTCAAAGCGTGAGATTGATAACGTCAGGCTTGTGTTCATGAACCTGTGAACTATTTTCTGATATTTGAGAAAATCACAAAGTGATGAAACAAATCAATGACTGTTTAGGAGTGATGATAAATATTTGTGCATTGTTAGACGCAATTTCCCGTCATGTGGTTATTATATCGAGTCATTTTCACTAGAAAACGTTTAGTGGTGGAACACGGTTTGATTGGTAAAAGTGTGTGGAATTGTTCGAACTTTACACTTTATAAAGAGTCACCACCAAAGAAGTACCTATAAGACGTATGGTCGGCTTTGCGGGTGCAGCCTAAGGCATTTACCCCTCCTCTATGGATTTTTAGCCACCATTCGGCAAGTCTTCTTAGAGTTGAGGTTTAGAATCCTCGATAAGATTGCGTAGCCTACCCTCAAAGAAAAAAATATCAGGATACGTAACTCTGATGTAGATAAGGTTTACCATATCTCATCCAGCCGAAAGGACTGGGAAAGAAAGTTCGGGATTCTGATAAAACCACCAAGACAGTTCTAGATATAGAAGTCTGGCGGTGGACATTTTAATCCATCGTGTCTCATTGGGTCACGTGGCTCTATTCGTGCAAGGGCCCCTTGGTGATTGATGTTTTGTTTTCATTTTCAGTAGTATGCAGTCGAAGGCACTTGTGCTAACAAATAACTCTTTGCACTGTATACAGATATTAGATGGATTGATGTGGGCCATACCTACTGGTTACATCTACAAAGGCGGAGTACAACATGCCGTTCGTATGGTTAGTTGGGTACATGGATGCTATACCCTAGGCAGAGAGGTGAGTAGAGAGGGCCATATTCATGGGTGTAGGATGTGGAACAGGGGGAGACACCCACTTTCACTTTTTCACATTGGGAAAGGGGGAACTGAGCTGAATCCTCACTTCTGAACATAAGCATAAGAGATCATAGAAGGTAAGGAATTTACTGCGATACACATAACCATTGTTCCTTGCATATTTTCACAAAAACTTCAATCACTGTAAGTCAATATCATGAAATGAAATGATGCCATTTGTATTTTGCAATTCTTGCAATTTCCAGATTTTACTATCATATGCCTTGCAATCTTGTCAGTCGAGTGATCTGTATATCTGCAGAGAAGGAATTTCCCGTTCTTGAAATATTATTTACCAATATCCCTTTCCAGGGGGAATAGATGTAATGCAGTTTGTATTTGATACAGCCTTCTACGACTGGAAAAAGCCACAGGTTTCTAATTTTTAGTTCATTGACGGATGCATGGGAAGTCAGCTAGGCATTAAGGCGCAATCTCACGCTCTCAAGATGAAGCAAGATATTCTCGCCATGTGCCAATATGGTGTTAAGAATTTCATTCATATTTCAAACAATGTCTACGATGTCGTTAAAATCCAAATTTGCGTGTTTTGTTCGAGGGTAGAGTTTGGTCCACAGTACGCAAAGTTTGCCAATTCCATATTGCTTCTAACGTATATAAAACTTTTGAATGGTATCAAAACTTTGAACTGATTGCGTTCAGCCACAATGGCAATGCTAACCGCATTGGAGAGCCTTAAAAGGGCTCGCTTCCCCTTACCATCAGACAACATCACTGCCGTAGTACTACGATACGATAACTTGCCTGTGTCAGGGATTTACAAAGTGTCCTGGGTCTGTTAACTCGGTACATATAAAATACTGTTTATGTATCATTTTGCTTGATAGGGAGTGATTGGTTATGTAATAAGCGAAAATAGAAGAAGTTTATTTTCTTATAAAGTACTATCTTGATGTAGTCGTAATTCTGTGGTCAACTCGTCAATCACCGAGGACACAAGACGTCTAAACCGTAGAGGGCAAGTCCCTATGTTATTTTCCTGATTGAAGACAAAGAATTGCTTATATACTTAGACAGTCTCGCAAGCTTCTACTTATATTTATGGGCTTCGGAAACCCTGACTTCCATTTAAAAATTTGGGGACATTTAAAAGAAAGTAGTCCTCCATGTGTAATGCACTTTTTGGGCAAGATTAAATACATCGAAATCATTTAACCATATATATATTTGCCTTTCAATATGCATAAAGAAATATTGATCTAGTGACAAGTAAAAGTGCGCCAAGGGCACTAGAAACGCCGTTTGTGGAGTTGTTTCCTTATTTGGACTATCGTGACATTCTTATGAATTACAAAACGGTACTGGTGAGGCGAATACCTTTACGTGCGTAATATTCTGTTCTGAGACCTTGGGGAAGTCTTGGGGAGTTTTCTGGAAAATATATCCAAATTCCTCAAAATGGAAATCCTTTGAGATTGCTATTGGTCTTTTTTAATGCAATACCCTTAAAATTTATGTAAGTGTAGTTCTTCAACAAAAAGACATCAAATAACTTTTCAGTATTACCACTTTACAAAATTATACTCTCGGTTGAATTTTTGGCAACTCTGGGTTAAAAGTACGAATATAATATTTTTAAGTAACGTAATGGTTCACACAATTCATCACTTTCGATTACCCCAAAGGGAAGAGGCTCAAAACACCCTATCTACCGCGTTATGCCAGACAGCAGTTCAAATTCTCTCAACTAACGTACCTCTGAACCTCTTGATAACTAAAACAAGTCCACTTGCCTTCTCTCTCTCTCACAACAGCTGTGAAGTGTGATCTATACTCTCCAGTTTCTCAACTTCTATACCTTGTGAATTCAATCAAAGAGCAGATATCAACTGCGAATTTTGTGTAACTCCCAAAGAAAGTGTACTTTGGGTGTTTCTAAACCATCTCAAAATTCCCAGTGCTGAAACAAATTTTACATCAAAATCAAAATACAAGTGATAGCGTCTATTTTAGGCCGCTGGTCAAAAAGCGTGATCCGTATACGATCATTTCTCAGTCGGTACTGACAATTTTCGGGAAAGTTGGAAAGCTATAGTTAATTGTTGCCTCCATGCTTGAACAAAACTGACATTAAAGACTCTCTGTACTATCGCTACTTCCTAGTTTGATGAAGAGAGTGAAAAGGAAAGGAGATGAGAGTCTGTCGCTGCGATGGTCAAATACGATTTACGAATGAAAATGAGAGAGAAAAGTAGGCCGGGATTGGGGAAAAGGAAGAGCAAAGTTCAGGAGTGATTGAACGGCGAATGTAACTTCTTTATCTAAGCGGTGTTGATGTACTGTGAAGGCAAACATGAGAAAAATGAAGTGGAAAAAGGGAACGACTTGTGTTCATTGCAACAGCTTCCTAATGCTCTAAGATTTATATTTCGTCTGTAAGTACAAAAGTAGAATGAAAATATCAAAGGAGGTTGTAAAAGGAAGAGTTCGTCATCTAACTGGTACAGTTCATTTTGTTCAGATTAAGTAATGTATATACCAGTGAATCATGACTGCCAAACTCAGCGCTAATTCTCAATGCAAGCATTCAGTGTAGTTGACGATAAACTACTGTCTTTACACAAAGTAAGTAGCCTACTTCACGTGGAAAGTTGTGCGTGGTTATATTGGCTAGATAAAGGCACATTAGACATATTAACGGTACTCTAGCTAGGAACGTGTACAAACCAAGTGCGCAGCACTGTAAAATATGCAGTCCGTTCAACACAACACCATGTTCACCTGCCATATGATGGCGGATGTGGTGCATCAGCAAGTCTCGTCCCAAGAAAATGTTTTAAGGCAATTTTTTGTTTCATTTCTTGAACTTCCACCATTTTTAACTTTATGTTGCCTTCAAAAAGTGTGTTGCTTTTTGATAGGTGCCACGTACAAAACACTAAACGAAGAAATATTACATAAAATAATATAAAAGAAACAATTATATTAAAAATACGTCAAATTCTTGTATTAGAACCTTTAATTGACAACACAATTGCGTACTTTTCAGCGCACTTATCAAATAATACAGGCAAGAATGATCATAGATTACAAAAAGAACCCTGAATAACTTCATATGGGTAATAACATGTGTATGACAAACTAAACTCCTCAAAGAAATGACAGAAGAACAATTCCTAGAACAGGTTCTGCAATTGTTTGATGCTTAAGCAACATGTACTGTAGTCACGTGCTAACATTTAACTGTACTCTACGATACTCATCAAAATTTGACAAGGCTAACACAACACACTGTTGACTACAAAAAAGTAGGGAGACGATAACAGCTCCCTGACATAACCCACTTGGCACATAATTATAAAGGCACCCCTGCCGTTCAGGTTTGCTTCTGTATATTTAATGTTATAACGACGATCTGTGTACCAACGGTACCAATCACCTGGTTTAAGGTTACATTCCATGATTGCTAAGGGACAATGGTAACACGGGCTTGCATAATAGGAAGTCAATTTGACGATCATGCTCCCCAATTTGCAAGAGTTCCTGTAGGGCATTTAAATCGTGCCCCTGCATTGTTTCTATCAACATTTTAGCTATTTCCTTGGGGTTGGTGATAAATCGATGAAAATTTGCGGTTCAGTTTTATAAAGACGATTGAAACGCATCAACTTTTCCTGCACAATAAATAAGCAGGGTGTACCTAATCGATTAGAAGGAAGTAAATCTAGTAGCTCAGCATTTTCAGAATTGCCAAATCGATACATTTTAAGTTTATCGGATTGATATATTTAAAGAATGCTGAAGGAAAGTCTACTGCTGAAGAAAGTGACAATTAATCATTGAAACTACTGTCACAATAAGGAGTGGCATATGTCCTAACTGAGAAAACTAGACGTGAAACAGCACATTGCTATGCCTTTGACTTAAAGTTGCATAGCCATGACCACCCAGCTAGCGTTGTGATTTGATATCCCAACTGAATAGCCTCAAGAACTCGGTCGATAATTTGATGAACATTTCAGTTGATTCTGCGATCAACACGGACCTGCCTTTGAATTGGTAGAATACGTTATGTAAACCAGTCATTGTGAGCATCAGCATTCATGCATCAATATAACCAGGAAATCGTTTCAACAACTCTGTGATGTAGCAAGATATAGAGGGTCAGTGAAGGATTGCCATTAAAAGACTTAAAAAGTTGTAAATGTTGGACAGATTATGAACATGCATTAAATTTGACTTCCCTTTCTTTTACCTTCCTGTCACAATTTAACGTGACAGAATCACTATTTAATACTCTAAATAAAATCCGGCCACTAAATTTTCCCTCTTAATTTTCAAGACACTTTTTTCATAAACTACGAATTAGGCAAGTAATGCAAACTTTAATTTGTAATGCACGTGACGTAATTTTTGGCAATGTTGAATTGTAGAGTTTTAAACAAGAAGTGAAGACTTTTTAGCGGATACAAACAGTCTAATAGTCACAGGGGCATCAAAACAGTATGATTCAATACATTTCTGTTATTCATTTCTACTTTTTTTTTTATATACTCCACATGCATTTCATAAAATTTAATTTTTTCTCCTTTTACACTCTCTTGATTTAATCGACTAAAGGCTTGAAGACAAGCCCTAAGCCTTTTTTCATCGAAGACTGTCAATATAAAATTTCAATGATAAGAATGTGACGTTATTTATTGGCAATTTTCTTTCGGTAACGAAATTTAAAGGAGGAAATAAGTTGATAAATTCCTCCTCAAGAGTTCTCTGTAGATCTATTTCAAACCTTGATTAATGGAATGAGGATCCCGTTGTATTTTACAATTGCAAATGGAAGATCACTGTTTCTTATTTTCTCATTTCATTCGGTTGTCATCCGTCTAGCACTTGAGTGACATTTGACCAGACAAGTGCCTTTTGAAAACAAAAATGACGTATTTCAAGTGATTTTCCTTATTTTACCTAAACCAAGGCTTCTGGATGTATTCGTTGATTACATATTCTATCTGAATGCATTTTTTGTGTTGCCGAACCTTTCTGAAATCGTAGAGAGACTAATTCCTTGTCACATGTCCATTCGTTGCACTACGAATGATCATTCATGATATTTCGTACGTGTGTAATTAGTCTCCTTTTGGCAATTTTAGTCCAAATTTCTCAAACGGAAGGACACCGTCCGACGGCGACGTATTCGTTTCGATTTGCGCCATATGTTGTATTTTCTCGGAAGCAGAGTATACAGGAATGGATTTACACAGCTGTTAAGGTAGGATAAAATAAGAGTTACTAATCCCATGATGTTATGTTGATCAAATAGGTTGCACTTATCATAAACTAACATCATCTGATAAACCCAGAAGGGGGTAAAACAAATCCAATAAACACCAACAATTAGGATTACAATTGACACCACACCTCGTCTAGAGCGAGAAACCACGGGACTGGCATTTTGCTTCGGTCCTACCTTCGTGAAGTGAATGAAAAGCACAGCATAAGTAAAAAGCATGACGAGGGATGGGACCGCAAATGTGATCCAGAAGACACTGACAATGTACCTGCGATGGGAATCAGGTCCTGAAGACCATTCGCAGGAGTCCCCTTCACCTTCAACTCTGACCAGCTTCATCTTAGTAACGTATGGAAGTGTCAATGAAATGCCCGATACCCAGACTAAGACACAAAGAACACGAGCGTAATACCAGCTTCGGTACCTATTTATGACTAACGGCTTTACGAGTGCTAGGTAACGTTCCAAGCTCAAAATTCCTAGGACATAAACGCTCACGTGCATTGTTATAATGTCTATGGCAGGAATGACTTTACAACCAACTTCTCCGAACACCCAGCCTCTCCGATTGAAGTTCGTAACAGTAAAGAATAGACTCGCAAAAACATACATTGCATCAGCGATGCCAAGGTGGAAAATATAAGTATTCATGGTGCTTACAGCCTTCGAAAAGGTAGGAGTAAAGGATAAATAAATAACCATTGTATTTCCACAGATACCGACGATGAAAACAAGTAGAAATCCACATACTAAACTTGTGTTAAAAAGCATGTCAGCCTCTTCTTTATCAGTACCTGTGGCATCATATTCGGTAATATGTGTCATACAAACGTCTGTTTGATTTGCAGCCATGCTTCCCTTATTATAAATGACATCTGAAAAGAAGGAAACAATCAGCAAGAAACATAATCAATACGCAATGCAATCAGTTTCGTGAACTTTTCGTTGACAAAGGTGGTATCCAATTCCCTCTTCCACTAAAGCGTTAATGGAAAATGAAGTTAACACAGGGTTAAATTAAGTTATCACGTTTCCAAAAAGATAAATGAGTAGGAGCTTTCATTGAAATTCCTCAAGTAATTGACCGCCCTAATACAGCACTGAAAAAGGTTAGTTATTCTTCAATGTAGATTCTGTAACAAGCCCTGTTTTGAGATGTATTTGATATGGATCTCTCTCACAGATATATTTAATCCAAATGTACAGCTCATGCGTTGTACTGGCTTTCCGACTCCCGGCAGGTCAATGAGTTGTTGATTGCTTTATCTTGCTATATGTGGATGCCTCCTCAGTGAGACGACAACTGTTGTATCATCCGGTTCACGATCTGACCTCTCCAGGTATATATAGATGAAAATCCCATGTGTAAGGGTATTTGGATTGGATTATGTATATTTTCTACATAACTAATTATGTGCAATGTTCCATTTCACCGAAAGGGTATATTTTAGTTGAAAAAAAAATTGTATGAATGAGTTCTGCAAAGGCTAAATAATAATAGGAAATGTGAATTTCTTTTTCCGTATCAAGATATTAGCTTTTGCGAAAAAGTGTAACACTTTGAATTCTGGCTACAAAATTTAATGCAAATAACACATCTTTCAAATTCATTTCCGCTTAAACAGTTTTTAAAACATTTCAGAGTGTCTCCCATTTTAATAACAACGCCATCTTAACTTGTCCGGACTAAAGGACATGCCTTGCAAAACTGTTTTGTGGTGCAGATAGCAAGAAATCTGACCAGTGAAAGCAAATTACATGAAATGGAAAGTCCTTTGAAGTTTACAAACAGTGACTAATCTAAAATACTCTTCTGAAATTATCTGCATTCTCACATTAGTGAACAGAAAAAGTGTTTATTTTGCTCAGCTAGCAAACCAATTTATTTCCTTGTCTTTCCTTATATTTAGGTGACTTCTGTTTCAACCGATAACATAAAAATGAACCGATAATGTAAAAAAAAATTACCGATAATGTAAAAACAACCGATAATGTAAAAAGGTTTTGTGAACCAATAATGTAAAAAAAATAACCGATATTGTAAAAATTCTTTGAACCGATAATGTAAAACAGATTACCGATGATGTAAAAACTGTTCTAACGGGGGTTCCTAATGTCCTACCTACAGGTGGGTATGTGTGCGAGTTTATGTAGGTAGACAGGTAAGCCGGCAGGCGGGCAGGGCGGGACAGCAAATAGGTTCGTGGGTGGGTGCGTGTGTACATGCGTGTGTGCGCATGTACCCTGTGTAAACTTATTGTTGTATATTGACTATTTTTTTGTCTGAGCGTAGCCTCCATTACAGGATTAGCCGAGACTTTTGGGGGAAGGTGGCCAACTACAGGACCTGATCGCAGTCCAAGGGATTTTCTTATATAAAGTACCCTAAGATGTAGGCTAATATGGTGCTCATATCATTTGCATTTTTAGCTATAGCATCATTTTATGTCATTCTTTTTGAAGCTATGAGGTTTAAGAGTATCCCTGGATAAAAATTAAGTCTTAGAGATGTATGGTGTTTTTTTTTTTTTTTTTTGGTTAACCCAACTCCTAACTGACCTTGTTGATTGGGGGACAAGGACAAACTCTGGTGGGGAAAATTCCCCCTCCTGCCCCTCCCCGTAGCGCCGACACTGCTAGAGCGACAAGTGGGTATTCATAAACTCAGTCATAAACCAGGTATAGCCCATTAGCGTAGCTAGAGGCAGGCCATGGGGGCCATACCCACAATCAAGTTCTAAAAAATATTTTGAAATGGTACAGAAAGAATGAATTCAATGATGCTAATGATGCAAATGATATAAGCACCAGATTAGCCTATATCTTGGAGTACTTCATAATTCAAAAAATCTCCAGGATGGCTATGAGGCCCTGTAGTAGTTGGTCACCTCTCCCTTATAAAATGTCCTGGCTACTCCCGTGATAAATGTACACTCAGACACAACATATTTAATTATAAACACTCTAAGAACAGATGGGCAAAAACTACCCAATGTTGGGGAAACATAGCTCATGAAACATTTTTAGAAAACTTCGTTCAATTTATTGGACAAAATTTATGTAGTAATGAGGCAAAATCGTGATTTTTCGTCCAACCTTCAGCAATTTTCTTCCCAATTAATGTAGCATGTGCTATGTTTGCCCAGCTGTGTTTACACACCAATTAATTCACACAGGGTACATGCGCACATACGCATGTACACACGCATCGACCCACGAACCTATTTGCTCCTCCAACCCCCCCCCCTCCCCCGCCCGGGCCCGCCTGCCGCCTGTCAGCTCACATGCCTCCCCACATAAACTCTCTCAAACATACACACCTATAGGTGGGACCATAAGAAACCCTCGTTTGAACAGTTTTTACATTATCAGTATTTTGGGTTTTTTTTTTTTCATTTTAGGTTCAAAGATTTTTTTACATTATTGGTTTTTTTTTTTTTACATTATCGGTTCAAAAAATTTTTACATTGTCGGTAAAATTATTTACATCATCGGTTGTTTTTACATTATCGGTAAATTTGTTATACATTATCGGTCGTTTTTACATTATCGGTCAATTTTTACATTATCGGTTGTGACAACTTCCACCTGCCTTTGGTAATCGGTACTAACCAAGGGCCCTGTGCAAATATATAATATAATATCTCATTCGCCGGGTTTTGTTGTTGACAGAGTTCTAAGGACATCTGATGTCGTCCTAATATCCAACCGACTTTATGGTACTGTTGGTGCAGTCACTACGTAATAGTTCAGATCACACTTAGAGCAAGTGACATTCAAGTTGGTTAGTTAGATGGAATTTTACGGCCCAGTTTCCAACCTATTGGTTCAAGTCGAGCCGGCCACGGCCTTTTTCCCAGTTGTGGCTCACTGGCTTGTTTTCCCTACTTCATCGATTATGCGGAGCATCACGCACAACGTCAGTAGGTTCCATTTTTACTGAAAGTCTTTGATATGGCACGACCTTGGAATAAAACCCGGGCCTTCCGGGTGAGAGGCGGTTGCTCTACCGTTAGACCAAACACGCGGTCTTAAATTCGACGTTCCACACATTGTTATTACGAAAATCTAAAGAATGGATTTTTAAAAATTTATTTTGAATTTTTTTTTCTCTATCTTTTCGACTTCATGAGCTATTTATCCCCTCTCTCCTCTCTCCCCAATATCAGCAGGAACGAAGCATCTTTTAATCACTTTGTAAGAGCACATTCTGAACATGCAGCTGATACCGATATAGGTATAGTCTGATACATAAAACACTTTGCCATAATTCCTTTATGGAATTAACTACGTCAGCAAATATCAAGTCACCTAGTAATTTCCATATCCATTAGTAAGTGTGACGGTTCACAATTTTAAGGAGAGCAATTATTGTAACTTATCCGAATTCAATGTGTTTCAAGTATCCGAGCAATTCTTTGTAGCGGTAACTCTAGTCACAATTCCGTTGCAAATTAAGTCTAAGATTATATGCGGAAAAGGACGAAGTGGAGGAGAGAGTGAAAATATAGTCTCCCAATAATTTTGCTGAAGGACGGTACCACCTTTCCCTTCCCCTCAACATTTGGTCAACGAACCTAAAGTTTTTGAGTGTGCGATTGATTCCCTTTTGACAACTTTTAGTACGACAAAAATTCTTTGATATTTTCAGAAAAACTGTATTATAAGATGATGTATCTGTTTTTCCTGGCATAAAGATCAAGCAACTTTGGTAATAAACATTTTTTTGTAAATTATTAGCCCCCTGAATGGCACAGCTCACATTATTCGGGAAGATGTGTGTGCACCCTCAATCCTAGGCGATGTGAAGGATCGCAATATTGCTGCAATACCTGTAAGTACTTATGTCTGTGTACACGTCCTCGTGTAAAAAAAAAACCAGTGCTACAGAATCCGAAAGCTGGATCCCCGAAGATATCCAAAATAACGGAATGCTTGAAATGAAATGGGGAAAATAAAACGGTCAAGCGGTGTAAAAACAGAGCCTTTCGGAGAGTGATAGTCCTTTGGCAATGACTGATCAAAGAGATATAGGAAAAAGTAAGGAATTTTGGAAACTTTTAAAAGGAGGGGAAAGAATGGACCCATCTATGCGGTTGCAGAATAATCTTTTAGAAGCAGTTAGGTTAGGTAAATTGCCTTGCCGGGAAGGTCCAGTCCGGTAACTTGGGTGTGTAACATCAGCAAACTGTAAGGGTCATTTAAGATATTCAGGCAGAGGGGCGCGAGGATTTTGATATCGAGTTCCCAAAAATTGTCCTTTGCTTTCAGAGGTTTGTCGATCGTTTTGGTCGATAGAAATGACATGTAAATTATTGATTGATAATGAGGTAAACTTAAATGATTTGCACAGGTTGTTCGACCTTTTTGAATTTAATTGCTGACCTGTGCTGTGTCGTTCACGTTTGGAAAGAAACGTTTAGCTAGTTGGTTAGTTAGTACAGTATGTTGTTTAATTGTAATTTTGCGGCCCAATTTCTAACTGATCTGAAGCGGACCGCACGCTGCAGTGTATGCAGATGCTTTTTGGAACATTTGGCTTGTGAGGTATACTACAGTAGACCTTGATTCCACCTTTCATCGTCATTTCGTCGTCTAAAAATGTAAATTAAGTCCTCATTTACAATAGGCACTCATTTTGGTGAGGAATTTATGTCTAAAGGCCTATTACCGCCCTTTATGTGTATGTTTTAAGTTAAGTGATGCCATATACAATGCCGTTATGACGCCCCTTATGGTGTGTCTTTACTTTGTGATCGTATTTACAACGTATGTTATACCTATTTGTATGTGAAAAAGTGCGTGTGTACTTACGTGCTTCAAAAATTCGCATTAAGTAGATACGAAATTGTAGCGCAGTACGTGGTAGTAAATGATATAGTTACTTACATTGTGTACATACGTTATACTTATTGAAATACTATATATAGACGAATCCGATTAGCGCTTGTTTTTAGTGACTGTAGGCAGCCATTAGTGGGGTCCATCAACCTTTAATCGACTTCATTTATTTTCTACGTGAATTTCAAATCCTCGTATTCAGTGAAGTTGAGAAAATCAAGGTACCTTTTCAGTGTACAACAATCCATGGAACAGGTAAGGAAGGAAATTTAAAGATTCAAGGTGATGGACCCCAGTAATAGCTGACTAAACTCAGACCATCACAATCTGTCCGTATTCGTCTGTATGTACACCCTCGTGAGAATTATGTGATTAACAAAAGCGTTAACATAGGTTTGAGGCACGCTTAAAGAAATTACGCAGCAAACAGAAGCGTTTGCATAATATAGTATGCACAAGAAGAGTTATGGAAGTTGCATCTTTTGAAATGTTGAAAGTTTGGGTGAACAAATTATTCTTGAGCAACAAACAACTTAATTTCTATCTGAGGGAAATTTCTTTTTTGAAAAGAAGGATATCATACTGCCCTATTTGTATATAATTAATTACTCTTTGCCAAGAAATATTGGTTTCAAAGGATGAAAAAATTTCCCCTTAAAGCAATCTAAATCACGATTAGGACGGTTAATATGTTTTTGGATTATAAGGATCCATTTTATTTCGGTTTTTCTCCTGTGAAATTGGGAGCTGAACTCTGAATCGATGAGGATTAAGATAAGATTATCAAAGCTGAGATCAGGCAGACTTAGTTGTTCCGCCACCGGGTAATTCCTCGAATTGTCCCATGTAGTGTTCTTATGATTATTAAACCTGAATCGGAAGGGGCTTCAAGTTTCTCCAATGTAGTTATGGTGATAGCATTTGTCACAGTAAGTATCGGAGGTTTGATAAGGACATTAGTACCAGGTGGCTGGAAGTTAGGTTCATAGTTGTTAAATTGAAGATCCTTTATTTTCTAATTCCTCCGAAGCACACGTGAATCTCTATTCATTTATCGTATACGTAGAGATCGATGTTGCAAACTCTTCCCTTCCTAGTCCATCACAAATAACAGCTATTGATATCTCCACAAATTTCGTAAACATCCTGTCCTTTCCTCTCAGTAGTATACGCTAGTCATTTTCTGTTTAATTCACTGCACGTATTGTACAAGGTCAACGACGCTAGAGCATTTTGATATCAAAGCATTTCCTCAACTACATTATATGAAAAATATAGCTGACTATATATTACTTTGCTGCTAAGTCGAAAATTCAGCGTAGGCACTTACTGCGTTATAGGTTACACCGCAGAAACTGCATGCAGCTGACGTATTTATTTCAGTCTAAAACAAGAGTGAACTTAGTCACTTACTCTTTGGTAGAGTGAAAAGTGTGAATTCACTCCATTAGAATGATAATTCAATCCAAGACGAGTGAAATTCAATCCAAAAATAGTGAAATGCTTTCTAAACGAGCAAATTTTACTCTTGATGGGGTGCCTATAGTGATCACTCTTTTAAAAAAGAGTGATCATTTCAGGCGCTCGTGGAAGAGTGAAATTTCCCTCTTCCTGTAATGAATTTCACTCTTCTGGGAGTGAAGTTACATTTCCACTCTATTTGAGAGTGATCAAGTTCACTCATCTGATTTAAGAGTGTAAGTCTGACCTTTTAAAATGAAAAAATAATATCATTACCAATCCTTTAATTTGCTATGCTTTATCTTACCGCTGAAATTTTATAATATTCAAAAATCATCTTATCAACGCAAAATAAAACGCTTATAAAAGCGTAATCTTAAAGTTAATGTTGATTATGTTTATTTTTTTTTCTTATTTATAATATGTTTAGTTTCATATATTTACTTTTTGGGTACAGATTCTCTTCGTACAGTTTGTTAAGTAAGGAAGTAAGGCAATTGTCGTTTATAGACATGAAAATAAATTGATCTTACACCGACAGACATAAATGAGAGAGTGATCAAATGTAAACATTTCTTTGCGTATAATGCAAAACATCTACATTATACAATAAAATAAACGACAAAGGTTGAAAAACTGATAAGTAATCACTTACTTACGACCCACATGGGCAGATTTGGACCAGTTTAGTTAGGATGTGCGACAGCCAAGTCGATTCCAGGTTAAAAAACGTATTAACAGAGTATTCTGTCCTGGGGCCTTCGTTTCCTTAAAAGAATGAATGACTGAATGCTTGAAACAATTTATTTCTAGCAAAATATCAAATGTAAACAGAGCAGACCACACAAGTAAGTTGTAAATGCAGTTATATCCATGGAACTTAATAATTCCAACATAATATTTAACAGGATTTTAAGAAAACAATAAAATAGACTTGTACATTCTTTAAAACTATTCAAAGTGTCGCAATTTTTCAATTTCTCATAAAGTGAGTTCCAAAGTTTGATTCCTGCAGTTGATAAACAAAGTTGTTTTTTTTTTCTTGTTCTTAAGATAAAGTTATTTTTTCGTTTGGTGTAATATCTGTCAATAACTGCTAGCACAAAATTATTTTGAACGTTTGCTGTTTATAAATTATGGTAAGTTTTGAACATAAAAAATATATGTTCTTAAGTTCATAAGTTTGAAGGTTTGGAATTTTCAGACCGCTGTAAAGTTGAGCCGTGTGAGCTACAATCTTGGACAAAACTAGATGGAACACCCCCGCTACCCCTTGCAATGTTGGAGATAATGAGGCCAAGTCGGGACGCACAATTTTCTTGGGGAACCATCATTGTAAGGGGGAAACCATCATTGTAAGGGGGACGGGGGTTTTGTGAATCGCTATTTCCTGTAGGACACAATATTTTTAAGGGAGATAAAGGGTCGTGCAACTAGCACTCGGCACCATAAACAACATAGAGACGTGAGGTGTTCCAACAGTTTTGTCCAAGATTGAAGGTGAATAGCTTTTCAAACTATACTATAACCTTTTATCTATCAAGAATGGAGCGGTTATAGAGTTAAATGTGTTACCCGATACAGTAGCTAAGATACGGGAGGAAGAAAGCACAATATAGTATAAAGAGTGCCTCAACATGTTATACAAACCTTCCCTTACGTATTATGAAATGATTTATGTTTGGTAAGTCCCTACTCATCGCCTATTTCAATCTGAGACATCGCTTTTGCATAGGAATTTCATAAAAACATCCTTTTACATTGGGGGACCTGGACTAACTTTATAGAAAACTTATCCACACTGGCTGTATACAGAGACGACGGTGCCGGGGCTAATCATCGAAGCGGCCCAATATGTCCAATAAAATAAATGCATTTTAAGACGGCACAAAATGCAGTTTAAGGCGGCCCAAAATACCCACAGTAAAAACAGTCCGGGGCTAAAGCCCGCCTAGCCCCCCCCCCCCCCCCGTCTCCGCGGTCCTTGTGTATACTTCCTCAAGATACGGTATTTTTACGGTTTCCCTCCTTACACATTTCGTTCTTCACGTGGGTATGAATATTATTAATGTAATGTAAACAAATATGTGTTCCCTCTACTATCTATTGATTATATCATGTTTAATATAACATTTCATTTAACAACACTTGGGCAGTTCCTCGTTTGGTGACTTCGTATGACCTTGCACTTTCAGAAAATCAATACAGCTAAAACTTATTTCTTAATGTGAAAAATTTTTGATGTACAGTATGATTGTTCGCAATCTCAAATTAAGACAGCAGCTCAATCTTACAAGACACTTCTTTTATCTCTTTCAGTTATCTTCCATGATATTTCAGGACTTAAATATACCACTAGTTAGGGTACTCCCCCAAAATTTTACAATAGGGATTATGCACCTACGTCACTGCGCTGGACATCTCTCTGTTTTACATCTAGCAGTCCATTTTACAACAATTTTTAATAATGTGTTGTTGTGCGCGCGTTTCGGTAACACAACGACTGCCTAATTTGATCACTTCCATCCAGTATGCCAAACTAAAACGCGCTGACGTCACGTGCATAATCTTAGTTAGGAGCAAAAATAGTGTCACAAAATAGTCAAGAGCCAATTGTAAAACAGGATACTGGCTGCATTTTACCTTTAAGTCTACAGGCAGGAGCCAATCCAGGATTTTTTTAGTTAGGAAATACACTACATCTTTTAACTTCGGAATGTTGCCCTGTGTAGAGTTCAAATCTAATGAAGATAACACTGTAGGACACGCCAATGGTACACAAAGGTGAATTTAATTAATACTAGTTGAATCAATGTATCATATAGTCACCGTTTTGGGTTCGCCTTAGTACATGAAGGCATAGTCTTGGAAATTTGGGGGATGCACGTTTATCCACAGCACGCCTACTCCCCCGTCTCCTCCCCGGCTTCGCCAGATACAAACAGACACATGCAGCGAAAAACATAACGATCATCCAGCTGATTAAGGTAGGGCCGTTGTGATGAGCTACATGAAACATTTCAGGTTAGTAACTTTATGTAGATCTGTCGTGTGATGACAAGACTTGCCGTATACTTGAATATAACACTTTCATTATCAAAGAGTGGTTTCTATTATCTCCATCAGATTTACAATGATATAGTTCGTTGTCACACTTTCAGTCGCTGTGATATAAATTTTGAAACGGGTGAAAAATATTTCGATGATGAGTGATGCTAGAGACAACTAGTCTGTTGTCTCCAGCAATGCAGAACTTCTCTATTAGTGATATTTATTGATATTTTCAATTAGGAAGTCACAAATTTTCAAATACTTCTTAGCTTAAGTTTGTGACCCCACGAAAAGTGCTTCTCGATCCCGCGGTTGGGAATCCACAATCAAGAGCATTAAAACAGCGCTTTTGTCAAACGTTTGGCTAACACCTGCCTATGCCCCCTCTCGGCTTTGCCACAGTGTGCAATTTATCTCATAAATTAACCTCTTGCGATCTCATCTTGAAAGATGTTTGTGTGAAATGAGTGGCTGCTGCGAGTAAGTATGCAGTTACTTATTAAAATGTTTACGTGGATACAGTTGCCAAGAAGCGGTGAAATCATCAGCCTTTGTTTATTTCATTCGAGTCTTTCATCATAACGTCGCCGATGTCGCTCCGAAGGCTAGGGCTGACGGTGAGTATACACATCGCGCAACCAGTAATATCGTGGTGTTTCAGAAGCATAGCATGTGAAATGTACGGAAGACTAGTGGATATTACCATATGACAAAGCAAATAAGATAGCGAGTATAAACGTAAGGGACCAGTCACGATGTTAGGCCGTGATGGCAGATATTTGTGTCGGTTTTTGTCGGTGGGCAGTTATACCTCAATCTTCAATTGTGGAGCAGAATTATCTTGAATTAAATTCTGAAATCAAAATCTGATTTATTCTTTGTGTTGCCCTTGAGGAAAGAGAGTAAAACAATTTGGGAAGCAAAAGAGCAGAATATCTCACTCACGAGTAATTGTGGCGACTTAAAGTATTAGATGCTCCCAAAGGCCCTTCTCCTCCCGGACGTTACCTAATACGATCAGGTAATCGTTAGAAAACTTCCTAAACTTCCCGCTCAAATAGGGAATTGCTACTGTTGTAATTCCCTAATTTCATCTCATTTCATTTTTTTCTTCACTCGAGTGGGCCTATATACAATGACGTAGTTTACCTAAACAAATGTAAAGAAACCTTTACGAGAGTGATATGAGTCCGTTAATTAGAGTTTTACAGCCCAGCTTCTAACCAATTGGTTTAAGACGAGCCATGAAAGGAAGTGCACTCAACTAAAAACAAAGGACTCGTCGAGAGTACACTTCCTAACAGGCACATATAACACAACCACGGACTTCCTATACATGGACAGTGCATACTCTACGGTAGATTGTCTCTGCCGTACGTCTCAGAAAAAGCGCACCAAGATGGCCGTCTGCTATGATTTTGTGTGATAGTTTGGACTGGCTCAAGTATATCACCATATTTTGTAAGAAAGTTGAAATATTTTTGAAATATGTCAAGGTAAGGTCAAAATCATTTTGCAGGAATATGATACTTTTTTCTCATTCAAGTTAAACTTTTGTTTAAAATATTACAGAGTCGTCGTCAAATCACACAAATTGTAGCCCTACGGCGGCCATCTTGGTGCCCGATTTTTGTCCCAGCTGGTGGCGACCATCTACGGATAGGACGTACACGTTACATGCTCTGTCCATGTATATATATACCTACGCGAATACAACACATTTAAACGAAAAACATTTCACACATAAAAATCCAATGAGCATAAAAGCCCTCCCAACAACAAGCAAAAGCAAACACTTTTGTTATTAAAGGAGTGAAATTTGAATTAAGTTACCCAAACTCAGCTTTTCAGAAAATTATAATTACCCAGTCATGGCTCAAGGGAATTCGTCTAAACCGTTTTACTTTGGGTCACCTGATGTCTAATTTGATAAATCCTTCAATATACTTCTTATCCATGGTTTGGCTATAAAGTAATATTCTCCATTTCGCTGCAGAGAACGCCTTAACATCTCAAATTTTCGAAATCCTTAACAGCTCAATGGAACAACGTAGAATTTATTTACTAAATTAGACTATAGTTTTATGTAGTAAATAAATTCTATATTGCTCCGGGTATAATTTAAAAATTTCACAGTTCAAATCCCTTGCCTTGTAGTCGTTACAAGAAGCATTGTACTATGACTTGGTCTTAACATAACAAATGGTTACCAAAAGTGTTCTCAGTCAAACAATTAGGAAGTGTGAAAAAACAACATGATACACAATAAGAATCACCTCTTATTGATTCTCGTTTACTAACAGGTCTCCCGCGTAGCTAGAGGGGAAAGAGGGGATATTCGGGCCCCTAGCTCTGGAAAATTAAAAATTCGGAAATTTGCCACTTGTCAACTATAGAATGGTTTTCTCATCTCCTCTTCATAAAATTCCGAATATGACCATGCAATATCAAAGGCACGATATTGCATGTGTTCTTATTTTGTTATGAGGTGCCGTAAAGTATCTATACAGATTTGAATGAATTTATTTTTTGAAAGAGGATATCTCTTCATTAGCCGTCTACGTATGTTACTCTTCTTTATGGCCAATGCAAAGATCACCCAAGTCATGACTATGAACTTGTAAACAATCATTTAGCCTTAGCCTAAATTCAAAGTGAAGAATGAACTCGCCCATTGAAATCACGATACGAGCAAGGTGTTGTAAGATGGAGATCCAACCAAGAGCCTTTTTCTTTGAGCTCCAGTAGTTGCCGACACCAATTACTTTTGTGTGTTGTCCTTTATGACTCAATATGCTTAACAGGTGTAAGGAACTAATTTCAAGCCTGGTAAGCCGCCTTCTAGATGTCGAATAGCAGATATGGAGATTTGTTCCTTGCCTTAATATTGTCAGCCACTTGAGGATATAAATTTAATTGACGATTTTGGAAGCGGATTAAAACCTCCCTATACATTGATGTGCCTTACAGATCATTCGAGAGAATGCTAGTAGTAATGAAAATCCGATATCAGTGTCCAGTCTTATTCCCCCTTGTGCTCATTTGCATAAGTTATCAGAAATGGCCTATAGCCAGGATCATTGAGATCGTTGTCAATAGTCGTATGAAATGCCGGGACAGTGTATTGCTCTTCATTGTCGGAAACCACTCCACTCCATAACAGCACAGTTCCAAATAACATGGGCGGGGAAGATATTTTTGGGCGGAGGTGGGGGCTGCAAGTTTCGCGGTCGACATAATGGTGACGCCTTAAGGCGTCCGGTTTTACGCGAAGCACAAAACCCCATCGACGTGGGGTCCAGGGGCCCTTAAGCGGTCCCTGGTGGGTTCCATGGGCAAAGCCCCGGCAGCTCAGCCATTTTAGTGTTTTGAGAGGCTCCAAAACGGTCGAAAATCATATTCAAATGAAGGATTGTAAACTATGAATTTAATTCAGAAGTAGGGTGAGGTTAGGGACGGGAATGGAATCGTCAAGTACTATGGCATTTGATGACAAGAAACATACTTTACAGTAATTTTAGGGGGCAAAGCCAAAAGTTGAAGCTACTCAAAATTCAGATAAAAAAAAGATATAAAGAGAGAGATCCAAAGAGTTTGGGGGCATTTTATCAAGAGGGAGTTCTATTAAAAATCCGGAGGCAATATGCGTGGGGTCCAGGGCCCGCAACAGGGTCCCGAAGCTCTGGCATCTAAGGCCTTTAACTAAAAGGCAGCAAAAAGTACCTTTGTATAGGTTTTATTCATCATCCTAAAAGAGACATTATTACTGGGTCAAAGGTGTGTCATTGGTGCCAATAAGGGGACTGGGGACATGCTCCTCGCTAAGTATGTTTAACAGATCCTGATTTGAGAAGAAGAAAGATAATATGAAAAAGAAAGATAGCTTGCCAAGATTTTTTTAACTGTTTGAAGGGCTAAAGTAAACCCTCCTACAGGTTATCGTTAATGTGGGGGTCCAGGGGGTGTAGCCCCCGAAAGCTTTGCAACTTTTGCCGTCTGAAAAGTAATAATTGAGCCAAAGAATATCTGAAATGTAATAAAAGCAACTTAAAATTTGTTTTGCGACATTCAGTTATGGGGGGGGGGGATGCGCCCCCAAATCTCATAAAAAATAGTGGGGGCTTGGCCCCCATGTCCCCCGCTTCCGTCGCCTATGAATAATCCTTTTTGTTGGAGTCGTCGTAGGTGTGAATGAGGTTGCCTATGTGTTAAACAAAATAAATCAATGCCCTTCAGCTCAGTAACCCGCAATTAAAGGATCCAGCCTCCATTTGGGGATCAATCTCATTAAATTCGGATAAATTAAAGATTTTGATGGTTCTCCATCTAGTAACACATTCCTGATACAAATTCACCTCCTCCCCTTATTGAAATTGTAGCAGAACACTTTGTTTATCAGTTTACATTGATTTTTCCGAAGTACGAGTGAGGAAAAAAACCTTACCTCCTCAACTTCTCTTTCTTTTTACTTTTAAAAGTAAACTCAACTTTGCTTTATTCACTAAGATTAAGCCAGGTATAGGACATGAATAAATACTTCGGCTATCGAACCCTTTACATAATCCCATGATTAGAAATTAATCACGAAAATTGGAGGGATGCGCACTGTTTAGCAGGAAATTTGGGGCGATGCGCACTGTTCAACAAGAAATTTCCTTACTGGCTAACGATAGCCTAATCCCTAACCCTAACAAAGAATACAGTCTATACAATACAATGGCAACAACTAATCAAGGAACACCTTGTTAAACATCTACTCAGAACTTTCCGGACTGGCCAACGATAGCCCTAATCCCCAACCCTTACAAAGAGTACAATCGATACAATACAATGGCAACAGCCAATCAAGAAGCACTTTGTTAAACAGTGCGCATCTACTCAGAACTTTCCGGACTGGCCAACGATAGCCCTAATCCCCAACCCTTACAAAGAGCACAATCGATACAATACAATGGCAACAGCCAATCAAGAAGCACTTTGTTAAACAGTGCGCATCTACTCAGAACTTTCCGGACTGGCCAACGATAGCCCTAATCCCCAACCCTTACAAAGAGTACAATCGATACAATACAATGGCAACAGCCAATCAAGAAGCACTTTGTTAAACAGTGCGCATCTACTCAGAACTTTCCGGACTGGCCAACGATAGCCCTAATCCCCAACCCTTACAAAGAGTACAATCGATACAATACAATGGCAACAGCCAATCAAGAAGCACTTTGTTAAACAGTGCGCATCTACCCCAAAAAATGCCAGTTTACGTGACCGATCGGTAGCGGTAGTGGACGAACGGTTGCAATCAAAAACAAAAAAAATCTCATTATCTACTTGTGAATAATGTGAAGGAAATTTTAATCGCCTCAAAAGACTAATAGCACAATTAACATATCTATTTGCATTGCCAATGGTGGATGAGTGTCTGTTCAATACGTGCATAAGAGAAGATGTAATCCATCACGAGTAGTTCCGAACTCAGAATATGAAACAGTGTCCTCCTTTAAGCAAGTCAAACTAAATACGTGGTTTAAACTCAGCATATATTTTGGGAAACTTAGAATTTGCAATGAGTTAGGAGTGTGTAAAAAGGTTAGAAACAGAATGAAATGAGAGAATTCGTTTTTTCTCGGTTTTGCACCTTTGATTGGGGTGCAATCTATAAACATAATAAAGGATGGAAAGCTTGTTTGGGGAGTCAGTGCGGCCGATACCAGCGCAGTCAACTCATAGTGAAGTAGGTCACTGTAGTCTAAATTATTCAATTCTTTCTTATGGTGTTTGGAGCAGAGTATGTCTTTTATCTTAGGCCGGTTATTCTGTAGCTAGCACTGAGTTGTATCACTACGACTAATTGCTATGAAAATGGCATAAGCTGTATATATTTCTTATGACGCGTCATTTCTGTTTCACGTGTTCCAAATAGGGTTTACTGAACTCGCAAAGGTCACGTTATTTTGAAATAAAATCCCCAGCCAACATTTCAAGTTATATTTTACTTCCTGAGACTATTCTTCAATATTTTATTTGTACCCAATGACAGATACGAGCACTGCTTCTGTCTTTTAATCCAGGACCGACTGCGTGGTCCAGTGGTTGAACATCGGACTTACAACCGAGAGGTCTGGAGTTTGACTTCTGGCGGGGTCATACCGAAGACTTGAAAAACCTACTTCCAGTGTGCTTTGTGATAAAGAAGCAATGAGATATGGAAAACAAGCAAGTCAGCTACAACTGGAACCAGAACGCAAAGCATTCATACTCGCGAATGGGGTGATGTTAACAGTTTTAATGATATAAACAGGGGGGTGCTAAATTTGCTGATTAGTAACTCCCTGATGCGAAGACAGGTAAGGAAGTTTAGCAGATGGTGAATTTGTTAAGACGTGGTTTGTGCATTCCTGAAAAGAATGTCAGGTTAGGTGAGATTGCTTTTTACGACCCATTCTCAAACTCAGTGCTCAAAATTTATACTGGTAAAACTGGTGATGGGAGATTGGGGAACAAAAATATTAAGCTACAAGCTCGATTTTTAGAGAAGTATATCAGTAACAAGTAAATATAGGCCTAGTGATGTAAAAACTGATTTAATCAAAACAGGGAGTGGATGGTACTAGACCTAGAAAATAAGGACGTGTTTAGACTGAAAATGAAATATTTCATTTTATTAATTTCAGTACGGTAGCCAAAACTGTCAGAATTTCACGCCTTTTTATTAAAAGTTCAAAATGTCAAAAATTTCTTCACTGAATGACGATTTGTAGTGCTTATTACGGTTTGAAAGTTAAACCGGATCTAATACATGTAAATGTATCACATGATCACCAATGAAGCAAGCATATGGGCATATGCTACGGTAGCATTTCATATCTTCAACTGTATCATGTGTTGTTTGGATCATGTGGTCACCGACTCACCGACAAAGCAAGCGCCTTTACTGCCAAGGACGATTCATGATTCAGTTGAAACTTTTAGGCCAGAAGATAACTTCGCAGTTGATATTGCTCAATCTTCCCATCCGGCAGACTTCATTATCTTATCCGTTCTTATCCGTTCTATGTTCCTAACCCTCTGTAACATCTTTAATTTTGAAGTTAATAAAACATATCTTAAATTTTTCGCTCTTATTCGTATTATAAGTCGCTCGATTATGAAATTGGTTGGTTGGTTGGGTTGGGTTGATTGGTTGGGCTGATTGGGTTGGTTGGGTTGGTTGGGCTGGTTGGGTTGGTTAGTTAGATGGAGTTTTACGGTCCAGTTTCAACCAACAAGTTCAAGTCGAGCTGGCCACGGACTTAATCCAGTTGTGGCTCACTGGCCTGTTTTCCCTACTACTCCGTTGCTTATGCGGAGCTTCACGCACAACGGCAGTAGGTTCCTTCTTTAGAGTCTTTGGTATGACTCGACCTGGGAAGCGAACCCGGGCCTTACGGGCTCGGTAATGAAGAGAAGTCACCCGTTCAATGTTTTTCTCATAAAAACACCTAAACTCTCACGTCAACAGATTGCTGGGACGTTTCCAATTATAAGACAAAAAGGGTAACGACGATGTCATGAAGAACGGTAGTTGACAAAAACGATAGAAAGGGCTTTCAAGAATGCCATAAAGTCTGTCCAAGTATCGTCTATAAGTCAAATATGTATTTATGTCAAACGCCTTTTAATTAATAAACACTAGCGGATCAACAAAATCTACAAGGCACGACAATGAAAACATTATGGAAAGTCCATAAACCGGCTATACGATGTTAAAAAAAATATCGTTATTTTACGGTAATAATGCATGCTGTGACGTCGCTTCTTGAAAAAGGAACATAAACACCCCAGTACATCAAAGGCGGTATGGGGTGTAACTAATATCTGAGTTTGTTACATGATCTGTGACCTCAAATGAGCTACGCTTTCGTTGTGTTCACAATGCGTGAAAAGCAATTAACCCATGCCGACTGACCTGTTAGCTACGTAACCCCAAATGTTACGTAATTTTTTGTGTATTGAAACACATCTTTTACTGTCAATCAATAAATCAAATCTGAAACTTGATTTAATCAAGTCTGCATGTAGTGGGCTTCTGTTCCTCCCTGAAGCGATTAGAGTTAATCAGGCAGAAATTAAAGATGTAACAAAAAGTAAGAGGGGACGTTTCATCATGGGCAGCTGGAATTTCATTGTTGAACCCGTTATTTTACAGATTTGCGTTATCACAGTATTAATGGTATCTATGAAGCTACTTTTATGCCTGAACACTAAAATATTTTTCTAGTTAAGTATTTAGGGATAAAATCGTTACATACGTACAGCCACTTTCGGCTTTATAGCTCTCGATGAAAAACTGCAAAAGAATTTTTGCTACATGGAATCCTAGCTGCCACTGTTTTCCCTTTAAAATTAAATTTCTTTTTTACAGTGTAGGTTCCGCATTGGCTCATTATAATGCCCCACCTAACTGACTATCCTTACAAGTATCCAGGAGTATGACCAGACAGTCGGCGTTTCACAAGTGTTTGTGTTTACAAACATACATTCATAAATCACAGGTTAAGCAATCCGTGGGTTTTCAACGGTATAATTCGACGTCCACTTTAGAATTCTGAAGTACACGGAAACCTCCCCGGTGTCTAATGTTAATATCTTACTTGTGCGAAAAAAGTTTATTCGGTAACTTATATTACACACCAGAGAGCCCTTCGCGAACCCGTCGTTTCAGACAAGTCTCACGAAACCCAGGGGGGATTAGGAAATATGCTACAAGCTCAAACGCTAGATCCATTAAGGTGAAATGAAGAATAAATTACACATCCTACAAAGGATTTTGGAGTCATATTTCACAACCTGAAAGCCATTTGGGCTGCTGCTCGAGGAAGTGCAACGTACTTTTCACCAGTGTAAAATTTGTGGACAGGGTGGTTTATTTGACGTGGTTGGTATACCTAACACTGTTTGAATTCTTCAGAATGACTTCATCTTCAGTTGAAAGCAAGTTTCCAAACAGTTGATAAAGATGGACTTGGCAACTGCCTGGCCATACACTGTGGGGAAGTTCAGTTTGAGTTGGAATGTTTCCACTGAAGTCGTCTTTGGGGGACTATTCCTCCTGTAGCAGATTGCTGTAATACCGGCTTAAAGCTGACCAGTGTGAAGGGAAGGCACGTATAATAACTTAAGTCTATCACTGTCTGGTATCAGTATTCATTAATTATTGACAAGACAAGGAGTTTTTCTTTTTTTTTCTTCTTCCCGAGACTGTTAACAAAGACGTTTGTAGTAAAAAAAATCGATTCGGTGGTCTATTGAATATCCAGTGCTCCCCTATTTATTTTTTCTCTTCCTTTTTTTGTCCACTACCTTTAATTTCGACTGAGTCATTTTCCCTTACTACATAGCCCAGAGCTAGAGGCCTTTGCTTTACTACAAGTTTGAGAAATAAGAAAAAAACATTTTCCCGTTCTCGCCAGTATATTAAATCATGAATACTTCTATCAAGCAGACCACTCTAAATAATGTCAAGAAAAACAGTCTTCAATCTGAGGATTCGACAGACAATTCAGGTCGTTCAGTTTCCCTTTTCGTTTTATAACCGTCTTGGAGTATTAGATAACGTTGACAAGGACTTCGCATTGTTAACTTATGATGGTAGGCTACCAAGCTTACGCAAGTCCATTTCATAAGTTGCAATTAGGCTTAACACCAGTCTCCTTTTCGTACCTATTTACATGTCATTCAACATTTCTCACATCCATTCGTCGCCACATCAAGTATATTAGCTGATATTTTTCTTATCTTTTCCAAGGTCTCTCCCTTGAGGTGATTCACAGAGTGGGTTCAAGAGCGTTTTCCTCTGCGGGTCTAGTGAGCCTTTAAGCATGTGCATATATCATGTAGCCTACTCCTAAATGTGTATCGTTAGTAAATATTAGTTTAAAAAGTCGAGTTCATCTTTTCAAGAGCTTTTTTTTTTTAATACTATTTTTTTATTTATTGACGGCATTACATGTTGCTCCGTAGCCTGTAGTATGAACATTTGTCTCCTAAATGTGCATCGCTGTTAAATCGGAATTATGACATTCGAAATACGTTGAAGAAATACCCCAAAGCAAATGCGGCAAAGTTGCAACCACAAGGTCTTTTGTATTATGCATATGTGTCTCGTAGCTTACATAACGCCGTTTAACAACCGCCTGGTTGACATTAACACCCGTATTCTTTCAGCGTTAAACTATAGATAGAGCTGTTAAGCTAATCCTTTCAGACAATCGCGTCGATCCTGGGGACATTGGCAATCCCCCCCCCCCCCCGTGAAAATATTGGGCGCAAACATATCGTTTTACCCACACCTCCAAATAATTCAAGCAGATTAAAAATCAGGCAGAATTAACAAAATATAAATTGTGGTATGCAGATGACTATAGGGTTTGAGAAAATGTCAATTTGACCCTATTTTAATACTCTTTATAATTCGCCGTCTGTGATGTGTATATGCGTGTCATTGCATGTTTGTGTGCGTGTGCGTGCGTGTGTGTGTGTGTATAGGTGTGCGCTCGCGTTACTGTGTACGGAGCTGGTAGATGTATCCGGTTAAGGACACGATCTGAGGTTCGGGCTGTTCCAAAATTTTTGTCGCCCTCCCCCCAGTCGGCAAAACAGTAGACGTCTGTAGAGGCCGAAATGTATTTGCAAAAAGTTAAATCCTCTTAAAGTACAGAAATTTGATGAACATGTTTCCTTGTTTTAATTATTGACTGTTGCTTACCCCCTACTTAGTAACCATCTTCTTCTTTTCTTCTTTCAATGCCCAATAATCCTGTAACAAAACCACTATCAATTTGTTTCACGAAGGTAGCTGTGCAGCCAATAAAAGTGTAAAATTTCCACGGTTTTTTTTTTTTTATCAAAACTACTGTTCATTCTTTATTAGTTGAACAATTCTATTATTGTTCTAATTTTTTATTACAAAAAAATTTACCTGTTTTGAACACCACTCAGAGTCTGTGTTATTTCCAACGATTTTGGCCGGGATTGTTCCTCGAAAAGAGAAGCAATGTAATTTTGTTTACAAAATTATTCCACTGCCCTTTAAACCCTATCACAATACCATTTTCCTAACTCAAGATATCTCACTTTAAAGGTTATTTTTGTTAACAACACCTCTGCTTTCCAACAAAGCCACAAAAAGTTATGTAGTGTGGGCATATTGCTTCAAATTCCTTTTGTTTTTCTTTATAATTGGATATCCTGTGTGTCCTTGAAATTTGATACTGTTGGCATGTTTGAATATCTTTTCCTGTAGATCCAGCTTTACCTTTCACCATACATAGAGTACAACCGACAGTATTGCTTAATATTGCCTGCAGGGGCATCATAATTATGAATAAATTGAATGCAATGTTAAATTAATGTGCCACGATGGCATCACAAATTTCCCATGATGCATCAAATCCCAAGAAAAATTTGCAATACTTAAAAAATATGTATCTTCTGAACGCTATTAGCTATGGAAATGCCGTTTTCACCTTCTGGAGGAGAAATTTTTTCTGCTTATTTTGAAGTTAATAAATTTTGTCTCCAGAATATGCCTTAAAACGTAGGCCATAAGGAAGCAAGTTCAAATGAATTTTGTCTTGAGTTTGCAGCTGTTCATGTAAAACTAATGGGGTAATTATGCTATGAGCTTTCTCTGACGTAGCAGTCATTGAAAACAAATTGTCTTCACTGCTTAATCCGTCAAAGTTAAGACAATGGAGGGTAGGACGAACTAGAGCACTGTAAGTAATATGGAGGGTAAGCTAGGACAAACTAATGTTCTGTGAGTGATAAGGAGCATAGTTAGCACGAACTAACCTAATTGCAGGTGATATGGAGGGTTATTTAGGGCGACCTAATGTACTGTAAGTGATAAGGCGGATAGTAAGCACGAACTAACCTAATGTAAATGATATGGAGGGTTAGTTAGGTTGACCTACGTATTGTAAGTCATGTGGAGGGTAGTACGAACTAGATCACTGTAAGTGATCTGGAGGGTGGTTAGGACGAGCTAACCTAATGTAAATGATATGGAGGGTTAGTTAGGATGACCTACGTATTGTAAGTCATATGGAGGGTACGACGAACTAGATCACTGCAAGTGATATGGAGGGTAGTTAGGACGAGCTAACCTAATGTAAATGATATGGAGGGTTAGTTAGGATGACCTACGTATTGTAAGTCATATGGAGGGTACGACGAACTAGATCACTGCAAGTGATATGGAGGGTAGTTAGGACGAAAGAACTGTGCGATTATCTTCAATTTCATCAGTAACATATCCAAAAGAGATAGCTACTATTGACCGGCAACCCTAAAGTATCGGTTATCAAAAGAGCTGCAGTATTAAGTGCTAAGAAATATTTGCGCAAGTGCTCATGCACACATGCGATGAAATAAGGTGGTTGAGAGTTAAGGCGTAAAACGAAGTAAAGGAATGGGCGCAGGAGGCGGGGTGAAGGGGTTCTCGCCCTTCAAATTCGGGCAAAAGCAGTTGGTTGGTTCATTGGGGCAAAACAGGAATTAAACATGATAAATAGTGCCATTATTGGGGCAAAATTTGTTCTTGCCCCTCACAAAATATTACCCTGCACGTCTGTGGGTGTAGAAACGTTTACGTGCAACGAACTGACATATTAAAGAAAATTGATAACTTACCTATTTGTCCGATTCCACAAATTTACAATTTGAGGAACTGATCACATTCAACTTTATCAGAAATACTCAGCTTTTTGGGTTTACTCAATTTGAAAATTCGCACTGTAAACATGTCGTGTTCCACCATTGTCAATTGTTACAAGCATTTTGTAGGAAAGTGGAAAATACACAGTTCTGGGCATAAGTGGAAGAGAGATGAAAAAAAATTGAGAAAATTCAATATCTGCAATATGACGAATAACGCACTTGCTAAAAACATATTTTCACAGAGGGTCCCTAAAATTCGAACATGCCGATTTTGACAATATACTGATAATTCTATGCAGACACTTAGCCATTGGTTGTAAAGAGGACGTGAATTACCATAAAGCTCCAATTAAACACTCTAAAAAAGTTAGTTTCAAAAATGACCAACACTGGTCACGTATGTAGAATACCTGAAATTGGTTAAAGTTTGCCCTGAAATTGTTAATTACGTGTCCGGACAAATACCTCCAGACAAATACCCCCGGACGGATACCCCCTGGATAATAACCCCCCGGACGATTACCACCCGGACAATTATCGCCCTGACAACTAACCCCGCGGACGAATACCCCCTCCCCCAGACAAATACCCCCAGGGAATACCCTCTCGATAAATGCCGTTAACTATAGGAGACGGATGCACAGATATATGAGCAAGTCTTTTTCCGAGTTTTGTTACTCGCGGGCCTCAACATGCATGTAACCCGACCCCTAAGATAAGTGCGAGAGCACCTCCACAATTGGGTCAGGCCTCGGTCAACTGGCACCACTAGGGTCGTTGTGTGCCATAGCCCTACGGTAGCGCCACTTTCCATCTTTTTTCAAGTTTCGGAAATGAGCTTTTTATATATAAGACCCCAAATATAGATAGAAAATCGGTCGAGGTCCTTGGCAGTAAAGGTGGGACAGAGGTTTAGAAATTAAAGAGAATGGTAACTGTGGTAACTGATAGTAACTACTGTGAAGTTTGTATTAGTTATTTGTGAGACTTCTGAATTAATAATACACGGACAATTCCTGCTAATTCCTGTTTACTATTTAGAAGTTTTTCTTTGAGTAATATTAGTTGATTTACTTTGACATTCTAGGCTATTTAAGCCATTTTAAGACGGGATGAGCTGGGGGAGGGGAAAGGCACAACCGCGTCCACCCTTTCTCGTTTGGTGAGTCATCAAAATCTATACCCTCCCCAGTCAAAATGTCAGTCGACAATCATTTCCGAGTTTCATTGTCTTATGGACCGTTGCGCTATCAGTAAAAGCCGGCTGCTGTTTAACCAGTGTTTTGCCAGCATAATTGCATTTAAGGTTTCGAAATACTTTGCACGATCGTATAAAATGTAAGAAAGGAAATAAGGTAGAGTTCACGATGTCACTACAATTTGAAAGCAAACATTCTCCTTTTCTAGCCATTCTATTTGCAATAGAAATAATGATTATATAAGAAATGTAATTTTCCTTAGCTATAATAACTAACTATGCATGCCGACTATATACACAGAGTATAGCTTTCTATGTTGCCCCATAATTGCCCACCATGTTGAATAAAATATTCTTGTAATATTTTTACAAAGGTAGGTAGCGTCAATCTTTACCCGGGATTTTTTTCATGGGGGGTTATCGGACAATTTACCAACCGGACGTATACCATGCACTGTGACAAATATATCACAGACATCCACTCCGGTCCAATATCACCCGGTCAAATTTCACCCAGACAACTTCCCAACATATACACCCAAAGACAAATACCTCCTTGGATAGGTACCAGATGAACAATTACCTCAGGACAAGTACACTCTGGCCAATTACCTCCGAGTACAATCATGTACCCCTTACTCCAAGTCCTTCACCGGCAATTACTTCCGGAAAGGAAAACTCTCCCGCCGTACAAATGCAACATACGCAGATACCTCACCCGGTTAATACCCGAACTGGGCCAGAATACCTTCATCCGAGTCGGTGAACTCAGCGAACCCAGTGGCTCGGACGAATTTTAAGCTGGGGAATCCAACATCATCGCCCAGGGAGGGCTGGGAAAACTAGTGCCACATCCTGCAATGTAGCGGCCATTTTCAGGGAAAATTTCAACGCCCCGCCTAAACCAATAGTCGCGTGCTAATTCTGAAAAGAATTCACTTTTCCCCTCAAATCATTGGCGTCTGTACTGGGGGGGGGGGGGGGCAAGGGGAACGTGCCCGGCCACTTTTTGGTCCAGGGACATAATACAATATACATCCACCCCACTTTTCTCTGCCATGCTTTTAATTTTCTTAAAACGGCTCATTGAGTTGGTTAATGAAATTCAAAAAAAAAATTCTGCTAACTTTTCTTCACATACCAATGACAAATGGCCAAACTTAGACAATCCCCATATCTTACATACAAATAACTGTTTCATGAGTATGATGGCTCAATTCGGTTATCAAAAATTCGTGTCCAGACACTTTTTCAAGTTTTGCACAAAACCGTTTTAAGTCCGAGTAGCACACAATTCAACATTTTAATTTTTTACGTAACTAAATATGAAACTTGACCAATTTTGCTAATTATAAGCATTATCATGTGGTTGTACCCTTAAAAAGTCTCATTAAGTTATCGATATCATCTCAATTTGCCCCTTCAAGTCATAATGAACACCGTCACAGAATTTATAATTTATAGCTTACACTAAAAAGATAAACTGTAATGAACAGCTCTCATGATCGAGCATTCCTTAAAATCCACAGAAATGTTCTGAATGTGAATCGATTAGCAACATTCGTACTCGTCAACATTAAAGTAATCTCCAGATCGGGCATAATTATTTAGTGGTAACATTTACTCTTAGTTTCAGTCATAGGCGTACGGGTAGTTATTACACAGGGTTAGAGAGGGCGAGGCACTTTGCCCTGAATTTTTTCTGATTGCCCCCCAACCATGGCATCATTTTAAAGGAATAAAAGGCAGGCATGTTAGAGAGTTAAATCAAACATCTTGCATGTTAATTTCTTTAAAGAACATGTTGCTATCATAAAACATGAAAGAAATGTCCCCCTCCCTGGAAATCTTTTGAATTTTTGAGGGAACTTAGGCGCATTCTGATGAAATATGGGAAAAAATATAAACGTAAATACTGAAAAGCCTTGAAATGGAAGCCCTTTTTGGAAAATTGTGGAATATTTTAGGAGGCTTATATGCAATGTGGTGCAATGTCAGAACAAGCATGTAAGGTAAGTGTTTTAAAGTTTTGTAATACTTTACAGATTGAGGGAGCTACAGGATGTTCGAAATGAAATCCCACATCAGGTAACTGTTTGAATATGGTGCTCATAAATATGCAATGAGAATGAAACGGTCCTAGCAGGCTGAAATCGATTTTCTTTTCTCTCTAGGGACTGCCGCCCCGGACTACCCTGCCTAGTACGCCCGTGTTTTCTGGCCAAACATCTTTACTTTTAAGATCACTTTACTCCCTCACAGCAATGCACAAATGAACAAACAAGTAGTTTGCCCTCCCGCCCCACTTTTGAAACTCGATTTGCTTCCTACCTCAACCACATTGTAAATGTGAAAGCTTAAAATCATGATGTTTCTCCCTCACGGGAATCACTCAAAACGTTGCTCGAGTCAACTCAAGTCCTTAACAGAAGCGTGACGGGGCTAAAAATGAAACCGTTTCCTGCGATATGCCTATTGAGTATCTTCCACTGTCAACCCAAGTGGTGGCGCCGGGAAGCAGCTACCCGATGCCTTCGAAGGATTGCTTGGACGGGGGGGGGGGGGGGGAGGGGCATTACTATACCATGCCATTGGTGGGCATGTATTGCATAAATAACTTGCATATAAAAAGAGAAACATAGTTCCACACTGTTTTCATTATTTTCCAGGAATCAAAACAGCGAAATTGCAAATTTTTTGGTAATCCACAATTGTAAGAAAATGTACTTTTTGAACGCTTGCTATATAGGTCGATTTTCCGGACAGTTAGGTTCTACCTGGCATAACTTGGGTTGTGCTATCTACCTACGTGGAATATGGAACTATTGAATAAATTGGTTTGTCTCGCGCGCCGAAAATTTTGGTTTTGTGAGAAAAATTGTCCTTTTTAGAGCAAAAGTAGATAAATCGTCGACGCGACTAAACGTCTTCCAGGACGGAAATCTTTGGGCTACATACTCCCCGGAGAAAATGTAAACATTCCATTTCGGGGATGCTAGCCCTTTCAGACGGCTCCCTAGCCCCCACCTGGCGCCCCCCCCCCCTGTTTACACCGGGAGAATGCACCGACAAGATCGGCAAATGTAACGACGGACCATTCCAGGACGACAAGTGATGGCGGTGGGGTGACTCCCGCTCCCCCTCACAGTTATATTATACCACTGTTTCATAGTGTAACAAGTCATCTCGGAACATGAATGTCTGTCTTTAAGGGTAAAACCAAGACCCAGGGCGATTGGTCGCAGGAGACTAACTCTTTCCATGACCCTGGACTCGACATTGAGACGTTCCTTACAAAGTATGATGTTGCGTATGATTGAAGAATCTTTCAACAGTAGCGAAAGAGAACAGAACTTCTTATCGATTTCATTCGTAAGAAACCCCACCCCCCCCCACACACACACACGGGATTACAATGGCCTAATTGAGAAATCTTTGACCTTAATATAACAAACATATTTTAACCAGTTTACCAAACAGTAACTGAAGAACAAAGAGTGCATAGGGCGGGAAAATATTTGTTATTTTAAAAACAAATGTTACAGAAAACAAGATACCGATACGTTAATTATTTCAGGCGTTTTGAGATTATTTGTTGTCAAAAAATCGCCAGGCGACATACCGGGCCACCGTTTACAGGAAGTAAAATTTTGTTTCCTGTTGATTTTCCGTATGAGGGTCACATTGTTGCACACGGGATGGGGCACGGTCCTGTATTCTTGCATATTTCCGGCTCTGAATGGTTGGTCTAAGGATAGACATTTCAGTGTACGTAAGCAACCAGTCTCAAATAAAACTCCATAATCCATAGTAGTATTAGGAGGGATCCACGGTCTCTTAAATGTAAAGAAAAGTCTTCATTTATCTTGTACTGTATTCAACATTATGTCTTCTTCTGTACGCACCGACCACTCCGCAACATTTGTTTTAAAATTGTCCTTAGCAGTGTAATCATTTGAATGTTCGTTACAGTACATTAGTCAAGGATTTACGGTACAGACGCGCGTCACTTATATACGTAGATTGTAAAATGCAACAGATAAGTCGTGCCTGCTTGTGCCGCGCTAGCGAGTCTTTCGAGACGACTCGAGTCTGCTGATTCGACTCGAGTCTGTTTCTGTGACTCGAGTCTCTGTTCGGATGCTCAGACTCGAGTCATTATAGGATCGAGTCAGAGTGAAGTCAAGTCATTTTGGTATTGGCTCGAATCAAGTGAAGTCATTTTGGACTACCAACTCGAGTCAAGTCATCATAAAATGCGACTCGAGTCGACTCGAGTCCGAGTCAGTGACTTGAGTTATTACAACACCGGTTACAACCAATTACCGTTGAACAATCTGAAAGTGATTCAACAATCTGAAAGCGGTATTGAAGAATGTCACAGTAACAATAGGAGCCAAGATTACAGTGCGCGAAGCTCACGAAAATGTTGGTAATGTGGGATTTTTGGTAGAAAACTATTAAATTACATTCATTATTCCTTTCAGCGATACATCACTGTACCCTCTGCTGACAGAGAATGGAGATGTATCTCTTATTTTCGGATAAGGGTTTTTCTCGGCCAGAAAAGCTCTGTGCAATTTTAATACCCCTTGTAGTATGTAATGGTCCTAAGGTATAACGTGCATGCAAATCGTGACAGGGGCGAGGACTTGTACATTATAAATCTTTATTTCCATGTAAAGGCAGTTTTGCGTGGGGGAGGGGGCTATGGGGAAGCTGGATACTTTTGTAGGGGGCTGGAGGATATTATCTAAGCATAGCACCACCATCAGTTGGCGCGGAGCGTACAAAGAAAATTTTGGATTTTTACACCTCCCAGATGGCTGGAAATGGCATTTGCCACGTTTAATTGTCTTTAATTCTGGTGAGAAAAATTTATAATTTTTTCAGATTCAAACACACTTTTGAGATACTAATAAGCTCGGTTCAATACTCTACTGGACTATGTGTCCTAGGATTGCAAATCGGGAATCCTGCTGAATGTTGTAAGCAGCTGTTCCAGTGCACGCGTGAGTAAGGTACTCCCATAGGTGTAGGGGAGTACTTCAGTTTTGGGGCAGGAGATTTTTGCCCAAAAAATGTTATTCTGCTCGTAAGAGTCAGAAAATTTGAAAATTCGTACCTCTCAGACAGTCGAAAATAGCATTTCCCAGGCTTATAAAGGGGATCCAAGTAGTTTCTATTTCAAGTTTCAATTGCAGATAAACGTTCACTCTAAATAAAAATTCAGCCAGAAAGACTAAGCGGAGCGCTACCATTGGTTGGCCCGAAGCGTACAGAAAATTTTGAAATATCCGAACCTTCAGACAGCTGAAAATGGCATTTCCCAGACTTATAGGGGGATGTAAGCAGTCGCTGTTTTGAGTTTCCTTTTGCAAAAAAATGCTCACTTGAAACTTCTGCTATTAAGCTGTCTAAGTGGAGCACCACCATAAGTTGGGACGAAACGTACAGGAAATTTTGAAAACTCTGACCCTTCAGACAGTCAACAATGTCATTTCCTTTGCTTATAGCGGGGTCTAAGTAGGCGCTATTTCGAGGTTACGTTTGCAAGAAATTTTCAGTTAAAACTAAAATTCTGCTAGGAAGACTATCTACGCGGAGCGCCACCACTGGTTGGCGCAGAGCGAACAGAAAATTTTGGATAATCGGACCCTGAGACAGTCAAAAAGGACATTTCCCAAGCTTATAGGGGGATCTAAGCAGTAGCTATTTGATAAATTACCAGGTAAAATGTATCACTACCAATCGATGAAATAGTCCCGCATTTTTTTCGGGGGAAAACTACAAAACGGGATTGAAAACATGCTAATGAATCTCACTTTTGAAAAAAGTAACATTACAAGGTGTGTTTAAAAGAATTTTCAACCAGAATTTTGAGAAGACATTCTCACATTGCATCATGTATCAAGTATCGAAAAACAAATTACCCGATTTTCATAACCATTGCTCGTATTTGGCTCTAGAACGGGATAGAAAGCAAACTTTGGGCACCTGAACACCCTCCTGACTTATCGTTAAATTAATTTGTCAATTGAAAACGTCCCGGCATAGTTTTAACCTTTGCCCGAATATTTGACCATTTCCGGCAATTTTTGCAGGACTACAGTATGAAGTTGGGACGATGAAAACCTTTTTTACCAGTTTACATTCTACCCAAATGTGTCGCAGATCTTTGTTATTTTCCATGAAAATCTTACTTTAAATATAGCGTTTTCAGTTTTTCGGCAAATATTTGAAGCTTTTAAAATGAGCGGCCTTTTCGGGTATTGTGTTACACAAGATTTGAAACAGGCTTAAAAATGATTTATTTTTTTAAGGCACAGGCTTCCCAAATGTATCTCGATTTTTTTATGTTTGATTTTTCGTAACTATGTTACCCTTACGATGATATTTTTCCATTTTCGGGCAAATGCTTGAAAGAATTTGTATGTTCGACGATTTCGGTCATTAAGTTGTGATTATCTGTGAAGTTAAAGTCGCGAATAATAGTATTTTTGAGCTGCCCGAAGGTGTAGCGATTTTTTGGAATCTTGGCTTGGTTTTTCATGAGATTTTTATTGCGACTTTATGAAGTTTCTTTCATTTTTTCGGGCATATCATTTTGAGATTTCGGCAACATTTAGGAAATTTTCTGAAGAACCATCCCATCCTTCAAAATTTAAGGCCTGTCAGAATTTTTTCCAAGTTCCTGCCCGATTTTGTATTTTGCACTGGGTATGTCCACTTCACCCAAGAGCTATATAAGTGAGGTACTGTGTGGAAATAGTGGAAAGGTTGCACTGGCCACTGACTGGCAGCAATGGCCGTGCAAAGTGAAAATTCCTTCCAACCATATTTGACTCAAATATTCCACCCACCACACCAAGTACGATTTTGGAACAAATCTGTGCATCCACAGAAATTGAAAAAACCATACAGGAGATAGAAACAGGCCAAATGCTAGGAACACACTTTAATCCACATCAAGGTAGCCAATTTCAGCCACTCCAAATCTGGTAGAAAATTATCCATCCAGAAACCCGACGAGTTAAAGTTAAGAGCCCGGATTGATTGTTATCATCGGCCGTCATGAATATAATTTTTTTCCCAGGTTGCCAGTAGGGGGGGGGGGAGCTCCTGGGGGCTGGGCGATTCAGTGGGGGATCCAGCCGCCCAAGCCCCCCCCCCCGTAGCTACGCCACAAGTCACTCGTCATCTCAAACTACAGTTTCACCTTATTTTAATCAAAAAATAGGTACAACTAGCCTATATGATTGACATCAAATTCAAAAATACAAAGTAACTCATTTTACACAGCATGCACTGAGAGTTACTGCTGCAAAATATTGTATCTTTGATTGTGGACACAACGAGGAATTGTCGGCTGGTTCAGCCATTTTGGGTAATTCTCGTATTGAAAAAACACATCATCTTAAGCTTTCACCTTTAAGAGAATGTCTAAGGCAAGTCAATTCTGTTCAGAATAAGCGGAACGCGACAATTGGTTCCAGCGGAGCGTAGAATTTTTCCTAGGTATGGCCACTACGTTGCATGAAGGCAGTTGCTGGGGGTTATTGTCCGGAGGGTAATTGTCCAGATGGTACTTGCCCGGGGGGTAAATGTCCGGGTTGCTTATCCTCAGGGGTATTTGCCTGGGAGTATTTGTCCGGTTGGTGGTTGTCCTGGGGGATGTTTGTCCGGGCGGTAACTGTCCGGGTGGTAACTGTCCGGAGGGTAATTGTCCAGGGGTATTCGTCCGGGGGTATGTGTCCGGTAACCTTTGATTAATGGGTTATCCAAGAGGTTTTTACCTCTTAATTGGGTAACCAGCCTATGGGGTAACCAAGTAAACAACACATATTGGGGGAACTTTACCCAATGTCAGGTATTTGACATACGTGACCAGTGTTGGTGAATTCTTTGAACCAACTTTATAAGAGTGTATATTTTTCAGACTAAATGGAGGGATGGCCTTTACACCATGCTTGCTTGGGGCTTGATGTCTATATCTTATGAAGTAACTTTTCCAACATTTTGGATTCAGCTTGACTCTGAAAAGCTGCAGACAAAAATACAAGTTTAAAAAGCATCTTCCACATGGAGTGCCTCAAATTTGAGTGTAAATGTCAAGACAAACGGGAGTAATCAAAATCTGTTTTTCTCACTGTTTTCTTCCCCCTCTAAAAATTTGACCAACTAACACTCTCTTAATTTACACAATTTATTTCTGTGAGTGCGATGATCGTCTGTGCAATCAGTCATGCGTGATTGTCGTTCCCTGACCTTGTCCTTAATAACCATTGTGAGTCGTTTTGTCGACTTCTCGTAGCTCCATGCGACCATGTGTTAAAACAGAGGAAGACGAGCTAATTTGTGTAGAAAAACCCTCAAAGATGTCTCCAACAAATTTCAAGCAAATTTTTAGTAAATCCACTGAACCGTTTCTGCCTCATACTTAGGCAAATCACACTGGTTTATCTGCATATTGTTGTTAATTTATCAGCAATACTTTCATTACAATTTCTTTGAAATGTTTACAGGCTAGAAAGCTGGAAGCCTGCTTAGGCTCATCTAAAGCACCATCAGTCACAGTCAGTCAACTAATGAACACATTAAAGGCAGTCAACTTTCACCGCAAACTACAATTTTTTTTATTAAGCCCACCAAAGTTCTCAATTGGTGCAGCTTTTTGATTGACAGCCAAGTTCAAAGTATGTAGACTACTGTAGTTCATATGGAACAATATGTACTTTACTGACGGTGTGTACTCAGACACACTGAAGCAATAATCTTAGATTGTGTCTGGACAAGGATAAGTTTGCGAGAGCTAGTTGTGGGAGGGATTGGAGTAAGTAGGTTAGGAGAATTGACCATGTTTTGTGTGAGAGGATTAGACCTTTAAGTAGGTTGACATATGTAGACCTACCTTACAAAGCATAAATACACGAAGCTTAAATCAGGGAGGTGTTATTATCCCTCCTTTCTTAAATAGCGTGTCTGTTAAATCTTCGGTTAAGTTAACACAATTTCAGCGAAAAAACTTTCGCGCTAAGATGGATAAACTTACACTGGTTTTATCACTATGTAACTTGACTTAAAGGGGATGATATTCATGCGTCTCAACTTGTTTTGACACTTAGGTACTTTTTTGTAAGTTCTTCAAATTAGGAAACCCATGGAGCAATATTTGCAAAATTAAAAAGTTTAGTTACAAAATTATTGTCCTAACTAGAATATTGGAAAAAGCTTATTCAATTTGGGATGAATGCATTTTCTTCATAGTATTTCGCAGTTATTATGCCATATGAACTGTCAATGACATGGTCCGACATTTTAAAATGAACTCTGGATTAAACAAACTGAAAGTAAAAATTATATTTTATGACGTACCTATGACGTCACATGATGAAAATCCTACTTGACGCAATACTGATTTCGAAATAGTAAAAAGGAACTTGCGGTTGTCAACCTCAGCTTCACGTTCGTAATAAATCTGATCAAAGAAAAGTTGGAGACTTTATAAGCTTTTAATCACCTTAGTCGGTTAACAATCATCCTCTAAGTCTTAAAGGGGCTCATTGAGTTGATATCGACAACTTAATGAAATCGTTAAAGGGTCACTAGCACATGACATTGCTTTTAGTTGGCATAATGAGTTAAGTTACACATCCACTGCTTACGTGAAAGGTTTAAATATTTCATTTTGTAGTGTCCTGACTTGAATCGGTTTTGTGGATAAAAAGTGTCTAGTCACAAATTTTGAAAAATCAAACCGAAACTGTTTAGTATACTCACTCATAAAAGAGTTATTTTTATGTTGGCCCATGGGGATTGTCTAAGTTTCACCATTTTTCATTGGAATGTGAAGGAAAATTACCAAGCTTGGAAAAATTTGTTGAACTACACGAAAAATCAATGAGCCGCTTTAAAAGGCAAATGAAGAGGTCAACCTAAACGTATTTCAAAACAATAGCAGAATCTCACAATTATCATCCTATTTTACTCTTTCAGTCGTTTTTCGGGATGTTTCAGGACATACATATTGCATATCCAAGGTAAATTTATACTTGTATATTTCACAATTGAGTAAAAATAAACATCGTCACATTATTCTCCTCAGTCGTTCATGAAATAGGATAGTCTATAATACATGTTAAATTGGGTTTGTTGTACTTTCCCTTTAAGTTGTAAGTCATAGAAAAACAAAATGTAAATTGTGAATACTCCTTTGAGGTTTTTGGCGTATTTAATGTATCCTTTATATTCTTCGTATCGCTTTGAGGGCCTACAGGCGTGCAAGATGTCACTTTTTTAATTCGGTGATGGATTTAAAGGGATTCAAGTGATGCCCCTATCGAAACCTCAAAATAGAAAAAATAAGGAAATAATAAGAAACAAACGTAGGAAGGGAAAAGTAAAAAACTGAGATTTTTAGTAGACTATCATGATCCTGGTGTGGTAGGTAAAATAATGCCAATCGATTGTAGCATGTCTCGAATGTCTGCGTAGGGACCTAAGACGACCTAATCCCAATCGCATTAACTGTAGATGCAGACGAGTGTATATTGTTATTATCTAGAGCCCCAGTCCCACTGGGCTTTGCTATGGTTTGCAAACCATTTGCGAAAGGAAAGGTGTACAATCTCACTGTTTCGCAATGACATTTGCAGAATGTTCGCCGTGCTTCTGAAGTTATCGCTAGACATCACAAACCTTCCACTTGATCGCGACAGCTTTACAAGAGCGAGAAAAATTTCAGTGATTGCATTGAAATTTATGGAGAACGTTGGTAAAAACTTGCCGGTATCTCCGCCAACCGTTTGCGACAATCTTCATCTAATAACCTTAACGCCTTAACGCCGGCAACGTAACAGCGCAGTATTACGGTGCCATCTGCTACACGTCGCCGAGCCTCGGCGACGTGCTGAAGATGACTTGTCGCTGACGCAGTGGGACTGCGATGGAGCACCGTCGACGATTGTTTTTGCGTTGTGAAACGGCATGTGATTGGTCAGATTAAAGCTCTCTCTGAGCACATCCTTCACAAGTTTAAATCTCCGATCACCGAATGAGTCTCCCAACACACTAACACGCACCTAGCTCGGATTAAATCCCCCACACGTCGCTGACACATCGGAGAATATCCGGCTTCGTTAAGTTGTGCCTCCTGAATGGTAAGCGAACCGTCGCCAAATAGTCGAGAACATTCTGAGAACCTTCGTCAAAATGCCTTTACAACTCTGAATCATCATTAACAGTCGTAAGTCGAACGTCTCCGATCAATCGCCGTCATGGTCAGTAGATCGATCGCAGAGTATGGGCGAACATCTCAGAACTATTGCCTTATATTAAGCGGGCCTTGGCAAAGTCATCTTTGATTTAAAATTTTAGGGAACCACCCCACTTTTGTACAATGCTGTCACTGCCCATCACAAGGAATTGCAAACCTATTTGACAACTTTCCACAACATCGCCGATTCCTTAATTCCCAGTGGGACAGAGGTTCACATCAGCCGTGTTCCCATTTGATCCAGGGAGGTGGATCTTGATCTACCGAGATGGATCAAACACTAATGGGAACGCAGATCAACAACACTCACTCAAGATCAAGATCCACCGATTTTGATCGACCGTTCGGGGTAGATCAGATCCACCGCGCTGGATCAAAGTTTGTAATGGGAACACATCGGTAGATCAAGTGACCCTGGACCTCCGGTTACACTCATGTATGTTTTTGTGATACATAGATACGAAATGCATGGCAGGCCGACTTGTAAACATTGGTGGCCTTTTCACGCTTGCGCAATGTGTTCATAAAACACGTTTGATCTACCGCGCTCACTCAAATGGGAACGCGGATCTCGATCAAGGTAACTGATGTTGATCCACCTCGGTAGATCAAGATCCACCTCCCTGGATCAAATGGGAACACGGCTATCATTACTCAATCATGGATTTTCTTTAATAACTTGCAAGGATGCAATGTCTGTGCAAAATTCCGTGTGATCCAATTGCCATTTGGTTGGAAGTTCTGCTAAAAGAACTAAGAATTCCATTTCGTTGATTAATCAGCTTCCAGGGTATTTCCCCTTCGATCTCACCTTTAACACGTTTTCTTACAATTTAACCAAAACACTACTTTCGAGACCCTCGATTTTCGCGAAACTCTCCCCGTATGGACTGCGGTTAAAAAACCTGAAAGGACATTACCCAACAATTTGGCAAGGCGTGAGCGACACTGTGCACAGATTATGTGAGCTAAGCCCACCGTGTTGGCGCAAAGCTGAACGTTTTTTTTTTTTTTTTTTGGGGGGGGGGGAATGTCTTTGATAGAGAGCAAGAGCAGTCACCCTAACTTGATGTAGTGTAGTTGCCTGTCCTGTTTCATGCTTGACTGTTTAGAGACTTAAGACAACCTTTTTTTCTTCAAATGTGAAATTTACTTGAAGCAACTGCTTGTTTCACCTTGAATATGCAATACTGCAGTCATAAAATGTGATGAAAGATACTTTGAAGAACTGAAGAAAAATGAGAAGAAAATTGTTGATATTTAGCTGTTGCTTCAAAATAAGTTTGGGGGACTGCTCTTGACCCATCAAGATGGCACTTTTTGGGCCTATTTACCACATACAAATGGGGCAAGGGGTGTTAGCAATATCGTAAAACAAACAAAATATTGAATATATGCTCAGGGGGCGATACGTCGTCCCCTTCATCCCACTTCGGGTAACAGTTTTGCATTTTTAGCTCACCTCAACATATTTTAGGACTCACGGTGCGGCTGTCTTGCTGTGGTTGTGTATTCGTGCATGTATACTATAGCCCCTGTTAAAGAATCCGCGCATTTCGAAAGAGGGGTGGGAGCAGAATTTAGAGACAGCGGCTTATGGGCATAATAATATTTATTATTTTAAGTTTGTCAGAGATGGTACCTCATATTAGTCCAAAACATACCTACTTTTATTTATTTATTTTTTTTTTCGTATAGCCCATCTGTAGAAGGGGTGACAGTCAAAGGAGTGGTCACTGCAGAGGCGCTAACGGTAACAGTCTGAGACCCTGTATCGTTAGCTGTTCCGTTGTAGCGTGTTCCCTTGTGGCATTGTAACCATGTGGCATAACCCTGTACCCGCCCGTATCCATAGGTTGTTCCCTTGTGGCGTGAGCACAACCTATGGGAACAGGCAGATCAAAAACAAAGGTTCATTGTCCTTGTGGTGCGTCACAAGGGAACATGCCACGAGGGAATAGCCTATGGATACAGGGCCTAAAGCATACCATGTGGTATTTTTACTTCTTTATCTAACTTCTGGTTCACAAATAATGTCAGGTTTGGCCATTGACTTCTGACCTGTGAGTTGTGATGTCATCAAATATGCATGCATGAGATTATAGTCCGGAATTCATCCAACTAAAATTGAATCTCATTGGACGAGATAACGTCTTTTTTGCAAATTTTATTTTCGCGTTCTCTGCTTTCTCTGTAGTTCAGTGACTAAAATATGATCACTCGTTACCTAATAAAAATCCAGCTTGCATGACTTTGTAACTGCGCTCACTAGACAGGTTTTATGATAATAGGTTTCTGAAGCATAATGTGTCTAGAAGCTACATTTAACGAGCCACGTTTATTGTGTTAATCAATGAGTGAGGTTTTTATAGTGCCTGTATATACACTCTAAAATCAAAAGAGTGAACTTAGTCACTCTTTGATAGAGTGAAAGGTGTGAATTCACTCCATTAGAGTGATAATTCACTCCAAGAAGATTGAAATTCACTCCAAAAAGAGCGAAATTCCCATAAAACGAGCGAAGTTTCACTCTTGATGGAGTGCCTACAGTGATCGCTCTTTAAAAAAGAGCGATCATTGTACGCACTCGTGGAAGAGTGAATTTTCCCTCTTCCTGTAGTGAATTCCACTCTTTTTGGAGTGAGTTTCACTCCTCTTGGAGTGAATTATCACTCTGATAGAGTGAATTTACACTTTTCAGGCTTTTACTCTTTTCACTCTTTTACTTTTAGAGTGTATGTTATGTCCGGAACAAACTCCTCTTACGCTTCACACGGTGTAGCCCTCTCATGTCTTGATTTTAATTTAATTAAAAGTTGAACATTCAATCTAAATGAGGCCGAAAACGAGTCGTATACATAAATAGCCTGTCTGGTTTTAAGATCAAGACTTCGGTAAGTTTTGTTAAGATCGAAACTCCCCTACGAGTTAAGAAAGAATCGACGAGTCGCAATTTATGAAGAGACACCTGATTGGGCAAAGTTTATTTAAATTCGCAAGTCCCAGATGACATAATACTTGTGAGGCCGTTTGGCAAAATTGTAGTTTTTAGTTTTGTAGGTCATAGGCAAGGTAAGTAAAACAATGGCAACAGTTTGTTTTCACATAGCATACTACCAATTTTTCTATCACGGGACTAAATGCGACGATTCATTTTTTGCGTGACCTCAGGATGAACCAATTTTGCATTGAAATTGGAATGGGTGCTTAGTCTTCATACTCAACAAAAAAAAAATGACAAACTACAGCAATACTGCTTCGTCAAGACTTGGAAAAGTCAGATGCTGGCCGACGCCGCTATAAGTCTTCTGTAGCAAGACACCAAATCTTCAAGTTTATTAAAACCAGTTTCTAACTATACTGTAAAATTTCTTTACAGACTAGATCATTTCGTGGCATCAAACCAAACACTGCGATGGATCAATGATGAGGACACTTGAATTCGAATTTAACACAACTTAGGACTTTTTGTAATTGAGGACTAAACTCGATTTACTCATAAATTAAATATACTTGAACTGTGGCCACAGTGCCCGTACAAAAATTTGAGGCGATAAGTTCCAAATTCTCAGGTTTCCAAGTGTTTTTTCCAAGGGTTATCAGACGTTTTTGCATGAAAACCTGTATTTCCCTTGACATTGACGCAGGTTGACCATTTGCCACAGGTCCGACACAAATTTGCTACAGGTTCGACACAGTTTTTACATGAAAAACGTGGGGTGATTAAAACTAGTGTTAACAAAGAATTCTTCGACAAAACCAGTGGCTTAGTGATATTAAAGGCAAGGAAAGGTGTGCCAAATCCGTGTCAAACCTGTGTGTAGAAGGTTCCAAAAACGCCGGTTTGCCACCTAAGAACATGCATGATTTCTTCTGTTTTCCACGTGTAATCAAACATGGTTGCAGACATAGGTAGACGCACCTTTTTTGTAAGGGTGTTATACTTTAAATAATGAGAACAATTTCGTAGCCTGCTTCACATGATGTCCTAAGTTAAGCATCCCTAGAATGGTGATAGACATAATTCTTCGTCGCCTTTAGGGTTGAAAGGGAAAGTCACTGAAAACAGGGCAAGATGACATTATCCTGTCCAGTTGCATCTGGTGACGAAAGATCTTGAAGAGATAGCTCTTTTTAACTGAGCGCGGTAAGCGAAGAGAACTTCTAGCTTTCACAACCTTTCAATATTTAAACGAATTCGAAGGCTAAGATGAAAAGTTATCACAATTCGAAGAAAAAAGTGTCATAAGAATGACACTTGTTATACACTAGATTGTAACAGGGTGATGAAACAATTGATCAGAATGGCACAGAATTGATGCAAATTGGGCGAAGTCTCTTTAATGTGGTGAATACAAAGAAATATCAGGGATATATTTTACATTCAGGATCTTAAAACTGACTCCAGCCAATGAAGTTTCAAACGAACACGTTTAAACGCCGACCGAGGATTAGGAAATGGGACACCGATTTTTATTCCTTGCGTTAGCAGAAGGGATCCATGTAATGGTGTGTGTAATGATGTGTGTGTTTAATGTGATGCGTGAGTACGTTTGTGTTCAAGACATGAAGCCTTTCTTGTAAACACAATGTCTCAAGAGGGGCAAGTGTGACTCAGAAATATTTGGTGTGTGGGTTGGTCATATTAATTAGATGCTCCCTAATGTTTCTGGTAGAGTTCAAAGGTCATTTGGGGTCATTAGAGATATGTCAAGTCGAATAACTGTGAGGGATTTCATACGCAGGAAGTGCATTGATCGTACTCAGAAGATAAACCCTATATTGTTTTTGGTTTAGGTGAAAGGTCATTGAGACCACCAAAGGGCAGAATGTAAAAACCTTATGAACACGATATTTCAAGGTGGGTAATAGTAATCTCATACTTGGCATGTATTTTGTTCATATTTAGAAAGACCTTGTCAATTCTGGTGAAGGTCAAGGGCCTTTTGGGGTCATCAGAGGTCAAACGGACAAAACCTTATGAAAATGATATCTCAAGATGCGTAACAGTGAGGGATTTCACACCGCAGGATGTACATTCCCCGTATTAAGTGAAAATGGGGAAACGCTTTCATTTTTTGGTGGAGTTCAAACGTCATTAAGGCTCAACAGAGGTTAAAAGGTTAAAAACCCTGCAACATGATGTTTTTAGAAGGGTGGCATTGGAGGATCTTGTATTTAACGTGTGCATCACGCATATTTCATAGATGAACCCAGTCCTCATTTTAGTGGAGTCATTAGAGGTGAGAATTGAAAGCCTTGCCCTTGCAAGCACAATATAGCTTATCAATGAGGGCAACTAACTGTGATGGATCTCATACATGTTGCAGAAGTTTCATTACCAATGTTGAGAAGTTATTGGTTATTTGAGAACACTGGCAATTTGCAAAAACAGATATTTCAAAGGCGAGCAATCACTAAGCCTTTTGGCTTTCTAGTTGAAATTAAAGGAATTCTCTGGAATTCGTTTCAAAGGAATTATAGTCAGGAAAGATTGCAAACTCAAACATTACCAAAGTAGCAACGACAAGCAGGAGGGATAAAATATGTCAATGCCCTCAAAATGACGTCAGATGAGTTCTTTATTAAGACATTGCACTGACGGGGTAGCAAACAGACCTAAGATGAGAGGATGGCACCCATTAGAGTCACAGGGAAATCATTTCAGTTCGGAATTATACAGAAATTGGTTTAGATGCGAATGTTATCTTGTAGCAGTTTTATAACTAAGCGTATGAAACAAAGCATGTGATAAGATCTTCCATGACTAATTAAGATGAAGAGCTCACTCACAGGAGAAGGTATGCGCATTTTCAAAAGTCAAATCACAAGGGATTCTGACAGAGCTTTTTGTAATCGATTTACTTGACGTTAAGTCTGGTTTAAAAGCGGAAACCTGCGTTGCTAATGCAGCTTTTGCATAGTGCATACATAAGCAAAAAAAAAAAAACACACACACACACACCTGACAAACCATGTCGTCGTAAATACTTTGTGCTTTCAAGAACTGATACTCCGAATTTTCCTGCAAAGTTTCATGGAAAGTTGAAAACAAGACTTTACAACATGGTGTGGTACAGTATTATCGTCAATTAACTTCGTCAATTTGAATTAATAATTAAAAACGAGACACTACTTGGGTCCATCGGCATTTGCTTAGACTCAAAGATCTGAGAGGAGTTGTAAACAGATCTGTAACTTCTGAGTATATTACGAGTTGGTTAACAGAAGCACCTCATTTCAGTGTCTACATGCCTCTTCATAGTCAGTAGTTTTGTGAAGAAAGTTCACCACTTTTGTACATTGTATACATCTATTGGTAGGTACGACTCTCTGCGTTCACCATGAGAACCTAAAATATTGTACAGACTACTACGATAATTACATGAAGATGATCGATGAGGTAAAATCATGGACTTCCTATATACATGGACAGAGCATGTAACGCGTACGTCCTAAAGGTAGATTGTCGTCACCGACTAAGACAAAAAGGCGCACCAAGATGGCCGCTGCGAAGCTATAATTTGTATGATTTAACGACGACTCTGCAATAGTTTAAACAAAAGTTAAACTTGAACAGTTGAATGGCTAACAATAATATATTCCTGCAATACGTGTAGTAATTTTGACCTTACCTTGTATTTTTTCGAAAGTATTTGAACTTCCTTGCAAAATCTGTTGATTTACTTGAGTAAGTCCAAACTTTAACACAAAACAATAGCAGACAGCCATCTTGGTGCGCCTTTTCTCACATTGTCGTTAGCGACAATCCACCGTGCAGTATGCTCTGTCCATGTATAAGAAGTCCGTGGGTAAAATCCTTTTTGGATGATTGGCTGTATTGGTTTTACAAACGCTGCGCATCACCAGGTTTAAGAGGCAATCTCCAAAGATCTACAGAATAGAAATTACAATAAAATCGAATAGTAATGCAAATTTGCAGCCAAATAAAAATAACGTATCTCGGGCATACCTTCTCAAGTTGAGGTTTGAGACCTGGATAATTCAAAACATGAGGTGTTTTGCTTATACGATTTAAATAACCTCTGAATAAGAGAGATGTTTTGAAAGTTTGGGACGTGATTGGTACATTGCAATCTTCTCGTCTTAGATATCTGGTGTCAATTCACGTCAAACAGAAGTGTCCAATTATGATGCTGTGTAGAAACGGAAAGACCATTATGATAAAGCGTTTGAAGAACAGAAGATGATTGTTACTGAAGCATCGGTGTTATGATGTTAGAAGAAGGCGACATCATGCAGTTGTTAGTTAATGCTTCACAAACGGGGCAAAGAGGATAGACGATGACTCTTTATACAGTTTGGGAGATAACCTCTTTCGGGGGAAAATGGTTTTTCACCCGATCTGGGGAAAATACGGCCATGGGTGGCGCCATTTTTAAATTTTATCCCTTGATGCTTTGCGATCCGACCGCGCAATTTAAACGGAAACAAACGTTCAAAACACCTGGAAAATTTAATCGGTCTTAGGAAAGAGAAATTTTGGGATATTAAGAAACTTTGTTGGTTTGGTAGTTCACCGCGCAAATTTTGAGATATCGAGCAATTTTGCCACGTTCTGTGTCCTAAGCTTAAATTATAGACTCGACACAGCCGCAAGATTTGTTCAATTTTTCTGCAAAAAGTAGTGTAAGTTACTCGTGCTAGCAATTGAGTCCATTAGTACGTTCTGGAAAGTTTCTTAAGATTTCTGTCTGTGGTGGTGAACAATTACCTTGTATTTGAACATATCCACATTTATAAAACAAAGCGACAACTGTGAAGAGGTACACACTAAGTGCTCATGAATATTCATGCTGCAAATTTTCTCCCGATCGGGTGCATTCTCATTTTCACCCGAAAACGGTTATCTCCCGAACTGTTATAATGAAAATACTCTTGGAAAGCTGGATAAGCATGAATTAAGAGCCTCGATCAACCACTTGAATGGGCTACTGAATTTAAGTGTACTTCAATTCAAAAAATCAAATATACATGTAAAAGAGCATGAATGAATTCAGTCTAACTTCCATTTTCGTAGGACATTCCTGAGTTGAGATACAAAATGTTGAAGTTTATTCACTCAGCTTAAAATCTGTTATGTCACTCTTGTGCTAATCAAATTACAATCTTTGAATCATTTCATTGGTTTTCTGAGAGTTAATGCTCTTTGTATCACACTTTACCTTGAACCAAGGTGTGATAGCACTCTTACTCCTATGGGGTTATGCCCTCTCTGTGCAACATGAGATGCAGGCAAACAAGAAGTATTCAAGGTCATAAATATTTTTAAATTCAAAAGGAAACAAAGCAAGTTATGTGAGTTGTACAACAAAAAAGTCACAGATAATTACATAATGGACTAATTTGTTTTAAGTGAATGAATTTTAACGTTTTTGATTTCGGCTCAACTTAAAATTTCCATCAGATATTAATTGTTTGGAAAATGAAACTGATGATTTTCAAGGACACAATGAAGATTGGAAAAGCAAAGGATATGCCTTACATTAGGCATGTGGCATATTTCTCCTTAGATATCCCAAAATTTGCATATTGAGCTCATGTTTTTGCGTGACTAAGTGCAAATCAAAAATTACCCTGTGAATAAGTGGAGAAATTTTAGCTTTTATTGACTCAACAATGGAACGAGCAATGACACTGGGAGTTGGATGAATAACATCTATTTTTGCAACCTGTAAAATATATATTTTAAAATTTTAGACTTGAGGTAATATTGACTATGGGTATATGGTAGATAAAAAAGAAAAATATTAGCCATATTTTTTTAATCATATTAAAGATTTAATCAATTTTTCTATTGCAAGGCGATCGATATGGACATTAACGAATTCAACCCCTTGAAAGTGGACGTTATGACTTGGCCGATAGCGTGACGACTTGGCCGATTTTACAACAATAGAAAACCACAGACAACAATAGCTGGTCACTGGGCCATGTAATCTGCAACAATGTTGCTTTTTATCAGTTGTGTAACAAGCAAGGACTTCAAGGGCAGTGTAAGTTTGTCCAAGCTTCAATGGAGTGGATTCTCTAATGGAGTCAGATTGCAGATGTTAGGAAGTTATATAACTAACTCACGTGTACGAAACTAACCAGATTGCAACGACTATTGTTAAAGGGAAATATTGCGTTTTAAATGCCCCAACATAGCATTGAAAGTAAATGGTTCTAGTCATTTTCAAATCTTTCGGTTTCAATAAACCCCAGCAATAGCGTCTTCTCCTGAAAATATTGGGCACAAGAAGAGTTACAGAAGTTGCATCTCTTTAAATGTTGAAAGTTTGGGTGAAAAAATTATTCTTGAGCAACAAACAACTGAATTTCTATCTGAGGGAAATTTATTCCTTGAAAGGAAGGCTACCATACTGCCTTATATGTAATTATTTATCACTCTTTGCCAATAAATATTGGTTTGAAAAGGATGAAATTTCCTTGTAAAACAAACGCAATATTTACCTTTTTTAAGAGAGTTATAATTTAAGAGAGTTATTTATTTATTAATTAAGAGAGTTATAATTTAATGTTTGTATTAACCAATGACCATTTTGTAAGCGTTTGGCGCAAAATTGAGCGAAATTCAAGAAACAGTCAGAATAGAACCAGATTTGCAAAGGGTCGGTGCTTATATACCACAAGTTTGGACAGGAAGATGCCAATTGTATTGCCTTTCTGAGCTATACTCAGTTCAAGTCCCGTATGTGGTAACACACTTACAAGGTATGCGGAAGTGACCAATGGGTCAATTGAAATTCAAGAAGACATCTAAGTTAAACTTCTCAAACGAAGGTGCCGAATGAAAGAAGATTGGGTCCCAACGCCCTGCTTACATTAATCAGAACTGAATTGGGAAACGTTTCCGAATTAATAATAAAATAACGGCTAGACCAACTGCATAGTCAAGTGGTTAGAGCATCCAACTTGCATTCCGAAGATATGCGGCCGAAAACTTTAAAAATGGAACCTACTGCCATTGTTCTTGGTGATAAGCATAAGCAATCGAGAAGGGAAAACAAGCAAGTGAAGAAACCGGAAAGGGTCGTGGCCGGCCCGACTAAAACCAATTGGTTAGAAACTGAGTAGTTAAATCTTATCTGACTGCCAAATAGCTAATACGTATGCCTTTCTTCTTTACTGAAGTCTTTCTTCTGCTTGCGTACTTTCTAAACCTCCCTTGAAACCTGTTAAATATTTATTACGTCATTCAGTGCTCGATAAAGATTGGACACATTTCAAAGTAGGTGCAACTATTTCTCTTGTCAAAAAATACCGTTCCTCAAAGTTTAATATACAGTAAACATCTAGTTACGTAAAATACACTGTAAAACAAACAGCAAAACTATTTTCGGCTTCTTTTAATTATAATTATTTTTTTAGAAGTAGAAGGCACATTTGTCCACGTGAAAATGGTCTCGCCTGGTGGTGAGTCATCACACACAATTCCAATGAAGGACTGCATTGGCTTCTGACAGTGGCCAATAGGTCTATGAAGTCATTCAGTAAATTAGGAGCACCAATGCCAACGAAACATAGTACACGCCAGCAATTAACTGCATGATCCTACTCAAGTTTTTTTTAAGTTGATAGCAACTCCCTGCTTCAAACAAAATTGAACAAGAAACTTAGAGAGGGAATAATAACCGAAGAAAAGGAGAAAAAAGAAAATAGAGCATCACTGCAGAGACTTTCTTAGAAACATTGTTAGCGATCTCTTCTGGGTCAGTATGACAGCTGGTACAAAAACAAAAAGATTGCATTAACTCTCACAAAGCTTAAATGTAAATTTTCAAAAGCAGTTCAATCAATTCGATTGAGCTCCTTTTTCATAGAGCCCAATAATTTAAATCTTTTCAGTTTGTAAAAGGTGAAGGAGCTCACTTTTCAAATGTTTCTTTTAAAAATCCTTCACATCCTGCCTCTTTTCACCTAGAGGGACACTACGCTAAATGAAAGAGAAAACCAATAAGCAATTTCGGCAATTCGTTGCCGCATGAATTGTGGGGGCACATCGCGGGATACACGAACAGAGCTCATAAAAGTACGGCCTTCCCTTGTTTCGTTAGTTCGTGTATACAACACTAACAAAGTTCCTGGCCAACTTGAACGAAAACAGGGATCTCTGTCCTACTTTAGGTCAGATCAGAATGCAAATTTTTACGCCAAAAAGACAATTTAAACACATTCCTCTGCAGTCTGCACTAAACCACACTTGAGGTTCCTCCTCATGTTATGAATGGATTAAGAAAGAATGATTTCACGAACTGTTCATGTCAATCCAAATTTGAGGGTCCTTTCAATATTGGGGGAGGGGGTGATTAAGCTGGAAGTGAGCAAGTTTGATGGGTTGCGGTTGGGATGGGGTCTCATCCGATGTAATATAGTGCACAGCTATTGCGTGATTCTAATAGGTTAGGTTAGATGGGTGTAATGGAGTGCGAAGAAAGCTGATTGAGCTTCCCCTAATCTTTATTGATTCCTTGCCGAAGGCAGGCAAGGGATCCATGTGATGGTGATGTCGTATGTGTGCAGGTGTGTGTGTGTGTGTATGTATGTGTATTTGTGACACATTGCTCGCAATCGCGATATCTCAAGATATAGGAATGACTAACATTTTTTATATTGGGTATATAGATTTGTCATGTTGAGAGAAAGTACCCTATGTTTGTGGCGGAGGTCAAAGGTAATTTGAGGTCACCAGAGGTCAAAGTCTGAAAAGATATCTCAAGTTAGGAATGACCGACACTTTTCATATTTGGTATATAGATTTGCCATGTTGGGAAAAAGAACGCTATCGTTTTGGCGGACGACGTCAGAGGTCATATGAGGTCACCAACGGTACATTTGCGAAAACCACCTAAAGTGCTTGTAATCGCGATATCTCAAGATATAGGAATGACTGACATTTTTCATATTGGGTATATAGATTTGTCATATTGAGAGGAAGTACCCTATCGTTTATGGTGGAGGTCAAAGTCATTTGAGGTAACTAGAGGTCAAAGTCTGAAAAGATATCTCAAGTTAGGAATGACCGACACTTTTCATTTTTGGTATATAGATTTGCCATGTTGGGAAAAAGAACCCTATCGTTTTGGCGGACGACGTCAGCGGTCATATGAGGTCACCAGCGGTAAATCTGCGAAGTGTTTGTTATCGCGATATCTCAAGTTAAGGAAGACCAGCACTTTTTATATTTGGTATACCTTTGCCATGTTAAGACAAAGTACCCTATCGTTTTTAGGAGGTCAAAGGTCATTTTAGGTCACCAGAGGTCAAAGTCTAAAAAGCTTGTAATTGCGATATCTCAATTTAGGAATGACCGACACTTTTTATATTTTATTTATGGATTTGCCACGTTGAGAGGAAGAACCCTATCGTTTTTGGTGGACGTTCGAGGTCATATGAGGTCACCAGCGGTAAATCTGCGAAAACCTACCAAATTGCTTGTAATCGCAGTATCTATGTGAACACTGTATGGGTGCTTTCACCATAGCAAGAAAGAGAGATCAAATAAAGAGTTCTCTTTCGGCAAAGAATTTATTAAGCCTTTGGGCTTTCTGATATTTAAACTATCATGATAGCTTCCTCATAAACTTGAATATCCATGTGTTGTTGTGGAGAGTAGTAAAGCCGACCCAACCTCCCCATTTTTAATCACCATCCTAGGCAGAAGTATAAGAGTTCCCCTTCCCTTTGAAAGTTATCGCGCAAATACCTCTCTTTTCAAATTTTTTCAAAACTTCGAAAATTCCGGACCTTGCATACTTTGCTTTTCGTATGTCCTATACATTTCATTGGATTATTCCATTCTTCATCAGAAAACCAAATTTTCTCTTACAGCAACTTAAAATGATCTGATTGTTTTGGGTTTAAACTTGTACGAGAGCCACAAAGGCTTTGAGATTACTTTGTTGCTAGGGATAATTTGCATGGATACCAACGACAATGAATTGCTTCACGACCGGTTCCATTTTTGCCGGACGCCGTATTGATCAATTGCCGGATAGCCGCATTGCCATTGTCGTACATTCTAAAAAAGTTGGTTAAAAAAGCTTACCAACACTGGTCACGTATGTCAAATACCTGAAATTGGTTAAAGTTTACCCAATAATTGGTGATTAATGGGCTATCCAAGATGTTTTTTACCACTTAATTGGGTAACCAGTTTGTGGAGTAACCAAATGAGGACAACACATATTGGGGGAAAACTTTACCCAATTTCAGGTATTTGACATGCGTGACCAGTGTTGGTGATTTTTTTAACCAACTTTTTAAGAGTGTATCATTTTTTTCTACATTAGTGAAATTTTTGCCCTTTGCCGTAGTATTTGCCGTTGCCGGACAAGTATGAATGTTCCTTAAAAGATGTTTCTTTCTGGACGCACTTAAATACTATCCTGCATCCCACCCCCCCCCCTTCACTCCCCGGGCCCATCTCGTAGCAACTGTTGTTATTACGTGCACTTTTGTTTCATTATCCATAGCGTGCCCATCTCTATGTAAACTCCTCTGTATGCAGCGTAATTTCCTTAAGCGTGCCTTAAACCTATGTAAACGCTTTCGTTAAGTTACGCCATTGTAATGAACATGTGTAAACGCTTTTTTGTTGTTGTTTCAATCATATTATGAATATGCAACACTGAAGCCTAAAATAATATAAAAGATACTTTTCTACTCATAAAATATACTTTTTAACCTAGGAGCTTGTCAGAAGCTTCAGACACAAAACGAGAAACAAAAAATAACAAAGAAAAAACAAAAAACAAAAAAACACACACAAAAACCAAAGAAAACTAACATGAATAGTTTCTTTTTGTGTAAAAGGGTTTCAGTTGGATATGTATTGTAGGAGTTCAAACCTATTGAAGCTAGGTTATTTCAAAAAATAAGTTAGGTTATTTTCCTCTATAATTTTCCACTCTATCAGCTTTAGTGATGGTGCACGTTCGCGATATGGAATCAGAGGGTAGGTCATTCAGATACCTAGAAATGAGAGTGAACCGTTTCAAATACTGGATCAGCGCATATTTTTCTTGACAAGATTGATGGGCCTCACTCTTTGTTATCTCATCGCTCCTTGAGGAGGATGAGATATTGTGGTCACTTTGCCTATGGGGCTATATATGGCAATGCCAGCCTTAATCGCAATGGTTACCATGGTAACGGTAAATTTTCTTAATTTACTAGTCTCAAGGTCTATCCCATGGTGGGGTACCCCGGGGTAACTTAAGGTCCAAGGATGAGGGAGGGGTCAAAACCTGTCCGTGTGTGTGTGTGTGTGTTGGTGGGCCTGTAGACGATACCTTGCCTGGTGCAGCTCGTAACTGGCGTAGCTACCCGAAAATTCGGACACTACAATGAGCTCTGCCACGTTTCCTTACGGGGAACAGTTCTCTGTACCCCGTAAGGCATTGAATACGGGTATATGCTGGGTGAGTGTGGGTGTGTGTGTAAGTCCAATTTTGTTTTCCTAATATCTTGTAAACGGCTTGGCCGATTTTCTTCAAACTTAGTAGGATGGTACCTTAGGTGGAACAATAGCATTTAAATGCACAACCGGAAGTGAACGTGAAAGGTTACAGGTCAACAGTCAAATTTAGTGAAATCACCTTCTCTGCTTTATTTCCAAAACGAAACGTCCTCCTGACACGAAACTTCACACATATGATGATTGCATCTAGACCTACCAAAATATGTGGTTGCCTTAGCAACAGAGGTCAAAGGTTACGTGATAGAGTGGAACAAAAATTTTCCAAGTGATAATTTGTTCGTAAAACATCCTTTTTGTCTTTTAAACTCCTCCTAGTGAGCTGGACCGATTCTTTTAAAAAATGGTAGGTGGGTACCCTAGGGTGCGAACTTATGTCCCCCAGACCCTCGAAAGTAAGGGTCAAAGGTCACATTTTGCAGAAGACTATTTTTATGTACTATTTTGTACTAAAACTTCAAATGAAAACATTCATTTTACATGAAACTTCACAAGTACAGTAGAGTAGATTAGTTCTACCAAAATATGTAGTTTCCATGGCAGCCAAGATCAAAGGTCACGTGACAGGGAGTCAAATACTTTTTTGTATTTACTATAATTTTAAACGGAAGCATCCCACAAACCTGAAAAATTAAGTGCAATAGCCTAGGCATGACAATTTGTCCCGATATGTGTGGTTGTCATGGCAACCAAGGATAAAGTTCACGTTACAGATGGTCAAAGGTTAATGTTTTGTAACTAGCGTGTTTTTCATCAATTAACATAAACAAGCTAGATGAGCCTCAGGCCTAGTCTAGTACTTCGTAGTAGCAGTCTCGTCTTCACAACTCAAATTCTTATTTCACTAGCTTGTATGCTGCAGTAAGATTTTTTTAAGTTCCCGCTAGCACTTCACTTTAATAGCCCTTATATCTAGAGTGTTCCCATATGTTCTAAACAGACAGTTTTTTCGCTCCAAAGTTGCTGTAACTCTTAGGCCTAGTAGTATGAAAGTTTAACCTATAGGGCCAAACTTGAAATCTGAATCTGGTTAACGGTATTTGGGCTAGGTCTGGGGGTTAGGCGTGGCTAGACCTACACCATTCATAGGCTTGGGTTATAACCCAATATATGAAACTGTGGGTGAATAACATTAGGTTAGGCATAGGGCCTACCTATCTTACATATTAGTGCCCTTAAAACTTGGCGGTTCTGAAGCATCGACAAAGAAACGTACGTGACAATTTCCTTGCCACGGGCTAGGATTCGCCACAGGCCAGCACGCAGAAATGTTTGTGCGTCGGCCGGAAATCTTCTTCGCCACGTGTTCAACATGGCGCACGCGCCCAGTTTCTTAATTGATGTGGTTATCAGCTCGACACACATAAAGTTTGCCTTCCCTTCAAAATGGAGAATACGCCCAGCTAGAGCGTGAATAATAACAATTACGTACTTGTCTAAAGCGTCCCTGAAAGCGTCTAACTTTTATAATCGTTGCGTCCATATCCAAATCAGTTTAGTGAGCCATCCCTTCCGATCATGTTAACTTCTAACTTACAAACTTACTGAAGGATCTGTGCTTTTCTGTAATGATCCGATACTTTTTACAGCTCTATAACCACCTTGCGCACATGTTAGCGATGAGATATGCAACTCCGTGGATTGCCCTCGTGTTTTTTTTTTTTTCTTTTCTTTTCTTTTCTTAAGCCCGATAAGTTTGTACGTAAACCTCCCACTCCCATCGTACATTGATTTGCCTAAACTTTTTCAAAAACTGTTTCAGATAAGTTTTGTGAAAGTCGTCCACTCATAGGCTCTGGTTCTTCGGCGTGCCGGGTAATTCTAAGGAAAGAATTTATGCACGGTACTGAATCTAGTAAGATTGTAACGTAAAAATTTACTATGCACTATAAAGCCCGCAAAAATAGCACTAGACAGGCAGAATCCCAGTAGAAAAGTTTTATCAGCATCGATACTACTTTTCAGTTTCAAAAATTATTAAAACAATTACACAAAGCACAACATGTCGTTTTCAATGAACAACACTGTTTTCCCTTCGATGCACACGTGTTTTGAATTGCTTCACTATATATAACCAGAAAGTCAAAAGGCTAAGTGATTCCTTGCCGCTGAAATGTAAGGCCTTTTTTCCCATTGACATTGCTTTGCAATGTTTTTCAATTAACAGGGCTCCATAATGTGCCCACAAAGTACACATGCAAGACATCCAATTTTCCTACATTGAGATCCCCCTTGCCCGTTGTGAACCAAAATGACATTTGACCTCCACCAAAAACTTCTGGGACCATTTATTCACTATGTGCCATCTACATGACAAGTTACGGGACCCTACAAGTGACCTTTCTTGAAAGACGGTGCAAGAAAGCTTGTCAGGCTTTGAACGTGCTGACTCCAAGTGAACTTTGACCTTTGGGAAAATCGAATGGGATCATCTCAATAAAATCAACCTACAGACCACATATGGGAACAGTCACATGTTCTTGAGATATCGTGTTTACGAATTTTTGACCTCTTGTGACCCCAAATGACCTTTGACCTCTTCCAAAAATAGGGATCATCTACTCCATATGACCAACCCACACACCAAATATGAGGTTAGTCACACTTACCCTTCTTGAGATATCGTGTTTACAAGCCAAAGCGTCACACACACACACATTAACACACACACACACACGACATCACCATCGCATAGATTCCTTCCCTGCCTTCGGCAAGGAATCAAAAACAACATTACATTACCTAGATAGACTTACGTCTCTTGTGTGTAAGCACAACAATTTATTAAGGCTTTTAAAATCGTAGAATCAAATAGCTGCATGTGCCCAATAGAATTAAAAAGAGTGATCGACTCTCCATTTCTGGGTGACTGATGTTATGACATGACAGGATATAACAGATTACTGGTATTGTATATCGTAGGACTGTCAAATTGCCATGTTATAGAAAATTAGGCTAAGAAAACTAGGGGCGGGTCTGGGTCAAATGCATGGGGCATGGAAGTACTGCGTACTTCGGATGTAATATTTTCATGTACTTTCGAGCGTGGCAGATATGTCTTATTAGTAACGTTTCTGTGAAGGAATTAAAATACAAGCAAGTTGTGACGTAGAATTTGGTTGACCAACTCACGAAATTTGAATCGTCTGATTTTTAGATAAGCTAGCTGCTGCGTAGCTCGCAGATGATAGAGAAAATCAAATCGGTTGACAGGTATAACTACCAGGCCAATTCCTCCAAAGCAGAGCTTCAAATGAATGATTTTGAAGGCAGTCAATTCTAAGTCACGTCAAACTTTAATTTCTGTAGTAGTCAGAAATTCTCGAGTGGCCAATCTCTTTGATTTACAGCAAGTTGAAAGCATGCATACTACTTGTAGCTGATATTACTCAGCTTGTACTGTAATGAGAGTGTTTTGATTACATGCTGGGATCTTAAATACTCATCTTGAAGCAATAAACTGAGATAATTGTGTCTGGATGAGGATGAGTTTTAGACAGTCGTGGGATGGGCTTAAGTAAGGAGGTTCGGCGTTACAGAATTCCTCCCCTTGAACGATGGACATTTATACCTTCCGAATCCAGCAGAGAAATGACGCATTTTTTGCGGTGAACCTTAAGATACTGGGCATCCAGCTCCGGAAGATTCTTGAGAATTGATTTGTTTTTCCATGTGAAGTATGGATAGAATCGAATTCAGAGGCTAAATTATTTACCAAATGGATCTCGAAAAATGAAAATCGGTTCAGATTTAGTAAAGTTATACACGAAAATGAAATTAAATATATCTAGATAAATCTGTCAAATTATTGATATTTGGGACAAAAGAAACAACATATGGAATAAGTACTGTATGATTCAGAATCAACAAAAAAACGTATTAATAATTACAAAACGAACATTATTTCCTGATATTTTCAGCATTGACGAACACCCCTAGTCATTGTTTGGGCTGTGAACACCTGACAGCAATCTCAATGTCAATTGGTTATTTCCGGTTTTCTATCGTAAAAATATCGGCCAAGTCATGATGCCATCGGCCTAGTCATGACGCCGAGATTCAAGGAGACAAATTTTCTAATGGTAAAATTTTGCTGATTGACTGTAGGCAAAGATAAGCTACAGGGATTATGCTTTTGCTAGACGCGTTTAGACCGTGAAAGATAACTACCCGTTCTCTCCTGTAGGGTAGGATAAAAATGGAGGCTGACTTTGAAACACATGTGTGAAAAATTGAAGGTATTATTCTTGCATAAGTTCCAGGAGGATCTCAACTAGAGGCGTGTCAAGACATTTTAAATTTTTGCTTGAAGTTTCCGAAATAAGGCAGAGAGTTGAATGAAGGACGCTCTTATAAGTGAAGGGCAAGGGTCACTGACCTAATCGTAGACAACGAAAGAATTTAGAAAGTCGAAATGATTGATTGAATTATTGCCTTGGGCTCAGGTTCAAGCAGAAATGCCCGGTTTTCGAGATTGATTTGGAGATGGCGCTATTTATGAAAAGAAAGTAGTCCATGGTTCAATAATGTGTTTTACTTTCTTGTTGTATAACTCATAGCCATATGACTAGCCCACGGAGCGGACGAAGCCTCTTTCGTTCAGTTCATCGCTACGTAAATCCAACGGGGGGGGGGGGGGGGGTTATGACCTTGAATTAATTTTTCTTGCAGAAGCACGGTGGAGAGAGGTGTAGTACTGTAATTAGTTAGTTAGTTAGATGAAGGTTTTACGGCCCAATTTCAACCTATTGGTTCAAGTCGAGTCGGCCACGGCCCTTTATTCTAATTGTGGCTAACTGGCTTGTTATATGTCTATTCCATTGCTTATGCGGAGCACCACGTGCAAGGACAGGTTTCCTTTTTAGAGTCTTTGTTATGACTTGACCTGGGAATCGAGCCCGGGCCTTCCGCCTTCCGCAAGTTATCCTGCCTGTGTCTAGTTGAGGGGGATATACTTTTCCCTAGAAGGTGAAAGTGCGTGTCGGCAATGTCTAGTGAGAGCATATATCGTTCCCCACACTATACAAACCTTATCTAGAAATTAGACACTTATTCTGTCCCACTTTGCAACTGTTTGAAATTCTAAACATCTTAGTGATTAAACATGAAATTTTAAGCAATTATAACATGCTTAAAATTGAAATGCTAAGGAATTGGACAAGTGTCTAACATCTACTAAACGTGTTCACAAAGTACGGGCTAATAGTGTTTGAAAACGTTTCATTCCTGATAAACACTTTTAAGGGTTCATAGTTTACATGGTCCTACGTCAAATCGTATACTGCGTGCTTCGTGTCCCCAACAAAACGATCGACCGTTTCGATTGGACCTAAAGGAAATGTTAAACTGAAAAAGTTCATTTATGCAAAACTATTCCTTCTGTTTGGACAGTCTTCTGACTGAGGCTTTGCTCTGTCACGATGGTGTTTGTTTGGGATCCTCTTATCGGGATGAGCTATGTTGCCCACGCGCCTTCTACGTATATCAAGTTCATATCCTCGCGAAAGCGAATATTATACATAAAGCAAAAGCGGAGTTAATTAAATTTGTTATATGCGCGGTAGTCACTGACGGATGATTTGTATTAGATGACCAATCACATGACTACTTGTAGGACGTTCCTTTCCCTTGATGATAATTTCAAAGTGATAAACCTTTATTACGATTTTTTGCAAAATCAGAGTTATTTATACTCTGGCACAGAAGTGTTGATTAATTTGTAAAATACCGTCGAAAGCAAATACCAAAACTTTTGAAGAGGATGATATTCAAAGGAAGCCGATTTTTATTCGAAGTTGTTGATAAAAGGAGGCAACGGAAGTCATTCATTCTAGAGAATTTAGCCGTGCTCAAACATAAACTACCTTGAAGCTCATATGATTTATGGCCTTGAAATTTTGCACTAAGAGAATGTGTATCATAGCGCGGGAGGGGCCTGAACACATTATTCACTAAAGAGCCATTTGGCATAGCAGGAGGATGACATAGAAAAGAGCTAGTTTAGAAATGACAAAACGCACTAAACAGACTGCATGCAGATTTTAATTAAGTATCCCAACTGTTACTAACTGATGGTCAAATAGATATTGCACAAGGGGAAAAGATTTTTTTTTTTTCATTTTTTTTAATGTTTTTTTTTTTTTTAATTTTGATTTTATGGTTACTAAGGTAGCGTGTCAATAATAAAGGTCAAGAATCCCCAAATTTATTTCGAAGCAGCAGCTGAAATTTACATTTTTCTCATTTCTCTTCAAAATATCTTTCATTATATATTTTATTACTCAATATAATATTGCAATATTGTAGTATACTTCTAGTAAATTTCCCATTTTAGGAGGAAAAAAATGTTGTCACATTTCTCTCAACAGCCAATCAAAAAACAGGATAGTCTAATAAAATATTCCAAGGTTGGTTAATTGAATTTCCCCTTCAAGATCAAAGGTCAATGAATTAATCTTTCTATAAGCTCTGCCTAGAGCCTTAAAAACTGCATGTATTATTACGTGGTGGTAAGGTACCCCCTACTTTCAATGTCATACCGGTAGTTTATACATCAGAGGTTAAAGGTCATGCCAGCTTCATTGATCTGTTGATTGAATTTACTGGGTAAAATCATGTATAACACACACAATATGAAAGATCACCTATACACCCTAAAAATAAAATGAGTGAAATTTCACTTGTAGAAGAGTAAAAGATATCAAGTGCACTCCACCCGGGTGGGGAATCCTCACCAAGAAAAGTGAAATTCACCCCAAATGAACGGAGTGTCACGTTTGATGGAGTAGCTACAGGGACCACTCTTAAAAAGATTCATCCTTGCAGGCAATCGTTAAGGAGTGATCTTTATCTCCTCTTCTGGGAGTGAGTTTAACTTTTCTTGGAGTGTAATAGCACTCTAATGGGGTGAATTTGCGCTTTTCTCTCTATTAAAAAGTCCTATAGGCACTCTTTCAAGAGTGAAACTTCCTTTTTTTTTGAGTGAATTGCACTCTTCTTGGTGTGAATTTCAGATCCTTTGGAGTGAACTTTATCATTTTCACTCTTCTAACGAGCCTTTCACAATCTTGAAATTGAAAGAGATAACCTCATTTTGAATGATCTGTAACCTACCCTTCCATTTCGTATTGAGAGCACTAAACAAGAAGAACACTATTTATCAAAATGATTAATCATTTGGGCTATTCGCCCATTTTTGGCACATAGCATGCAATGCAATCCACATTCATGTATCTGTTATCTGCCCTCCCTTCATTCGCTGTGCGTTATCATTGCCTTGATCTGCTAACCCGCGGAGCGGCTACGAAAAAAGAACCATCTGGTGGGCGTCAACCTTGAGGGGCGGCAACTACAGAGGCGCAACGCAGTCTACTGATATGCTGGCTTTAAAAGCCCCAAACCTTTATTTGCAACTGAATATTCGCACATGCAACTTTCCAGAACTGCATACAATCACAATGACCAAACAATATTCGCTCACTGAATGGTACGATCCGATATTAGGTGGTACGGTAATGTACCGATATTAGGTGGTACGGTAATGTACCGTACGCATTTTAAATGCTTTTGAAATATCTTCAAAATGATACGGACTCAATGATTTACATTCTTGATAGCAGAACGGACAACATTTGACAAGTTGTTTTTCATTTGTCTAGTATTAGGTTTTCAAATTGCCTTTTGTGTCAAAACAATATCTCATAACGTTCCCAACTTGGTGCCACTAGTGTCGGTAACCTCGGTGTTTAAAGGGAAATATTGCATTTGTTTTACGAGAAAATTTCACTGTGTTTAAAACCAATATTTATGGACACAAATATATGATATATGATTAAAAATAATGCAGTATGGTGATGTTCTTTTGAAGAAATGAGTTTCCCTTAAATTGAAATTCAGTCATTTGTTGCTCAAGATTAATTCATTCACCCAAACTTTCAACATTTCAAAAGATGTAAGGCTTCTATACCTCTCCTTGTTCACAATATTTTAAGGAGCTGAAGCTATTACTTGGGGTATGGTTGACAATGAATGGTTTGATGATGTCTTGAACTATTTTCTTTGAACGCTATGATGGACCATTTTAAATGAAGTGTTTCCCTTTAATATTGGTACGAGTAACCTGTCCTGGAGCTCAGTAGCTTCTAGCGCAATAGTTTCCGGTTAAACGATGATCCGACCCACCAGGGTTTATAGGGTTTATATTAAATAAGGCCAGTGACCAATTGTCTGAATATTATTGAATTGTAAGCATAGACAGAGGCAATGTGATGTTGCGTTTGCATTGCAATTAAGTAGTTCCCCTTCACAACATTTTTCACCATTGCACTTGGCTCTCTTAAGAGCCAAATGACAATCTTAAAGCCTGCCGTCTTTGAGGGAAACTGTATTTCGACGGTGCCGACAAACAATATCAAATATTGACATTACGTATTGACTTTTTGTTGTAAAACATGTCTCAACTGGGCGATGACGTCACGGCGCATCCTTTTTTCACTTTCGGCCCCTCGAACTTGGACAAGGTGATTCGTTTTAGGACTGTCTCTAGGCAAGTAAATGTTTTGACTTCTAGGTGTTTGGACGAAGAGAACAAGTAATAAATCATCGTCCCCAAATCACTGAGTTGTTTCAAAAACATGCTGTCAGAATGAACGCCCTCTTAACAGCTGACTTTCCCAATAACATTGGTAATAAAATTCTTCATCTTTGTCGTAATTATCAACAACGGAACACTATATTACAAGGCTCTGTAACAGGTAGACCACTTTTTGTTATCAAATTATGTGCATCAGCTTTTGAGCTACCCAGAAAACAAAATACGTCCAAAACCGTTTTGGGGTTGGTGACCACTTGGTCTGCTTCTTTTTCATTAAATGCCTTACCCTCCCACCCAAAACCATGTCCATACGGGTCAGGAGGCGGGGCTGCAGCCTCCCCAAACTGGCCAAAACCTAGCCGAATCCGGCAGACATTATGCACCGATTGGGGATCTGGAGTCGGGCAAAAGTGACACCCTTCCCCAAAGAAGGAGTCCCGCGCAGCCATGACTGCCCAAACAATTTTCTCCTTAATTCCTAACTTTAGCCCCTCTCAAAACCACCTAAAACTCATCCTCATCCAGACACAATCTCTTTGCTTCCGGTTGAGTTTACAATTTACACCGCAATGTGTAATCTAAATACTCTCAGTACATCACATGCTGTTTAGTATGAGCTATAGTACTCTGCATATTTTGAACTCGCTCTCAATCAATAGCGTAACTGTGGGGTTTCAAAAGAGGGGAAGGCGGGGATTAAGACTTGTCAAAATGGTATCACTTCACAAGTAACCCTATATTTGTGTAGTTGTGACCCCCGCCCTCTTTGTCCACCCCTGGCACTAAAAAGTGTTATATTTGTAGTCAGTCTGTTAGTAGTGACACCATGTTATACATAACATTCCCTGGCCTACCACAGATAGCTTAACTGACATCGGGAGTTGATGAATACGTGCGCGCAAAGCGCGCCACAAAATTCGCTCTTCTGGTTATAATCTACCCTCAAAGTGAAATTCCCCGGATGTCAGAGGATTTAAACGCTAACACTGAAATGTTATCAGGACTCTAAATTACAGCTCGAATTCAAGCAGTAGTTACAGCTTTTTCACTTGAAAAAAATCCGTGGCGGGACAAGTTTAATTTAGTTTCTTTGCAAATTTATACATGGTACGAGAAAAGTTAGCTTCAAATTCATGTAAGCCGGCCTATCATGTTCAGAATGAAAAACAAGGAGTACGTGTACTGAACGATTGAAGAAAACCCGTTGATGATGCACGCCAACTAAGTTTGAGCATTTTCCCTGGCTTTAGCTATTTGACTGAAAGAGTTTGTTCTCAAACAGTTTACAGGTGGTACAACTTCGATTAGGTCGATTATATTGTACACGAAGAGAGCCTACATCTGGAAATTGTTGATATTTATCTGACATGGTGAAACCTGCGAGGCGGACTCGATAAGGTGGTTAAAGGATATGCACGAGGATGCCAACTTTCGTTAGGGATTCAGCACCCCACAGCCATCCGGAAGCTACGGTTTGCTAAAGAATACCGAACGCAAAGTTTAGGCGAACGGTGAAAAAAGGACTTGGCTAAGGGAAGGTTGAAAACTTCGAAAAAACGTTTCCTCTTTGATACCAACAATTTCAATTCAGTTTTTCCTTACCGTGAAAGCTGCCTCGATCCCTTGTGCAGACACAAACCCTAGTGCGTTGCTCATGTCCTGAACTGGCATTGTATGCAAGGACAAAATGTATACTACGCTCACTGTGCAGCTGTGTTTTGTTTACGATGAACCTTTTGACTTTTACTGAAAAGCCAAAAAAGATGCAAAGTGAGCGACCCCCTCCCCAACCGAACCCCGCACTTAACGCTAGTGCTGTCACTCAGAGAGCTGTACCAAAGGAGAATTTCGGTGGACAACAACAAAAAATGCTATTTTGAGCTTAGAGTTGTCTCACTGTAAAATATTTGACGAATGTATTTAATTTTTCAGCCTAGAAGAGGACCATGCTAAGAATAACTTAAAAAAGTGACGTCTGAATAAATTAAATCTTTTAGACACTTTTCTGACGACGAATAGCAAGCCTCTTAAATAGCCTTGATTTGGTTATTTTTTTCATGCAGTGGCGTAGCTAGGATTTTTTCCGGGGGGGGGGCAAAGGTATGAAATTTCCCCGAAATTTTCCCCGGTCAATGTGTATGTATTTCATTTAAAAAATGCAAATTTACAAGTATAACAACATTTACCATGTCATTATGTAATATTACCTGCATTTTTAATCTTAAAGTATAACACAGAGCAATTGGAAATAACAGCTCTAGTATATAAGTATATCATTTTGGTCAACAATATCTGGTTTATTTGTATGTATAAGTTAACGCAGTGGCGTACCCCGGATTTCTCTGAAGGGGGGGGGGGCATGCAGTATGGTCTAAGGGGACGGGTGTCCGGAAATTTTTTGACGTTTTCAAGGAGCCTAGATGCAAAATGGTGCAAGATTTGCGACTTTGACAGGAACAGTGTAAAAAGTTGAATCGTGGTGGTTCATGAGGATAAAACTGAAACTTTTGTGTCTTTACATGCATTCTTATGCCATTTATGCTACCTTACGAAGTAAAACTTGTCATTAAATTTGCACACTTTTATATAAAGGAGCATTGATCGGTATAGGATTTGTTGTGTTTCTTGGCCACAAAACGTTATTGTCATAAAGATTATCTAAGCGAAGCGCCACCATTGGTTGTCGCGGAGCGTAGAGAAAATTTCGAAAAATCAGACCCCTCAGATGGCCGGAAATAGCATTTTCCAGACTTATACGAAGAATCTACCCAGTCACTACCTTCTTTTGTCGTTTGCAAATAAAATCCTTCCTTCAAAATATGTTCGCAAACTGGAAAGAAAGTTAAGGGGTAATCTGACCCAAAAATGTAATTTTGCCTTAGCGAAACACCACCATTGGTTGGCGCGGAGGGTAAAAATTTTTCGAAAAATCAGACCCCTCATATGGTCAAAAATAGCGTTTTCATGCTTGTAAAGAGAATCTAAACATGTAGTCTTTATTTTGATCGATGCCACCAGTGGGAAACAGAGTCTACCTTTTAAAGTAAAAATTGGAATTTGACAGAATTCGCCAATTTGTAGGAATTAAAATATTGGCATCACTGAGGGACGTACTTGCAGAGACAATCCTTCTCCTTTGAAAATTTTTGAAAAATTGGGTGTCCTTATATGCAACCTGGTGCCACATATGCTATCTTTTGAAGTAAAATCTGTGTTACTAAAGTTTAACTACTTATTTTTAAGAACAAAGAAAAACTGGCATCTGTGAGAGGGGCATGGCCCAATGGTTCACCCTTCGTACGCCACTAAAAGGAGGCCTAATAGTGGCTCGATCAAACAGGATATCCTGTTAGAACAGCAGTCTGATAAGTGGAAAAGGCTACAAGGTACTCATGGACCCGTTTATTGTTACACCCCAAGTGAGCAGAAAACTTTTTTCCCGAACTAGCCTGTAAGCCTCCAGGGATTAGGCTAAGTAACAAAATCTAAGTATGCCAATGGATCCTTTTCATTCTAATTTCTAGACTAACTTTAAGTTAATCGTTGGCCATGGATTGTTTCAGTCCCATCCATCGTTATGTACACAGAGTAAAATCGGTATAGCTACTACTACCTTACGGGACAATATAATGAACTGGGTGGGTAGGGGGGGGGGGGGCTCTATGTTAGTGACTTGTCAGTCTTCACATCCTTTTACTGAATTCTCAAAGTGCACGACGTAGAGACTGTGTGCAAGGGGATAAGTTCTGGTTTACAGCCTTTCAGTGTTAGTTGTACTGTGTCAGCTGTTGCTAAATTCCTGAATAACAGCTTCATGTGCACTGAAATGCACTGATCATAAAAAACCGCGCGTATACAAGAGAACATTCAATCTGCTACGCGGCGAGGACATTTCTGTGGAACGCGAGTAGGGCCGGTTCATGCGACACTGACGAAATCTCAAATCTGGGTTAATTTGTTGCATGAAAATACGAATTATGTATGAGAAATGTCTCAGAATTTTTATTCTAACAAAACTTTTGAGAAATTTTCGTTACAGTAAGAAAATTCATCAAATTTTCCCAAATTATTTTCCGGGGGGGCAAGTTGCCCCCCTGTCCCCCCCCCCCCAGTAGCTGTGCGAGACGGGGACAGGGGAGCGGAGGGTGTTCCGGTGCGGTGAGAAATAGTTTGCCATTTACCTCGCAAGAGATGTTAGGGGTAAAATCATTAACAGACGGAAGTTCGAGCAGTCAAAGACAATTTCATTAATTCAGCTGATCTTCAATTTAGCCAAGAGTCACAATAGAGAAGCATTAGCATACTTTCAATTCCGTTGTTTCCCCGAAAAGAATCAAGACCATTTATTATAGGCCTAATAGTGGTAGTACATTTTACGTGGTAATTTTCTGATCACTTGGCATCTTCCTGATTTTTTTCTTATCGCAAACATAAATTCAACATTAAGACGGCATTTTTAGATTCTCTTAACAGGCATGAAAAGGCAATTTTTGGCCATCTGAGGGTTTGATCTTTCGAAATTTTCTCTACGCTTCGCGCCAATCAATGGTGTCGATTCGCTCAGTCTTTTGGGCAAAATTACATTTTGGGGGTCAAAAAATCTCTTAATAATTCTCTGATCACTTTGCAGTTTGCGAACGTATTTTGAAGTAAGCATTTTTAAATTGTTGCAAATGACACATTTGAAGAAGATAGCAACACTTTATATTTTTCGTATAAGTATGGAAAATGTTATTTCCGGCCAGCTGAGTAATCTGATTTTTCAAAATTTTCTCTACACTCCGCGCCAATCAATGGTGGCGCTCCGCTTCGATAATCTTTATGGCAGAACAACGTATTATGGCCAAGAAAAACCGCAAACTAAAATTCTCCCGTTCGCCTATACCGATCGATGCTCTTTTATTTGGACTCCTAAAAGTATGCAAATTAAGTGACAAGTTTTATTTCCAAAGGTAGCGTTAGTGGCATTAGATTGCATGTAAAGACACAACATTTTCATTTTTATCCTAATGAACCATCACAGTTCAACGTTTTACTCTGTTCCTGTCAAAGTCAAAAATCTTGCATCATTTTGCATCTAGGCTCCTTGAAAACTCCAAAAATTTTCAAATAGGAGGGAAAACCCCCTCCCCTTGAACTTTTCATTTTAGCAAGTTATTGCAACATGCATTTTGTGAGAACAGCTCTGTGCTTATTCCATGTCATCATGGCCTAATACGAAAGACAAGACAAAACGACGTACCAACAGTCTCATAGGCTTGATGCTTATTTTACAAAAAATAAAAAATAGAACTATAAAAGATTTCCAGATTTTGTCACACTCCGTGGCCAGGCTAGATATTCCACTCCATTGTCTCCTAGAATTAGAGCTGTAGTCTAGCCAGGAGATTCCGTGTCACGAGTTTGGCAATTTTAGAAAGTACATTAGGACCATGGCAGGAATAGCCAACAGCTGCAACGTCACCTGAAGACCTGGGGTTCCCTGCCTTTCTCCTCGAAATCTTGAAAAAATCTTTATGATTGTTTTAATTTATGGGCGTGCCTCTTTACTGCAGGCCAAATCTTAGCGTAAGTTTTATGGCATAGATTAAAGCCATTCTATTAAATCATCACCGCAGAAAGGAGGCATCACATCATGATGCTTCAAAAAATTTCCCTTACCATTATCCCTCCATAAAACTCCTCTAGACCTAAGAATTACGGTTTGCTTAGGATTATAAGGGGCAGCGGGAAGGTTCCATAGTAAGTGTTATTTTTGACACAGTGATATTTAAACTCTCAACAACGGGGTCGTCTCTCTTTGGTAGCGTAGTGTGGCGTGGTAAATTTAGACATCGTCTTAAAGTTTGTGACATGAAAATGACAAAATTGGGTATTCGATGTAAAGAGCATTACAAATCAAGAAAAAATAGCGGCAAGTCCCATCAATATTCATAAAAAATTGCCAATTTTACAGGACTATTTCTGATATGAACTTCAGTAATATACATGAGCTTAATATGCAAATCTTGTGTTGTCATGAGAGGGACATGCCATATGTGGCCAATGCTATCTTTTGTTTCTACAATCTTCAAGGACATTTGTAACATTAGTTTGTTCCGGGGGTTTAATTTTGGAAATATCAATTTGTGTTCAGTTGAAAAAACAGAGGTATCAATTACCAAAGCATAAACTATCTGATTGTGTAATTTTGAGACAATTAATATAGGGTAAAGAAAAGAAATGTCAACACCGTGCAACAGTCCACATAATTATTTATGCATAAGCAACAAGTTGCTTCAGAAACATTAAAACTTGAGACCATAAAAGATATTCATATAAATCCAATTCCAATTTTCCCTTAGAAAAGTTCACTCCATAACTTGAAAGTGAAGTTAGGGCTATTTGCTGACATGTCACACTATTAAAACCCTTCTCGTCACTTTTGTATACAGGAAGGGCTAAATAATTACTCAGTTTGAGAACCTCAAGTCGTGGATAACGACCGCCTCCAATTTAATCTATGCTAATTGTCCAGTGGGTTGCACATTATGTCACAAATATCGGCAAAGTCAGTCACTTGAAAGTTGTAGTTACTATATATGTTTTATATACTCTAGACTAGTTCATCATTTCATCATTTTTCCTGCATTGATTCATAAGATTGTACCATATATTACTCTCAAAGAATATGCTTTATCATTTATTACAATGAAATTTCTCTAAATCCTGGAAATAGTGCAATGACCACAAACATTTTTTCTACGTGCACATATTACGATGACAATCTTTTTTATGCTATAGAAAATCGTTCTCAGTCTCAACAAAGGTAACGTTTGAGATTTCGAATTCTGAGGTCGTCAACCATTTACAATTTGACTGGTAACACGTTGTTCGAAACTATGTAGAAGAATAAATCGTGGCATTCACTAAAGACATTATATAATTGTTCAAAATTTACCTTGTTCTTCTTCGTTTAAAAAAATCCAAGTATTATTAAACCTCTCTTTTTTAAGAACAGCTTTCAACTTGTAGTAAAAAATAGATACCGTCGGTTTTCGTTCAATTCGCATTAAATCAAATAAAATATATTTTACATGGTCCATTCCATAAATACCCTTATTTATACCAATGGCTTTTGGTGTCCCATTTACATTGTGATATTTTCCTACAACAGATTTTGTATGAAAGATTTAAATTTGATCTTCCAATAATATTTAAGATATATCTACAACAAAACATTTTAACATTTTGCATTTGTATTTTATGTTACAATGTACTGTCATTTTTCACGTGTAAACGTTAACGGGACACCTGAGCTTTGACATGGAAAAATCGACCTCCACCTAGTTTTTGTTTTGAAGAGTATGGAAAAACATTAATATGATTGCCTTAATGTTCTGCAATATTACAAAGTAGGCACGTTATTTCATTTTCTAGTGATAGGTTACTTTGGCCGTTGAAATGCTTGGCTGAGCAAGTACATTAGAGCAGATCTCATGGGTTTCAGGTGTAAACCAAAACCAAAAAGTTATGTCCCACTTGGTCGTTTACATGTGAACCAAGCTGCTTATGGCAAACTGATAAATATGTGACAACAGTTGCGTTACTATGTTTAACCTTGTCCCTACCTGTGTTGTGTCTGAATTTAGAAAAGAATGAATGACCCAAACATGTAGAATTTTAGGAAAGTCTTTAGTTACCTGTGTAAATATTTGACCCGAGTCCAAATTTTACCAAAAACGTCATAAATTAGGCCCATTATTTATGGAAGTAGTCATGTGCAAAATTAAAAAGTTGTAAGGGTGGCTAACACCTTTTCCAAATCTCAACAAAAAATCTTTTTTGATAAAGGAAACTGCTTATTAAAAAAAACCTCTCGATCTACATCCAAAATAAAAGCCGAAGTAACAACATACAATCCCAAAACAAGAGTTCAAGGTCCTCTACCTCAGGAGAGGACCTCAACGATTCTTCATTACTAGAGCCTATTGAAGAATTGTTAGTTGCTCGTGGTTCTGACTAGTTGAATTGTGTCGCGCTTGATTTTCAAACCTTTGATAAGCAGCCGCGTCATATGATACTTACCAAAGAAGGGGACAAAAAATCTAGTTAAGTTAAAACGCTCAGAATTGAAGGGACTTGATATAGTTATGTCCATATAATCATGACTAAAGACAAACATTAATTTTGGCAATACATAAGTTTGGTAAGTAGGAGCCTGCGACGTAGAATGTAATTGTTAATTCAAGGAACGGAATGTAGAATTAACGTTTGTTTCATCCCCATTGGAGCAACATCGCCTCTAGTGGCATGCTTGTTATAAATGCATTTTCGCACTATAGAAAGAATGATCAACAAATGTCATTAGTGGGCTTAATCATCATTTTTTATCAAAAATGTCATAGAAAATTGCCATTGAAAATTGAAATCGTCTTCTTTCATTTGACACAGAATACGATTCAGAGAACTGAAAATTCAGGGAAAATATAAAGGATTAAAGATAGGTTCTCTTGTGAGGATCTCATGTTTTATAGTTTCCTTATTTTGAGCATCATCAATTTTGAGTGATGGCGTACTTTAAAAAGAAACTTGACCGCTTCTTTAAGCAAGGCTGAACTTGATTGCCAAAGTCCCTTCGTGACTGGGCTTTAGGGAAGCTGTAGGGGCCTATCTATGTCAATAAGATTGATTACATTACCATTTTTCAAAGGGGACTGTGTATCACTTTTATCTTAGGGGGTTAGTCTGTCAATATGAATGTTATTTAAGAGGTCTAAGATAAATGACAAAAAAATTGGAATACAGTGCTCGTCATTTTTACTCTGGAGCACTGAAACATTTTTTCTTAAATAAGAGTTATTAGTTAGTCAGTCAGTCAGTCAGTCAGTCAGTCAGTCAGTCAGTCAGTCAGTTACACTCTAAAATCAAAAGAGTGAACTTAGTCACTCTTTGATCGAGTGAAAAGGGTAAATTCACTCCATTAGAGTGATAATTCACTCCAAGAGGAGTGAAGTTCCCTCCAAAAAAAGTGAAGTTCCCTCCATAAAGAGTGAAATTCACTAGAGGAAGAGGGAAAATTCACTCTTCCACGAGTGCCTACAATGATTGCTCTTTTTTTAAGAGCGATCACTGTGGGCACTCCATCAAGAGTGAAACTTCGCCCGTTTTAAGGGAATTTCACTCTTTTTGGAGTGAACTTCACTCTTTTTGGAGGGAACTTCGCTCCTCGTGGAGTGAATTATCACTCTAATGGAGTGAATTTACACTTTTCGCTCGATCAAAGAGTGACTTCGTTCACTCTTTTGATTTTTAGAGTGTAGTTGGTTCAAGTCGAGCCGGTCACGGCCTTTTTTGCAGTTGTGGCTAACTGGCTTGTTTTCCCTACTCCATTGCTTATGCTGAGCATCACGGCCGTAGGTTCCTCTGTTATGACTCGATGTGGGAAGCGAACCCGGGCCTTCCGCATGGGAGGCGGATGCTCTTACCGTTTGACCAAACACGCGGTACGGAATATTAGTTGTTTCAGCAGTAGCGGAATAATTAGTTCCTTATCTATTTAGCTACATTTGGTAGTTGTTAATAGGCTATAGTTAAGGATCTCCATCAAGTGCCCCAATACCAGTATCGAAGTTCTTTTACGAAAACGACCATTTGCTCGTTTTATACAAATATTTTATATGGTTCCCATCATGGAAGTATAGGTAGTATAGGTAGTACTTCCATGTTCCAAGAAAGTATAGGCTTGATCGGCTTTCCTTCCAAATAGTACCGTATGCATGTCTATGAAAAATTACTCATGAAATGCCGAACTTTATTCGAAATACAGTACTTCTGACTATTTCAAACTTTAATGACGCCGTTATTTTGGGAATTTCCCCCAAATAAAGCCATTTCGGACCCAAACTCACTCAATTTACGACAAAAATATAGATTCAAATGTACCCGCAGTTTCTCCTCCTGTTATACCTATGGCACACATCTCAATACTATAACGTGTTACGCACTGTGTTAACATACTTGTGGCTACAAGCTTTAATCCTTTAAATTATGTAAATTTGGATTAAACTTTATCTTTTGTCCATACTACATTAGTCCCTTTTTTGAAATAATGGTTTCCTACCCACTCCCGAAAGGTTTGCACGATAAAAAAGGAGTTCACTGCAGTAGGAATAATAGTATGGACACTACGAATCCCCTATAGTTTAGCCGGACTTAAAAATATACGGTAGCACGTACCGCCGAATAACAGTGGCGTAGCTAGGGTTTGAAGCGCCTTGGGTTAAAAACGAAATTTGCACCCACCCCATCTCCCAATCTATACGCGTTAAGATACTCAAAAGTTAAAATGGCTTTTTCAATGTCATGCTCATGGCATGGGTGTCGCCATTCTGGATTTCCTGGACAAGGACCAGACTCCCCAACAGGGGAGGGGTGAGCATTTCAAATACCCAGACAAAGACGATAACTTTCCGATGAAAAGTGACTGGTAGCATTTGAGGCGCGCGCATGCAGAGCGCCGAAATTGTTCGCTTATTTAACACTGAAATAACAAAAAAAATCCGAAGCTTTATTTGATGGAAATTCTATGTATAAGAAAAATCGAAAAAGTTTTATCGTTTACTGAAATTCGTTTGACCTTGTGCATTTTATTGTAGGCCTACGTACTTAGACTCTCAGACGAAACTGAAATTTGCCCAGCTTTTTACCATTTTGGACAAAGATTTGAACTACGAGCTTCTGTTTGAGAATTTGAGAAAATTTGTGGCTTTAATTGAGTGATGTGCCCTTCAAGAGCAGTCGTGGTGATTTAAATTGGAAAATTTGCTGACAACTTTTTGCCATTTTCAAGAAATAATCGTAATTCTGAAGCTTCTATTGGAGAAAAAAATTCATTAAAGATTTGGGGGTGTTACCTTCTCATGAGAAAACTAATAATGGAGCTAATATTTTGATTTGTTTTATTTTATAAGTAAAATTGGGAATTTTGAGCTACCTTGACGAATATCTTATTGTGAGCGAAATCAAGGACATCGTCGGGGGGGGGGGGGTCGAGAAGGCCGAAATTTGTCGGGCTTTCTTCTTTTGTCGTATAGATGAAATTTCCCCGAATTGAATCTTTTTTCCATAGATAGGGCAGCGCCGAGGACATGGGCGACGATCCTATAGCAGTGGCGTAGCCAAGGGGGTGGCGGGGTTAGAAACCCCATGACCCAACCATGCAATGCCAAAGACATAAAATAGCGATTTTTGCTCTCTATCCTTAGATTTTTCCCTCGTGTCGTTCTCCACCCCCCCCCCCCCCTCCCCCCATTACACAATCCTGGCTACGTGCCTTTCTGATAGGGTGACTTTTACATGCAGTGAAAGAACATATAATATTTAAATGCCATCAAAATTGCAAAATGTTTTTTACATAATTGCCCGACGCGCCGTAATGTTCTTTTCTGAAAGATTTAATTCAGTTACAACTTGAGTTTCTGCTATCTCCAGATGAGCTTTATTATACCGTAGTTTAAGCTGCACATTGTTCAAGACTTACAGTGATTTTTCTTTGAAAATCATTGTTGTAATTTTTATTCCTTCCGGTTCAGTTTTACCGACTTTATCTCAGTCCCATTTTTAAAAAGAAATATTAGAATTATTTAACTCAGAAAACGATTGATGACCATAAAGAATAACTAAATACTCAGGCAATCATTTACAATAATTCAGAAATTGGACTCACTGATGATTATAAACAATTACTTAATAATTAGGTCTTTAGAAAGAATACTAAAAAAAGAGGTCATTATAAACAGTGAACATAATAATAAAAATTAATTCATTGTACAACTAGGGCCTAGAGCACGAGGAGTGTCGACAAGAAACTTGAAATGCTCTGATGTGTACCGAAATGCCTTGAAATAACTAAAAATTACTATGGGAATGGAAGATATACAATAGCCTATGAAGAAATCAATGATATTCAAAGACAGTGACATAGCTACAGGGGGGCAAGCCTGACCGTTTTTCCTCCGGCTCTAAAAAGGGAAAATTTCGGAATTTGCTATTTGTGACATCAATCAACTACGAGTGATTTTCCCAACTCTAAACTACTTCTATCCAATACAAGTTCCATTTTGTAATTACGCTATTTGTTTTAAATATGCAACACTTTCCGCGCGCTTCACGCGCAAAAATTTTCAGTTGCTACTTGCAGTCGTGTTCCCTCATAATGGTAAACTTTTCCGAACTCTGGAAATGACAACATCACCAGATCATTAAGTGATATCGGCAACTGCAGTGCTATTTCCATGAATTTCTATCATTAAATTCCGAACATGTATATAGCTCTTGACTCTTAAAATGTCTTCGTACAGCCTCAATTTGTAGGTCTCAGATAACACAGGCAACAACAGTCTTTGGTAGCTGTGCAATCTCAGACTTGCTAATAAGAAGTACAGTTTTTACACTTATCCAAAACTTTTCTCATTTCCTTATATAGGGAACCTAAAATCCAAAATTGTCTCCAGTGTTCCACATTTAAAAAACTTTGCTGAATAAGGGCAGAGATTTCGGCGCGCTTCGCGCGCCGCAAATTACATCCCGCAGAAGGGGCATTCACACCTAAATAAAAAAAAATGGAAAAAATTTAATGCTGACCCCCACCCCCTCCCCGGAAAAGTCATGCCCTGCTCAACAATTTTATTCCAATCGATTGAAAAGAATTAACCCCGTTTTAAGGCAATTGGGCAACTTTTACTTTTCTATGATACTTTTTACGAGAGACCTTTCTACCTTTTAATGAAATACCGTACTCTTCTTACAGTTGCTATAATATCACGTTAGATAAGCCGGAAAGGGCCATTTACGGTGATCTCGGCCGTATTTTTGGCCGAAATTTTCTTTGTACGCTCCTTGCCAACCGATGGTAGCGCTCCGCTTAGTGACACAGACAATATATATTCCCCCCACCCCCACTTTCAAAGGCGGATCGCTGCCATGCCCTTGCGGGAAATTTCTCCACCCAGCTGGCCAAATGGTAGAATCCATTATTTTTTTCAGTTTAATTGTTCTCGATTTGGCGCTACCTTGAGGTGGGCCCTTGGGAATCCCCCCTCCCCCACTAGCTGCGCCACTGCTGCCAGGCCTAATAAGTAAATACGAGAATCCTAAAAGTACGCTATGGCACCCACACTGTAACCCGTTTGCGAGGTTTATAATCGCAAGGCTGCTCGGGACCACCCTTATGTGATGTCTTCCCACTTTTATCAGAACTTTATCCAATGCCCTGGCAAGGGTACCACTAAAGGCGGGGACATGGTCACTTCCCCAAATATTTATGGTGTAAATTCCAAAAAGTATGGTGGGGGCATGCTCATGAAACTCAGAGGACTTCCATGTTACTAATCATGCAAACAGTTTACGCTTACCGTCGTGTCCACTCGGGTAGCCAGCGGGGGCAAGGGGGCAGAGTGCGCCCACAGAAATTTTGGGGACGCGATGGGCGATGTTGAAAAAAGGGAAGAAAAGCAAAATAAAATACGCTCTAGGTTCACTCTACTTTTTTCAGTTCATCAATTCCACATATCTAGAGAGTGTAAGTCCGCAACCTTACCAAGTAACAGGTAGGCAGAGTACACAGGTTATGTAAAGGTCGTAAATTTCATCCCATATCACAAAGCCTAGTTGCTGTTCTCTTGTGTGTGTCATGCGATAGGTCAGTTTGGCATAGTTTGGCTATTTTAACGGGTATTCCAGATGGTTTCGACACAATGTAGGCCTATGTTACCCCCGATACGGTCTACAACCCCTACAGTTTCTATTTTTTTCTTTTTGTTCTTAATGAATACATAGGCTATGTTATTTTTGTGAGCCTACCAAAAATTTTCGCGCGCTGCAATTTCACGATTCAGACTCAAAAGAACACTATCAGCGAGCAACTCGGCTTTTCATCTCATTTCGCCAAACTTAGTTAATAATCTCTTGTGTCAGTCGTGCGGTACGGACTAGAAAAAGGAAGTACAATAGTAGTTGTGCCCGATAGAGCCAGATGCAGGGACAATTGACCTATATAAGCTTTATATAATACAGGTTCTTTTTAGTGTAGGCTAACCCCAAAAATTTTCGCCCGCTTTTCCAAAAATACAAATTTTATGTCGTATATGACTCGCAATGGCAGGTATAGTGCACAGGTTTTCTTCAAATCTCCCTCACCAACTCATCGACGGCATCCTGGCTGTCGGGCCTTGGGGTCGCTACCCACCCTACCCCACCCCTGTTCGGAGAGTGGCCCTTCGTCGGGCAAATCCTGGCGCCAAGCCTGGAGGGAAGACACATTTTTCCAGTTATGACTTGTATATGTGTAATGGAGCAATGAACTAAAAATGGAAGCTGCATTTTTTGGAGAGCGGAAACAATTTTGGAGGGACGGCTAATTTCACTAGGAGGGCGTGTCGCCTCTCTAAAACCCCCTGTGGAGAACACTGGAATATAGTATAAAAAGAACAAAATATAGATATAGATAGAAATATAGATTAGTTACAGAAACTATAAGTGTCGTTCCTGGCCATCTGTGGGGTTTGTAAAGCCAAAAATTTCCTGGTACGCTCTGTGTCAATCGATGGTAGCGCTCCGCTTTGAAGCATGTGTTAATATTTTTTTTTTTTGCATTAATTGAGAAATTTCAGAAATGAGATCCACATTTCCAGGCTGGGAACATGCAGCATAAAACACTCGGGAAGTGCCGTTTCCTGCCATCTGAGGGATTTCTAAAACCAAAAATTTTCTTGTACGCTCCGCGCCAACGGATGGTGGCGCTCCTCTTAGATAGTCGTGTCGGTCAAGATTGGGGACGATGAGTCGACTTAGAGGCGTGTTCTGGTGGCTTTTACCTATGACTTGTAAGAAAAAACAAACATATTCCACACCATGTCCTTCAAACCCTATCACAATACCAGTTTCCTAACTCAAGATATCTCACTTTAAAGATTGACTATTTTTGGTAAAAATACCTCTACTTTTCAACAAAGCCAAAGAAAGTTACGTAAAGTGGGCACGTTGCTTCAAATTCCTTTTGTTTTTCTTTTTAATTGACCATCCTGTTAGTCCTTGAAATTTGATACTGTTGGAATGTTTGAATATCTTTTCCTGTAGACATGATCTAGCATTACCCTTCACCATAGGTAGAGCACAACCAACAACGTTGCTTAATATTGCTTGCAGCGGCATTATAACTTAAATTGAATGCAATGTCAAATTAATGTGCCACGATGACATCACAGATTTTCCATGGTGCATTCCAAGAAAAATTTGCAATATACTTTCAAAATTTGTATCTTCTGAACGCTATAAGCTATTGAAATGCAGTTTTTACCTTCTGAGAGAGAAAATGTTTCTGTGTATTTTTTTTAAGTTAACGAACTTTCCCTCCAGAATATGCCTATAATTGCCCCCACAAGAAAATCCTGGCTACGCCCCTGGTCGTGTCGAAATATGTTTGGGTCAGGGCCTAAATTCAAAGAGCATGATCTTCTATCGCGCACATAATCAATAGGCTTTTTTCTAAAAGTCCCCACGACTCTCTGGCGAAGAGCCAAGGGGCGAAAACCAAACGATTACTCCCGGAGGAGTTCTGCTCCCTTAAGGAGCTTAACGTCCCAAATGGACAAGTACGCCCTCCAATAGGCCTAAAAAACACCAACTCAATCTGCAGCCCTAGTGATCAATAAATGAGAGCCCCGGCAAGCCCAACATTGCTGATTGCCTCCCGTTGATAATTCATTCATTCATCCCGTAAGAATGGCTTGAAGTTACGGTTAGTGTATGGCGTGATGTAGTGGGCGCGGCATTAATTACGTACGGAAGCATATAAGTACTATCAAAAATAAACAACGTAGGTGACTTTCAAAACAAACAGTTCACTGGCTTACTTAATCCTCTCTTAAATTTACTTGTAACTGTAAAGAGTAAAAACATCTTCGTAAAAAACATTTTCCGACGGAAGAATGAGAATGATTGGGAATAATTTGTCTTCAATTATAAACTCGACATTCCAAGTCCTATAAATGGATTGAACGCTCTCCCGTATTGTTGTAGTAACCACACCGGCGAACCCAGGAAACGTGAATTGAAGCATGTGTGAATATTATATTGAATGAAACTGACTGACATGCATAGGACTATCGATCATATAAATCCATCAACCTAGCACTATCTTGCCTCGTAACTATTTCAAAACGGCAGAAATTCCAACGCAGACGGTGGCAATATAAAGAACACGCTGTTACTCTGTAGTAGACCGACTAGTTTTGTACGAAATGAGTGATCCAAAACCATTTCCCATCTCAAGAGAGAAGAAACAAGTCCGTGTTTGGGCCGATGGATGGTAAAGTTTGTTTACATTTTTAAGACAGGACGCTACATTACTGTGTGACAGTACACTAGTACTAGTAGTACTACCTACAGGCGTAAGGCTAGGCTGAAACTGTGGAAGCGTATAATTGTTAGTCAAACACCCAGTTTATAATCATAATGTGCACGCCCTATGTAGCCTAAACTAACTCAATGAATTGCAAACTGCGATTAGCATATAATAACTACATAACTACCTTGCCAGGTTTCTTGGAAAGAAGTCACAATTGGAGTACCACAGGGTTCTGTCCTTGGCCCACTTCTTTTTTACAGTAACTTTCATCAATGATATTGATAGTTCTCTTCCATATAGGCTAGGCCAAGGCCTAAGAAAGTTTGCAGATGATTGATACTAAGCTTTATAGGAAGATCAGCATTCTGGATGATGCCTTACTGCTGCAGAAAGATTTGGATAGGTCATTTTTGGTCTCAGACCTGGCAAATGCCCATGATGCAGATGAGTGTAAGATCCTTCATTTTGTCCTAAAACTTTTAGCTATGATTATAACATGAATATTAGTGTTTTAAGTAATGTCATTCTTGAGAAAGATCTGGGTGTTGTAATTACTGGGGATTAAAGTCATCAAGGCAGTGTGCAGCCACTGCTGCAAAGGCTAATACAAGTGCTTAGATTGATCAAGAGGAATTTCATCAATTTTAGTAAGGATATTGTACTTAATCTGTATACAGTTAGCAGTTGGTAAGACCCCATCTTGACTATGCAGCTCTAGCCCTTGAACAGGGCTGTGTGTTACGTTACATGGCCTAAGCTCATTACACTCCACATCTCATCACATGTGATATGGAGCGTAATAAGCTTAGGCCATGTAGCGTAACACACAGCCCTGTTCAAGGGCTAATCCAGCTCAGTCTTGGAGCCCCTTCTGTGAAAAGGACAAGTTTCTTTTGGAGCAGGCTCAGAGGAGAGCCACTGGCCTTATACCTTAGTTGAGAAATTTACCTTATCATGCTAGGCTTAAACATCTTGGGCTTACCACTTTGGAGCTGAGAAGGATTAGGGGGAACATGCACCAGGTTTACAAGTTTCTTTCTGAAATAAATCCCCTCTTGACTTGTAGTTACTTAACCCTTTACCGTTGTTTGGGTCCTTTTGGACCCATGCGGAGAGCTCGGCTGTCACACATCTTTACTGTTTCACGCGGAGCTCAAAACTGTGAGTAGCTACCCGAAAATTCGGCCACAAGAGCGAGAGAGACAATAGTTTAAGGTCACGGGGTCAATGGCCTACGGAAGCCGATGCTGGGCGGGCTACGTCCGCTTTTCCGCCCAATCCCGAGGCGCGCAAATATGCCCCGATCGGAGCACAACAGTAAAGGGTTAAGGGTCCAAAGTAAATCTTGGGTGCATGGGCATTGTAAAAAGCTGGAAAAGCCTTTTGCAAGGCTTGACATTAGGAAGTTTAGCTTCTCCCATAAAGTTGTCAACAAGTGGAATTGTCTGCCAGATTGGGTAGTTAACTCCCCTTCAGTTCACTGAAATAAGGTTAACATTGACAAGTTTTTCCATGACTGTGGTAGAATCTGATTGTTTGGGGCTGTTGTCAAGCTTTGGTGGTTTAACTTTTGATTAGGGCTTGGACTTCAGGGCATCTTATGGGGCCTTCAACCTGTTATGTTATGTTATGTTTTGTTACCTTTTTACTACCCTCATTTTTTTGTTTTGCCTTGTCTTTTTTTCGCCTAGACCTAGGCTAGGCTAGCCTAAGTAATTAGTGATGGTGTGTTTTGTGTTGTACTGCATGGTTGTATCATGAGTCGGTCACTCAATGGAAATTCACCAAAAATGTGTTTATTTAAAGGAAGTATTCAATTCATATTTTAACCCATGTTCCAACAAACCTTCCTTCTAACAATCCTCGGAGTGAGAGTGTATTTCTTCTTCTTTAGTTTGGCAAGTGTACTTTGAGCAGGCTTGGGTTCATCGTAATCGGTAATCGTAATCAATTGCAATCGATTACACATTTTAAAGTAGTTGCAATGGCAATCGATTACTTTTGTGAAAATTCCAAAGTAATTGCAATCGTAATCGATTACAGTGGCAAAGTAAAGTAATTGCAATCCTGGTTTCATTTCTGATTACATTGAAGTTGAATTGAACAAAGAAGTAAAGCTACTAAAAAATTTTTTCAGTGGTTCTTCTGTTGGAATGACAAAATTTAATTGTCCCTCTTTCATGGATGTTCCAGGTTAAAATGAGTGAGAAGTGCATGGGTTCAATAATCTCTATTTTGGGAAGACTTGGTTCTGTCCGGGCTTATCTAGAGCAATATCCATGGCCTTTTTTCCAGTTGTGGGCACTGGATTGTTTTGCCTAATACCTTGTTTTTGTGGAAAGAAAATGTAGTCACGGTTGCAATCAAGATTACATTGCAATGTAATCCCAATCATAATCAATTACTTTCAATTTTAGCTGTAATCGTAATCATACTGTAATGGCAATCGTAAAATATGAAGCAATCACAATCGTAATGGATTACATTGAGATGTAATTGCCCAAAGCCTGACTTTGAATAGGTCACCCAAACATATCGTATGCCGATAAGAGTGATTTTGAAATAGTTTGAATAAAATTATATTGTCAAAATAAAGAAAACAATAAGCTGTGGAAGAATATTACTATTAGTGAACCAAAAAAACAATTTACATAATTTTTGCAACTAGGCTTTTTTTAGTCATGCCTGAAGCCTATAGAAGGGTGATAGGATAATGCTAGCCTGGGCAAATTTCCTTGTAAAACAGGATAAAATTTTTTATTTTTGACAGATATTGAGCTGTTGTCATTTTCTTCTAGAGTTCCTGGAGTAGATTTTTTTCATTTAATGGCAAAAGAAGCCAGATGATACAGTTTATACTGTAGGCAGTGACCGTCTCAAGGTACTGACCGACTCAAGGTACAGTCACTATACTGACTGCAGAAAAACATTGTTTTTGTAGGCCCAGGCTAGGCCTTATTGTGTGCTATGAAAGAAAAACGAGAAGGTTTAGAACTGTAGGAGGACTCAAACCTGCTAAAGCTAGATTAGCCTACTGTATGGTTAGAGATATACACACATAATCACATATATACAAGTATGCATACCTATGCATAGGTACTTTAGGCTTAGGGTGGGCGAAATGTAGGTGTATACATACATAGGCAAGTATATGTACACTGGGTTTATGCCTATACCTATATACAAATATGTGCATACATACAAGAGACCCTGAAATTGGCGGGACCCCATGTTTTGGGCACTGTCACAAATCTCCAGCTATCATCATAACAACATTGCTGTAGGAAGCCCAACTGTTTTGAACCCACTCAGCATTTTGTTTTTCACGATAATAACTCCATTTCAGGTATGTGCATACAATAATATTATTATGCTTCAAGCTTTTTCTAACTGCATCCTACGGTTACATGTATGTTTCACATTTGCAAAGGTACAGTACTGTACTCCCCAAAAAACAACAAAAATTACCTTGCTATGGTGTATACTGCCCCAAATTGAGTACTGTACTACTGTACATACAACATAGTTACTCAAGTATAGTGTGCTGAGTGCACAACCTATGTTTTTTGGTTATTTTACTTTGTTAGTAACTTTCCATCTTCCTTAGGCAGGTTAGGTCAACAAGTGAAACAAGTTTTGCATGGCACTGTATGCAGGGTTGTTCACCAGCCCAATTTGAGTGCCGGCTAAACATCTGACTCAATATTTGTACCTCACCCTACCCCCATGGAATCCACCTCATTTTTGACCCATTGAATTTTTCAGCTATATGCTATATGTCAATTTCATTATTATTCAGTATAAAAGATCATTTTTGTGCTGGTCTGAAGCCTTGCATTTTGGGTGTTGTACCGGTCGGCAATGTCCAGTGCCGGTTAGTACCGACCGATGCCGACTGGCATGGTGACAACCCTGACTGTAGGTAGGCTCACAAACGCCTTTCCAGCGGAGAATGGCTGCGTTGCTCAACACGTCCGAGCTTCCCTTTTGATACTTTTGATATGTGGCAAGGACTAGTTGGCTATGTGGGTATCTGTACATAGCAATGAAACAATGATAACAAATAACAATGAAAATGGTTGCAGTACATTATTCACAAAATAAGCTTTCTTTCACTAATTTCTGGATCAGAGTATGGGAACTGTAGGTAGCAATGTATCTGTCAGTTACAGTACTACACATCTGGGAAAGGCAAACAGGAAAGAGTTTGGATTTATCTCAATCTGTATATCAGGTTTGTAAAAATTACCGGTTCCATTCATAGTCCTACCAGTAAACATGTTCATGGGTATGTAATATATTTGGCTGTAGGTATGCATAGGACCTATGTATGTATACCTATATACTGTAACAGACAGTACTATTAGCCAGTACTTAACCGGCATGCACAGCGAATGTAGTGAATTGGCAAGCACTCCGGTCATGATGATGAACCTCAAGGGTCCTAGGTTCTAACATTGCTTTTTTTTCCTCTGAAACCTTAAAGTTTCAGCGCATTAAAAATGATGTCACTTCTGGGTACATCAAGACTGACCATTTTAGGCTATTAAATTTCATGTATAGGTATGGATGTATTATTTTTAGTGACTTGTGTCACATTTTGTCGCTACAGTGAAAAACAGTGAAAAACACAAGTTAAGGCAGATCACCATACCCTGCTGAGAGCTGTTTGCAAATTATTCATTATTTCTCACCTTGTATTAAGCTAAACATTAAGGCAAAAAAATTTCATTTCAAAACTGCTTTGTATACTGTTCTGTACTGATACTGTATATGAAAGGAGAGAGCTAAGACAAACTGTATCATTGTAAAGAAGTCTATATGCCATATGTTACATTGTGCGTTTGCCCACTTTGGCTATACATATATATATATATATATATATATATATATATATATATATATCAACCTTTGTTTTCCCCAAAAATCACAGCCTTCCATTCCTTTTACAATTTTAAAGAAGGCTTACCACTTTAATAAACATGAACAATTTCATTTATCCTCATATTGAACTGTGCTGCAGTACATACTTGTGCCTAGGTATGTCATCGTTTCATGCAAAACTATGCAATGAGAAGAACCAGATTCATACAGGGTAATTCTGTAACTGTGCTTAGTGGCCTAATCCTCTCACTCCAAACCTTAGAACCTACTGCCCAGAGGCCGCGTAGCCAATTTTGAAGTGCGGGGACTAATCTTCAAGCAGCCCAATATGTCCAATAAAATTAATGCAGTTCAAGGCGGCCCAAAATGCCCACAGCAAAAAAAGTGGGGGGCTAAAGGCCCCCATCTCCGCAGTCCCTGCTGCCATTGTGATTGGTGTTCAGCATATTGGAGTAGGGGAAGCAAGCCAGTGAGCCACAACTGGAAAGAGGCTTGGGCTAGCCAGACTTACACCAATCAGTTGGAAGCTGAGCTGTAGAACTCTAACTAACAAGCTAGCTCATAGAAACAGTTCCAATTCTCCTGACCTACAGTACTTACTTAAGCCCCTCCAACAGTACAACTGTGTAAAATTCCATCCTTGCCACTTGCCAGACAAAAGTGTGGTTTATCTCTTTAAGTTGAGTATACACAGGGATTCCGCCAGAAACACAAAAAAAGGGGGGGGGGTTATTACTGCTAAACCCCAAGTCCAAATTGATGCTGTCCTTGGATAAAGTTATGAGTGAGTTCAGGGGGACAAAAGCTTGCTTCAAGGCCCCCATAAGGTGCAATATGAAGGTTTTAAAGACCATTTTTTTGTGTAAGTTCAAACATTGCTGCAAAAGTGTCATCTTTTTAAGTAAGAAACCAAGATGTTGACAATTTTCTAATTTTTATGGAAATAAAAAGGGTGGATTTTACCCACCTTCTTCTGGAAATGGGGGGGGGGAACAAATCCCCCTTTCCCCCCTCTGACGGAAACCCTGAGTATACATGTACAAGACCCCTATCTGTAATCAAAACACTCAGTTCAGTATATGCTTATTGCAAACTGTGCAGTATGAGCTCCAGTACTGAGTCATTTTTGAACCACCCTACTGTACTGTAGCAGTCTAAGGTTGACCTCCTTTTCTGTCCTCAGAAAATGGCCACCCTATTTGGTGCCTTGCTGAAAAATGACCCCACACACACCCAGAGAATGACCTGATGGCAGAATATTGTAAACATTCTTCAAAGTAATTAATTCCTGAACTATGGCTCATAGTTATCAAGTTACAGTATTTACTTAGTGATTTCAATTTCTAATTTTATGCTGCTTCTCAGGTCAAAGGTCCATATAGCTATCATATTTACCTAGAATGCCTATTTCTATACGTAGTCATTTTATGAACACTCCCTGCCAGTGACTGTGCATGTATTTTTTGTACAATGAATGCAAACAGTCATTTAAATCTGTATACAGAAAAGGTGAACAAACTTTTCTCTTTATTTATTACTTGTGCCCTGTGTTACTGTGCAAGGGTTGAAAAACTTTTTTATCATCACATTCCATGCTTTGTAATGTAGTTGTGGACTTCCTTAACCATTTTAGAAGTTTCATTTAGGAAATTGGTTCAAACTGTGCATTTTACCATTAGACCAGCCTGGAAAAACTTGGTGTGTGTGTGGGGGGGGGGGGGGGGGACAGGGGTCAAAATAAGCCTTCAAATTGTGGGGACCAAGTGGTCAATAAGAGGCAAGCCAAATGCAAGTGGGAAGAAACCATAGTAGGCTATTGTACAGTAGCTAAAGAAAAATTCCCACCGAGTGGGATTCAAAGCAACACATCCAGTATGGTACTGTACGTTTGTACTGTAGACAGCAGCAGATATACAGTAGACCACTGTGTCACATGACAACCTGGACTCAAGCTTCAACTAGTCCCTCACTTGACAGTCTGGGGCAAGTTAAAAGTCACTCAGGCAAGTGCAATGTTTAACATATTGTAGCCATCCAGGCAAGTACCCCTGGGAAGTTGTCTCCACAAAGGAGTTCAAAGGCATTAAAAGTGAACAAGTACAGTAGATACTCATGCAAACAATTATAGACTTGAAAAACTAAGTGAAAAAAGAATTTGAAAATGAAGCCTACCTGAAGCAGCCCCAGGAAGGTAACAGCACTTTGTGGCACAGAGACCGTAGAAAAGACCTCCTGATCAATGGCTAAATACAAGATGTTATTGCAAAAATAAAATTTATAGACTGAGCATTCTATTATCAATTTTCAATTTTGATTACCTTTTGATTTCTTTCAGTTTTGACCTGGCACATTTTGGTCATGCAAACTCCCTCAGACAAGCTAAGAAGATGGGAGATTATCTCATAGTTGGTGTCCATTCTGATGGTAAGAAAATTGAAGGATTCTAGTCTTTTCAAATTTATATGAAAGTCAAGAAAGATTTAGGTCTATCCTTTTTTTTATTGACAAGTTTATCAATCACTGTGGTAAGATATTGGTTATTGTAATTGTGCTCAATGAGCCCAGTACTATACATTAATGTATTGAGGAGATTACTTGGTAGTTTTGGGTATTTCCTTGCACATCAAAATCAAATGTCAGTGGAACCACTTGGGAAATTTATGGAGGCAAAATTTCACTTGCTCAGAAGCTGTTCACAGTGATGCCATGGGGGTTCAAATTGCTGAATTATAATTCCAGAATCTGATTGTCTGTTGGGAAGTTGTCCACCTTGCACTTTGAGCAGTGGAGAAGGGCAAGGTAACCTTCCCTCCTCCCAACATTTGGAAGGCTATAGACAACATTTGGCAAGTGGCTATAGACTGGGGAATCACTTACGCATTTATCAAATACAACCCCAACACCCCTAGACCCAAGGAGGTCAAGCTTTGGGGACTTCACAGTGATTTTGTCCCCACAGGGCTGGGACTTGTGCCAGGATTTCACACAATCTGGAAATTCGGGGAAATGGAGTGGTGCATTTACTCATGGCATGCGTAGTGCCTGACAGTCAGGTGTGGGGGCTTGGACAGGGATTTACCCTTGATCAATGCCCCACCCTGTGCGGACATGGCTGGGCTCTGCCAGGAGATTTACCAATTTCAATAGTGAAGTTCCCGGCCAAGACTCGACCATCCCCAGGTCTAGGGGGTTTGGGATTGCAATTGATAAGTGCATTACATCCATCAGATTGGCACATGAAATTGCGTGGTCCTGGGAGCAGGATTTTGAGATAAGTACATAAGTGTTTTCACGGGTTACCCGGTACCCACCTGCTATTGCGTTACCCGATTCCAAATCTACTACCTGATTCTTAAAAAAAATTGCATGCAAAAAGGATCACCCCGTTTACGCCATTGCCCACGCTCATGGACTAAAATATTTGCCAATTTCTCAAAACCTTCTTCGGGTCTGAGAAGGAAGAGAGCCCCTAGAAACTGTACTTTGTTTCCCGAAGCTGAAACGTAGTGAGTTACTTCTCATATATCACATGTGCAGTATATCACTTATAAATCTTGCACACAAGCAAGCTATCTTACGGTGATTCAAAATCACACCATACTATTCCCACACAGAAACTAGCAGACGTACACCCCCGCCCAGCTTGCAAAGACAGTACCCATAACGTTTGGCATGCTAGGTAAACTGAGCTTTGCATGCATGTATACGATCTTATAATTACTAGCGTATGCCACCTCGGTATAATCCTGCAATGTTTCATAATGGTTAAATGTGTCAGTTTTAAGGAAATCAACACTTTGCCGCTATCTGTAAAGTACAGAGACCTCACTGTAATAAGACCGTAAACATTCACAAAAAAGGCTTTTGAAACAGGCCCTTACATATTATGTCATTTTACCCCAAAATGGCACTCGCACAGACTACGCAGTTCATGTGTGAAAGCTATGTTACTGTGCCCACATGTCAACACGAGGCTACAGTAGCTACGTAAGAGCGTACATAGCCCTTTGGTGATAATTTCAACGCACATTGTACAAAAGTGTGAGGGAAGTTCACTAAGATGGCTCTGTTTGTTTACAATCAGTAATGTTGGATGTGCAAGAGAATACCATAATACAGGGCTCTGATTGGTTGATATTTTTAAATCGATGTTTAAAAAGGAGAAGCTTCGAGCTCTTAGTATTCTTGCTTTCGAGTAGGAAGGCGTCCCAAAATTCAATATCAATTTTATAAAGGCCTTGGGAAGTACTAATTTTCTTTTTTGACTGTTTTCTGTTCACGTTTCTTTTACTTGTCATTTTGATTTGAAACAAAATGAGACGATAAAACCTTGTGACAAATGAAATGTTTTTGAACTTTGGATTGTGATCGCTACATACCTCTCTAAAACAGTTCTAATTACTATCATGCATGTCTTATGGAGCATGCCTGGCTAACAAATGTTCTTATCTTTTAGTTACCGTATTACTGGGTACCTGGTACCTGACGGGTATGCGACCGGGTACCCGGGTCCTATTTTTTAGTACCCGTGCAAACACTAAAGTACATACACTGAGCTGCCTCATTAGTGTCTAATCAGTCAAAAAGAGAAGTCAAATCTTGCCAGTATTTATCCATGCTCACTCTAGTATTTGGACCTTGTAAAGCTAATACTGTAGGCTTCCTCATTCTCACAAACATGAAAGTTTAACTTGTTGTTGCAGAGTTTTGCTGTTCTGATTTTAGGGTATGAATTGGACTTCAGGTCATGAAATGCAGCCTATAGTACTGTAAGCCCTCCCTTGCCTTTTATCCTGTTAAGGTTAGAGATTCTTTTGCAAATTGGTTTGTGTATAAAGTTACATGAACCATCATTAGTGGTCAGAATTTCTCTGTGCCCCTTCCCTCTCCTATTGTTCTTTCATCAAATGTCCGGAGTCTTTTGTTTTTTCCATGCAATTTTTTTTTTCAAATTTACGGGCAAAATCTGACACCAAGCTTCTTTGAACTCAGTAGCCTACTAGACCAGTGTATGCAATATGAAGCTGCAAAATCCAGTGCTTTGATGAAATATTTCATGAAGAGTATAATTGTCCATGGGAAATTCCAGCACTGTTGTACAGTACGCAACATCACAGTTCAGTATGGAAAAACCTATAATAAAATGCAAAGAATCTCACAGAACTCTAAAGGAATTCCTTGAACAAAGGTTTGGTATTTTAATGACAGGAGTTGCCACTTCAGTTTCATTTTCAAAAGTGAAACATTTAAAGTTTATACCAGCTACAATATTTGGAGTTCTTCCAATTAGATGGTTCAGTCTGCTGTTTTGCAGCAGAACCTGAGGACTGCTGGCAACATGTGAAACACCTTATAGCATTGAGCCTAACTGTGTCTGCTGGTTGTGAATTCCATAATTTTGTAGTTATTGCTGGTATTAATAAGTGAATACTTGGTACGTATTATTTGAAAATCAGAGCTAGAAATCCAACCCACTGTACAGTATATCAGTTACATATTGCAGATATATCAATATTAGTTCATGAAGGTTAGAAACTGAGGACATGCAGGAAGTGATAATTTGCAATATTTGTTCTGTTGGTGTGAGAGGTATGTCCTAGTCTCTGTGTATGTGCTCAGGACCTTCCCAGTGCTTGGCACATGGACTAAACCTTTGGTGAGGAGATAAGAGTCTTAGACCAGGGAAAGTGGAAATTTGCTTGTGCAAGTTTGATATCTATGTTAAAACTGTAGTAGCAAATGTGTTTCATGATGTTTTAGTTGGGATGGGTCTATATGAAAATGTTCACTGTACAGTAGGCTGAGTATTACATTGGGCAAAGAGTATTTCTGATTTCATTCTGCTTCCAATACCACTGTTTCCTCTTAGAAATTATACATTGAGGAGTCAATACACTTGGTGTGAGAAAATTTGACTCATTGGAAATTTCAGTTTTGTGGAACTGTACAATCATTAACTGTGAGAAAAAATTTAAAGGTTTTTTTTTTTTTTTTAACATTTTTCCCACAAAAATCAGTGCATCAAATTGACAAGCCATTGCATCAAAATTACATCAAAGCGGCTTATTGCTTGCACTGCTGCATATATGTACAGTTTGAAAATCAGAGATGGGCGGGGGGGGGGAGGGGAGGACATGTCATTTCTTGCAAGTCCAAGCCAAGTCTTATGTCCTACAGTTAGCTACAAATCAAGTGGCAAGTCTTTTTTTACAGTGTGTAGCAATTTAAGTCTTCAGTGGTTTAATTACAGCAAAGCAGTTTCCAAGTCTAGTGGCTTGTAAGAAGATGAGCAAGTTGTTTAGCGCAGATGATAAAAATGGAAACCCTTTCAAAATGTGTTTGTATTGAAACATTCTTCCACAGAGGCAATCAGAGAACACAAAGGCCCACCAGTCATGACAGAACAGGAACGATACAAAGTCATCCGTTCCATCAAGTGGGTAGATGAAGTTGTAGAGGACGCCCCCTATGTCACACAACTGGAGTACCTTGACAAATACCAGTGTGATTTTTGTGTTCATGGCAGTAAGTGAAGGAAAAATAGCATTATTTGTATCTGAAGAAGTTTCCATAGCAGTGATTGCATTCTTGTCTGGAATAAGCCACTTTCCCTGTACATGAACTACTGTAAAGATGGGCAGAGCAGATGTGAGGAGGGATCGATGCCAAATTGTCACATTTGAAATGGTGCTCAAAGACTTTAATAGCAGTGAGGTTGATTCATGGAATAACCCACCTGCATGAACTAGTGATGGGGAGAGAATGGAGGAATGTCAAATTTTCCATTTCAACATGCTACCTAATGACTTTGATAGCATGAGTTTGAGTCGTGGAAGAAACCACCTGGAGAAACTAATAATTGGGCTGTGATGGAAAATTTGGCATGGTGTCTAGTGGCAGTCAGATTGAGTCATGGAATAAGCCACCTTCATGAAGTAGTAATGGGGGAGGGGGTGAGGAGGTGAGAGCTGTCAGATTTTTACATTTGATATGGTATCTAGTGGCTTTGATATCATTGAGATTGAGTCATGAACCTAAGACATTGGTGTAAATCCTCTTTGAACTTGTTTATTAATTGAATTTATGAATGTCATATTCAGATCAAATGAAGATATAGCAATAAGTCAAGTCAAAATATTCTCTCAACGTTTTTATCACTATGGAAAAGGCAGCACACTTTTTTATGACTTTCAAATATTTCAGTGTCACTAATCAAATTGACACAATGTATTTCAAGAGTCGTGAACAGCATTATTTCAAATTTTGAGTGAATAAATTAATAAGGACTGGAAAAATGTTTACTCCTCAGGGAGGTTGTCAAATTTCCCAACATACTGTCTGTGTTTTCATGTACAAGAAAAGTAAATTTCCCTTCAGTTGCCTTAATTTCCATTCAGATGCCAAAATTTTCTGGGAGGAAGCCTCCCAACTTTACCAACACATGAATACAAAGCAGTATTGCCTTATTTCAGGAAATGTCCATTAGCCAGAATTTAGAAAAAGTCAGCACAACTGATAATCTTAACTCTGTGTAGCTCAATTTTCTGGCAGACATGAACCTTATCTTGACTTCTGAGACCTTACAAGTTGAAAGTCACCTATTCATGACACACTGAAAAGCTGTGCTGGGCCAATAGGATGCCCTCCCCCAACAAATCAATAAGATGGCCTAATCCTTCTTACCAGAGTTGCACTGGCAAGTCGGGTAAGAGTAGGTAATGGGGAATTCCTGTCATGTTGCATTTAAATCATCCTATTACCAAAGTTCCTTGAAGTACTTAATGAACATTCTCTAAGCTAAAGTATTTATGCATTTTTTTCTTTCCAATCAGTATTATTAGATGAGTTTGTGCTATTCCTTGTAAAATATAGGATCTAGGAAGATGACAACTACTAAAAATCTTTGACACATGAAACAGATTTAAACTGAAAAGGCAAACTTAATATGGAAAGATAAAAGGGGGGAGGGGGTTGGATGATGTGCTTTGTTGAGGAATTCCTACTGCATATTAGTGCTACATTTAGATAATTCTGGTAAAACCATGGAGATGCAAAATGAAAATTTTTATTGTTCTATAAAATGTTTTTAGTTTTCTATTGTCAGTTGAAGTCGGCTTTCATAAGCAATGATATTTGTTCTCTCTCCTTTCAGACGACATAACTCTTGATGCAGATGGAAATGACACTTACAGAATTGTAAAAGACGCAGGAAGATACAGGTATAGACACTAGCAAATTACTCTATAGACAAATCCAGACAGCAAGTGATGATCTGGTTTCAGTCGGCCATAACTGGGGTCAATCACCTTTTAATATTCCAATTTCCTTGCTTACCTGTGTCATGTATGGTTGTACATTAAAATGCTTCTCTGTTCCTTCAATTTCACTGAATACAAGAGTTTGAAATTCATCTAGACAATAAAAGATGACGATTTAAGGCTAATGGACCCCACTAATGGCTCTCTTCAGTCACTAAGTCGGATTCATCTATACTGAGCTTGTTTGTGTGGAGAGTGAAGGATATGTGATCTTATCCAGTCTCCTCCCATGACTAATAAACAGTTTTCCTAATTTTCCTTATTTCCTTAAGGACAAAATTTTTTTTGCTGTGTGCTTTAAAGTCACATTAGTTGTAGATGATAGTATTACATTACATTCCAAAGATCATGAAACTGCAGGGCATATTTTGTTTTTTGTTTTTACAATTGTTGGCACACTATAAGTGTATCTTATTCATATAGTGTGGGATACAAGTAGGAAGTAAGATTGAACTGATGTGTGATAGATGTGTGTTATCTCAAAAAATATCTCGCTATTTCATCTCCATGTTAGATATACTGATATGCTTTGCTTGTAGGATCTATCTCCTTCCACTAGTAAACTTGATTGTGTGTTAAGGTATCCTTGCATGTTGTCTCTATGACCAGACAATTTTAAAGTGAATTAGTCTATCCTGGATGTGTGGTTCCTGCACAACTTGTGTATTCTCATTTAATCTGTCGAGTTAAGAGTCCTGGCAGGTTCATACCAAAGACTTTATAAACGGAACCTGCTGCCATTGTGCTCAGTGCTCAGCATAAGCAATGGAGAAGGGAAAACAAGCCAGTGAGCCACAACTGGGAAAAAGGCCATGGTTGACTCGACTTGAACCTATTGGTTGGAAACTGAGCAGTAAAACTCCATCTAACCTAACCTGACCTAACCTAACCTAGACTTAATCTGTCACAGGTTTTTTGCAATAGGCAGGCAGTGTGTGCCTGTAGAACTCCTAGTCATAATAACCCTTCACTACCATTGATAAATTTAGCCTTTCACATGTTTCATCCTGTTTAGATGTTCTCATACAAATTATCTAGAACAGTTCACAACCTTTGGGACTTCCCATAAATAAATTAGGTTATCATCCGATACCCCTTTGCCCACCACTTAGGAAAATGAAGAAGCAACATTGAATATGTATTGTCATCAATTTCCTTATTTTCTGACTCATAATGCCACTACTTGCAAAAAAAGCTCTTACTTATTCAGGTTGTCCTTGAGGAAAGTGAAGGGTCAACAGTGATGTATTGCCATGAATATTCTAATAGCTACTGTAAATGCTATGACTTGCAAAAAGCTCTTGCTTATTCAAATTGTCTTTGAGGCTTCCCAGGTAACCTGTGGTGTGTGCTGGTACCCTCATACTTGTACCTCTGGTTGGGAACCAGGGATTTAGAGAGTAGATCTATAGGGTAATTTTAATTTGTACATATTACATTCACTGTGATGAATCAGTTTATACTACAGTTACTATAAATAAATCAGTCTGTATACAGTACATAGTTGTCAACCTCCTTTGAAGAGGAACAAAAACAAATCAAACTCTCTCATGGTATTTACCTGGTACATGGTTGAAGGAGATGATGAAAGAGTTTTTAAAGTTTTTAAAATCATTGGAATAGTTGGTATCTAGTTGTATACCATAACAATATGTTTTACCCATTCATTGTATACTACTGTAAATATAATTGCAGGTAACCTTGCAGATCAGTTCTAAAATGCAGTACAGGCATGCACAAATAGCAGGAATCACAATACTTGATTTTTAAATTAATCATCAAATGTATGATCTCCCAGACTGCTTAAATGATGATCAGTGATGCTTGCCTGATACTTCAGTTACTCTTTCAAGTGGTGTACAGAAGTTCACATCTATAAAAGGGATTATGGAACAGGAAATTGCTGCAATAAACACTTTGACATTTGACCCATGTCTAGCCCATGTTTTTCTAATTAATACTGATCGTCTGTTGTCCTGGAAAGAATCAGTCATAATCATGTCAATTTGACAAGTTTAGTCCTTTTTCTGATGTCTTGGTTGTCAGATAGGGACATTAAATGGTAGTCCTGGATTAGTACACTCCTGCCATGTGAGCATCTGTACGAAAAAAGAAAGGGGGAATCTGCTAGCATTCATCTGACTTTCTACAGTAATTCTTAGACGTTACACTTAATATTTTAATATTTATAATGATTTGAAGGTTCACACACTACCCCCTTCCTTGCTCAAAATGTCTCTACCAGTGCCTTGTTCCTCTCGAATTATGAAGGTGTTTTAATTTTTTTTTTTTTTCAGAGAGGTAGAGAGAACAGCAGGTGTATCAACAACAGATATTGTAGGGAGGTGAGTTTATCGGAGCTTATTTACATGTTTCCAGAATGCTGTGATATTCCCCCTTTTTTGTACTGCTGGCTGTAATTTTAGAAATTTCAAACAACCAAGCCAGGCAAAAGTATCTATTACATTGACAAAGCCAAAAATTCCTGACATAGCTCTTAGGCTAATCACTTCTAAACACTGCTGGTATCATAAGGCAGACTTTCCATTTTCCAGAGCAGGTTTGGCACTTGGGCTTAAAATATGTGCAGGAAATTTATCCCTTCCACAAATTGAGGGGCAGGGATTTCAGTCACAGCATTTAGGTAACAGTGCAGGAATTTCCTGCAGAGAATATTTTCTTTGTGGGACTTGCAAATTTAATCGAGGGCAGAAATCATGCAACTGGGCACCTAAGAATAAACACTGGTGTAGGATGGTAGGATGGCATAATGTCATGCTGGTGTATATTAAAAGCATTTCTACTATTTGTCTGATGTAGTTGAAAATGTACTGAACATTTAAAACCTCCTTTACAAGCAAGTTTACCAGAGCTAGGTGGCTGCTTGTAATAGTGCTTTTACCAAAAACTTTTTTTTGGTGCTTTATAAACACCATTGATTGTTTGATTGATTGATTGATTGATTCATTCATTCATTGCTATCATTAATCAAAGGAGTTTGTGTACCCCTTTTACTGTAATCATAATTTCATTTATGCTCTTTGTTTAAGGATGTTGCTGTTAACAAAAACCCACCATCTTCCTGATACAGTTTTGAATGAAAACGCAGAAACAACAGAAGCAAATGCCGCTTCAGCCTCGGTAAGAAAAATATTCAAATTTTTACCTTTTGTAATTTCTCCCCAAAGAAGCACTCTCTTTGGAAATATTGTAATTGTCATGGTAAGTTTGCTGGGCTGCAGTGGATGTGGTATTCCAGCTAATTTGATGTTTGTTTCAAAACGATGTCACAAGAATTGTCATGGAATCCTGACAATAACTTGAGTAATGCACCATGAGCAGATATTTACAGTATTGTATATATATGGGTGATTAATAGTCTTCCAGTTAGATAGTTTTTTGTTTCAAAAACTTATTGAGAACATATTCCTGTCTTTGCATGTGGTTTGTGAACAGATACCTAAATATCCAACAGGCCTGCGATAGATTTTGTGTACTGTACTGTATGAAAGGGTTTTTACATGCAAGATGGAGCAATACTTGACATTCTTAGGCCAAGCTTAACTTTATTATGTTGTTTATGGAAGACTTAAAATATTCAGAAAATTTTGATTTATTGGAGGAAGGAAGGAGGGGAGGAGAGAGAGAAGAAGGGAGGGGTTAAATGTATTTAAGGAAAACTTTGTCCACGGTTATTGTCTGACAGTCATTTAATCTATGGGGAGAATATCTGGGGGTACTTACCCTGGTAGGGTTTCATGTTTATTTTGGGAGAGTTTCCTAGTGGTTTGTGACTGGATAGTATGAAACTGGATGGTTTCCAGGGGTAATTGATCAGGGGTGTTAGAAACTTATGAGAATTAACTTTTTGGTCCTCTTGTGCAAAATCATATAAAGTAGAATTGTTATTTCACCACGAATTTGAGAATATTATGTAACCTCAAAAATATAAGGGTTGGTTTGTGGAGAAGTTATCCAGGTGAAAGAGGAATAGCTGTTTTGATAAAGTGTTCAGTATGTTACTATGCAAGGCCTTCTATATCCCATTTCAAAAAAACATAGCACAGTATTGTTATCAGAATTGAGAGAGGAGATGGCAATATAGGGAAAAAGATGATGATCTTTTGCAGGCAAAATTGACAAAATTGAAACAAAATCTTGGTCCAAGTTCAGGGTGCAAAATTTTGATATATTTGGTACAAGAATATTTTGACATTTCCATGAGCCTGAATGATACTTGTAAAGGCCCCAGTTCATTAATATATCACACTTCTAACGTTAGGCTATGGACTTTGCCTTATGCATGCACATAACTTGTGACAAATGTTTGGGTCATTACCTCAGTACAATGACAAATCAAGTAGTCACATTTACCCCCCCCCCCTTTACTAAATATCTTTTTTTCGCAAAAGAACCGTTAACTTGAAATCTATCAGCTTAACTTCTATCAATTTTACTTACTTCTATCAATTTTACACTTTGTCTTAATACCATTGTGTTAATATAATACTAATATTCAGACTTGTTGTTTGCTTCAGTAAGGTAGGTACATGTAGCTGTACATGTACAGTTAGGTTTGTGGCCAGTGCTTGAGTTGGTAAAAAAGGAAGTAGTTTAGTTCAGGACTAGAATATTTACGGGTATCCCTACCAGACCTTTCAGGGCTTGATTTTTGCGGTTGTCAGGTTGTCTGGGACAATTTAAATTCCATACACACAACTAAAATATTAAAGTTGGGTGCCGGACAGACAACCATTTTTTCTTGTTAAAAAGCGAATTCGGTAATTCGTTGCCACATGGAATTGTGGGGCACTGCGTGGGATGTGCAAACCAAGCTCAGTGACAGCATGTAGCGTACAGCGTTCCTTTGTTTTCATCAGTACCTGCATACAACACTATCTAAATATCAAGCCAACTGGAATGAAAATAGGGGCATCAGTGCAACTTTACAGCAGATAAAATGCAAATTTTTATACCAGAAAGAGATCCCTTCTTATGTTTTGGATGGATTGAGAAAGAATGATTTCACCAAATTTTCATGCAAACTCAAATTTTGGAATACGTGTTGTAGGTGCGGGATCGATTTGTTTATCCCAACGATTCGGATGATGTGCCCATGTGCATAGCCACCAAATGGAATTACTGAACTGACTTATTGGGGAGCATCGCTTTTAATAGTCCCCTGCAGTCAGCAGATTATGATTCTGTCCATTGTGCACGGACTAAATATGATGAATAGCTCAGTCCACTTGGTAAGTTAATGGGGCAGCCACAGGGAGAGGCTTAAAGCAGGGATTAACACCCTTCTCATTTCACTCCCTTTGCACTTAGGTGCAAGTGGTTATTGTTCCCATGTCTGCCAACTGCCATGGACTAGACAAAGTGATGCCCCCATAAAAAGCAGCTTGCTTTTTTCTGATTCAATACTTTAATACTGCTTTTTGATAGAGTCTTTCAACTTTTATCATCACACTTCAGTATTAATGCTTTTTTTTCCTCTTTCAAAACATTCATGTTTCCACTTTACATGAACACACACTCTTCCAAATTCCAGCAACAAAACAGCACAATATGTACTTTCAAAACACTGTATTGTGGTTGCCCAAAAAATGTTTCAGACTTCCATAAAAATTCCTGAAAATTTTGGCCGGAGAGCTTATGGAATGCAAAGAAGGGGGACCAACAAGACTTTTTGAGGTAAATCACGCTGCCTTGAAAGAGATTCCTGAAGCTCACCTAGCTGTTAAAACCATTTGAAAATGACAATGCCATGATGGGTGTAGTTATGTACTTAAATAAGGTAGATAAGATACTGTCATGTTTACAAGTCAAACAATGCTGTTGTTAAACCTGCTAGATTTTTATGTTCTATGGAACAGTAGTGTTTACCTAGTGAACCATATAATCTACCATAACTATGGGGAACTCATCAAATAATGTTACGAACTTATTTTCAACTCATTTTACACCCCCTGCAAACACAACCTTTGAGTCTCTTTAGATAGCCCTAGTGTCTCTGAACACAATGGAAAAGGTGTCTTATGATGTCTGAAGGGTTTGTAGTCTATTCAAACTGTTCTGCATATGTGGAGTGTTACAGAAAAGTTGCTTTGAAACAGTCTTGCAAACAGACATAAATTTTAGGAGGGGACCTCTCCTTCTTTTTGTGACAACAAATTCAGCATTTTTGAAATTCTTCTTCTTCAAAAACTTATTTGCCTTTTGGAGGTTTGACTTGAACTATACTAACAACTTAAGCAAGAAGGGAAGCATTGTCTTGAATTATACCAAAAAAAAGGACTCAAGCTATCAATTTTGATTTTTAAAGAACACCTTTTTTCAAACATAATACCCTTATAACCCTTTTAAAAAGTATGTGGGCTATTTGTGACCTGTTTAATTTGTTTGCATGGTATATTTCGGAGTATTTGTGGGATTATTTCGTAATAAGTATTCTTAATTACTTAAGACTCACCCCACAGAAGTTGCCACATTTCTTCTCGGAGCCGAACCTGAGCTGGATACCAGCCCATTGGTTAAAAAGGCTGTATCCAAGGTTGGTACCTTCCCGCTTAGTTTCTTTCTCTCGTTAAATATAAAATACACTACTATGCTGCTGGGCCTATCTAGGGCATGCACGTGCAACTATAAATATAACACTCTACGCAACATATACTGTACAAACTACTACTAGTACTTAGCTTAAATATTAATAAATGACTATGCTGCTTGGCCTGAGTTTGCTGGGTTTTGACCTGAGTGGCTGAAATACTATGGCCGCCCAAAACCAATAACCCACTTGCAGACCATTTAAATATATTTACTAAATACCGACAATTTCTGCAGTGTCTAAACGTAAAGGGTTCTTTCAAGATGCAGCCTTGTCTTTTTCTTCGGCTTGTCAAAACAGCAAGTGGGCCTCATTACCTCTAAATGCACATGCAAGGCACAGTACACCAAAGCTATATACAGGTGCACATACCAAGACTTTGCATAACAAATACTACTAAGATTCCTCTGTGAGTGGCGGTGTATTTACAGCTGATATGTACAGCAGGTAAGCTTACTGAAACTTTCCTGAATGAAATAGTACCACTACATATTCTTTTTGACTTCTGCCTTCTTACCATCTTTTTCAGAGGGGATTTTTGTTGCTTTGAGTGAAAAGATGATTCCCCCTGAACCACATGTATAGTAAATTTGAATGCTTTCACCAGTGCCTCTGATATCATTATTAATGGGATGAGGGTTTTCAAGTCTCCTTATAAATACACTTTTGATTTTTTACTGTGAACATCAACAGTGCTTCCAACATAATCATTGTTATCATTCATTTAACTATTCAATGTTCAAATTCAAGACCTTTCAGTAATAATCTTAAGGAAAATGGAAGTTTTTGCAATGATTTATGGATCGATGAACTCACATATTTTGAACAATATCTGTTTACTGCTGGAATTAAAAAGCCAGGGGTAGTTTAGATGGGTATCTTCCCCTTCTCGTTTTAAAGGAACTGAACTGAGACATTCAAATGTGTTTTTTTTTTGTTTTTTTCTTACAGTGTTCCACAATGCGCAGCCCATACACAGGCATTTCACAGTTTTTGCCATCTACAAGGAAAATAGTTCAGTTTGCGGAAGGTAAAGAGCCAATGCCTGGAGACAAGATAGTCTACTGTCCGGGAGCATTCGATTTATTCCGTATCCTTTCATTGAACTCTCTACCCAAAATTTGAGTCATTTCCAAGTGAAAGGGGTTTTCTTAACCCTTATACAGCTGATATTGTAATATGCAGGTGCATGTAGGGCGAAAGCAATTTACACATGATACAAGTAATGTTAATGACTAATGTTAGTAACGTTTTGCTGCAGAACAGTGTACTTACATTATTGGGCTACACTAACGTTAGGCTTAACTTTGTTAATGTTTGAAGATTTTGATGGCTTACAAATGTGTTGTATCTTCCATTTCCTATAATTCTTTGGCAAATATATTAGATAAATCCTTTTCTTTCTTTTATTTTTTCTTTTTGCTCTTTCCAGTTTTACCCATATCTCCAAAACTCCATGTAAATAAAGCAGATTGCTGAATTATGGTATTTCCCAAATAAGTAAAATATATTTGGTTAGCCGACTGCAGATTTATATATTGACCAATACATGTACCTGCTTAGCTGGGAAGTGGCTAAGTTGATGTAAATATTGCTGTGTAAGAGCAAATTCTATGAAAAGCCCTTCTTGTTCAATCACAGCTGTAACTAGACGGTTTGTACTTGCAGGCAAGTTCTGATTTAAGGCATTGAAAATGGTATGAAACGAAACGAAAAAACCCAATATTGCGCCACCTGACTCCAAGCCTCGATTGAATAAATATTATAAGTGCCGTACAAAAATGGGCAAATCGCCTACCATGCTCACCATCTCAGAGAAAAATGTTCTGCCGCCAGTATAATTTAAACCCCTGTGTCAGGAATGTAGCTTTCATGCAGGCAGCAGATGGCTGTAAAATGTTTATAACTCAGATTCAGCATCTGCACACGCACAGAATAAGCTGAGACGTGCCAACGGACTTTTAGTGGTTGACAAGCGTGTTAAACAAGCCACTATTTTCGATGGTGTGGTCACGGAGTAGGTACTAGCATTAGTCTGTGTAGCTGCGTTCTTGTCTGGGACTATTTTATGAGTGATCAAATCAAGTATATAAAGAAAGTCAACAGAACTGGGTTCTTATTGTCCTTCAAAAAGAAGACTTCCTACTTGCTTCAAATTGGTTGGATATTCTATTGGTACGCCATCAAGCTGGTGAAATCGGGGAAGAAGTCGAAATTTCCACTTCATGAAAAGTCAAAATAACTGTGTAGCAGATGAAATGCTGTATAACCTTAGTATTGTTCATGTGTAAATAGAGAGGCATTGCACTGAAGATATTCATATGCCAAGCCAAGAAAGAAGGCACAAGTTCATTTAACAAACTGAGCAAATCCAATAATCGAAGCTGTAGGCTTCGATTAATACTATTGCTGGTGAATAGTAAGGTTTTATCCTGAAGAAATTTGGGTACCTTTCATAATTTTCTTCTTATTGAAAATTATAAGTACTCTCTATTTCCTTGTGTGAACTCTTGAAGAGTGTGGAAAGATTCTTTATTTAACCTTTTGCATTAATGTCACATGATATCATTTTGAGACAAAACAGCCAAAACATACACAATGCAAGAACTTGATTTCACATGTCTGCTTGGTTGACTGAGTATACAAATTAGCTATCTACATATGCTAGCTAAGAGTGTAATAACACACACTTGCTTGGGTAGAGGGTGGGTTTGCTCTCTAGTTTGTTTTGTTTGGTTTCATTTATTGTCTTTTTGCTTTAACATATGTGGCTTAAAGTCTTTAAACTGTTACTGCATAAATATTTTCTGACATTAGTGCACCCCTTTTCTGCATTTTATTGCAGGAATTGTTCTCAATTTCAGTACTTCATTTTTAAATGCTACGCATCAATAATTTCCACTGTTTTACAGCTTATAATTCATTCAAATGTACTAGCTCTCAAAATTTTTGTATAAATTTGTTCAAATTTTACAAATAATTTCTTTTCCTTGACTAAGATGTTCCACAGATGTTGGCCATGTTGACTTCCTTCAAAAAGCAAGTCAATTGGGAGATTATGTCATTGTAGGATTATATACAGATAAGGTGAGTCGGAGAAGATGTGCTGGAAATTTGAATTTCTTAACGTCTGAAAAAAGTGTCAAATGAATCACATCTCAAATGGGTATTTTCACCAGGTGTAATAATTTCAGAGTCAGTGATATCACAAATCAATTTTTGTAACTACAGTATATCATTGTGATAAGCAAGTCACACCACTGTGTAGTCAGGTGAAGCAAATTCAATCCGGTCACAGCTGTTTTAATAAAACTGGAGCTAAATCACAGTTTGCAAACTCAATCCGGTCACAGCTGTTTTAATAAAACTGGAGCTAAATCACAGTTTGCAAACTCAATCCGGTCACAGCTGTTTTAATAAAACTGGAGCTAAATCACAGTTTGCAAACTCAATCCGGTCACAGCTGTTTTAATAAAACTGGAGCTAAATCACAGTTTATTGACTTAGTTGCTTTGTTATCTCCAATTGGAAAAGAAATTTTAGTGAAGTCCCATTTATCTGGGACTTACTGAATTAAGTTGGGATATGCTTCAATCTTTTGCATTATCCATGGTGTGTAGGAAGGAGGGGGGGGGGGAGGAGAGGTAGCTGATCTGCCCTTTCTTCCTCTAAAGGTGTGTACCAAATTTGTATGCTCACACTATGGTAATAATGTAGTGCCATTATTGCCTTACTTCCACTATTGGTTAGTTTTGACACTTTTTGCTACATTGTTACAGCATTGGTAGTAGAGATATTTTAACAGAAATATGCATTTACCAAAAGTGGAATGTCAAATTCCAGCTGACCTTTAACTTGGTCCATTCCTACCTCTCTGGACCCAGCATCAATATCCTTGATGGTTGAAATGTTATCTGCAATTGGTATAGTGAATCCTGAATATATTCTGATGCTGTTCTAAGGGACAAGTAGTGTATTTTAAGACTTCTTGGGCTACTTGGTGTACTTGTCTGCCTGTCTACTTGTCCACTATTTATATTTTTGAACTCTTCTGCGGTTAGAGCATCCAAAATCCAGTCGGAAAATTTGGACTTCCATACCTGGCTGGGTCATAAGGAGGACTTTAAAAATAAAAACCTATATTCATCGTGCGTGGTGCAGCATAACCAGTGGAGTAGGGGAAACAGGCCAATTGGGAAAGGTTGTGGCTAGCCTGATATAAACCAGTTGGTTATAGCAACTGAGCCATAAATTCTCATCTAACTTGAACTGTTCTGTTTTCATTGCTTCACTGTCATTCTTGCCTGACAGATTGTGATATGGAACAGTGCTCTACTTTTTACTGTCTCATACTGTTGGTCATGGAATTTGTCAAAGTGTGTATTTCTAAGAATAATTCTGCAATTAAAGTGAAAAAATGAAGAAGTTATTTTGATTTTCTCCATGACTTACAAATTTGTTTTGTCATGATACCACATCACTTTCATTTCCTTTCCTTTCACAGGAGGTTAACCGAACAGAAAATAGTAATTATCCTATCATGAACTTACAAGAAAGAACACTCGGTGTTTTAGCCAATAAGGTAAGGACTACATATTCATGTCATGGAAGGTTTTGTCAGTTTTAAAGGTTTAAATATTATTAGAATTATGTGAGTCATAGTTCTCACTCCTCAGGAAATTCAGGGGTGAGGTAGTTGTACTATTTTACTAGATGTTAGTAAATTTATGTGAGTCTATATTCTTTCTCTAGGTGTGCAAAAATCTCAAAGTGATTTGAGGTGAGTGGGGGTTTGCAGTCACGCTCATGCCCTTCAAAATTCAAGTCCCTATCATTTTTGAAATGGGTCAATTTATACTTTGAATTGTTATATCACTTCCTGGAGCCCAATACTTAACACTAAATCAATTTTTTGTTCCTGAAAAGAATAGAACATTCTCGTTTCTCCTCTATTTTGTCCCGTCTACATGTTGCAACTCAAGAGCATTTTGATATTGTTTTTGTTTGTTTGTTTGTTTTTTTTTTTGTTTATTTGTTTTTTGTTTGTTTGTTTGGTTGTTTTATTCTAATACTTTTCCAAATGAGAAGAGTACTTTGCAGGGTATGCTCAGTTCAAAATTTATTTCACATTCTAGAGGTCTGTAATTAATGAGATCATTCAATATAATTATTGTCTGAAGATTTTGGTTCAAGTTATATTATGCAAGTAAAGAAACAAATTATTACTTTTCTGTAAGGAAGTGCAGACTCAGTTGTGTAGAACAAAAATCCAGAATTTTAAAATTTTGTCATCTTTGAAACTTTTGTATATTCCTTATTTCTTGGTTCCATGTAGTATGTTTCTGAAGTTGTCATTGGTGCCCCGTACAAGATAACAAAAGAATTACTGGAACATTTTAATGTAGACATTGTAGTCAGAGGAAAGACATCTTGTAACAGCTGTGCTGATTCAACGGACCCATTTGAGGTAAGCATTGAATATAAGGACAAAAGTTTTCTACCTTCAAACAGTTTAGGGCAAGTCACAATTTTGCATGGTCAATCATGTTGACGCTTTTTGGTATTGTTTAATGCAAAGCAGTGACCCAAAGGGAGGGGTGGCATCTCGCCAAGACCCAGTTGAAGGCTTTTCCCCTCCCCTTGCTACCCCTGTGGACTGGGGATCGTAGAATGTGTTCACAGCTTGTTATCTTTGTCATAAGATTAAAGTGAAGAACTCCGACAGTATATGAACTGCATCTTAAACCAAACTTGAACCATATTTTAACTGCACCTTTTTATCTAGTTGACAATATATACAGCACATTTCTTTTGGTGTATCATCAAATCTCATCTAACTAACTCCTCTCCTTGCTGCCCAGTCTGTCCCCGTCCATACAAAATCTGCCAACCACCAGCTGCAGCAATTTTTTTATTTTTAGTAATGTGCCAGTATGGGTACACATAGGCTTTGTCTTTTTGGAATGATATTGTAATTTAAGAGGGAACTGACTTTGTCTCACATTTTGGTGATAAAAATGGAACTAACCTTTCATGTGAGGCCTTTTGCTTCGTGTAACTTAACATCTAATTTGGAATTAATACCATGGTATTCAAACATGCTGTTTGGGAAGCAATCAATGCCTTTGTGGAAAGTTAGTTACTGAAAGATCATGTCTTTGAATAACATTTCTACTCAAATGTTGATTAACTTTCAGATCTTTGTATTAAATATAAATTTGTGTTTCAACTTTCCAATCTTCTTCAGATTCCAAAGCAAATGGGGATTTACCATGAGGTAGATTCTGAAAATGATATGTCGACACAGAAAATAGTGTCCCGAATAATTACTAACAGGTGAGATATGCTAATAATGATTTGATGTTTTAAAATTTCAGATGATGGAGTAAATGTATAAAGTATTGCAACCCACAGTGCTGGGAGCAATACCATTAGAACTTCCTTTGCTCATCTGTGCTGCCTTCCTCCCATTGACTGGTGTGCTTCATCAGCTGCTGTTTGGTTCAGATTTCTTGCCCAGTATGAATTGGAATGTATGAACAGGGCTTGTGCTTGATTTGATGTGAGCAGGGATAGTCAAGCAAAGAATTTGCTAAGAAAGCCATGCCCAAGTATATCTATCAAAAGGATAAAGGACTTTTAAGTTTGGTGATTGATAAAAATAAAGCTGGCTTTCAAACTTTAATCAAGTTGTTAACGATATGTAAAACTTGCAGTCCTGAGGCAAGGGATTGCAATTATTTCATGCATGAGACTTTGACAGTGAAAATGAAAGGTTTGAAGAGAATATACATAAAAAAAATTTTGAAAACAGGATGCGGTGCTGTCAAAATCTTAACTGGGCCTTCACTGTAGACAAATTCTGATTGGCCGAGCATTACCAAGGGTTTAAAGTGTACCTTAAGTCTAGAATATAAACAATATATATTTTAGAGGTTGCAAAATCAATTTTAATCATCCAAATTCCATTGTCATATATGTTTAAATTAGTTCACTTATAAATCAGAATAGTCCATTGTACAGTAAATTTGTGACTTTCTTGATGTACAACTCATATTTCCACCTTTGTTTTTTGTTTGAAATTAAAATGTTTATATGACCTTGAATGTGCCCTGTTTTCTTGCATAGCATGTTGTACAGAGGGGACTTGTATTAATCACATCACCCCATAATTGCAAGATTGCTATGGGCTCAACTGACAATAGCTTTCAGAAAAACAAAGAAATACAAAAACTGTAGTTTGACTATTACAACAAAGACATCACAAATTATTGCACAACATACCATTTTAAATTCAGCGAATAAACCATTTGATATCTCAGCTCAGGACTGTGCTATGAAGATTGGAGTTGGACTGTTTGAATTCATTTTTATGCTCTCTAATCTTTAACATACCTGTGAAATTCAGACTTGAGCTACACTATAAATGTATGCTGTACAGTAGATTGAACCAGTCCGTACATTAGTTGACAACTGCAGCTAGTTTTTGATTGCCATGTTGTGAGTTCTGGCCAAAGCTGTAGAATACGACTGGCACTCTCTGTTCCAATCTTTCAATATTTTTCTTTTTTATTTCAGCATAACATTCCGAGAGCGTAACAAGAAAAAAGAAGCAAAGGAAATGAGAAATATGAAACTTATGGAAGAGATTAGATTGAGAGAGATAAATGGCAATCAAACAGAACACCAGGTCATAGATCACTGAATCCTGGTCAGTTTTACCCTGCCACTTGGTCATTAACAGAAATGACCACTTGCCTTGGAAATTTTGACTTGAAAGTTTGGTGAATAGTTGGAAAGACAGAGAACCTGAAATAAATGGGTGGACTGTTAATATATTTGGACAGTTTATTTGAACCAGATAGTACACTTACCTGAATTTGGACAAAACGTAAGTCAGTAAAATAACTGTGATCCTGACATTGTATTCAAAGTGCTTTGTTTTCTGTGTTAGAGTTGTTTTGATAATTTTATTGAAGTGACTCAAGGAACTGCTCCAAAAAGTACTCAAAACTGGCAGTTTTTCCTCTCCAAAATTGTGTACAAAAGTTGTCAAGCTTTGATACCCCTCTAGCTGGAAAAGGGAATTCTTAGTATCTCGTAACATAAAAAGGAGACATGTATGAATATTCAAAAATTTATCATCTGAACAGACCTTACAGGTAGAGGTTCTTGGAATATTTCTTTTACAAGACTGTTGTGAAAGGTAAAGATTTTTCAATAGGACTCTCAATGAAAATATTGCAGAAAAAGAATGTGTGCACAACCACTGCTCAGTATGTTATTTTCCTAAACTAAAATTTTTCAGTTAGCAAAATCTGGAGTATTCCTCTATTCAGCATTGCATGTTGTTAACACATTTACTCTTTTGAAGTTCTATCCAAGTTCATACCTAATTGGTATCCCCATCACTCCCCCCTCCCTGCCCCTTGTTCAATTTATTGCTCTCTATGAGTGTATGGTGTTCATTTTTTTGGCTCTGTGCCAGGAGTTTAATATCCCTCTGTTCTATTTTCAGAGATAATTTCATTTTCAGACACAACATCCCAATTTTTTCAATCTGATCATACAAAACAGCTAGAACACCAAGAAGCACTGTTTCCAGCCATTTGAGGGGGGTTCATGAGCCAGAAATTTTCTGGTTCACTTTGTGACATGCTCTAAGAAAATAGCTAAGGGTGTCCTCTTTTTAAAAAAAATAGCCACCCTAAAAGAAACTCCCTTATTACGAAGTGGATTCAGATTGCTGAAAATATTTAAATTCAATAAATCAATATTTTGTATAAGTATTTAAGATAACAATGGCTACTGTATTCAACTTTGTTTTAGATTGCACAGACAAATGTCTCTTTATACTTATTATTAGATGAAAAAGACAAAACAGGAGCCAAATCATTTTTAAGCGTTGCTTGGTTACCATGATTTGTAACTAGTATTTCACCAGGCAACTACTTATTTTGGTGCAATTCATCTGGTAGTATCCTTCCACTTATGAAATTGATTAATCTTGATCAAAGCACTGTAAAATTTCATGAGTTCATTTTAAATGTTGGCAGAATAACTTATAAGATTAGGGCAATTGATATGGGGCTCTTAAAGTGCCATACCTCATGTCATGATCGTGAGATAATTTATCTTTCAATGTTGTCATCTGGTGTTTAGGAAGTGGCCATGGGGAATGATGATGTGGACATCCTCTTCATAAGAAGTTGATGGTGGTAAATTTAGGAGTCTTAACAATTGGTTGCATTGCGTTTATAGTTTGCATGAGTGATGGTTTAAAGCTGTCCTGTCTGAAAAACAGCACTCACCAAAATTGGGAGTTAAAACATGTTACTAGCCCCTGACCATCTTAGTGCAGGGCTTGGCTTTGAAAAAGATGATGCACCCTTTAGGGTAATTTTATTAGGTATTCATAAGGCCTGTTCAGTATGTGATTGTGGGAACAGCTTTTTGCCAGCTTTATGTATAAAGTGGCACCATATATGGTGACATTTCTATCATCTGCGGGTGGCATAAACCAAGCCAGTCCCATAAAAGCCTCTGTGTTCAAACATACCCCTGTTTATCCCATGTGCAGTCTAGTGGGAATTGGGACAGAGTCCAGGCATTATAGTCCGAAATACAATGCTCAAAACACAAAATGAATAATTGAATGATAATGCCAAAGTTGTTTTTTTCCCCAGATACACCAAATTTGGTGATGAAATGATTTCATATGATTCTTATATGAATGAAACTACTCTATAATTAATTTATTTTTAGATTTTTGGGAATGTATGTTTCCTCCAAATTTCATATTATGGAGCATGATTTACAAGGTATGTATTTAATTGTAATGATAAATAGTCATTGTAACTACCAAGCCTTTTTATTACCGATGTGAAAAGCAAAATTCATAATAATATTGTACACATATTTGTACTGTTAAAATAACCAAGTGCACAATCTTTAATTAAATACATTTTTTTTATTTCCTTCTTTTAATTTATATATATATATATTTGTGACATTTTTTGACTGATACCCACAGGCTGCCGAAAGGCTCACTCAGTTCCAAGTGACACGTTTAACAAATAGACGACTGTACAATTCAAGTTCTGCTGGAGCTTTAAAGAAAGAATTAGTCAAATATTGTCATCAGGAGCAAATATTCAATGCAGTGAGATTGGCAAATGCTTCCTCTCCCAATTTTGTCAAGAATGTTGTAACTTAATGTCTGAAAATGAATTGATAACTTTCCCCCTCCTCCCCCCTCCCCCACATGTCAATGAAGTCATGTTTACCACAAACAGCTTGGTAAATTCAATTTGCTTTCACCTTTCCTGTCCAATATTTGTGTATAGACCTATTTCCAAATAGCAATTACAAAGAATTGTGGGATGGAGTTTTGGTGTGTGTGGTCATTGTCAGTGTCATTTTACTGTGGCCAAAAATTACACTCACCAAAACTCTATCCCACAATCCATTGTAATTGCTATTTGCAAAAAGGTCTATGGCACAGCTTTTCCCTTCACCCTGTACTTCCCCACCCCCTAATTTGTTTTGTAAGATGCCTGTCAGTTTGCTTTAGCAGGCATTTATTGATTACTTTCATTATAACAGTGTGGCAAAGTGAAAGCAAAGTTCTGTACATAAAGAGTTGTCCAGTGAATATTTTCACTTCAGCGTTGTAGCAAGATAGGTTGTTACGGCTCAGAAGTGTAGCGTGTAATGGTTGCATATGGTCATTCTATAGTCAGTTACTATGGTAACAGAGAGATGACCAATGACCTCAATCTTCCTCGCCCCTCTTTGGGTTTTGAGATTGACTGAAAGCAGGAATATTCTCTTACCTTAATATGGATAGAAAAGGAAAGTTTTCATTACGCATGCAGTCGTTTTTCAATTAGCTCTTTGTGTGGCCATAAGCCAGGCTTGTATCTACTTGTCAGCATATGAAGTTTGTGAGTCCTCATTATTCATGATTCTGTATGAACATAAAATTGTTTCTTGGTCCTGTTCTGTATAAAACATTTGTGTTTGTGTGACCTCAAATGTCATCTAACTCTTGGTTCCTGTAGGGTTTCTCCTACTGGATGCCAATTAAGTGAATCTATGCAAGCTTGTCTCTCATTTAAATCTAAAAATTTATTCCTGTAAATAAAAAATGTAATATGTGCATACATTTCAAAGATACGGATGACCTCATTCTCCAGTCATGCTCACTATAGTTGGTGAATTTTAAAAATAGTATTCAAAGTTTAAATATCAATATGTACAGTCTTCTGTGCAATCTGATCAATAAATAGTACAAAATCCGTTCAATTTCGGAAAGAGATTAAAGCCAAGTGGTACTATCTTCTACAATTTATGAATGTAAATTTAATTAAATTAGCCAGGGTTGTAAAGATTTATGTGTAAACCTTATTGAACTTTTTGAATATTGTTATGTGCAATGTCGCTTGATATTTTTTTTTTTTTTTTATTGGGAGGGTTCCGGTTGGGGAGGGGGCAGGTTTTCCACTGGTTGTATTTTCTTGTGTTTTTGGAAATTTAGAGAGAGAAGAAGAGGGGGCAGATGCTTCTAGAACTGATGTTTGCAGCAAAGTACCATGCCAAGTAGCTTGAAGAGAACATTTGAATTCGGGGCTGTGCTTTCTAGCCAAAATACTATCGAAACATGCCAGAAAAAATAGGAAAGTTTACTTCACTGGTAAAAACTCTTTCGATATTCAGGGAGCTAGTATTACAAAAGAAAATGATGACGAGTTTGTTGGATATTTTATTTGTAGCAAACTTTGAATTTTCATGTAGGATTGAAGAATGGAGGGGATTTAACAATTTTGTAAATATTGATATATGCATGCTTTTCAGTCTATTTTCCATGAATGTATTTTCTCTGAAAGATTTGTACATTGTGAATAATAAAATTTCCGAGTTCCACCTCATGTTTGGTCGTTTCAGTATGGTATATTTTGAGGTTTTCCGTTTGCATTTTTTGTTATGAGAAATTTAGAAGAAGGTAGCATCATTAGTAGGAATGCATTGAGACGCAGATGAGAAGTTGAACTCATTGCACGGACAAGAGTTGAATGTGTTGCATCAGAGAGGTGTCATTAGCCAATGACACATCCCTAGCTATAGACGAATCCGATCAGCCCTTGTGTTAAGTGACTGTAGGCATCCATTAGTGGCGTCCATCAGCTTTATATCGTCTTCATTTATTGTCTACACAATTTGAGACCCTCCTTTTCAGTGAAATTGAGGTTATCAAGATACTGCACTTTAAGTACACAACAATCCATGATGTAGGTAAGCAAGGAAATTGACAGACTAAAAGTTTATGGATCCCAGTTATGTCCTACTTAAATCAGACCATTACTTGACTGTCCGGATTCGTCTATTCTATAAAAACGTTTCTTCTTGGCATTATCAGCAAAGTTTATAATCTGGTTTTACGGCAGATTCTGTCAGGTATGTTTTTCGCTTGAAGCGAGAATTTTTTCAAATATAAATAAAACAAATATCAAAACTTTATAAGTGACACTTTTTTAAGATCCGGGAAATGTAATTTCCTGTGATCTAGGTGTGTATCGCTGCAAAAAGTTCCCAAACGGTAAAATGATAGTGAAAAATTCAAAAAGGTGCAAAAATTAGCCACACGTTCGAGCAGATTATACAAAACAATTTTCCTTCAGTCTATCTTCATAGTCCTGCGCACACGCTCTAACCCGAAATGGAAGAATATTCAGTTCGAGCAAAAGTTGCAAAAAGCAATCATTATGTTTCAATTGCCAGATAACACGGGTAGACGTAAGAATGTACAGGCGTACAAATTGCCTAAAATTTTTGCCGGAAAATGGTAGGGCGTCATTAGATCTTGTCTTTTTTATCAATTTGCTTATTTATTTGATGTTAAGATTTCATAGCGAACGAAAGTTCAAAATAACTCTTAGGTTGTCACTCACAGGCTAGGGGAAAGCGATTTCCGGCCCTCTTGATTCTCCAATATTTTCCTGTAGGCTCCGCGCCAACTAATGGTGACGCGCCGTTTAGATCGTGGACCGGTCGCGTCAGAAATTCAAGCACCCCCACAAAAATTACAACCCTCCCTCCCTCCCCCCACCCTTATATGAAATGCTGGCTAGGCCACTGTAGCTGAACATGTAAGGATGGGATCGGATCAGAATGACTGTAGATTAACTTTACGGTCCAAGGTGAAGAGTAACAAGATCAAGCTGCAACTCTCACATAACTTGATCGAACAGGAATTTGAGCTTTGAATAAGAATGAAAATATCACGCTCGGTTGGCCGGACAAGCGTTATTGTTCAGTTTAATTGTATTGATTTCAACCGTAAAGGTTAGGTCATTGTTAGTGGGCATTCGCACCTTAAGATGTACGAAAAGCTTTGCAAGAATTAACAACGCAACGCAAATTTTTCAGCAAGCTTTATGCCGGTCTAGACCATTCCTGCTTTTTTGACATTCGGATTATGCTCCAAGACTACGTCGTGCTGTAAAATCTCCGCCATCTTTACTAAATAAACAAGAACAACTTGTGAGGAATACGGGTAGTCCTGAGCTCTAAGAAAGAATATAACGTGGAGGAGGACATATGGCGATATTTATATGAAGAAGTTCCTCGAAGAGGTGGCTCCATCTTTAGCTAAGTTTTGAGTCAACCCACGTCGACAATACTCCCACCTATTTTTTTGAACTTACGTGAGTTTTGTACTTTCCACTTAATATTTTAACAATTGGTCTTCAGTCACCATGGGTATACAGTGTAGCATCAGTTTAAAATACAGAAAAGAGATATGGCAAGGTTTACAAGTTAACACCTACGTCATTGCGACCTTTGCGTAGGGTAAGCTTAAATATTTAGGAATATTTTCAAAGGATACAAATTTAGGCCTATGCAGGGTAGTAGCTATTAGTTTTGTTTGGGCAGATACATGAATGAGGGTACATCGCAACTGAAGCCATTTTGAAATATCAATGCATTTAGGCCTGCCCAAATGGTTCGAACTATCCCTGTCCATAGCATGTATACTGCCGGTCGGTCACTAGCGGCCAGAGCCAAACTTCAGGCGCGGATCCAGGGGCCCAGCCAACATGCCCAGTTGGGCCCCGACTGGGCTCCAGCTAGGATACTTGCTGGGCCCCAGCTGGGAACCATTCGTGTTTGTCAGGTGTTCCACATGGGGCCCAACTGGGCTAGCCTTTCCCAGTTGATGCCCAGTTGAAGCCCAGCTGGGCCCAACTTCAACAACTGAAGCCCCATGTTGGCTGGGGGGATCATCACCCCCTCCCCCCACCTCACTGTTCTTGGCCACCAAAAATTTTCAAAAACCAATTTCAAACATATCGGTCACGAGGGCAGTTTTCCTTACACGTCAGGAGAAAAAGTCAGGTAGGTCGCCTGGGCAACTTAATTGTGTATGGTTGGGGTTACTAAATATCATCATGCAAATTAAGGCCCTCCGACGATATTTTGGTGTAGCCAAATAGTTTGACTTTCTCTAAACGTATGTTTGAAGATCTATAGTTTATATGTTGACATAGTCGTAGGGGATTTTTTGCCCGAAAAAATGTAATCCTGCCCAAAAGACTATCTAAGCCGAGCGCCACCATCAGTTGGCTAGGAGCGTACAATATGTGGAACATTAAGAATAGCCGAAAATGGCGTTTCCAGGGTTTGTACTGTAACTTAGAACAAAGCAGTCGTTACTCTTTATCTTTTGTTTACAATTAACTTTCCACTTCAATAGAAAACACAGCAACTTGCTAAATGATACAAAATTCAGATAAAAATGCACCAGTTGCATTTGATTTTTTAAGCAATAAATAATAATTCCTAACATGCCTAACATTTGACCAAAAACAAAAAATGATTTGTAAGCATGCATTGATAAAGTTTGTTGAGTGATCTGTTCCACCAAAACCCTTAGAGTACCTTTATAGGGAAGGTACTCTACTGTTAGCGGAGCGCCACCAGCAATTGACGCTGAGCGACATGGAATTTTTTTTTAAAAATCCTCCGACAGTCGGAAATGGCAGTTCCCAGGCTTGTAACTAGAAATAAGCGGGGGTCGTTAATCTGAGCTTTTCTTTGCAATACGTTTTACTTCCTTTGAGAAAAAAAAACTGCTTCGTGTCAGAAAATTACATGTACCACTACAATTAGACGAAATGGTCTTGTCTCTTTTCGGATGAACGTAATTGAAACAATGCTAACGTTTTGACTCCATTGTGACCATTGTGATTTTTATAAAATCGAGAATGAAAATTTAGAACTGCTTGACCATGATTATAGATATATCCATCATCGTCTTTCATATTCGTCGGTTCGTGCTCCATCACATATTCTCGAAAATTAACGTTGCCTACCTTCTGATCTCGACCAATTCGCACCGTAACACTTAAAATTTTGGACTTTAAATGTAACAGATTGGAATTAGTGACCAATCGGACAATTAGATTTATTTTAAAACTATTAAACTTATCTGAAATCTTTTGAGTTAAGAGAGTACCCTTTTTACCTGATTACATGAGTAAATCTATAAACGCCCACCCCCCTCCACCACCACCACACTCACCCCATGTCCCCACAACCAAAACAAAATATTTTCATCTTTCTCTTGTCCCTGCCTTTGCCATTAATCAAACCCTGGGTCCCTGGGTTTTTGTCATTCAACTATCCTCTATTCTTTTATTTTCTGTAACTGTTTCCGCCCCGTCGGTTTGAGCCATATTTCCCTTACTGACCTACTCCTGGGCCAATCCCCTTGAGAGTTTTGCTCATGCCTACATGTAATTATGGTAACTCCAATGGCTGCATGGTAACATAATCAAAGTCGTACACATCTGGTAAGCCAACGTGACTTTCGTTAGCAAACTGGCCTTTCCATGAAAATGGCGGTAGACTGCCCTCAAACCGAGTTGGGTTGCCGATAGCATACGATTCCAATTTGTCAGCCATGGCCAAATCAGAGACCTGTGAAAGAATGGCAAAAAGATGGAGCCAGTGTTAGCTGTGTGAATGTATATTTAAAGGCAAAGAGCAGTCCCCAAACTTATTTTGAAGAAAAGGCTGAATAGCACAATTTTCGCCTAATTTTTCTTCAAAGTATCTTTCATAACAGTTTATGATTTAATTGCATATTCAAAGTAAACCAAGCAGTTTTTTTTCTGGAAATTTCACATTTGAGTGGAAAAAACGTTGTCACATGATCACCAACAGCCAATCATGAAACTGGACTGTCTACTACACTACTTCAGTTTAGGATGACTGCTCTTGCCCTTTAACTTACTGCGTGTGCACATCCAACCGAAAGTTAGTATAGACGAATCCGGACAGCAAATAATGGTCTGATTTCAGTCGGCCATAACTGGGGTCTTTCACCTTTTAATTGCTTTGCTTACCTGTATCATGGATGGTTGTACCCTAAATTATATCTTGATTCCTTCAATTTCACTGAATATGAGGGATTAAAATTCATGCATACAATATAAATGAAGACGATTTAAGGCTGATGTGACCCCACTAATGGCTGCCTACAGTCACTGAAGGCAAGCCCTGATCGGATTCGTCTATAGGCCTGTACAATCAATAACTTTTTAAGGTCAAGCTGAATGTCTAGTTGTGAATTCATAAACTCTAATACCACATTAAATTGTAAAAAAACTCCGTCAATCTTTACATTAACCTTTGTGTTTTTAACATACAACGAAAACCCTCTACTCTACTGGGTGCATATAAAATGGACGTTACATGAAACATTGGAAATAACAAAACGGCAGCCATACCTTTGTATCGTAGCAACCCATCGTAAAGGGGTCTTTGTGTCGTAGATCACCCCTGGCGCATATCGCATTTACAGGATCCCCTTCAGAGTAGGGATCGTTCATGTAATCTTAAATGAAGAATAGGGAAACAATTTTAGGCTAACTTAATGTATATGGCGACTTTCACAGAAAAGGGGCCCAATTTATGACATTTTTGGTAAAAATTGGATAGTGCATTAAAAAGGAAAGGCAAAAGAAGTTTTATGCAAACTGAAAGATAATATCACTTCTCATTAAATACACTGAAATTAAAGCCTAATGATTGCATTGAGGAAATAAAATTATTGGATTAAAATGGCATCTTGGGTTTCACGTGTAAATGGGACACCAAAACCAATTTTTAGTATTTTATGCCTAAATCATACAGCTTATGGGATACATGTCCTTCTAAGCTTACATCTTGTTCATTACCATTGGCACACTCAGTTGCAAAAATTGGGTGTATTTTGGTTATTGAAAATTTTTATGGTCTTGGGGCTAACGGGACATTATTTTGGTTTCCCAGGTAAAATATTTACACGGGAAATCCAAGACTTTCCAAAAATTATACATGTTTAATTCATTTTATCCTTTCCCAAATCCGGAAACAAAATAGGTAATGAAGATGTAAAATGTAGCTTTACAGAATTGTTTGCCACACATTTTTTCAGTTTACCATAAGCACACAGCATGGTTATTTATCACCATGCCCTCATAACCGCAGGGGCCGGAAACATTAAAAACGATAAACCTTAACAACCAGAAGGTTAGCGCTTAAAAGTAAGGTGGGTTTACATCCAAGAGTAATCTACACCCCCCCCCCCCCATTTAAGGAGCCAAACCTCCAACTACAATTTTGGTACGGGTGTATCGAAATTCTCAATTGGCTCAGCTCTGATTGACAGCTAATTCAAGCAAAGCAGAGTACCAAGCTTATATTACACAGTATGAACTGTGCTGAGAGTGTTTTGATTATATACATTGTGTTTTACTCACCTTGAAGCAATAAACTGAGATTGTACCTGGATGAGGATGAATTTCAGACAATTGTGGGAGGGGCTTGAGTAAGAAGTTGAGGAGAATTGGTATTGTTTGGGGTGAGAGAAATGTACCTTTAAATTATCCTTCCATAAGAAACCAGAGTTGATATAAATTGTTGAATTGGGTGGCTATACTCGGCGTGAAGCTGTAATTGATTAGTCACCTAGGCTTTTTCTGCATTCGTGGTTGTTTATGGTAAATCATACAACCACTCTTCGAGACCACTTGAACTATTTTCGAGTTTGACCATTTCAGATCAGATCTATTGCGAGTTAAGATATGAATTATTCTTAACTGAATGGTCAAATGGTTGGAGCATCCTAGACTAATTACCGTCGGGAGGTCTGACTCCTTACCGTGTCATACCAAGACATGAAAATGGAACCTTCTGTCATTGTGCTTGGTAAACAGCATAAGCAATGGATTAGGTGAAACAAGCCACTGAGCCACAAGTGGTAAATATACCTTGGGCTGGCCCCAACGTAAACCAACAAAACAAACAACCAACCAACCAACAAAAAGCAGAGCCGTAAGACCTCATCTAACTAAATGAAAACTCGAAACGTGGTTCAGTTTCCGCTAAAAACTTATGCATGGGTGTGTGTATGTACGTGTGTGTTTGTGTGATCTCCTATACTTTCCGTAGTGAGTGTATACCAATGCCACCCCCCCCCCCCCCCCGCCATCTCCCATCTGACGACCCGTATGGTTACCATTATATCTCATTATCCTTTTCATCGTATCCATGTCTTTCACAGAACCTTGGTCCCGTCGAAAGATCTTAGCTCTTGGTGCAAGTTGGTATGACATGTCTGGTCCATGCTTGGCCACAACATCAGGATAGCCACTCTTATTGTAAATCTCCTCAAAGAAAGGAACGTTGTAGGATGGCCAGTAACCTAAAAAAAAAGAAACAAAAAGAGCCAACAAAAAGAACAATCTTTAATACGTAGATAAGGAGCTTTTAGACATGCTGACAGACAACGAGCTTCGGGTTAGGGACGAACACGTACATGTATTCATATAATTTGTCCTTAACTTTCTCTCTCTTCACTTTCTTACTCTTGAATTTCACTTCCCTCGGAGTGAATTTTGACACTTTTGGATTGAATTTTATAACGTCCACATTCCTAACGAGTGAAATTTTCACAATTTCATTTTTTTAGAGTACAAGTTGCCCCGCGCAGGATCTACATCGTAAAGCGGTTGCGGTCTGGTGGCAGCCGACCTACTCTCCCACTACCCTGGCCAAAAAATCGACATCAGGGCAAACAAATTTCATTCAATGGGAAGTTTATGCCATTAATCTTTTCCAATCCGCCAACAGTCTTCACCTTGCTTTGATTCTTATCAAGCTTTATTGTTTTTGATGTGAAGCGGATAAGAAATGTGACATATTTGGGGATTGAAAGTCACTAAAATACATTAGAAGCATATCAATATTTATGTATGTTTATAATACCGTTGGTAAGCGATATTTTTCAATACCCAACTTGAGAAGTAGTGAAACAAACCGACGGCTGGTCATGTATATTATGCATTGCCTGCGGTATATTGCTGTGTTGTGCATTTTTTTTTTTTTCAAATTTGACTAGTCACCTAATCACATTTCACAAAATGGCCATCAGCATCAGTTCAAACGGTATAAAAACAACTGGGCAGCCAGCGACGATTGTGGCGTCCCCCCTCCCCCCCAAGTGGAGTCCCCCACCGACCACCCCACCCCCCCAAAAAAAAGAGAGAAAAGGAAAAAGAAGAAGTAGCAAGAAAAGGGAGGCAATATGGGGCTCTCATATAGGGCCTAAAATTATATGAAAGGGTGGGATTCTCTCACTCTCTTCTTACCAGGACAGCCAAAGTCCGTGATCCATCATTTCATCTGCTCCACCCCTTGAAATGATTTCCTAGCTAGGCACTTGCTTTGCAACAGACTGAAATTTTCTCATACCTGCTCGCAACACGTCCGTTTTATCCTTGTAAACTACCAAGGTGGGTATTTGCTCCACTACCCACAATGCATCATCCAAGATGGCTTCTTTAGGTTTGAGTTTCCTTCTGTCAACAATCATGTATTGGTTGTTGTATGTACCTACAAATCAAAATTTTAAAAGAAGTTCAAATTTTAAAAAATAAAAAATACGGATAACCAAAAGTGTCACGTAACCTTGGCACATGAAAAAGAAAATGAGAATTAAAATCAAAAAAGAAAAAAGTAAACGTTCATGGTACTAATTACCTGAATTAAATTTCTCGACAAGTGTACCCCAGCTGTTGCCATCAAATGCCAAATGGTTGGCTAGGCGAACCCTCTGCCAAGCAAGGAGACTTTCAGGAACAACAGAAGAGTAAAGGTCTTGGTTGAAGATATTATTAGTTGTCTGTAGCATTGTCAGGCCGGTACTCATGTGATAGAAATCGTCCAAGGACTCTAAGAATCCTACAAACACAAAATACAACAGTACATTCTTACTGGCTTTAAAATGTTATTTTCATCGATTCTAAGCAGTTGTACAGGTTCTTGTGAGGATTCCAGAGAGTTATGACGAATAAGTTTATCAAACATTACTGGAATATTGAACCCTCAGCACGCAGCAAGGGAGGGTTTGGGGTCACCGATTAGCGAACTATGTATTTAGTAAACCTGCCGGCTCGACTTGAACCAAAAAGGTTGGAACTGGGTCGTAAAACTCCATTTAACTAACTCGATTTAAAGAATATGGGGTTGGTTCTGCAAAGAGGGTTTTGTACATTTAGGCGATAGATTCTGTCAAGACAGATGTTTCTATGTATTGTCGTGACTACGGGGACGCTTCACAACTCACCCAATGACCAAGTCGTTCCATCTGCCATCAGTATCCTGTGTAGCGCCTCTGTGGCTGCATCCCCCTTGGTTTTTCGTGGCGATGAACTGAACGAAAAAAACTTTGTCCGCTCCGCGGGCTATGCCATTAGGTACCGTACCCCCGTGGTAAACTTTACAACGTATAGTTTTACATCGAGGTAGACGTACATTACGCTATATGCTCACAGAAAGGGTTCATGATTCTCATGCAGTGGCCCTTCACAAAAACTCCTGGCAACACCACTTATTCCATGGTAACCCATCATATGGGTGTTATGTACTTGAGCGGATGGTATTGCAACGTTAGGGCTGTTCTATGTTTGAAAGCTTTTTTTTGTCCATACTGGATGATGGTGTGTGTAATGACGTAATTCTATTGCAATGAAATACAGACTCTCGCATATTGCGACATGTAGGCTTAAATTTTTTTCTTCTAAACAACTCTTGTCCTATTAAAGTACTAAAGAAAGCCTGCAGAAAGTTACAGATTTTACCCAATGATGTTACCCAATTTCATTTAATGTAGTAGACTTTCCTGTTTCTTGATTGGCTCGTGAGGATAATGTGTTAATATTTCTTACCCTCTATTGTGAAATTTACTAGAAGTAACTGCTTGGTTTAACTTCAATATGCAATATTGAAGTCCTTAAATATTAAGAAAGATATTTTGAACTTAAAAAAGAAATCAGAAGTATACCTCACTACCAAAAGTCAATTCTTGATCCCCTTCCCCCTGTTTCAGTATCTAGTGAATGCTAATTCAATCGGCTTTCTTCGTGTTATGCCTGTTACCCTTATTTTTATAATTATTACATTATACAGCGTCTTAAGTACAACCTTAATATTATACATAACGACTTCTTCATAACCTGAGATAGTTACGTTCCATATATCTACTACAATCCCTCCTCCAGGGGAAGGGAACACGGAAGAAAGCCGTTTGGAAAATGCTTGTCCACTAGAAGATCAAATATTGCCGTAGCTTTAATCTTTCATTTTTCTTCGCAAACCCCTCCCATTCAAGTTCAAAAAATGTACTTGGAAGCTATCTCAATACCTTGTCATGCTACCGGACTGATATAATCTGTCGTTCTGGTATATAATTCCGTCTACAATCCGAAAGTATCTGTAACAATTCACCCTCCGCCCAACCCATTGCTGTTAGTCGAAAAATTTTCCAGAAATTCTGACGGACCGACCAATATTGAATAGGGGTTACTTGGCCAACTCAACTAACTTCAGAACTGTGATGAAGTATAGGCCTACCCATGAAACATTTTGTTCCGATACTTTTGTAGCGGATTGTGTAGTTCGTGAACAAATTTAAAGTATTAGTTTCACGTAATTAAAGAGCCGCCAGTATCAAAATTTTCATACTAGACAAATGGAATGTGTGTGGAAACTTTAACACATGAGTGTGAAACTGAAAATTTCACATGGAGAGGTTACCGTCAACTTTTTTAGATGTGATGAAATAAAATTAGAGAAGACTGGAAAGGGTCGGTGAGATGCTTCCCTTGAAGCTAAACAAATCCCGAAGGTTTACTTTCAGGGAAGACTGTTTGCCAAAAAATGGTACCTATTCTGTTTTGTACAAGAGGCAGTAAAAGCCGGACGGGGTTCAAGATTGTGGAAAAGGGGGATGGGGGTCCCCGTTTTGGAAGCCCTGGGAGTAAACACCATGAAAAAGAAATACATGTTTTTAGAGTAACTCTGCAAATGTTGGGAGCGTTGAAAACGTTCGGCCCAGGCCAACCCTGGTTCCTACCCTGAAAAGAAAATTTAGATGAATCTTATCAAACCTGGATAGCTTGAGAAAGAGATTTTTGTTGATGCCAAACCAGAAATATTAATGTCGTAATACTTGTAGATACGAAGAGTGGCTTGATAGAAAAACCAGGTGGAATGAGACATGAAGAAATTCTCCAAACCTGGTAACACCTGTGGAGGGAATTGGAACGGATGTTTGAGTAATCTGCATGTCCTAGTCTGCAAAAATTTAGACAATTCCTTAAATATTTTGGGTTGAGTATAGAGGTCGTACAATGAAGTCATACTTATGACGTCAGAGCGAGGTCTCCCCGCCACGCCATATTTGCATATGATATAATAGCAAATGGTTATACTTCTTGTTTTTCGAAATTTCCGATCACCCATTCCATCTCGATCCTGGCTCAAAGCCCTTTCATAAGCTGTTTAGTAACGGAACTTCTTGAACAGGCAAGGTAATAATAGCAGCATATGGCCTAAATAAATAGCTCCTTTGCACACAATATTGAAATGTGAAATTCGTGTCATGTACTTTATGTATGGTCATATTGAGAAACTTGCCGCCTATATATGATGCAGTTACAATGCCGTATATCAAAGAATTACGTCACGTGTATTACCTACAACGGTGACATCTTGATCTGACGTAACATTGAAATGAAGTTATTTTGTAGATACATGAGATGCTGCTGCGTCAAACGTTGCATAAATAGTGCTAAGCGACGATGAAGTCAAAACACTAGTCAAAACCTTCATACACTACCTGATAATTTGACCCCTACATCACCCCCCCCCCCCCCCCCAAAAAAAACCCCAAAAATAATTGTTGTAATTATCATTGTTTACACCCGAAAACTCGTTCATTTGATTTCCGTAGGTACAAACTTTGCTTTCGTAGAGCTACCTCTACTCAGTGGCATTATTCCCATTGAGCCGTGGAGCGCACAATTGATCACACTCCACCCCTCCCCCAAAAAAGATCAACTGTGTCGTAAAATTTCGTTGAAAATGCATTTGAAAACTCAACGTACGTCGCAAAATTGGAAATTTTAGTTCAAATTCAATCGCAATTCGGTATGATTGTAATCTGTCAATGTACGTGATTGTAAATTCAGTCAATTTACGTGTTTGGTCAGCACTGACACACTCGCGTATTTTGTGTTGTTGGTGGGGCGAATGAGGAGAAGCGGCTTAGGGTGGGAAAGTCCCGGTCCCCTTGAATCCAGGCCTCTCTATTTTAGGCCTACTCTTTGGTAAAATCTTCGGGCAGGAGCAGTATTTCTTCAGAAGAATGTTTGTTTGTCCAGAATTTTGAAGGGACTTAGGAAAGAAAATTATCTTTGTGAAGTCTCGCACCAGGAAAACTTCAAAACACAAATATCTTAAGGTGTACCTCAAGTCAAAAAATTCCAAAATATATATCAAAGAGCATGAAAAATAAATTCGAGCAGTCCAACTCCCATCTTCAAATGACATTCATGAGCTGAGATATAAAATGTTGAAGTTCATTCAATCAACTTATAATGGTATATTGCGCAATAATTTGTGATATCATTGTTGTACGACTCAAATAACAATCTTTGTTTTTCTTTGTTTTTCTGACATTTACTGCACCTTGTACCAATGTGTGATTACTCTAATGGGGTGATGTAATTAGTTGAACCCTTTCTGTGCAACATGCTGTCCAAGCAAACAGGAAGCATGGAAGTACTAGTGCTTCCAGGAAGTGCACAAGGTCATAAAAACTTTTTTTAATTTTAAAGGAAAACAAAGCAGGTTCTGTGAGTTGTACGACAATAGAGTCACAAAATATGACACAATGGATCAATTTGTCTTTAGTGAATAAACTTCAACATTTTATATCACAGCTCAGGAATGTCCTATGAAGATAGGAGTTGAACTGTTAGAATTCATTTTTCATGCTCTTAATTATATATTTTTTAATTTTTTGACTTGAGGTACACTTTAATGCATGCAAACAAAATAACCAAGTTTGTCTCATAATATTCCCCCATACGTATATGTTTTCATTGAATTGGGTCACTCTAGTAGAAGGGTCACATTGTCTCCTGACAGGAGAATATATTCCCATAGGTAGGCTTGGTGACGTTACTTGTTTTCTGCCCTGCTATCTGACTATTCACTCAGTGTTATCTATAAACTGTAATCATATTCACATATATATAATCTCTGTAAGGTATAGTCAAAAGTTGTACAGTACTTTTAAAACAAAGATGGATCCTGCATTAGCACGCAAAGATGCAGTTAGGGTAAATGCAAGCTGCAAGATGCACCCCAGCGGGCCCCACCCTCGTGCATCTGACGATAGTATTATTCATTTCTGTGCTTTATTCTGCTCTAAATTAGAGGTGTAGAGTTGTTTAACCTATAGAAGTTTGAGGATATTAAAATTCATGAAGGAGGTTGAGGTAATATACACCAATGAACAAAACAAGAAACTGCATGTTGGTACCTTTATCAAGGCTGAACAATGGCCATTCTCTGCAATAAACTTAGTCAGCTGACTCTTTGTCATGTGCTTCCAGTCCACAAAAGTTTCTGGCATAAGAACATTCTTTAGATCTATCATATCACCATAGCCATTTAGTATTTGAAAATTAAAATTATCCAGAGACTGTAAAAAATAAGAAAATGAAAAAATGTTGCAAAAATTACCCAATAGCAGCACCAAGAGGTTAGGGTGGACATGGGCATTATACCCAGTCTCAGCCTTCTCCTAGATGCCCCCTTACAACTTGAAGACCTGAACCAATTTATACAGGCCTTTGTACTTATTCGGAGACTTATTTTTTTTTTAGCTCAGAGAAATCCTTAAAATCACCAGGGACTCACTTCCAAGAACTTTTGAGATGCAAGTGAAATATGTTTGTTCCCATCATTTTCCTTACTCCCCCACCCCTCGAACACACATTTTTAGCAACCCTGGTGCCGCCACTGATTAAAATAGTTGTATACCACCATAAACTAAAAAACGCGAAGGACCCCACTTTTCGAAAATTCCCTTTTGCAATCCGTTATCTATTCCACGTACCCGATTATACAAAGGATTTAATTAAAATCTCAACCCCAAATTCATTTGGCAATGTGACTATAAAGACGAAGGTTTGCAATTGTTTTATGAGGTTCTAAGTCTTTGGACATTTTGGGGAGGGAATAGATAGTTTTAAAGAAAGTAATGGCAGCATCTAGAAAATATCTTTAGGGATATACCTATGTACACTGTTAAAAATTTCTGTAAATTTACAGACTTTTTTTAACTTAAACTTTTTTTATTTTACTTTTAATAGAGATGTTATGTATCTTTACAGACACTTTGTAGTGCTACAATAAAAAAAAGGTTGTTTAACATGTATTTTCTGTTTATTTGAAAAACCATTTCTGTCTGCTTTTTTAACCAAATTTTACTGCTTTGTAAAACTTTTTCTGTAAATTTACAGAAATTTTAACAGTATTTTGTATTTTTCTGATTTCACATAAATATACTGTCATTTAACAAACATTCATTTTGTTTTTAAGCTGAAAAAGAAACAAAAATTTGCCCAAACAAACAAATAAGAAATAGCCAGAAAATTTTCAATATATAACATGCATCGTTCTGCGAAGTTTCAGTTTAAAAAAAAAAAAACTTTTTTGGCAAATCTATGGCCCTATTTGAAAATTAACTTACATTTATTATAAAAGCATACTTAGTTATTAAGTTCTTAGTTATAAATATCATACAGCTGGTGTTTTGTCACACATTTTTAAGTAAAAAGAAATTGTAAGGCCCTAATCTCAGAGCACTGACAGTTGGTATACTGATGTCAACTCATCGCCACAGGCGCTCATGCACTTGATCGGAGCAAATTAAAAACGTTTCACAAATTTACTTGAAAGAGTCTGTAAATTTACCACTTTATGACGTAAATCTCATTTTGCATAAATGGGTGGAGCTTATTTTGTAGGCATTTTCCTAACAAAAGGATTGCTGCTGCTTTGAATAATATCTTCTTTGGCGTTTTTTAATCAGGAAGTGATAAACTTATTGTTTACCTTGTCTGGAAGTGTTTGCAACCAATGTATTTGCATTCTTTGTCATATTTATTTTAAAAACAATTATTATATTGTACAAAAAATGTGACTTTCCAATTACAAAGTTCCTAGAGATAGCAGTGTACTTGACAACAATATGACAACAAAGCATCCTCAATGTGCTTTGATTAAAAACAGCTTCGTAACGACACATTACGTAGATAAGCAAACACCTGATCTACGTAATGGTGAAGTGTATGTTACGTAATAACATATGAAAGGTAAGAAAGCGATATTATAATAAATATTAAAACGTCGGGAATGAAAACAGGAGGCTGTAAATTCACATAAAATTAAGGTAAACAAAACAGAACAATTCTGTAATTCGATTTTACAGTAGACTTTTGTAAACTAATTTACATGCAAAAACTGTAAAGAAAAAACAAACCCTTAATGTTTTTTCATGATTACAGTCTGGCTGTAAAAAAAACATTATTTGGTTGGAAAAAAATTTGCCATAAAAACTATGTAAATTTACAGAGAAATTTTTTAAAAGTGTACGTAACGCAGCAAACATTTGAAATTTGTTGAACACATTTTATTGAAAATTTCTGGGTACGTCCCTGCTTTATTACTCACTCTTTATTTCCTGAAAAGTCTTTGAAAGGGGTTACAGGGGCAAAAGACGATATTTTTTAGACTTAGATGATGTTTCAAATTCGGTAGACTGCTTGCTGTATCTCCATTATACGTTCTTGCCACTCACGTAAGCTAACCAAACCAAACATAAAATTTTGGCCATTTTTGAACATACCCTATTTTTGTAGGGATTAGCGTTATATCCTTTCACTAATCCATCATACTGACTCATAATCAGTGATATTCCACGCCAATAAGGTTCATCGTCCTCCCGGGCCTTGATCATGGAACGTGTCCATGATTCTTGCTTCTGAAAGAAGTCCTTCAATTTGACGGCAAACTCTGGCAGATCATTGAAGAATGTTGAATTGATATTAACAGTGTGCTGATATATTTCTCTGTGGATGCGAAGGTATACGGATAAGGAAGAAATGAGGTCACAAATTTAAGATGGTTGGCATGTCGCAAGCTGCAACAATTGCATTAAAGGGAAACTGCAGTAACCCTAAATTGAATTTGTATACCCTAGTATTCTAAATCACTGGCTTTTTATGTCATCTGACAACCATTTTGTACCTGATTTATTTTAATTATTCAAGACAACCTGTTGGAGACACAGCACGTTTGAATTTTGGAAAGATACGTAGGTTCATTCGCTGTCAATTTTGGGACGACCAAGGCGCGTTACTCAATATTGGGTTGAATTAATATATTTTTGCCTTACGTCGAAATCATTTAATGTCTCGTGACTTCATGCTGTAAAAATGTAGAAAGGGTTGATTTTTGTTACTGAAAACTATGTTGATATCTTTTTTTTTATTTATTTATTTTTTTTTTGCAGTCAGCTCACCAAAGGCGTAGCCAGGATATTCTTGATGGAAATTAAGGCAACCTGATGCATATTTGTGAGTGTTGCGTAGATTTCCGATTTGACCAGCCCAAATTAAACCAACTGAATAGAAACTGAGCCGTAAAACCTCATTCAACTAGCTACCTACCTTGACCGTTCAATATCTTAGCGAGCGCTACCATCAGTTGGCACGCAGCGTCCAAAAAATTTTGAAAATCGCTACAGCAGGAAATGATATTTACAAGGCATGTAAGTCTGTAAGTAGAATCTCGCGGTCGTTATTTTGAGCTTTCGTTTGCACTAGAATGTTTACTTCAATAAAAATGAGCAAATCGCAAACGTTATAAGACAATTAACGGATAGATTGCAGCATAACCACTTTTTACCGCAAAATTTAGGTCACGGTGTCCACCTGTAAGTCTGCCCTTGTAATCTAGCAATTAAAAGCATATCAGAACTCTTTTCTGGGAACTTAAATCCGAATATTGCACCATTTCGGGCAAAGTGTTGTGCAAGACTATGAAGTGAGGCTGACGAAGAATTGTTTTTCAACTGCTCGAAATCGTTCCGAATTTCTATAACTTTTTTTTATTTTTCATGAAAAGCTTTAGCGTATGTTTTATTTTTACAGTTTTGCCTTTTATATAGCCCACCAACCCACCAACTGTTATCACAGACTTTCGGTATTATATATTAAAACTTTGAAAGCACCCCCGGCTCCTACGACGACAACTCCTCCCCATCCTATCGACATTTCGACCCCCTACATTATTCAGGTGCAGTATGTTGTTATGACTTACCGAGAGGTAAGATAGCCTTCCAGATAACCGGCAGCTAATGCAACATCATCCTCCGAGTACTGTTTGGATGAGTAGCCTGCTTTGACATTCAACACTCCCCATCCGGTAGTCAGGAATGTATCATTGTAAACACCGTACGCCAAACCTTCTTTATCCAATACTCCAAGTTTAACGACAAATTGTCCATTCTGTTTGTAAACAGTAGCTTCTGTTGATTTGGCGGAAGCTGAACAGCACATGGATAAAATGAAAAGATTTCCGTTTAATTTATCGTTATTAGTTGGATCTTTGTCAGATAGCCTAATAATCAATTACTACATGACTAATATGATCAAATTTTGTACATTAATGATCAATAAAATTTAAATTTTCAAGAAAAGTGGAAGAGTTGCCATTTGTTACTGGTCAACACAAAAATATATACCGGTAACTCGGGTAATCTTAAAGGCACGGATCACCGCAAGGTCCAATATACACGGTGAATGCGGTGGTCACCTGTGTGCGTTATTATTCTTATGATATTTTTGGAAACGAGTTAAATGTCCCTTGTATCCATTTATTCTTGGTCTTCGAATGCTATTCTCAGAGAGGTTATGTTATTTTTGAGGACTTGCTGAAAATTAATTTTCGTACGTATACAATTTGAAAAACCATGTTTGAATTTAGCCATTAAAGGGCAAAAGAATCGTCCAAACGTTCTTTTTTAGCAACAGCTAAATCTCATCGCAATTTTCTTCTCATTTCTCTTCCAAATATCTTTTATGATATTTGGAACATGAACACTGAAAAGATTTCAAGTTACACCAACCAGTTACTCTGGTAAATTTCAGATTTTAAGGTGAAACATTTTCGCATGATTCTCAAGGGCCACTCCATGAAACATAATAGTCTACTACACTTAATTCAAGTTTGGATGACCCCTTCACAACCATGTCTTAACCATCAACACTCACCTGCAATTACTCCGCCGTTGAAAAGGATGGTACAGAAGCACACGAAGATCAGGTTATAAAAATTGCCTGTCATCCTGATATTCAAACAAGTAACAATTCACTAGCAATGTAATGGAAGTTGTCCTCGTTCGATTTTCTACTATGTCAGCCTATTTCAACCGTGAATTAAATTTACTTTTGCTCGAAGGTAGCCTGTAAGTGTCTCGTGATGGTGCGTGCGATTGTTGCAATCTAACGTTGTAAAAATTAAAGCAGAGTCAAGTCCAAGGTCTAGATTTGGTGATAAACTAGGTTTATGATTTTTCGTTCTGAAAACCCCTGGATTTTTGTGTGTGTGTATGGAGAAACTTAATTGTCAAACAGAGACCGTCACATATGTGTACAACATAATTAATTTCCGTCTTCTTTGAAAGTGAAACGGAGACTGACAGATCTACACAAGCCCTTAAGTGCCATTGAAATAAAATGGTTTTATATATTATTACTAATTATGTATTTGTTATAACAAAGTAAATCTCTGTGATAACAAGTTTATAATTTGTTACATCAGAATTATAATTTGTAGTCTGATAAGAAATTATTATTTGTAATAACAAGTTAATAATTTACGGAAGCATATTGTTTTCGTACGTACGAAAATCTTTTCCTTCCTTCCAAAATTTTTTTGGAACGTTCAAAAATCTTTTCTTACGTTCGAAAATCTTTTCATACTTACGAAAAATCTTGTGGAACGTTCGAAAACCTTTTCGTACGTACGATTTTTTTTCACGTGGCAACAATACACTTCCGTAATAATTAATCAGTAATCACAAGTAAAAATATATTCCAATGGACTTTCGTACATGTCACCTGTTTAGAGTGAAAGGGTCTATGTTTACAAGGGAAATGCGGTTATCTTTATTGAGATTAGTGTGGTATGTTCCCAACTTCAAAAATGGCTATCTGCCAATACGTGACCGCGATATTTTCCTCTCTGAATTGCGAAATTTACGAACACACAACTCATTTACTACTTGCCTCAAACATGCATTGTTAAGTTAGCATATGAAACATCATGAAAATGTACTAGGAACAGGAATAATTAGAAATTGTTAAATATAACAGCTCCATAGTAATTTTTTAATTGTAACAGCTCCATACAATTTTTATAAACTAAATATGAATGACTGCTAATGATATATCATTTAATAAAGTCTCCCTTTTTTAATATATCGAAAGTTACTGTAACTCTACATACACATTTGCTTTCAAGTATAGTTTTAACAAGGGAGTTGGTTGCCCGAATTACAGTTCATTTGGTTCATGAAAGTTGCGCTCTCACAGAACCCGTGCAGAGGCGTCTTGCAAAATTTGTTTTGAAGGGGACGTAAAAGTGGTCACTGACCAAAAGACCATCGAAACGGATTAACGGAGCGTCGCCACTGGTTTGCACTGAGGGTGCAGAAAGTTTGAAAAGTCGCGACCCCTTACACGGACGGAATGAGCATTTATCAGCCTTGCTATAATTTAAGCAGTTATTATATTGAGCTCCTGTTTGCAAGATAGTTCTTACTTCAATAAAAAGTCACAAAAATCAGAAAATTATCAGATAAAATGTACTATTCTTCCATTTGAACTCAGCAACAAAGTCATGACGGATCAGTAAGGGTCAGAAACCTGTCCAAACATTTATTTTCTTTCTTACACTCCTCTCTGGCTTCATCCCGACTCCAAAATGAAATGGTCGCTGTAATCAACTTGGAACTCAGTATGAATGGAGGATTAATGATTGCTTCAGCTCAATTAATATTCAGGGGCGTAGGAATAGGAGAGTGTAGTATATGTGCCCTACTCCTTAGAATGAAAGGGGCATAAAGGTGTACTTTGCCCATATCATTTTGACAATAGAGAAATTCAACTTGGGTTTTTCTTTTCAAAACGAGAGCAACATGATTTCTCCCACAGTTATGGTCTTTCTACGAAACTTGGTACTAACTACCTGATCTGACATCATGCAACACAAACTTTTGGCCTACAAGGGATTGCATATATATTACCCTTGTTACGACAGATTGTGTCTTTTTGGCAACTAAGGTCAGTTCACAGTGATTAACTGCTGTACGTAGGCACCGATATAAGGCAGGGACATTGACTGGACGGCTTATCACTTCTCTCTTAATAAGAAGCAGTGCGATGTGTATGTGGTGTTTCTGTGAACAGGACTGTCAAAGTGTTTCTACAAATGGGTAAAGAGTGCAAGGGAGTTGACCTCTTAATTAATAAATAAACTCGCTTGGTCAAGACAGCCCGCTGTAAACGCCTTCCACACTTCTGTACCGTAAGATGTCATCGATATCAAATGCTTACGTGCACATTGTCATCTTGGTTCAACCATAACAACCTGTAAATACGTGTTGATCGTAAAGTTTAATCTACCCTGTGATTTGGCGCGGATGAATATTTATTTTTCAGTGTATTATCTTTAATTTATGCACGTTTAGATTGGCGGAATCTCAACATACACAACCACTTTTAAATTACCAAATAAAACGTCGCATACGTCTGAAATAATATCCAGTATTCCAGCTTTAGAAAGTTCCGTCAGTTTGTTGTAAGTGTACACCGAACGCTCAATGTAAAACAATTGCTCTCGAGATAATTTGTGGCATCACACTTGAACCAGTGTTGAAGTGCTCTAGACCGGTCTCGGTCTAGACACCCCATGGTCTCGGTCTCGGTCTCGGTCTCGGACCCTTGCGGTCTCGGAAATCGGTCTGGTCTCGTTCGAGACCGGCCAAAACTTTGTCAATTTTACTTTAAAATGAGGTGCTTGTTGTCCATTGTTATTTTATGATGGATATCAATAACATCAAGTACCAATAACCTATCTAACCTCATCTTAACCTTTATGAACATATTATTTTCAAAATTGTTAATTGCTTTGAAAATGGGCTAATCATTCAGGAAAGAAGCAGTCATCTAATGAGTCCACAAACTTCATCTATAGGGCTTAACTTTCTTCTGCAGGTTGGTGAGTGGGTCTTTGAAGGCATCTTCTGGGGGCCTTTGACCTGGGTGTTGTAAGAAAAGCAAAATTACTGTCTGAACACCATTTTCCTAACTCACAGGGACTCACATTGAATTGCCCATTAACATGTTTCTCTATAGTTCATCTTTTCCTTTTCAAAATGTCAGTTGAATTCCCTCTTGGTAGTGGTTTTACTAGTTTTTTTTACCCATCTAACTTGAAGTTACCCTAGAGATTATTTTTAGATCAGTGTTTTAAGTCAATAGACTTTAAGACATTTATGAAGACGACGGATACCAAAACTCTTTCTCATAATCCTTTCCACTTACTTTTTCAAAAATATCTATTAGTGCACCCTGTTACACCATGATAGTATAAGTTTAAGCAGTTGCCGGGCATACCGAGTTTATATCGATAACTTAACGAGGGCATTACCATTTGTTCACGCTTCTTATATATTGTTATCAGGGGTATCACCAGAAACTCAAAATGGAGGGGGATTTATTACTGCCAAGTTGATGGTGACCTGTAGCCAAAGATACAGGTGGATTCAGAGGCTCAAAGCTTACTTCAAGTCGCCAAACAACTTTTGGAGGGTTTTAAAAGTTATTTCTTTATGAAAGTTCAAACATTGCTGCAAAGATGTCCTCTCCTTAACACTCAAAATAGTGGATTATTGATTCCTTGCCGTAGGCAGGCAAGGAATCTATGCGATGGTGATGTCGTATTGTTTTTTGGTAGATGTCAAAGGTCATTTGAGGTCACCAGCGTGACCAGTAAAATTGCGAAAATTCTGTGCCTAAAATGTAAAGAAAAAATATCAAACACTGTCAATTTGAAAGCAGGTAAGGTATTTGATGGCAAGGAATCACTAAGCCTTTTGGCTTTCTGGTTTTTATTTTTATGAAAATGAAAAGCGGGGGGGGGGGGATTTCGCCCTCCTTCTTCTGGAAAGGAGAATCAATTTCCCTCTATCCCCCTTGGCGGAAACACTGACTATTATTTCAGTCACACAAAAAATTAAAATTTGGATCTTTGCTTTAACAGTGTTGTCGCTTCTTACAGTTTTTATTTACCTAATTTGATAATGTGTCTGGTCACGTACTTTTCAAAACCGAATTTCACCGTTAATTATTCTAACATGACACATATATTGTCATTGGTGTGTGAACTTTTAGTGCTTCTCCGACAAGGGTAGCGTCAAGAAAATGTTCCCCTCCTTATCAAAATATCCTTCCGCCGTCCCTATTCTCCGGGAGTAGTTCGAAGTTCCTCATGGAGCAGTAGTGTGTAATAGGTCAAGGGTCAACGGCAACACGTTTACGTGTGCTTAAAAGCTGATGGCGGAGGGATGTAAACACACTTAAACACGCTGTAAACACGCTTTTTTACCAGTTGACATGCACAGAAAGTTCACGCAATGGAAGTGGCCATGCCCGCCCCCCCCCCCCCCCTATATTCGAGTAAAGATTGACACTATACTGTCAAGAGGCAAGGTTATACGGAAATTTTAAAATGATTACAAGGTATTTTCAAAAATTTTAATAGTTTAAAAAACATTTCGGATAGAACATGGCTGAAATAACCCCATCAGGACACTTTTATGTGATACATAAAACATCTGAAACCTTTAACGAATTGTCCTTGATGTAAAATATCGTTTTTACAGACGTAATTATATTTAGTAAGACAAATTTTTGTCCCGCAAGTGTCAAAAATCGGAAGGTCATCCGTTCGGACTCTCCTAGACATTTAAACTCTCCCGTTCCCCTCCAGGGCTTTAAAACACCATTAAACTAATTGACTACCCCCCCCCCCCTCCCAAACCCTTGGAACCTGGTGCCGCACACTCGTTGAGGTTGAAATTGGAGGTGATTCAATATGATAGCAAATATTTGGCTTTCTTTTCTCGATGCGTTCTTAGGTCGTCCAGGGAGGTGGCTTGTTTGAAAGACTACAAGTATTTCCACCGATTAGTTGCATTGTCTTGAAGAATTTCGTCCGGCAAGTCTAGAGAAAAGAGAGAGTGAGAGTAACGTTTTGTTTTGGTTGGTCTGTACATTACGTCATAAAGTTGTTGAAAACGTTTTAGATGAAGTCACGTGATCACATTGGCGGGAACGCCAAAGCTGAACATCAACTTGGTGGCATTGTAAAGATCGCATCTAATGTGAATTCCATGCCCTGCTGCATGCACTATGTTTTGTCATCCTAAGAGTTTTGTCTGGTTTTCTTTTCGTCAGTGTCCGTTTCCAAACACGTGAAGCAAAGGAAAATAAACTGTATGCTGTTTTCTGATATTCAGAATTACGAGTGCTATCTTTTTGCTGAAAGAAATTTTCAGAGCAAAGGAATCACTAACCTGCTTGGCTAATTTCTGATTTCAGTTGGAATCATCCCGTTATCGTGGAATTGCTGCTACAATTTGAGAAGCCGGAGGGCAAAAAAAGTAGTCTTCACAACTTTTATTGAAAGATGACGGGCGGTAACTGTCCAGATTTACGACTTTTGCTCATTTCGTCAAGAAATAATTAAAGATGACGTCGGAAAAAATACAGACCAGAGTGTCGAGTTTGTAACGAAAATGTGAATTCTTTGCGGTAAGTTCTCAAAATCTGATCCTATTTGATGTACTACGGTCTGAACTATCCCCTTTAAATTGTTCATTGAATATCTGGGGTGACGGTGGGAGTTTTCTGCATGAGATGATACGCCACGGGGGGGGGGGGCACGAGGGGACACGTGCCCCCCACAGCAAAGTTGTGCCCCCCAGGTGCCCCCATCCCATTGCAATCCGCCCGCTCAACATGTTGTAAGCATGCGCACTTACATTTTATCTGCTGAAATGATGAAAGGTGAGTGGCCAATTTCTTCGGGCAGCCTTTCACTTTCCCTCCATGGTCTCGCTTCGTGGCACTGTAACTAAGAACGCGTTAATCACCCACGTGTGTATCCTTTGTAGCTCCCAAAACCCTCTCAATGTGAGACATGAATGCAACATATATACTCATGGGCGTCTACAGGTATAGGCAAGGGGGGCACTTGCCCCCCCCCGGAAAATCAAAAATTTGAAAAAAAAAAGCGTACAAAAATAAAAGCAAAAACCCGAACAAAACATATTTTCCAAGTTTTTATGCGAAAATAGGCTTTAGAAATGCCATTTCCGGCGATCTGGGAGGCATTTTGGGCTGATATTTTCGCATGCTTTATGTCAATTCATGGTGACTAGGAGGTTTTGCCCCTCCCTAGAAATTCCCTCCCCCCCGACTTTTTTTCTGCGGAAGCCCATAGTCTTGAGGAAAATTTGGAAATCAAACGATTAGGACCACATAGGCCGCACATACTGTCTGTATCGTCTTCACGTAGGTTTCCACCCAGCTGGTACACTAAGTACGAATGATGATAGGATAAATTCTTTGGCTATGTTATCCAAAGAGAAAATTGCAATTTTAATCAACGTGTAATTGAAATGTTTGCTCATCTCAAAGAAAGACGAATGCACTGTCATAACCACGGGAACCTCGAGCCAGTTGTAAGACTGAATTCAATGAAATAATGGCGAAGTTTACAGTCGGTTTAATGCTCATCAAATGCCATGTGAAGGCAGAGAAATGCTTCGTTCTATAACCCCAATTTTGTAAATATTGCGGAGCTTCGCCCCTGGATCCCCACCGGGGGTCCTAAGGCGGACCCCTGGACCCCACGCCGTAGGTGGGAGCGCGACTTGGGCGCCGTTGGTTTATTCCCACCAATACCAATTTGCCCCACCATGTATTTAGACCACGAGCCGCCACTGGCTGTCAGTCAGGCTCAACAAAATGTAGTTTTGTTAGTCTCACCATAGTTTCCCTGAGTTATATGTTGTGTCCCTCCCCCTATAAAAACTCTGTGCCCCCCTCCCCCCGTGAAAAAATCCTGGCTACGCCACTGCTCGATGGGTGGGGGGGGGGGCTTTTGTGCTTGTGGCACCTTCTTTGTAATGCGCCAATAGGTTGGGGCGTGCAAGGAAGGTTATGTCAAAAAGTTTTTGAGCATGTTACATTCAAATAATCATCACACTGAAATGTAAGCTTTGAAAGAACGAGTTGCGCGTTTTCGGTTACTTCGCCTAAATTTTTGTCTTACACAGAGGATGGAAGTTTTTTTTCCACATTATATCACTTGAAATTCGAAGTAAAACTTTGTGTAACTATCAGTGGCGTACCAAGGAGGGCATTGGACCATCCCCCTCACAGATGCCAGTTTTTTATCCTGGCGTACCCATGGGGTACTGGGTCATGCCCCCCTCACGAATGCCATTTTTAACCCAAAAAATATCGCTTTAGTAACATAAATTTTTACTTCAACAGGTAGAATCTGTGGCGACAGGTTGCATGCAAGGCCGCCCACTCTCTCAACAATTCTCAAAGGGGGGCATCCGCCCGGCATAGGCGTACGAGACGGGGTCAGGGGAGTGGTCGGTGTTCAGGTGCGCAGGTGCGCAGGTGCGGTGAGGTAGTTTGCCATGATTTATCATGCAAAAGATATTAGATGTAATATCGTTTATACTTTGGTAGTTCATGCAGTCACATAGACAATTTCACCGATTTAGCTGTTCTTGAAGTTAGCTAAGAGTCACAAACATTAGTATATTTTCAGTTCCTTTGTATGTCCCCCCCCCCCCAAAAAAAAAAAGATGCAAGACCATTTAAATAAATGGTAATCGTGATGGTACATTTTATGTGATAAGTTTCTGATAATTTGCTGATTTTTATCATTGCAAACTAAAGCTTAAAATCAAGACACTTAAGATTTTCTTTACAAGCATGAAAACGCATTTTTGGCCATCTGTGGGGCCGCGGTTTTCCAAAATTTCTCTGCGCTCCGCGCCAATTAATAGTGGCGCTCCGCGTAGATAGTCTTTCGGGCAAAAATATATTTTTCGGGTCAAAGCACGCTAAGTAACTTCCTGATCCCTTTGCATTTAAGGGTTAATCTTTGGTGAAAATAAACTGTATCTGGGTTTTGAAAAGTCTGTTTTGGTTTAATATGAATGTAGGAAGCAGGGGGATGGGGGACATGCATTCAGTGTAGGGGTTAATCTTTGGAGAAAATAAACTGAATCTGGGTTTTAAAAAACCTTTTTTTGGTTTGATTTGGGCGTAGGAGGCGGGACTAGGGGCAATAGCCCTCCAGTGAAAAATGATGAGTATGTATGCTTCCACCCAACTTCCAGGCTGGGTCAGAAAACCCCTGTTTTAATTTCTCCAAATCTAATAGAATCAATACAAATAATGATCACAGACCTTTGTCTCCCTGTTTTATACTCTTCCAGTTTACCCCATTAGCGCATCCCACCATCGTCACCCTAAAATTTTATCTCAAAGGCGCTACGACTTATTTTTTAACAAAGAAAATTACCAAAAGTCGTCCCCCGCATGTACACACAGGCGGCGTGACAGGCCAACTTCCACAGCGTATGTATTGCATGCACTGTGCAACTTGCTTATCCGAGTACAACCGTATTTTCCATTCTATCGAGATTCGAACTCTAACTTAAACGGTTCTGAAACTTGGAAGCATGAAATGTATCGTAATAAAACAGCCCAATATAAAAAAAAAACATCATTACGATAGTCACTGTGAAAATTTCATGAAAAACCAAAACGATTGTTGGATGCTCATGATCTGATGATTAGCTATGTATTCAGTGATACTGTATTTCTCACTTAGCAATTTTCTGATCATTTTGCAATTTGTTCATTTTTATTGGAGGAAAAAATTATTGCAAACAAAATCTGAAAATAGCGGCTGCTTAAAGCACTGGTGTAACTACAAGGGGACATGGGGAATTAACCCTTGGCTCTGATACATAAATTTCTGAAATTTGTGACACAGTTTTTCACAGTGTGATTTTCTCAACTCTTCTTTGATGAAATTCGGAATTTTTTCTTTATACAAGCTCCATTTGTTTCGAAAGGCAAACCTTTTCGCCCGTTTGGAGCACCGCAAAGTGCGATTCATAATGCAGTAGTCCACGTTCATAAATCAGTTTGTTTTCCGAGCTCTGGAAATGACAAAATCTGGTACTTGCCATACCAGATCATCAAGAGACACCGGCAGCTATATTGCTATTTTTAAAAATTGACTTTCTTAAAATTCTAAATTTTCTTTAAGCTTGGTGAGCTCTTGAATTTGAACAACAAAATTTGGGAAACTTTTGACATGTCATCGGAGAGCCTCAGTTCGTAGGCCTTAGAGAATATTGTGTAGTCGTCGTGCAATTGTTCTCAGATTTTCCAATAACTATAGGAAGTGCAGTAATCCCTAAACTTTTTAAATTTCCTTACAGAGAACCCAGTACTCAAACCTTACTTCAATGCAAGCCCTATATCTACAAAAGGGACAAAAATTTAAAGAGGACATTTATATAAAAATAACGTCCCCAATATAGTGGTGCTCACACTTTTAAATCGGAAAATATGGGTGTTTGTCCTTTTCCCCTGAAAAAGTCTATTTAACTCCCTTGCTGCTTAGCTACTACTTACAAGCAGCCTGAAAAATGCCATTTCTGGCTGTCTGTGGGGTTGCGATATATCAAAATTTTCTGTACGCTCCGCTGACAGTTGAGTTTCGCTTAGATAAGTCTTTCGGGCAATACTCCGTATTCCAGCAGGGGATCATTTGCCTTCCGTACTCCAATGCTTTCATATTCACCTATCATCACATACCTTTTAATCATTTCATATGAGTAGTCTGTGCAGATGGTTTCTTTAATTATTGTCAAAATGTTATGTTTCTTAGTTTGCAGAGGGCATAGATCTGTAGGTATCCTAAAATTTTTGTCCAGTATAGCATGGCTGGCAAAAAACAAAAGATTTCCACCTTTTCAGTGCGCAGTTTCATTTTAAAAGAAAATGAGTGTACCATTTGATTAATGGGGTATACGTGAAGTGCAAAGTCCAAAAATTGCACTTTTCACATTGCTTCTAACGCCCCTCCGTTTAAACCTAGAATAAGGATATTTGTCCCCTTGTGTCTACGAAAGCCACCGGCACCTTGGCCAAAATTGGATTGCCTTTAGATAACTTCACTTGAAACCAGTCAATTTTACCAAGATCTGGTAAATATTTTTGCTTTTTATTCAACCACGTTCAATTTTATGAATAGAGGCTTTGCAATTGCGTCACTGAACCGCCATGCTGGAGGACAATTATGCCAAATACACGTGGTTTTGTGCCGAACGCACTGCACAGTGTGCACTGTGAAATGCACGGTGAGTACAAATTCAACGAGCAAGCCCCTCCCGTATGGTTTACTACGTAGTTACATGTACTCCAACATGGCCGCCGGAGAGTATTATGACGTCATGTGAAAAGCCTCTATTGTACAAGAGAAGGGCAGTTTAAAGCAGTGGCGTAGCCACGTGGAGAGGGGTGGTGTTTCGGGTTAGAAACCCCCCATGACCCAACCTTGCAATGCAAAAAACTCCTAAAACAGCGTTTTTTTCTCTCTATCCTTAGACTTTTCCCTCATGTCGTGCCCCAGCCCAGTTTCAACATTTTATATCTCAGCAGCAGCTGATTCAAGTGGTTCATGAAACTCAACGAAATTTTGCCAAACCTGTAGTTTTCTTCACAAACCAATGAAAAAATGGTCAATCTTAGACAATCCCCATATCCTTCATAAAGATAACGGTTTTATGAGTTAGTCCTTAATGGTTCAATTCAGATTTCAAAAAAATTGTGACCCCACATATTTTGAAATTATGTACAAAACGGGTTATGAGTCACCACCACGGTTACAGGGTACCGCAAAATTCAAATTTTTCACTTTTTCTGTAACTATTGGATATGACACTTATTATGCTTACGCTTTGTCATGTGGTAGTGACCACACTGGATTTCAACTCGACTTAAGTAGCGATCATACTACAAAGAAGTCGGATCAGATTCCGATTTTTGAAGTTTCTAAGATCTTTCTATCTCTTGTTGGACACATCCGATAAAAGCTGACTGTAGTTGTGACGTCACAAAGCAGTTCACTTCATTTTTATTCATAATTTTATGCAAATGTTTGGCTCTTTGGGATCAGAGGAAACGAAGATAAAAATCGGATTAGAAATCCCATCCGAAATCACTGCAGATTAATCGCGACTTTAAACTAAGATGCTTCAGTTGTTCCAGAGTACAACAGTTTGTTTCACTCCTTTCCTATGCTTAAATTATTGTTTATGTGAATTGTTGGGTTAATGTGAATTGTTTTTAAAGCGAATTCTTTGGCAAAGATTTCAATTGACAAATTTTACTAGTTTTTATGAATGTTTTATGCTTCATTTTCAAATGTGCCATGGCACCCAACCCCGTCTTGGCTTGTATCCAAGCCAGTGACTGGCGCAGGAATAGACCTTTTGCATTGACCCGCCTGTTCAACTGGTTAGCTATTGGAGAAAGGGGTACCAAACTGAGAATTCCTCCGACGGACATGAGTAGGCAGTAGTGTAGCCAGGATTGTGTCATGGGAGGGTTTTGGTGTCATGGGGGGGGGGCGACATCAGGGAAAAGTGAAAGGATGAGAAGAAGGTTGGGCAATGGGTGGGCGCGGGTGGGGTAGTTCTAACCCCCCAACCGCCCCGTGGCTACGCCACTGTGAGCAGGAGACTGACGCTTCACGGAAAGTGTTCGCTATTGAAAATGAATAAAAGCAAAATGAGTCTCCGAATGACGAATATTGGGGTAGATGGTGTACTTTGGATGTCAGAAACTGCCTAATGTTTGGGGTTTACTTTTTAGTGGTGGGAGTAGCCTAAACAAGCCGCATTTTCCATTAATCAGGGGTGGCGCTAGGATTTGCCCGACAGGGGGACAAAGCCCCAGCTGGGGGTAGCATTATCCAGCCGCGCCAAAAGCGATGAATTGCTGTAGGGACGTGACAGGCAGAATTTTAGGCGCACGCAAGAAAGGTGCTTATGGGAAGAACCTGTCCTTTATATGAGCAAAATCACAAAATGGTGACTGAAATTGTTTGGGTTACGTACCAAGGCTGTCAGACGAAACTGGAAATTTTTCTTCCTAATTTGAACAAAGATTCGGTAATCGGAGATGTTATATTGGAGAGACTGCGCAGAGAGAACTAGAAAATATTTTGGCTTGACAAAACTTCCAAATGGCCGGAAATGGCACCTTGTCAATGAGAAAGTAGGAATAGGATTCCCCGAAAAATTATCTAAGCGGAGCGCCATTATTGGTTGGCGCAGAGCGCATTTTGAAAATTGCGATTCCTCAGACATCCAAAGATGCCGTTCCCGGGCTTGTGAGCGGTCTTTTTTTGATCTTTCCTTTACAGTGTTTTAAAATTAAAAATGGAAAAATTTAAAATAAATAAAATAAAAAAATAAAATGCAGGGGATAGGTATATGGGTATATTTGGTGTGAAGGAACAGCTCAGACAGAAGAGGGTATATGTCATTAAAAGAGCCTAATCATTGTTTTATGCAGTATATTGGTCGCTAGGGCAACTTATTGGTTGGAAATTTGATCATGCAGGCGATATCGAAAATGTAGCAAAGAATTGATGAATTTAATCTGAGGTTCCATTCTTTCTTAAGAGACTATTGTCTGATCGTCGGGGAGGGGGGGGGGTAGTTTATAGGGTTTTCTATTGAATGGATGAAGGTTCTCCAACGAAGTTTGATCTTCTTCCCGCCTGGGGCCGTGCCCCCATCATTTTCCGCTTCATTTAACATGTCAGCTGATATATATTGAGCTCAGGTCCGACAATGTTTGCAGTGTAATTTCCTCAATACATCACTGATTTTTTTTTTTTGGGGGGGGGGGGAGGGGGTTCATTGTATTGAAAATGAAGCGTCAACATGGTCAAGTGGCGATCGCCTCCTTCCTGAGATGATTACCTTCTGACCCCCTTTAGCTCTCCATTCTCCCCTCCTCCGACCAAAATCCGGTGTACGGCTTGCACAATATACATTTCTCGCCCTTTTATGAAAAGGGTAGCCAGGAAATTTCGAATGAAGACCTATAGGCAAATTGTGAGGAGGGGGGGGGGGTCGTGGTTAGGACTTAGAAGCAGTAGCGTAGCCAGCGGGGGAGGGGCAAGGGGGGCAGAGTGCCCCCGCCCCCACAGAAATTTTGGGGACGCGGTGGGCGATGTTGTAAAAATGAAGGAGAGCCAAAAAAAAAAATATAAATAAGAGGGGGCATTTTTTACATTTTTTCGAGGGGGGGGGGCTCTTAGTCGTTACGATAAAGTATGCAGTCCCCGACGGCGACTAGTCTCGTCGATGGTTTACCTGTTTTTTGCTCCCAAGGGACAATTTCCCTAATAAGAACCCCAAATTTTCGGCGCGCTGTAGACTCACTCCAGTTTTTTCAATACTTCCATTCGACATATCTAGGGATTGTAAGTCCTGCCAATTTACCAAGTAAATGTAGAGGTCGTAAATTTCATCCCATATCACAAAGCCTAGTTGCTGTTCTCTTGTGTGTGTCTGCGATAGGTCAGTTGGTGAGCGACTCACGGAGCATAGTTTGGCTATTTTATCGGGTATTCCAGGTTGTTTCGGGTATTCCAGGTTGTTTCGACACAATGTATGTTTTTCCCGATACGGTCTACAACCCCTACAGTTTCTATTTTTTCTTTTTGTTCTTAATGATTACATAGGCTATGTTATTTTTGTAAGCCTACCAAAAATTTTCGCGCGCTGCAATTTCACGATTCAGACCCAAAAGAACACTATCAGTGCGTATGACATGGGATCCTTCCTATCCCTTTCTCTATCGGTTATTTCTGCACGGCACGCTTTGCACACTCTTCCTCAGTTCCGTTACCTAGAGCTAATAAAGTATAAACCCTTCCCATCTTTTCAAGAAAATTAGAAGTAGAATAAATGCTGTTCATGTCGGGAATTTCATCTCATTTCGCTGAACTTAATAATCTCATGTGTCAGTCGTGCGGTACCGACTCGAATAAGGAAGTACAAGATAAGATGTGCCCGATAGGGCCCAAATGCCGGGACAATTGACCTATATAAGCTTTAAATAAGTAAAAATTCTTTTTATAGTGCGCACTTACTCCCGCCCAGACCTTCCCTGGGGCCCCCATTGACTCGTAAAGTAACCCTCTTACAGCCACACACTTACTCTCGAGGGAATAAGGAAACCCACCACCAGATCGCTCAATTTTGATGTAAAATTGCAAAATCTCCTTGGGGAAGGAGGGGGAGAGCCATGCCCGCTCCCCGTTCCTTCGCTCGGCTCCTCACTTGGGCGTTTCGCTCCCTCAAGAAAATGCCGCACCCCTGTGGTGGCGATGAAAAATAAAAAAGTGGGGCTAAAGAGACCCTGGCTGAACATATTCTTGCTTAGAACACTCGGGAAGGGCCGTTTCCGGCCATCTGAGGGGTTTGTAAAGCCAAAAATTTCCTGGTACGCTCCGTGCCAATCGATGGTAAGAGCCCTGCTTAGAAACATGTATTAACATGTTTCATAGTATGTTACATGGAGCATAAAACACTCGGGAAGTGCCGTTTCCTGCCATCTGAGGGTGGCGCTTCGATAATCCTGTCGGTCAAGACTGAGGACGATGAGTCGACTTTGCCCCCCAGTCAGTTGGAATACACCTTTCTCTTTTTAATCCAGGTCCAGACAAGGCTTCCAAAGGAAAGTTGACAAAGAGAACATAATGAACATGCTGTACTTTGCCTCCATACAGTTTCTGCCCAGTAGATGAAGTAGGCGTGTATCTAGCTTGAAGGAAGTTTCCTGAGATATTCAGATATCCATTGCGATCCATTTTCCGAGATATCTTGCCGGCGACCTTGGAGATGTTCCGTAGCTTGGGCCACCTGTAAAAAAAGTAGAAAAGGAAACTTTAAAACTGTAAAAGACCCCGACGCGAGCCTCCGGGGTACATCCGCGAACTCGCGCAAATGCCCACTGGGTGGGTTGTGTAGGGTGAACCCACCTAACATATTTGGTTTCACTTTCTTGCAGAGTACAAAGAGCGGCGGAGAAGGGGAGCCTCGCCATGTCAGTCCGGGGAGAACACAATCCTCTCCAGAGGGACAATCAGAAAAAAGCCCGGCTGAGGGGCAGGAGTGCAGACGAAATTGACAAGATATTTACCCTCTGGCAAGATATTTACCTATTCGTCCTGGGCAAAAGCTCTTTAAATGCTGAATGATTGTGTACAGTATCTAAGCAGAACGCCCCAAGAAAATTTTGGGCCTCACAAATCCTCCAGTGACACTTCTGTATTTTTTAGGCAACAAAAGGTCTTTCCCGGTTATCTATGCTATTGGATGAAGCGAAAAAGGTGGTTTTAACATGGCCGTCGGCCGCCATTTTGAAAATGAATTGGTGTGATGCCGAAACTGTCGATACCAACTATTTCTAACATCATAAATGCACTGGAGTAAACCTGATGGACCTTTGGCATCATTTGCTGCCCGCCAACTTGAAAATGATTTGGTAACTGACACTATTCACCACTCCATCTAATATGGCAAATTCACTGCAGTAAACCTAATGTAGCTTTGGTATCCTAAATCCACTCCACACTTAAAAGTTTGCTCGAGTGAGCTTCAAGAAGAATCAGCCCTCCTCATCTGCATCGATTACTGCGTTCGTTACTGTAAACCGTGTCAGTTGAAAGACGCTGTCAGTTATACAATAATCCAGATGCTCTGATATAGCCTCTTCAAGCAAAATCTTTGATTTTTGTTATTTTCAGGCCATAGCAAATGATAACTAGGCTCATTGACCATTGCATACCTTTACTTCCACTAAATGCATCCATCGGCAACCTCTTTATACTCATCCTAACAAAAAATTGGTTTATAACGGTAAATTTTATTTACAAAATTGGGTGCGCCATGGGGGAGGCGAGCCTAGCCGGAGAACATTTTCAGGTACTAACTTCAACTATTGAACTCTCTGCACTAGTCTAGTAAATGCCTCAATTTAATTTACATGGAGGCGTCCTATAAATTGGCTACATATTTAGACCTCACTATATTGACAGGACTTCCGCTCACCCACTCGCTACGTTTAAAGGCATTTCACTAAGACAGTATTGATTGATTTTTGCCCGTCAGTGGGCGTGGTGGTTTCCCAGTTGTCACGTAACGTGAAAGCACTCTATAGGACTTACCCCACCAGTTATTCATGCTGTCGAAAACTGGCCTGGTGGAACATCCAGTCAGTCAGTCGGAATTTCGGACCATGGCACTCCCTAAATATGAGACCCTAAAGAGATGGCGGACTGTCTACTGAAAAGCACTGGAAAATATTCATATTAATATGCAAATTAGATGAAAAATGAAAGGATCTGGTGTTAATTATCTAATTTGCATATTAATATTAATATTTCCCATTATTTTTCAGTAGACATCCCTTTATAGCGTTAGGGCCAAATGCCTGATGTGAGGTTTGGGGGTAAACAAGATTTTGACGGCTAGAGGGCTCCCTTCGATGTCAAAATGGCGCAGAAAAGACCGGATATGGCCAGTGTACTCTCGATTTTCAGAATCAGCGGCTACTTTGGATTTGACCAGTTTGACAGCTTTTCCGAGGTCAAATTTGGATAGATTTTTTTCCTCTTATAAAGTACACCCCAGTTCAGGCCATTTTGGGTATAAATTGACCCGTCTACTTGTATAGCCCAGTTACACCAAGACCAACGCAGTCGGATGCCACACTACATACCTAGAACTAGTAGCCTCTTTTACTATTCATAGTCAAATGTCCCCCCCCCCCCCTTCCTCCAAAATGCCTGAAAATAATGTATTATCTGGAAAAAGGCCGTGGCCGGCTCGACTTTATAACCGTTGTGGGAGTATAGGTTGCAAAAGGCCCATAAGACTTCCCACTAAAGAAGCTACACAGTAATTGTTCAGATAATATAACTACCATTACACATGGGGTGTCCTATAAGTACTATTATACTAGGTTTTCACTTTTTTTCACTTCTTTTCACTGAATGAAAAACGCCTTAAAATATAATGAGATGTTTCTGACTGTGTATAAAATATGATAATTTTTGTAGAAATGAGTTGAAATACAGACTGAGCAAAATTGACCAATGTTTAGTGCTTTTTTGTATTACCCCGCTCTGTGAAATGCCGTCCCTGAGTAGCAAGTGGCAGAAAAATTGAGCTTCGACCAGAGGGGTGTGGCATTGCCCAGTTTGAAATTTCTACAAGGAGGTAGGGAGGGAGTCAATCCATGGATATCTGCACCATGTGATTGATCCCGAAACTTGCAGCTCTTGTGCACCTGTCAGTTTTGCTTGTTACACCATGTTAGAATTTTTGAGAGGTTAAATACAACCTGGCTACTACTTCGCATTCGAGCCGTTGTATTTCCCTAAACCCCATGTCTCCTCTAAAATTACCTCTCCAGGAAAAGCATTCCGATAAGTGCCCCCCCCCCCCCTATTTTAGTGTCTTTCGGGCAGAATTGTAATTTTTAAGAGCTACACCTAAGTTTGAATGAACATTTTAGGCAAATCATCATATCTACTACTAGGAAAGTGGCATGTGTAATTTGAAAGAAGTGTGTGAATTACTTCGCCGACATACTTACCCTTGCTACATCTAATTTGCATTATTCCCACCAGGAAGTTGAAGGATTTTACCTTTAAATTCAAGGAATGGTTCTCACTCAAACTATCAGATTTTGTTTGGCAAGTCCTTCACAAATTACCACACTTGCTCAAAGACGCGCTTCAAATCTCTCCCAGTGGTAGCATTGTGCTATACATTAAGTAAAATTTTAGTACGCTTTTCGACCATTCTTTGCGGTTTACACCCTATTTCGAGACCATTCAGCCATTATTAGCCACCTAGACTCAAGATAAGGACGCAGTAAACACCTCCACGGGTCGGCACCTTGATCACTGATATAGGATCCCCTGTCGACTAAGGAGTAACGGTAGTAAAATTACTAACATCGATGTTGGTGACCCATGACTAAATTCTGGTGGCCCCGTAGCTTCTTAGTTTTACATCACATTTTTAAACCGCAACTTTTCGGTAACTTTGTGCTAATTTTAAATCAGGTGATAATGTTAAATCAAAATTCCATGTGACGATAGTATTCACGTAATTGGATTGGATCGAATTGAGGTGTCCAAAAGTTGAAAATGTCCGTAAATTATCAGAAAGGAACTTATTTTCTTTAAAATAATTTGGAAGCCCCGCAAAAGTTCCATATGAGATGTGACTGAAGAATTTTTTTTTTTTTAAGGAATGGGGCTTTTGGTGAAGTCCATTAAAGTAACCGGGTCTTCGTTGTATTAAGAGCCTCTATTGGAGAAAATATGGAATTGAATGAAAGAGAATGTGGCTTTTTGGTTTAAAAAGTAGGAAGCCAAGGTGATTGAAGTTGGCTTGTAATTGAAATTGGAAAATTTTCCGAAAATATAATGACAAAATATTTTCGGAATCATGAATGTAAAATCATGGAGGACAGAAGGACAGAAAATTTTGAAAAATCGCTACCCCTCAGATAGGCGGAAATGCCAGGCAAGTAGGATCAAAGCAGAAGCTGTTCTGTACTTTCGTTTGCAATAAAGTGTTTCACTTGAAATAAATTAGAAAAGTAATCAAAATTTCTAAAATTGATACAAAACGGAATACAATGTGCAAGCCTGTAATGTCCTGTTCAGTAAACTGTTCGATTGAAACACTGTCTAAGCGGAGCGCCACCGTTGCTTGGCGTGGAGCGTACAAAATATTTTGAAAGTTGGACCCTTCATAGGGCCTGAAATGGCATTTCCCAGGCTTGTAACTAGGGACGAAGCAGTCGTTATTTGAGTTGCCGTTTGCAACAAAATTTTCAACAGAAAAATTCAGCAACCCGCTAAGTAATCAGAAAATCTCAAGATGAAATGCCCAACTACCATTTGACGAAAAGGATTTTTGCTTTTCCGGGAAAAATATACAAAGGTTATTGATTGTTTAGTATTGCGACTCTTAGCTAGATTCGGAATCTACTGAAGTGATGAAGTTGTTTACAGTATGACTGCCCGAACCTCCCGACTACAGATGATTTTTCTCCCCAGGACCTGGCTCCTACGCCTATGGTAGAATTTTTTTGTAGAGGAGAGTTGGAAATTTGAAGCCTTTATTTAAGATCAATCTGCCCTATTTCAAATTAGCAACATTAACCCAAAAGCGTTAGGGTTAAGACGAGGTTTCATATTTTGTCGTAGGGGAAACTAGAAACTTTTTTTACTTTCCTTTCGGAATGTTTGAAAATTGAAAAAAAAAATTGTAAGAAAGTTTGGAATCATATGAGTTTCTTTGAAGAGTATGGTCTTCTTGTCAGCAAAATGATCTTATGGGGGTTGGGGTTGGTAAGGAGCTTGAATTCAATCGGGCTTACATCTTTTATCGCATTTGTAAAGGTTTTCAACGAAATTTGATCTTCCCGAAGGGGGGGGGGGCTGCTTCCTCGACGGGAGGCCATGGTCCCCTCGGCCCCCGCAGGAGCCACCCTTGCATTGGCCAACACCGAGAAGTTCCAAATCGTACATACACCACACCTTATGTGAATGGCCTTGTTTGGCCCCTTTTTGGAATTGTTCCTTTGGCTGATTATTTACTTTTTTGTTTCAAAATTTTGACAACCAGCATAGTGACACTTCTTGTAGTGATATTTCACCTCATATAGAATAATTGACTGCAAGCGGCGTAGCAAGACCCTCGAAGACTTGTTGGCAAGGGACAGTGAATGACCCCAACAACCATTTTTAAGATCCGTCCAATCTCCACAGGGAATAAAACCTTGCATTTACCATTTCCAGGTTGTTTGGACATTCGTCCACTAAGTCCACCCGACAGTGGCATAGCTAGGATTTTTTCCGGCAAAGGTATGCAATTTCCCCCCAATTTTTCCCGGTCAATGTGTGTGTGTATTTCATATAAAAAATGCAAATGTACAAGTATAACAACTGTACCATGTCATTATGTAATATTACCTGCATTTTTAATATGCAACGCAGTGGCGTACCCAGGATTTCTCTGAAGGGGTGGGGGAGCGCATGGAGTATGGTCTAAGTGGAGGGGCCTCCGGAAATTTTTTGACGTTTTCAAGGAGCCTAGGTGCAAAATGGTGCAAGATTTTGGACTTTGACAGGAACGGTGTAAAAAGTTGAATCGTGATGGTTCATGAGGATAAAACTGAAACTTGTGTCTTTACATGAATTCTTGGCCATTTATGCTACCTTACGCACACTTTTAGGAGCCAAAATAAAAGAGCATTGATTGGTGTAGGATTTGAGGTATTTCTTGGTCACCAAGCGTTATGTTGTCATAAAGATTATTTAAGCGGAGCGCCACTATTGGTTGGCGCGGAGCGTGGGGAAAATTTCGAAATATCAGAACCCTCAGATGGCCGGAAATAGCATTTTCCAGACTTATACGAAGAATCTACCCAGTCACTACCTTCTTTTGTCGTTTTCTTTTGTCGTTGTCTGTGAGAGGGGCATGGCCCATTGGCCCCCTCCTTCGTACGCCACTAAAAGGAGGCCTTTTAGTGGCTCGATCACACAGGATATCCTGTTACAGCAGGACAGCAGTCTGTGAAGTGAAGAAGGCTACAAGGTACTCATGGACCCGTTTATTGTTACACCCCCAAGTGAGCAGAAAGCTTTTTTCCCAAACTAGCCTGTAAGCCTCCAAGGATTAGGCTAAGTAATAAAATCTAAGTAAGCCAATGAATCACGTTCATTTAAATTTCAAGACTAACTTTGAGTTAATCGTTGGCCATGGATTGTTTCAACCCCATCCATCGTTATGTAAACAGTAAAATCGGTATAGCTACTACTAGCTTGCAGGACAATATAATAAAGGGGTCTACGTTAGTGACTTGTCAGTTTTCACATCCTTTTCCTGAATTCCCGAAGTGTACAACGCAGAGACTGTGTGCATGGGGATAAGTTCGGGTTTACAGCCTTTCAGTGTTAGCTGTACTGTGTCAGTTGTTGTTAAATTCCTGAAGAACAGCTTCATGTGCACTGAAACGCACTGATCATAAAAGCCGCGCATATACAAGAGAACATTCAATCTGCTAGCGCTGCGCGGCGAGGACATTTCTGTGGAACGCGAGTAGGGCCGCTTCATGGGACACTGACGAAATCTCAAATCTGGGTTAATTTGTTACATGACAATACGAATTATGTATGAGAAATGTCTCGGAATTTCTAACAAAAATTTTGAGAAATTTTTGTTAGAGTAAGAAAATTTATCAAATTTATCAAATTTCCCCAATTTCATCAAATTTCCCCAAATTATTTTCCAGGGGGGCAACTTGCCTCCCACCCTGACCCCCCCCCCCCGCCCCGTAGCTACGCCACTGCCACCCGACCGCAAATCAAACTTAAGGAAACAGAAAAATTAAAAACTGTATCAATTCATTAGAAGTTTAGTGAAATGATGACTAGATTGCCTGGCCTTTTGTGGGTACTTTGATTTTTCTATGTCAGTTACTATTTTTTCATTCCTTTTTCGCATTCCTTGTAGACCGATCACAAAGTATGTGTGACACAATTTTCATAATTTTCATGTTTTACTACGCGTCTTTTCCCAGTGGTTGTTGACGAGTAAAGGAATACACAACTACCTGCTGTTAAAAACGTTTGTGGTTATATAAAACGAACTGGTCTGAATTTTTAAGTGCTTGGAAACAAACATGAACGCAAAGTCGCCTTTAAAATCCTGAACTGACGGTTAACAAGGACAAAAACTGGAGAAAAACTATTTACAGTCACAATGTATAATACGCAATCTGCAACCAACTATTTACACGGTCTTAGCAACGGTGACCATGCCCCCCCCCTTCGCGTCAGGCCAATGTAAAGTGTAAAAAATCCTGTCCTACTTATTCTACAAAAGTCAGAAATCGCTGGAAATGTTGTCCTTGACAAAATATACTCCAAATGTCAAGAATTTCAACAATGAACGGGACAGCAGGGGACTGGCTGTCCCAAGTGTTTTTGTCCAGGAATGTAGTGCCCCTATCGGCAACCAATGCCAGTGGGCTCTTGTGAATCATATTAAGAAGCTAGAAAATAAAAAAAAAGTTTTATTTCGCAGCTAGCACTTCACCACTTTCAAACCAAATGTTCCTATAGTAGAAAATGCTAAGTGTTGGGGGACACACTAGACATCAGTGTTTTTGCCAAAAGTTGTCATGATTTTTATACAAGGTACGGGTTGAAACTACCCCTCCACCCTCTTTTCCCATTCCAAGTTTACACTCTGGCCTGGCTTGCAAGCAATCCGGCGTATAGTGAAAAAACTTGATTCATTTGCACACGAATTATAAATACAATACAAAGAAGGGGATCAAATGAAAGGAAAGAGAGCCTATGAGCAACATAAACACAGCAGGTATGACTGTCACGAACCAGATACAAGAATGACACAAAAATACATTGAGGTTTGAAGTGTGCCCTACATACCGGTACTGTATGTTCTATTCCATTTAAAACCACGCTTTTAGACCGGCAGCCCAGTGACTTGGGGGTAGATGAACTAGGTACCAATAACGAAGTATATCACCATGAAGCGAGTCACCTGGGATGTTAAGATATGTGAGTCTGCCGTGCACCATCCGTTGCTAGTAGGTCTGGCGGCCATTTTTCAAAATGGCGGCCATGTTTTAGAAGGCATCATTATGTTTCATAATAAAACTTTGATACAACCTTCTACCAAAACGTGTACGGTGTCATATGAAAGACAATTAAATTTCCTATCCAATGGTACCACATATGTGATGGATATTGTGCTGAATTAAGTTACACTTTGGGGCAAAAAGTGTAATTTTTAGCCAATTTTTCCCGAAATTTAAATTACACTTACTTATTTCTTCATTTTTTTTACAAATCTCAAGATAATATATTGAAACTTTCCTAAAAATGTTTCTCATAAATAGGTACTATTGTGTCAAAATAAGAGGATTATTGCTTTTTAACAACGAAAGTTACAGTCTTTCAAAGCTAACAATTTGAAATTTCAGGAAATAGAATTTTGTACCTAAAATAGTATCTCGTCCTGTTCTCATTTCGCATCAGCTCAAACAGTACAAATGATTGGGCCCAAATACAACCAATATTGTACACTTTGGATGTAAATATAACATTCAGGATTGTGATTACAAGATGCATGCTTGTGTTGATTTTCAGACATCTTGTATCAAATCCAAGATGGCCGCCATCGGTCAATGCACTTTTGGCCCAATTTTTTTTTAATTCCAGCATTTAATGCTCATTTTCGATTAAAACAACGGCGATATTTGGTCAAATGGCACCAGAAGTTACAACCCAGAAGAAGGGCACCCTTTCCTACACACATAGCTTGTAAACCAAGATGGCGGCTTGGGGTCACAATGCACTCTTTTCTCCTTATATCTATCTTTGATTCAGAATTTTCGATCAAGAAAGAACGACCACTCGTTTGTTTGTGCACTGGGATGCAATCTTCAGCAGTCCTAAACTTCGTTAAGTACATTTTGGATCTATTTTCTAAGGTGGTAATTAACGGTCAATTGATTTAAGCACTCCCATCACTCCACCACCCCACACCCTTTTCTCCACAGTTACCCTATAGGGGCATAACTAGCTAAACCAATTTCATTGCTCACGTCGACGGCTTTCAATTTTATTCGTAGTGTTTGGACAAAATATTGGCAATTAGAGCATAAATCCGACATGAATAGGGTACAGTGTTAATTAATTTTTGTTTATATGTGTTGTTTCTGGGCCAAGATGGTGGCTAGGGGTCAATGCACTTCTTACGATTCCTCCTCCATTCTTTCTATATTTGTGTGGAAATTCCCTATCAAGAAGGCAATAACAACTTGCCACAAAGTGCAACGAATGCATTCCATAGGATGTCTAAACTTTGTTGCATGAGCAAATTATATCGATTTTAAGATGGTGGTCATAGGTCAATTAACTTTCACCCGTTTTTGTGGAATTAGGTCATAATGAGGACAGTAGTAGCCTAACCAAGTTAATATTCTATTGATATTGTTTTTAAAACTTTCAATGTATTCACAGGGGATATATTTGACATTAGCAGAGTAACCATTACCAATACTGGGGATACATCCTAAAATACAGTCACTTCTCCATTCTATACATGGCTTCTCTTCCAAGATGGCGGTTTGGTTTTAATGTACTCATTTAAGGAGTAGAACAGGCCACCAGAGTACAAATTTGACAGACTGTAAAATTTATCTTCTCCGAACGATTTTGTTTTATTTATAACTTTGTCTAGTTTGGTGTGATGAATTTGAAATAGTCGGGTTTCATTAATTACTGTACTCTATCATGGGAAGTCGCCATTTTGAATTTCAAAATGATAGACTTTATATTTTCTGACCCGTAATGTTGCAATGTTAGTTAGTTTTTTTTATCACCTCATTTGACCAATTTTGAGGTAGATTAGTTGATACAGAAGATTGAAGATTTTCAAATAATCGTGGATTGTTATACACAGAGCTGAATGCCACATAGTGCAACGAATGCATTCCATAGGATGTCTAAACTTTGTTGCGGGAGCAAATTATATCGATTTTAAGATGGTGGTCATAGGTCAATTAACTTTCACCCCTGTTTTGTGGCATTAGCTCATAATGGGGACAGTACTAGCCTAACCAAGTTAATCAAGATCTAGGTCCTTCAGGATTGCTGTTATCGACCCTGGCTCACGAGAAAAATCGGAACTTATAAAACGAGCCGATCTCCTATGGATGTTTTCTAGCTTATCACGTAAATAGGACTGATGTGGATCCAACACGCAACAAGCATACTCCAAAATAGGCCAAAGGAGACCCCTATATGCAGCTAGCTTCACATCTCGGGCGCAGAAAGATAGGTTTCTACAGAGGACTCCCAAAATCTTATTGCCTTTGTTGCAGATAGACTGAATGTACCTATCCCAGTTTAGGTCGTGAGAAATCGTGACCCCAAGATACTTTATAAGAGTCAACCTTAGCTAGCTTGACATAATTCAGGACATAGTCGAATTTGACCGGATTTTTTTCCTAGCGAAAGTTATGATGTGACACTTAGATGGCTGGAATCTCATGCCCCAAGTCTTGGCCCCAATACCTAGGTTATGTATATTATTTTGGAGCAGGTAACAATCATTAACATTCTCAATGACCTGGTAACAGACACAGTCATCAGCAAAAAGTCTGATATTAGAAGAAAGCAGCGTTTACAATGTCACACAAGAAAAAGAATGGGTCCTAGAACAGACCCTTTGGGAACACCAGAAACAACATCATCAAAAGGGGACCGGGCGTCATTTACTACCACAGTTTGCTTGCGATCAGAAAATCTTACTGATTAGTAAGATCTCTACACCCCCCCCCCCCTTCCTCCCTGGCGTCACCTTGACTACAGCACGCACATAAAAAAATCATCAAACTTATTTTTGAAAAAGTCTGACATTCGTAAAGGAACTATATTGAATTGTATTACCCATGCAAGGGCAAATTTTACTTGCATTGCATGCTAACCAATATGAGCACAGCCTATTCTTCGGGCGTCAAAATCAAAATGAATTTCACTTGGAGGGACAGTTTAGATTGAATACCGTAGTTTTTTTTTATCTGAACAAAATAGAAAACTTACCGTATAGAGCTTCTAAATCTCATTTTTGAAGTCGTCGCCATCAAGTATAGGGTTACTTTCACGATAGAAAACGAAAACATCTTCACTCAGGCTTCAGATTACCGTCAAGTCTGATGATAACTAAAACCGAAACAACGGTTTCCAACAGTTCATGATGATATTAGGCTGCCACGGTGATCCCAAATGTAAAACTACAGGTTAAGGCATATTTCCAAAAATTAAATTATGTTTCTTTAGTGTCCTCTTCACATTTTGTTTTAAGAAATCCTTCAAATGGAGTTTACAACATACACACTTCAAACCTAAACCATGGTACGATTCTAAATGTCGTCATGGGTTTGCCTTGAGCATTCCCGCTGATAAGATCACATGACTAGAAAGATATTTTCCTGATAGTGCAGTTACAATTAAGCAGCAATCCTGCTTGACGTGCAATTGTGAAGTCAAACAAAAGCTATTTACCTGTTCTCAGTCTTCTAATTATAGACTGACAAAGGGATAAGCCGATAGGCATTAAAAGGATGCCTACGCTATTGTGCAACCCAGTTCTTTACATAGTTTTAGGAGTTTCTGCTTCAGATTCATCTCTCTCTCTCTCTTTCCTTTGAAATAAGCTCCCCTTCTCCTTGGAGAACGAACCGTGATAAATAATAGCAGCAATATTTTAACAAACCGCCCGTCTATCTTGACCGGGGCTCAGTTCCCAGATCTCTGACACTGATTTAAGGAAGGAAGCTGGTACATGCGACCCGCTACGCAGGCAGGAATTCTGAGAGAACGATGGACCAATGCTGGGGATGGGGGACAATCACGTGACCACTTACCCTTGGCTAATGATCATCAATTAAAAACCCAGTTTGACTTATTTTGTGGGTTTCCTTCCGAAAAGCAAAATAGAATATTAGTGTAACATTAAAACACCTCATTAGCTTTTCTTTGTTCACCAAGTTAGTTCGATGGAGTTTTACGGCCCAGTTTCCATGGCCACGACCACGACCTTTTTTCTAGTTGTGGCTCACTGGTTTTCTCTACTCCACCAAATAGTTGGTAATGTTGCACTCGAGAAAAAATGCTTAAAAATATGGCAACATTCCTCAGATTAGAATGTGAAGTCAAGATAGTACCAAGAGGGAAGGGAACGCCACCCGGCGGGCGATAATTTGTGAAGCCACCCCAAAATAACGAGTCGCCAAGGAGATGAAAAAGGAACATTTTTCGCACCGAAAAAGTTTGGCTTTGTTATATGATGAAAGTTTTATTGAAGAAATTTCGACAAGTTTTAATTTTGAAATATAGATTTTTCAAAGAAATTTTAATATTCTGTTTTTCCATAACCTTCCTGTCCTTTCAGCTTTCAAGCATATTGTCGGCGCGACTGGGGTTGTGATTAGTTGTTTTTATTCGGATTAAGGCTCCCATCTTCACAAATATGACTAATTTGTCTTCAGAGAACTGTTTATTCCTATCAATTTCTGTCTGTTGGACTTGGATGACGAGATTGTAACAGGCTGAGCCCAAATTATAGGGAGCATTACACAAATACAACTGAAAAAGGGGTGCATAATTTACTGAGAACTTTGCAAATTTTAAGTCCAGAATGAGGATATATCCATTCCCTTCCGTTACACTGGATTGTCATGACCTTCATTTAAACTTGACATTAAACTCACCTTCATATGACTTTTCCTCTCTATCTAGGTCATTGCAAAACCAGACGATGCGGGGATTTTAATTCGGTAAAAATCATTGTTGTAACTCTAGTCACGGTCAATCTACATTACATTGTACATGAAGCTAAGAATGTTATGGAATTATCTCTCGGATTAGCTCATGAGTAGAAAAAGCATTTAAGATTTGAAATGAAAATCGTAAAGCTACTTTTTGATGGACTCCCAACATAGCAATCTAATGATTTTATGCATGTTCTAATCATTTTTTGGTTTTTCTTTGTTAACGATTTCTTCGTGATGTTTACTTTTGCTGTTTTTTGTTTGGTTTTTTTAAGAGGACTACAGGGCAAATATGTCTGGAGGCCGCCTGAGTTATCCCATGCAGAAAGAGCAGTAGTTATCAGCAAACCTGTCCTAAAAACTCCTTGGTTATCTAACACCTTGTATTTCTGTATGTTTTCTGATGGAAATAAAATCAATCAATCATTCAATCAATCGAAACACGGGGAAATGGATCATTGAAAAGCTAACGTGTTGCACACTTTGCCCCCCTGTCAGGAGGTCTACTGGGTGTGGTGTCCATGCACTTTGACACAAGGATCGTAAAGAATCTACCAATGTAATTCTGCAATTTATGACTGTCGATATTTCACATGAGGAGTGAATGTCAAAGCATAGGACTCGAGCCCTTTGTCAAGGTGGACCACAATACATATTGGCTGCAATCTAGTGGAATAAAAAAGAATGACAAGTTGCTCAAAAAAGGACCTGTATTATTTTCCAGATATTTAAAGTAATGCAGAACCAACAGCATCTTGTTTAAGGCCACTCTTGTCTTTCTAAAAGAAAGCATTTTGCGACGCATAAAGGCAGGCATTTTTGATGGTCAGCTCTCTCAAATCTGAAAGAACAGTAAACTTGTCAGCTTTTAAAGTACATGGATATCAAGATATGTGCACAATCAAAATCAAACTCGAAAATTCCTCCCTTCATCCTTTTTTATTCATGCCAAAAATTAATGCCAATTAGCACACTGAAAAAAGCCTTTAAGACACAGTCAATAAGCCAAAAAAAAAATATAAATTAAAAAAAAAAAAAATCATGGTATAGAGAGAGATGAAAGCTATTTCCTCCCCCACCAACACATTCTGCACTCTTCTCTTTGACTCTACAAAAAGGGGAAAAATTACTGCAGGAGTGTTTAAAATAGGGCAATCAAGAATTAAAGAAAATGACCCATTTTATAGATTTAACCAAAATTTACTTAAAATCATGTGAGGTGATTCAAGGGGGTAACCTCAAGTCAAAAGACAATTTCTCGGATATTGCTGGGACTTGTCTCCCATCCATGGGATCGCCACTCTTGTTTACAATGCCCCTACATTCTTCAATGGTTCTGTTTAGTTGTGTGACAACATTTGTGCTATGGAATTGGAACTTAACCCAATAACTCACTCAAAATATACAATATTCATATTCTAAAACTCCCAAAGACATTTAATAGAAGAAATATATATAGAGATTTTCAAAAGACCTAATTTATGCTTCCAAATAAAGAGAAGTTCACAGCTGCTGTGTAATAATAACGAGGGAATGGCTTAGACCGCCATGTTCTGCATTGCACACAGTGCATTAAAACAAGTTAAACTGAAGGAATTGTTGCATTTGTTAATTTTTCCACAAGCAGTTCGTTAGTGAGTCAATAATCAGTTACATGAGATTTAATGACCCACCACAATGAATGTCTTGTATAGAGCCAACTAGAAAAAAGGAAAAGTTGAAATAAGAAATAAAAAACTGTAAAAAGTTAATGTTCAGTCTCAAGCACAGCTTAAATATGATGCAAGTTCTCCTCTTTCTTTGCCTCTTAAGAAAGCCACAAAATACCATGGGTATATTTTACAACCCCCCCCCCTCACCCTTCCCAGCCAACAAAAGGTATTTTCACAAGCAGTAGAAAAAGTTTGTTACATGAAATTTTTTTTTAAATATCTTAGATGACAACAAAGTTTAACTGTATTACAGCTAAGGTCTCAAAGGGATAGGAAATGAGTACTTTTTATACAAATGAGAAAATGATGAGAAAATGGATGGCACCATGCATAATGAAATGCCCTATTTACAGACAGAAAGGGAGATTCTCCAGACTTGTATGATAAATCATGACATTACAGTTGCAACTCTGTTGAATCACATGACCTTCTTCAATATTTTTGTCACAGATAAATCATGATATTACAGTTGCAATTCTGTTGGATCACATGACCTTGTTCAATTTTTTTGTCACAGAGCTAGTGGGACATCAGAATGTTACTCTGAGATAAAGAGAGAGTGACCTTTTGTATGAAAGGCCTGTAAACTTTTACATCACATGACATTGTTACATAATATGACGACACATACCCCCTGTGGGATGGGGGTTGAAACAGGCACATAGCAAGGATTGTGTCATGGGGGGCGGTTGGTGTCGTGGGGGGTTTGCGGCATGAAACGAGGGAAAAGTCTAAGGATAGAGAGAAAAAACTGCTATTTAGGTTTTTTTTGCATTGCAAGGTTGGGTCATGGGGGGTTCTGACCCCCCACCACCACGGCTAGGCCACTGGGTTGTAGAATTTGTCCACTTGCCAGAAGAGGGGACTAAAGGAAAGAATTTGTACTGTATTTGAAACCAAACTTGAACTTGAACTGATTTGTTACCAAACATGAACTTTGCCCATATTTGAAACCATTATTAAACTTTTTTAATCTAGTTGACACATTCACTTTGGTGTGTCACTATATTTCATTCAGCTATGTCTTACAGCCTATATATTACATAAAGTAACATCACATGACATTGTGCAGCATATCATATTATATTATGTATACAGTGTAAAAGGGCTTGAAAGCAACTAAGCAAGTTGTTGTTGCTATAAAAAAAATGAAAAAAAGTGCCAATCCTGCTTTCATATTTTCTTTTAATCTTTTCTTATTCATATCATACGAAAAGATTTTACCCATCAAGTATTACAAATTAGCTCTTTTGATGGAATAAAAGTACTGCTAAACCTCCACATAATAAGAGATAAAATATTAATAAACATCGTGAAATAAATTCGAATTACACTTAAATGGAATGCAATTAGTTTCAACCACAGACTTCCTATACATGGACAGGGCATAGCGCAAGGTACATTGTCGCTACCGTACGTGTGAGAAAAAGCCCACCAAGATGGTCCTCTGCTATTGATTTGTGTGAAAGTTTGGACTTACTCAAATATATCACCATATTTTGCAAGAAGGTTGAAATATTTTTAAAATATGGCAAAATAAGGTCAAAATCACTTCACTTATTGCAGGAATATGATATTTTTTCCCATTTAAGTTTAACTTTTGTTTAAAATATTACAGAGTCGTCATCAAATCAGAGGATTTATAGCTTCACAGCGGCCATCTTGGTGAGCCTTTTATGTCCCAGTCCATGTATATAAGTCTGTGGTTTCAACACAGTCAGTTATTCCTGGGTTTTACGCATTGAACACAAAGCTTTGGGCACCAATTTTCTTGGAGCAAAAAACAAAACTTTTCTCTATTTACAACTTTGTTGAATAAATTAAAAATTGAACCCTTTACAAGACACAATACATCTCTACAAAACTGAATAAAATTTTTTTTTAATCAGCCATGTCAATATGTGTCAACAAAGCAACCTCAGATTTATTTCCCTTGAACATTTTTACAAACAATTACACAGAATTTGCTAGTTAATAATTTTGTCTAGAATCTTACTATTGCTTGCATATGAATACGAACCTTTTGTATTCCATTTTTGGTCAAATAAGACTTTTAATAATTTTAATAATAATAATAATAATAAAAATGGTGACAATAGACCAACTTCTTAAGGCAATAAAATTTAACATACATTCAATCAAACCTCTTTATGAATATTTATATAAAATGAAATCTCCAGATCTCCAGGGTAATGTTAAATATCTTTACCCAAATATAACACAACCCTAACTGATATTCATGCCAGTCAAACTAGGTGAAACTTCTCTGTACTTATGACTGTCCTTTTTATCAAACAAAAAAATCCTTCAAATCTAGGATTTCTTCAACACTTTGCACAATTTGTCTCTAAAATCTTCAATATCTCCAAAATTTCCAACGAAAATTTTTCAACAGTAATACTGTATCTATTGCAGCTTTACTTTTTCATTTTAAAAGTTGACTACAAAAGACCTAGGAATTCAAATTTTAATTTTCCAAAAAGATGGAGATAGTACTGACTGGGTACAAGGGCAAAGTAGCGGTACAAAAGGATAATCTTTTTCTTTGATAATGCTGAAACTTTCAAATGTTACAGAGTCTACTCAGCTTTTGGTTTATAACCTATTTCAGTGCAACTAGCCCCTTTCTTATGTTAAAGCACTCTTCAAATCTGAATGACAGGGCAGGACATATATTTACAGCCTTAGTATCTTAAGTCACAATTTCAACATAAATCCACTTACAACTTTGCATTAATATCCTTAACTTCTATCGGCCCATTAAGGTCAGGTGACCATGCATTATCATGACATAAACTGATGGAAAAGTTGTAAAAGCATTCTTCTTGAACAAATCCATTTTAATTGAATCCATGTTAATTGGGATTTTACTGTTTTAAATGTGGGTATTTATAAAGAAAATTTTACTCCTTTTGAAATGAAAAATGTTGTGCATGAATAAACAGGAACACTGAACATTTCAAGAGAATAATGCCCTCTCAAGGGTTAAAGGAGCAATCATATCCCCCCAAACTACTATTCCGGTAGGGGTTTACCAAAATTCTCAATTGGCTCCACTCTTTGATTGACAGCTTATTCAAACAATGCAGAGTGCCAAAGCTTATATTACACAGCATGATCTGTACTGAGAGTGTTTTGATTATGTACATTTAGCTTTTCAATACTGACCCTGAGGCAATAAACTGAGATTGGATGAGGATGAATTTCAGACAAATGTGGGAGGAGCCTCAGAAAGAAGATTAGGAGAATTGATACTGTTTGGGATGAGAGAATTGGGTCTTTAATGCTTTGGCTGTATGCATGAGGGTACAGCCCCTGTACATCCAATTAGAGCATTAACCCTCCAGTCTTGCACGATCTGCAACAAATGCACAGTCCATCATTTTTTAATGTATTCCATACATCATGTGTCATTTTCAACCAAAAACAATAAAACTCAATAAGGATACTAATTTCCTTGAAAAAATACCAATTTTGTTGCATAATTTAAGAACTTTCTGAACCCACCCAGGAAACCCCCATTTAGTTGAAATAATACATCTCTTTGTGCATACAAGGCAGGTTCTATGGTAAATTCATTGGTTGCATAGTTACAAAATCGAAGTCATACACATCTGGTAAACCAACATGACTGACATTCGCAAACTGGCCGGTCCATGAAAATGGCGGTAGACTGCCCTCAAATAGAGTGGGACCATTGATGGCATAGGACTGCATCTTGTTAGCCATCCCCAAATCAGAAACCTGTAAAACAAATGGCAATATTTCACTGATGGAGTCATTCTAAAAACATAACTCAGACATATGATTTGGAAGAAATATTTTGCAGTATCTGCAATAACTGATACTCCAATTCCAAACTTTATAGATTAATTATCTATGATTTTCTAATCAGCATCTGTCTGATTCAGAACAACACGAGATAGTTGCCCCATATTCCAGCTATTTTGATCACGTCTTAACAATGGAAATAACACATAATTGGCAGTATCGTGAGAAGCGTTGCATACATTGTACATAGCTATGAAACATGACTGCCTAAACACTACATAGAAAACATGAAAGGCCATTTTGAAGTTGCTTGTATTACATCTATTTGAGAGAATCTGATACGTCCCTGAAACAGGATGATATACTCCTTGTGATGCTCATTTAAATTATATTATGGAATTCCCTTTTGCATTTGCAGTGTGAAACTCATAAAATTAGTATGTCAGTGCTCAATTCATTTCATTTCATTACTTGTTTCATCACTCAAGTATATACAATGCCATATTCAACATATTTACAGTAGGATATAGGAGAGTGAAAAAAGTGCAATGAAAAGCCAAAGTGTTGTTGAGAGTGCACTCCCTAACCAGAAAGCCAAAAGGCTTAGCGATTCCTTGCCACTGAAATTTGAGCCTACCTTTTTTTTTCAAATTGACAGTGCTTTGACATGTTTTTCAAATCGACAGCTAGTGCTCCGTAATGTTTTTCAAATTGACAGTGCTCCGTAATGTACCCACAAAGAATACATGCAAGGCATCCAAGCTTCCTACTTTGAGATTCCGGGTGACCTTTGACCACCTACAGTAGAACTACGGTTCAGCTCACGATATCACATCCACATACTGTGTGTGAAATTTTGCAGTAAGCAAGACTCCAACCATGGGAAATTGTGTAAATATGATATTGAGACTTTGACCACTTGTGAACCAAAGTGACATTTGACCTCCACCAAAAACTATAGGGATCATTTATTCACTATACATCATCTACATGCCAAGTATGAGGACCCTACAAAAATTACCTTTCTTGTAATACAATGCAAACAAGCTTTTCAGACTTTGATACTGCTGACCCCAAATGACCTTTGACCCTCACAAAAATCAATTGGGATCATCATTTAAATACAGCCAACCCACACACTAAAGGTGAGCTTAGTTACATGTATTTTTGAGATGCAGTGTTTACAAGGTATTGACCTTTTGACCTGTCATGACCCCAAATGACCTTTGACCTCCCCAAAAATCGATAGGGATCATCTACTTCACACAACCAACCCACGCGCCATATATGTGCATAGTCACATGCAATGTTCTTCAGATATCATGTTTTCAAGGTTTTGACCTTTTGACATCTTTTGACCTCAAATGACCTTTGACCTCAACGAAAATCGATAGGGCTCAACTACTCAATTCAACCGACCCACATACCAAATATGAGCAAAGTCACATGTTACGTTCTTGAGATATCCTGTTTACAAGGTTTTGACCTTTTGACCTCTCCTGACCCCAATGACCTTTGACCTCCACCAAAAACAACAGGGATCATCTACTCAATATGGCCAACCCACACACCAAATATGAGATTAGTCACACTTACCCTTCTTGAGATACCGTGTTTACAAGCAATTTCTAAGAATTTACCATTTGACCTCTCCTGACCGCAAATGACCTTTGACGTCCACGAAAATCGATAGGGACCATCTAATCAATATGAACAACTCACACACTACATATGAGCATAGTCACATGTTACGTTCTTGAAATATCGTGTTTACAAGGTTTTGACCTTTTGACCTCTCCTGACCCCAAATGACCTTTGACCTCCACCAAAAACAATAGGAATCATCTACTCAATATGGCCAACCCACACACCAAGTATGAGATCAGTCAAGCTTACTCTGCTTGAGATATCGTGTTTACAAGGTTTTCACAGTTTGACCTCTAGTGACCTCAAATGACCTTTGATCTCCACGAAAAACAATAGGGATCATCTACTCAATATGGCCAACCCACACACCAAGTATGAGACCCGTCACAGTTACCTATCTTGAGATATCGTGTTTACAAGCAAAGCGTCACATACACACACACATGCACACACACATACACACACACATACACACACACGACATCACCATCGCATAGATTCCTTTTGCCTACGGCAAGGAATCAAAAAAGGCCAACAATACACTTAACAACCAAAACAACAAACATTTAATAAATAAAATGTCCCATGAGCAGATGGTTGGAAACTGGGCCATAAAACTCAATCTAACTAACTAACCCATAAACAATGCACCCTTCACACAACAGCATAAGCAGACACTACCACCCTACCCAAGGAGGGGAAGAACAAAAGGGAGTACAGCTTAACAATTATTGATAATATGACTAGTATAATTACAACAGAATGAAGTAAAAGTTGGTTTGCTCTTCAGACAATTGGGAATGGTGTTCCAGAGTCTGACTGTATGATACCTTAAAGAGTTTTTTTGAAAGATGAAGATGTAGTGGGAATATATAAATTTACCACTGATGTGTGTTGTAGCCTGAACAAGTGTACAAGAAAATTGTGAGTTTAAAGGTTGGAAGTGGTTTGGGTAACAGGTTATGAGTTAGTTTGTAAGTGAAATATATGACAGCATTTTAATTTATTACATCACACTGGGCCATGATTTGATTAACTTATAGAATTCTTGACACTCTTACAAAAGTTCCCATGAACCTTTACTTAAGTAGCAAGGAAAAATTCTGTCTTTCTTAGGACCTTTTGAAATGAAAAATAAAAATTCCTCACTTTCAAACAAAAGATGAAGAAAAAAAATCTTACCTTTGTATCATAGCAACCAAAAGCAGATGCACCTTCCTGTTGCAGATCACCTCTGGAGCAAATTGCATTCAAAGGACTTCCTTCTGCATAAGGATCAGTTGTGTACTCTGCATGAAGACAACAAGGATTAAGTTCTAAGTATACCTTACCTTGAATGAAGTTTTACGGGCCAGTTTGTAACCAATTGGTTTAAGTTGGAAGGGCGACAGCCTGTCTTCCAATTATGGATGCGGTGGCTTATTTTCCTTACTCCATTGCTTATGAACACTTGAACTTGCAGTCAGTTGCTACAGATAATAATACTGGAAATTACTACCCCCACACAGTCCCCCCAGATACTACCCCCACACAGTCCTGACAAGATATTATGTAGGATAATGAGCACCAGGTGCGATTGCAGAAGGTTCCGTTTTTAAAGTTTTCAGTATGACTTGGCCAACAGTCAAAACTCCAGACCTCCTGACTGCAAGTCAGATGCTCTAACCACTTGACCATGCAGTCAGTCTGTAACTACATGTGTACAACATAATGTACACAAAATCGGATATGCAAGAAATGAATGTATACACTGGAGGAAGGATGGACAAAGGTGGGGGAGGGGCTAGCAAAGCTCTCATCGGTATCCATTTCACTTTTTGGTCAATAAAATACTGTGATGTTAGCAAGGAGTTTGCAAGAGCAGGTGCACATTTGTGACTGATATGTGGAGTAGTCCAAGTTCAGGGGATGTCCCCTCCCCTAAGATAAATTTTGGAACATTTGAAGGCTCTTATATGCAATCAAATGCAATGTTTTGCCAATTTCATCATTACCATATATCATATTATCAGCAGATTTTCCTGTTTCAAAAAAAAAAACATGTTAAAAAAAATTGGAACGAGAAAAATATTTTTAGGACATTGAAAGGAGAGAGCAGTCACTGCCTCTGCCCATCCTCCCAGCTATGTACCTGCTAACATAGTTCTGATACCCTGCATTTCTATAATTGATATCGAGATATGTCTCTGAGGCAGTTTTTCCTCAACAGAATTGAATCTAGGGCGAATTTCCCCCTTCATTCATCTTTAGGGAGTGATCTGAGATACGAAGAGAGATTTCTCAATTTCAGTTCCATTCACACACTTCATGCAAGTGTTTCTGCCAGAGGGGGAAAGGGGGATTTGTCCCCCCTTTCCAGATGGAATACTCTTGAAAATTGCAAGGTGATGCTTTATCCATTAGCTGAGTGATAAGAGGATGCATATGTGTAAAACATCTCCTCTTCAAGCCTATTCTATGTCCAAAACACAATTACACACCATAGGTTTTCAATAAGCTACTCAAGGACGCAACTGGGGTTTTGCGGTGAAACAACAGGGTACATAATGGTTTTGAGCGAAACCATGGGTAGCGAAGGGGTTAACAAGAGCCCAAGGGCACTATGGTTCCTTGTATTTCAGATGATATTGTATTAAGGTAGTCACAAAGTAAGGCATAATTTGCACCTTTAACCCCAATGACTTTTGGCCATCACCCCAAAACAAAGGGACACATTAAATTTCAAAATCATCCAAACACTTTTAGTTTGAGAGAAAGGGAACACTGAACTTTTCAAATTATCACACTGCACACGGTCCACTTCCATGCGACAAATACATTCATCACCTTTCACTAAAATGTCATTTACTAGAGTTTGGGGTAGTATAGGAGGTTAGTTAACTGCCTTTTTGGTCAATCTCAACAATTCAAATCCAGGCCTTAAAAAGAAGTCACAAAGGTCAAATACAGTCAAAGTAGATCAAAACTGAAACAAACACAGTCTCTTAAGCACCAAAGAAATTTAACAGTCATCTGGTCATTCCTGACCACCAAAATTTATGATGGATGACTAGAAATTATGTCATGGTTGTCCTTTAGACTACCCAATGTGTTTGCCTTAAAAGCAAAAATAAGGAAAAGCCCAAAATTCTGCTACTTAAGGCAGCCCGAGAGTGATTTATTACCACCAATTTCTTCTTCACAATTTGGCTAGAAGACCAAGAAACAAACAAAGCTCTGTAGAATCTAATAAATGACTTTCAACTTGACCTCTTAACCTAAAGAGAGTGTTATAAACAGCATTGTAGTCCCTAGGGTAAAAGCAGAGGTAAAGAAGAGAAACTGCTTTCATATTTTACTATTGAAATTGCACTGCAAATAACTTTATTCAATACTGTATGTGAGGAAAAGGTTTTTTTAATGATAATTGCATTACTGTCCTGACTGTTAACTAAACTGCTTTTAGACTGAGAGGGGGTTATAATTCTTCTTTTCTTTTATACATTGCATACGTCTAAAGGCATTAAACTTTCAGCTGGACTTTTAAACCAATTGAACAAAGACCCAAAGAGTCTTCACGTGCACTTTACTTAGACGAACACAACTTTCCTTTATTTCCACTATGTTACTTGGTTATTGAGTAATTGCACAGCATACCTGGCATTGCAATAGGCCTACATATGACCTACATGTACACACTAGCCTGTCACTTAAATGTCAGTAACTCAAGTAACGAACATCGTAGGAGGATAGTGTAATAGCCTTTTTGGTTCGTCTGATCAAGACAAATCTTGACGTCACAAAAAGTCACAAAGGCCAAAAGGTCAAATGAGGTCAAGTGAGGTCAAGGGGGTTCATCACGTGCATTTCACTTAGAAGAACACAATTCTCCATTACACCACCCCTCTAAAATGTTTCAGTGGCAAGATACCAATAAAACACTACTTTTTGACCTTTTGACCCTTTCCAATTATTTTGGTTAATGTACCAACATTTTCACCTCCTGCCAATCTAACTTACCCTAAAATTATGCCACTGCTTGAGCAACGGATACTGAGTTACAGCTACTAACAGAAATTCAGTTTTTGGCCTCTGGTGATCACAAGTGACCTTTGACCTCCACCAAAAACGATAGGGCACATCTACTCCACAACATCTACATACATACCAAGTTTGAAAAAAATTGATCACTCGGTTATTGAGTTATCGCACCACATACCTCGCATTCCAATCCGTCACATACACACACACACACATACACACACACACACACATACATACGCCAAGGTGACTGCATAGGTTCCTTTGTTACACAAGGAACCAAAAATGGAAGCTACTGCCATTGCATGTGCTTGGTGCTCAGCATAAGCAATGTAGTAGGGAAAACAGCAAGTGGGCCACAGCTTACACCAATCGGTTAGAATGTGACCTATTAAACCTTGTATAAACCAAGAAAGCAGTTCTGACCAATTTTTGGCTGGATGAGTTCTTCCTGAAAATTCATGTTTTCACGTAGAAAAGGATCCCACTTTGATGTTAATTATTAAGAAGAGTCAGGTGTGGCATTGTAACTTCAAGTCCACAACCATCCTCCAAATTTCTATTTCCAAGCATTGAAAAATGATGGTTTTTTCAAAACTGAAAGCCTCTTGGCAGTTCTCAAATATAATAAAGGACTTTACTAAGTCCAATTGATGACTGTTAGTTATGTTGGACAAAGACAAAGATATGGATAATATTTATTTCTAAATTATTTTGTTACCATTATATCTCATTATCCTTTTCATAGTATCCATGTCTTTCACAGAACCTTGGTCACGTCGAAAGATCTTAGCTCTTGGAGCAAGTTGGTATGACATGTCTGGTCCATGCTTGGCCACAACATCAGGATAGCCACTCATATTGTAAACCTCCTCGAAGAATGGAATGTTGTATGATGGCCAGTAACCTGAAAGACAATATGGGACAGTGTAAAACAGCATACCTAGAGAGGTCCAAAATAAATATAAGAATGGTTTTGCAGCAAGATTAGTACAAAAGTGCATCTCTGATATAAGAATGTGAAGCTTAGCATTAGCACTCTGTTAAAAATTTTGTTTACACTCTGTATGTAAGATTAAAAGTCCAATTCTCTCGCTCCAAATACTACCAATTCTCCTAACCTTCCTACTTAATAAGCCCCTCCCACAATTGTGTGAAATTTATCCTCATCCAGGCTCAATTTCAGTTTATATTGCTTCAGGTTGAGTATGGGAAAAGCTCAATGAATATAAATAATAAAAACACTCTCAGTACAGTTCATGCTTTTTACTATAAGCTTTGAATTAGCTGAATTGTTTAAAATTAGCTGTCAATCAAAGAGTCGAGCCAACTGAGAATTTCTGTTAACCCCTACAAGAATTTGAGTTTAGGGTGAGAGGACTGGGAAGTACAACATGAACAAGTTACAACAGACCACATTGGCACAACAACTGCATGATAAAGAGGTTAGAGCATCCAGCTTGCAGTAAAGATGTCTGGAGTTCTACTCCCGGCTGGATCCATATTGAAGACATAATTCTCAGGAGCCATTCATGAAACAGACTACCTCACTATTAAATCCAAGTTAGAGTGACTGCATTTTTCCTTTAAGATTGCCTTGTTATAATAATTCTTAGAACATTGTAACCCAACTTTAACTTACCTGCTCTTAAAACATCTGTTACATCCTTGTACACTACCAACGTGGGTATCTGTTCCACTACCCACAATGCATTATCCAAGATAGCTTCCTTTGGTTTAAGCTTGCTTCTATCAAGGACCATATACTGGTTGTTGTATGTACCTGAGACACAAAATACAGACTTTGATGTTGTGATATTCCAAAATATTATGGGTTTTATGGGTTATAGTTTAAAACTATAAAATAACATGGATATGAGAAGTAAATGAAGTAAAAACAATTTAGAGAAACAAATGAAACTTGAGACTTGAGAAAAGACAACTCAAAAGTTTTAACTCTTGAAAAAAAGAAAAAATATAGAAGGGGTCTATCCCACCAAACTGAGCTATACATTATCTTACATATAAACAGTACGAATTTAAAAAAAAAAGGGTGCACATACATACACGTGTCTCTCCATCAAGCCTATTCCATTTCCAAAACAAAAACATTACACACTGTGGGTTTATAGTTAGTTGGTTCAAGTTGAGTCGTGCCACAGCCTTTTTTCCAGTTGTGGCTCACTGGCTTGTTTTCCCTACTCCATTGCTTATGCAGAGCATATTACACAACAGCAGTAAGTTCCTTTTCCAGAGTCTTTGGTATGATTTGACCTGGGAAGAGAACCCGGGCCTTCCGCATGAGAGGCGAACGCAATGGGTTTATGAGGAGCTTTTCCAGGGCACAGTAGTGCAATGCTTTGGGGCAGAACCATACCTACATATCAATGGTAAGTTATGGTTTGGCATGGAAACCATGCGTAGGGAAGGAGTCGAGAAAGGAACACATTACCTGAGTTATACCTTTCAACAATTGCACCCCAGCTATGTCCATCAGATGCCAAATGGTTGGCTAGGCGAACTCTCTGCCAAGCAAGGAGACTTTCTGGAACAACCGCAGAGTAGAGGCTTTGATTGAAGACATTATTTGTGGTCTGTAGCATTGTCAGGCCACTGCTCATGTGATAGAAGTCATCTAGGGACTCCAGGTACCCTGTGAATGTGACAAAACAGAAAAATTTCCGCTATCTTACAGTATACAGTATGATACCCAGAATGTTTATGCTATAGCTCATGTGGTAGGGTCACACTGAGTTAGCCAGGTGGGATTTATGGAAAAACCACAGACTTCCTATACATGGAAAGAGCATACTGCATGTTAGACTGTCACTACTGTACATGTGAGAAAAAGCACACCAAGATGGCTGTCTACTACGACTTTGTGTAAAATTTTGGACATGCTCAAGTCAATTCCCAGATTTTGCAAGAAAGTTGAAATATTTTCAAAATAATGCAAGGTAAGGTCAAAATCACTTTATGCATTGCAGGAATATATTGTTTCTCATTAAGGGAAAACTTTTGCTCAAAATATTACAGAGTTGTTGTTAAATCATATAAATTATAGCTTTACTGCAGCCATCTTGGTGGGCCTTTTTCTTCCCATATGGTGGCGACAATCTACAGATAAGACATATGCATTACATGCTCTGTCCATGTATACAGGAAGTCTGTGGGAAAAAACTAACTAAAAAGTATCATGTACTGTAGTGTTAGCTTAATACTGTGGGTAGGTAAGTATGATGGCAGTTAAATGAATAAATGACTCTCCCAAGTTCTAACATGGTTCAAGTCCTCCCCTTAAAATGCATTTTTAGACAGGTGGGGAATACAATGGGCATTTCATACAAACCCTGTTCACATCCACAGAAAGCAAGTCATCCTGAGAATCCAGGAACCATGGAAATGTGATTTGATGTAAAAAAACGAATTTCATGATCTTAAATAACTGGACAAGTGAGGTATTTTCAAGAGAGTCAGATGTTTCATTGTGTATGTTTTACACACATCTGTCATCACACTCCAACCAGTGACCACTGTTACTAAGCAAGACAGAAGAACAGCATCTACAAAATGTTCGTTTCTAAATTTTGTACGAATAAATTAACAGGATTTAGTATAAATTTTTTAAATGATCTATCATGAAAAGTAATTATATTTTTAAAGAAGAGATGCCAAACACTTCTTTCACTCATGTCTATAATTAGTTTTGTTCTTTTTTTTCGCAACATGAATACTTGCTGAAAATTCAGTTTCATTTTTTGCTTGAATGTCTGTTAAGGTAATCTGTGCATGTCTGAATTGATTTAATTGTATATGTTTCAGGTTTGTTTCTGCTGTCTGAATTTGAATTCATGAATAACACTAAAAATTTTTGGATTTTCTAGTTATTCACATTCATTAAGCATTTCTACAAAATGGCACACAAACTAAAAAATTCTATTACTGCTTCACTTGTCTACACACTTCTTTTCAGCCTGCATCATGTTAAAACTGGAAGCAAATTCCACTCAGTATTAAAATTTTAGTTTCTGCAAGTGTGAAGTTTGCCTAGATAATTGATTTGCAATGAAATCTTACAGTAGGCCAATATCATTTTACGGCAGAACAAATTAAAATTTCGAGGGTCAACTAAATTTTTCGAAGCCACTTGTCCCTGGGACAACTAATTTTTCACACTAGTTTCAAGTTCCCACACTGAATCAAAGAAACCGATATTGTAACTGAAAGGAAAATGAAAACCTTCATGCCACATTGTCAAGGCATTTTTATACAAGCATGCCTTGGATTATTAAACCAAGCAATATTACTATTACTACTACTACTACTACTATTATTTTGCTTTATAAATATCTCTAAATAATGTGAAAGTAGTAAAGTTTTAAGTAAACTAAGTGCCTGCCATCTACATTTCGACACTAATGTTATTATATGTGTATATGTGTGTATATGTATGTGTATATATATCTTTTGTTTTATGCCAAACTTATCATGTGAACAGGGCAAATAAATGGAGGAAAAAAAAATACAAGCATGCCTTTTCTTATTTCACTTCCTGTTTGTCTGTTATTCAGGTATAGTACTGCAATTGGAATGTGTTTTCAACTGTACATGGCAGGGCTGGGCAACCTACAGCCAGTGGGCCACGTGGAGCCCGTAAGTGATATTTTTGTCGCCCAGGAAATGTCTCAAAAAAAAAAAATCTATTTTACATCATCACAAAAAGGAGCTACTGTAGATGCATGGAATTTTCCATCACTATGTTCTTCAACATGCTTTTCATTACCACTCATTCCTGATGAACTGTTGGGAACAAACAACTATTGCTTAAAAATTTATCAGATTTAATTTCTGCAATCAGGTGGGTCATTGGTAAGGTGCAGCCCAGTCAAATTTTCCACTCTGGCCCATTTATTCAAAAAGGTTGCCCACCCTTTGTATATGGTTTAGTGAAAGTTTAATTCATCTGTCTAGAATTTGAGTCCACAAACAAGACTAAAAACCTTTTAATTTCCTGAATATTCAGATTCATTTAACCTTTTACAAAATGCTTGCCTGCATTTAGGATGTCATTGTTTTATTACTGTGGGAAAGATGAACACATAATGCCTACTGATCTTTATGATATAATAATTGTGTTGATTAGACATAATAAATTACTGAAAGTGAAATTAAAACTTTCAACCCACACTGTCATAGTATTTTATTATAAACATGTAAACTGCAGTTAAACAGACAGTTAAACCACTTACACACTTCATCATTTGAAAGGCCATGACCAAGGTAAATAAAACATGCAGACACAGCATGGAATACAGCCCAATAACACCAAAATGGTCTCCACAAAGATGCTGAGAGGACACTCAAGATAGAGGGGAGGTGCAGGTAAAATGGCAATGATTATCACAACTGCCCTCATTTTCCTAGATATTTGAAGTCCCCTATGAAACTGTTCCATTAAACACTTCTCTCAAATGCTTGTCCCCCAAAGTAAAGGCTGCCTTTACTTAAAACAAATCTTTCCTCTCTTTTAGAATTTCATACTAATTTGATCAGAACACACACTCCATAGGTCAGATTTCCACATGTAAAGGGAATGAAGGGTCATGGGTCATTGCTGAAAAATGCATAGCTCAGTCACCCTGTCAAAATGACCCTTGATGGCCAGTGACAAAATCTATTGTAACTGTTTTGTGACAAATGTCATAGTAATATTTGTTTATAAATGATAGGTCTGCAAATGCAGTTATGAAAATTTACCCATGATTTAGGAGCTATGGGTTAGCATAAGGACTAGAAAACCTGGGCATCCTCTCTAGTGGAATGGGCAACAAAAACACAAATTGCACTGGGAAACATGCTTGACCAGGCACTTTAAGTGTGCCAAATATTTAAACTACCACAAAATCAGCAAACTGCTGATCTATGACGACTTTTAATTGCTAAAAAAGCTCAAAGTTCTTTTGGTTCTACTGTACTGTATTGTACTTATAAGCCTGGAAATGCCATTTTTGTATCTCTAAAGAGAATTGATTTTTCATAATTTTCTGGATGCTCCATGCAAAACAATAGAGATGCTCAACTTTGAGATAATCTTTCAGGCAGTGTTTACATAGTTTGGTCAGAAGATTGTGTCTACCCCAACCGTGCCTCCATTTTTTTGCAGTTCAACCCTTTCTCCGTTCGGAAATGTTTCAGAGGGCCTACTCCTCTCCCATTATACTTCTTCAATATGTTTTTTTTTTCTTTATTTGTAGGTCCTCAAAATTAATGGTTTGAAATCAACAGTAGGTTCAGCCCAGATAAATTTTTTATACATCCACATATAGTTTAATCAAAAGGGTTTTAATAAACCTTGTTTGACAGTAACTTAATAACACTACGTTCATCTTCATTAGCAATGATCCCATCATTTGTCTTAACTTACTGACACAAATATTTTCTTCCTATGGCCCAAAAGGTCATTCAACTGTCTAATGTACTAGAGTTTTTATTATGTTTGAAACACCTGGATTTTTGTCTTTGTTTTGAAAGTCTTCATTTCCTCTTTCTGCTGGCTTAGTTTATATCACAGGTGCAACACCTGGTCTTGTATCTATTGTTCATTTAATTTCTCCTTTTGTTCTTCTGCAGACCTACTTCTAATTATAGTCATTAAAGTTAAACAGTGTTTTGTAAGATTCACCTCCCAGACTGTTTCCTTATTGTTCTTCCTTGTATTACTTCCTTTATACTACTGGAAGTGAAACACATGTTGCACCTGTTGCTGTTTGCAGATACACCTGATTTGTCAGAGGCTATGAATATTCATATAAATGCCAAGTATCTAAGATTTCTAAGGTAACAAAAAGGTCAACAAACTTTACAGTGGTTATACAGTGAGGAGTATGCTAATTATATAGTTAGAATATAGCCCATCAAATCCTGGGTATTTTCCTATGAAGTAGGGAAGGGCAGGGGTAGGGGATGCAGATGGATGTCCGCATTTAAAATTTCCCATATGCAGGCCAACACCCAAGGGAGGAGGAGGCAATGGCAATGTAACCCCCTCAAAAATAATTTTCAATAAAACTCACATGTAAAATATAATTTTTGATAAACATTTCCTGAACTTTAGGATTACAACAATAAATATTACCCCCAATAAACCATCACAACCAAACCTTCCAGATTAATCATTTCAAAGTTGAAAATATCACACCATTTTGCATCTTAATTTCTTTAAAAAGGGTCTAAATTTCTATCAACAGATGAAGGGGAATCCCATACACTAATAGATCCCTCCCTAAGACTGTCAAAACCCATGATCTTATGTATCCCGCAAATCCTAAATGCTTTTCCATGTGATGACTGTTACTTTTAAATGAAACCTCTGCATTAAAATAAATAAATAATTGAACAATTCTGCCAAACATGGATAGCTAGAAAAGGACATCTTAGTCGATGCTAAGCCTGAGACGTTGATGTCATAATGCTTGTATATACGTAGGGTGCTTTGATAGACAAACCAACTGGAATGAGACATAAAGAAATTCTCCAAAGCTGGTAAGACCTTGGGAAAAATTAGAATGAGACAGTTGTTAATGTGAATGGCTTTATAATTCTATAAATTTCTACCAGAATAGGCTGGAACAACTCAACCGTATTTTCAGTAGATTGGGGTAATTCTGGTTTCATGAGATCAGTGGCAGAGCTATTAGCCTGGGGAACAGACTCTGTAGTAGATGAAAGATGGGCTCTCTCAAAATCATAATACACGTCCAGTTTTCATTTACAGGAATACCGCATTTTGAGGGACGAATTAGTAAACATGAGACGGTCATGTGGTGCACGAAACAAGTATGAATAGTGTATTTTGGTACATACAACTGATACAACAAACGGCAAACAACCTAATTAGCTTTTGTAGGTGGAAAATGTGTACCAGGTCATATGTTCGATGCATAAATATTACCTATTGCTTGAGATAAAATTTAGTATTTTAATTTTTGTCGTGACATCATATTTGGTGGTCATAAATGAGATTCGCTAGAAAGTTGGCAGGCTATTGTATACCTAGGTATGCAATGTAGCTTAGTTGGAAACGTGGGTTGTTCAACAGTGAAGCCGTTGAAAGACTCATAGTATTATTCATAGTAGCGAAAGTAAGATTTTTGATATTTGAATGTAGTAGTTGAAACGCAAACACAATAGCCTGCTTACAGCAGGCTACAGAGCTATGGGTTTTGGTCAGACATGGCAAGAATGGCCTGCTACAGCCGTTAATGCAGGCTGTTCATTATGGTGCAGGAAGGTAATTTTGGCAGGACGGTCACCACTCTGACCATATGGGGGCTCTGCCACTGCATGACGTGGAGCCACAACCATCAACTAATGCTGTAAAATGACATCGCTACTGTAACTGACGAAGCCATATATCCAACAACAGCTGTAAAGATAAAACCAGTAGGGCCACATGGGTTGCACAGCTTTGGTATAACGTTTGCAAGTTGTATTTGTAAACTGAACCATCAATGAAAAAATGTCTGTATTCCTTTATGGAGTGACATTCTCAGTGTAGCGATCAAATTGTTAAACAGACTTAGCATTGGAAGTCCTGTCAAATGCTTGACCTATACCTATCCCATCCTTACTAGAGCTCGGACTGCTTTTGCAAGGCATGTGGCAAAACACTGCACCATTTTGCGTATTGTTCCTTTCAGAAAGCTTAGACACTTTCCTTAAAACCCCAATCACTACATTTCTTCAAATGTTGTATCCCTCCCTATAAAAATTCCTCGTTGGGTCAGGAAAGTGTCAAATCCTAAAATTTGGGTGCCAACTCGATGGGAATCACTGCTGTTGGCTGGGTGCCAACTGCTGTGCCGACTTGCCAATGACAAAGAGGAGCCTCTATCACTTGACAAAGTCTGATTAAGTAGTACTGTAACTATATTAGACCCAGTTATGTTTACAATACTTAAACCTATAAGACTTGTGACTGAACACTTATTCACACAAAGTGGGGTACCAACTGTATAAACTACAAAGTTGGAGCTGAAAAATTCTGAACAAGGCCATCTTTCCTCACATGGTGTCATTACATATGATGTCATGAGTGACATGTTTGATAAATTATGAAAATTAATTAAACATAACTTCCTTACATGATCAACCACAGCAAATATATGGTCAGTTCAGAGTAATTTGCCTGTTTCATATTGTTCTAGCTCTCACGTGTAATGAAGTACTGAAATAGTTCTTGTCAAAAATGGGCATTGAATTTGTCAAATATTCTTGCTACAGTAGCTACACTGTTTTCAAAGAGAAATACATCATTAAAGTGCAGCCATTAGTAAGAATCAAAGCAAAGCTACTCAACCCTACAATAATTTGTCTAATCAATAAATTGTTAGAGAGACTAGAATATCTCACCAAATCTATTGGTAATAAATCTACATACTTGACACCATATATATTCACTATGCTTACAATGAATGACCTTGAACATAATCTGTTTAATAAATCAGGAAACAAAGCAAACAACTGTACCTTTATCAAGGCTGAACAATGGCCATTCTCTGCAATAAACTTAGTCAGCTGACTCTTTGTCATGTGCTTCCAGTCCACAAACGTTTCTGGCATGAGAGCGTTTTTTAGATCTATCATGTCACCACAACCATTTAGGATTTGGAAGTTAAAGGCTTCCAGAGACTGCAAAAAGGAAAGATGATTACATGTCTTGTAAATAGTTTGAGTTACAATACAAAGGATATAAAGAGAAAGAGATACAGCATAATGTTAAACATTTATACTCTACAGAAATATTTTGCTTCAGAACTTGAGGGTTCGTTCGTTAGATGAAATTTTACTGCTCAGTTTCTAATTGATTTGTTTAAGTTGAACTGGCCTTTTTCTAGTTGTGTCTCCCTGCTTGTTTTCCCTTCTCCACTGCTATTTATTCTGAGCAGTATGGCAGTAAGTTACGTTTTTGAAATCTTTGGTATGAACACAAGGGAAAAGTATTGCAAGAAATGACTGGTAAGAATACAGATCTACAAGGATTTCAGTTGAAATTTGCTGACATTTTTAAGTATGTTTCAACATCTTCCTTTGTTATCTCAACAAGGAGGCTTTTGTAATGTAGTTCCCTTTATTTCAATTCAAAAGAATCACACAGGAATGGCAAAATCCTAAAATCTTTATAATTTACAGCCTTTATTCCAAATTTAAGATTCGGAAGCTATAGCAATACATTCTACATACTGTACATACTGTAGAACAGGTAAACCCTTTACCATTGTGCTCCGATCGGGGCATATTTGCGCGCCTCAGGAGTGGGCGGAAAAACGGACGTAGCCCGCCCCGCATCGGCTTCCATACTCCATTGACCCCGTGACCTTAAACTATTGTCTCTCTTGCTGTTGTGGCCGAATTTTCGGGTAGCTACTCGAAGTTTCGAGCTCTGCGTGAAACAGTAAATGTGTGTGACAGCCGAGCTCCCCGCATGGGTCCAAAAGGACCCAAACAACGGTTAAGGGTTAAATGAGGTTTTACAGCCCAGTTACTAACCAATTGCTTTCAGTCAGAACGGCCACAGATGTTTTCCAGTTGTGGATAACTGGCATCATGCTGAGCACCAATCACAATGACAATAAGTTCCATTTTTCTTCTGTACAACCCCGCCAGGGGTCAAACCCCAGCCCTCCCAGCTGACTATGCAGAACAAATGAAAGTAACACAAACCAGTTCATACAAAATATAACTTATGCTGGGCTGTGAAAGTAATCATGCCTTGATTGGCCTCACTCCACACACCAGGGATTCCTTTATTTTCTTTTCCATGTTTTTACCTTATTCTGGAAAGGATTAGCATTATATCCTTTCACTAATCCATCAAACTGGCTCAGGATCAGTGATATTCCACGCCAATAGGGGTCTGAGTCCTCATTAGCTTTGATCATGGAACGAGTCCAGGCATCTTGCTTCTGAAAAAATTTCTTCAGTATGACAGGGAATTCAGGTTGATTCTTAAAGAAAGTGTCATTTATATTGACAGTGTGCTGGAAAATTTCCCTGTAGGGAAAAATGTTAACAAAATTAGTTTAATAGACAATAGGAATAATAGAAAAACAAACGGGGGGAGGCAAAACTTGGGAGGTAGGGTTGGGCAGTATACAGATACTGACGTCAATACCGGTACCAAAGGTACAGGAAATGAAAATACCGAAGACATTTGGTGTGTTACTAATACCGGTTCTTGGGAAAGTACCGGTACTTGAAAAAAATTACCGGTACTCATTATATTCACCGACAAAAATAACTGTGAGGATGTGTGGATGATTTAAACATTTACACAAACATTTAGAGCAAAGGTTCTTGCATGGCAATTACCCCAATCAAATACCCAGATGCATTAATGTGCATTATAATTTGGGGTCCATGTGTGGCTTAGGTTCCTTCTCACCCGTCTTACCTACCCAAGAGTTGAGAACCGTTATAGGCCCAATGCCGGTTCTGTGTATTTTACAGTACCAGTACCAATATTTTCCACGTACCAACCAACCCTACTTGGGGGCCCAAAAATTCAAGTACTAATAAACTGGTTGCACTATTTTCCAGGTACAGAAATATTGCATTTTATGACTGTATTTGAACTACAAATTATCTGATTCCAATTTTTCAAAATGTGAAGGGTTTTCAAATTTCCATCTTCAGGTAAAATTTTAAGGCACCCTTGGCTTCTTGAAATGCCTTAGATAGTTCTCAGCAAAGTTGTGATCAGGTCATAAGTTTCATGTCAAAACTTGCAAAACTGCTTGACAGGCTGACTCCAAAAATTCTGACAAATATTCCTTTTTGCAATAAAACAGTGACTCAACTTGGAGTCACTAATAAAATTTAAGTTTTGCAATTGACTTGACTTGACACAAAAGGGTGACTTACTCTACATCTTCAGACAACTATCCTTCCACAATGGATCATATTATCAGTAATTTGCAAATAATACTAATTATTACACAATCCTGTACCCTTTTTGAGACAAATGTTCCAGAGTTGAAGACCACAAGTGCCCATTGAAATGGGCACTGGGGTGGGCTCTGAGGGAGGGGTGGCCGGTTAGGCAAACTTTTCGAAATTCCAAATATTCCTTGCACACTTGGGAGAACAAACAGCTCCTTGAAGAGAAATTGTGGTATTTAGATGAAAATTTGGACACTTACAAGGATATCTGGCTTGTTCTGTGCCAGACATCATGTAAATATTACGGGAAATTTAACTGTCATGCAAGGAAATAATATTTTTCCAGCACTGTAGGATAACTAAGGTCAAACCTTACATCCAAAGTTTTGGAGCCCTTGATTTTCTCCTTTAATCTACTTTAAAATTTCTACTTAGGTTAAAAAGTCCAAATTGCTACCTTCTTGAACTACTCAGCACAGTACTGTAACAACTGGACATTTTTTATGCTCCTCCACTGAGGAACTCCCCATCATCTCATTAAAAAGCTATTCACACTACTGTAAAGACAATTAGTTTAGCTGAGCAGTAACACCTCCCTCATCTAACTACAGTACTGTAACTAACTACTGTACATAGAGCGATTAATTTCAAGCAGTCATATTGTGCAGTATCAGCTCATGAGAATGAAGTCCATAAGCGCTTTAGTATAAATCGTATCCACAGATTTATTTATTTGGAAAAAAAAGGTCAAAAGTTACTCTTTCAGAGCATGTACTTCATTTTGAGCCTGGAATCAATGTTTTCTATTTCACATTCATTCAATCATTACCTCACCTTGCAAATTTTTCAGGCCTTGAGTTTTTGATTTTCCAGGTGTGCTGTAAATCACACTCTTGGGGAAACTGAAGGATGCGGTTGGTGTGCTGTTTTATTAAATGTTAACAGATTTATCTGAGTTCCAGGTGGGCGAAAAATCATACTGATCAAAGTGATTTGAGGAGAGTAATGTGTGTGTGTGTGTGATCACGCAATGGCATGCCTCAAAATTCAAGGCCCGAGTTTTCAGAAGAAAACACTACTGTACTTCATTCCATCAACTACAGTGCCTTCTCACAAGTAACTCAACTTTCTACATACAGTACATATATAGGTACTACTGTATTTGCAGAATACTGAAATTTGAGAACGATTTAGATAAGTCAGGAAAGAAATCAGAACATTTTTGTTTTTAAGTAAAAAAAATGTGAAAATCAAGTTAATGAAAATTCATGATGATAACACCATGCAGCACAAAAAAGGGAACTGGAAAGCTGTATCACTCATTACAGTACTGTAGCTAATTCAATACCATCTTACACAAAAATGACCTCCTTCCCTCCTCCCAAATTCCAGTACAGAATGAGAAACAACTCAACTAACCGAGAAGTAAGGAAACCTTCAAGATAACCGGCAGCTAATGCAACATCATTCTCCGAGTACTGTTTGGACGAGTAGCCTGCTTTGACATTCAGCACTCCCCATCCGGTAGTCAGGAATGTATCATTGTAAATACCATATGCCAAACCTTCTTTATCCAATACTCCAAGTTTAATGACAAATTGTCCATTCTGTTTGTAAACAGTAGCCTCTGTTGATTTGCTGGGAACTTTGAGAATGAAAGAAGAAAATATAAAAACACTTGAGGAATTAAACCTGCATCTCTACCTTTAATAGACTGGTGGTCACTTACTCTGGATCCTGATCTGATCACCACACCTTTTCAGTTGATCGAATTATATAGGGTCCGCTTTATAGTCTCCTGTCTCATTGGTCCCCCATTCAGCATATTTTGGTACAGGGGTACTGAAATTCTCAACTGGCTCAGCTCTTTGACTGACAGCTAATTCTAACAATTCAGAGTACCAAAGCTTATATTACACAGCATGGAAGGTACTGAGAGTGTTTTGATTATATAAACTGAGTTTTTCTATACTGTACTCACCTTGAAGCAATAAACTGAGATTGGTACTGGATAATGATGAATTTCAGACCACTGTGGGAGGGGCTAAAAAGAAGGGTTTTAAGGTCACAACAGGATTTGGTATGTTAGAGAGGTGCTTATTCTAAGCAATTTGGTGAAATTTGCATTGAAATCCGATGTGTGGTTCTCAAGATATGGAAAGGTAAATTTTCACATTTTCAACAAAAAGTGTACTTGAAGCAAGCACATTTGACATCACATCCCCACATTAATGGGCAGTCTTTTGTTTTTCTTTAAACTTTATACTGGATTTTCTCCACAACAATACCATATTTTTAAAATGTGATTGCATAAGTGGCATGAGAATTTTACAAACATTGCATCCCCCCCCCATTACAGGGAGGTCATACTCCTATTAACTTCAAGGTCAACACAACAGTCTGATAAAACAAAGAGAAACAAAGCATTCCTTGTCAATGTGATATAAGCTCTGCTGCCCTCAAACTCACTTTTGAACACAAATCTACTGACTTCATTTACTGATATCTCAAGAAATACATGTCCGATTTTAATGGAACTTTCACCATAGTGAGTAGATTTTGTTCCTTTTTCACATATGAAAATTAAATTTTTGCTTAAACTTCCCCTAATAAGTAAGAAGGTTAGGAAAATTGGTACTGTTTGGGGTGAGAGAACTGGGCCTTTAAGCATTGCACAAATGTGGAGTTTTTTACCCAAATTTGCACATTTATTCCACTCATTCAATATTGTCCAAGAGGCAGCTCCCTGATACAGTAGGAAAAACTGAACTTCCTAAACTTTGGATTGGCAAAATGCTTCTTAAGCCTCTTAGAATGGCCAAAAATTCTTTTTATGTTCAACTTTAAACCTAAATAACTACGAAAAAAGAGAGGATATGTATGAGAGCAAAATTTAAAACCTTAAAGTTGAGATATGTCTCCCCTAGACCTAATCTTTCCAAGTCCAGGTTACTTAGTCACCCCAAGATGCCAGTCTAGTATGATGCACATTCAACATGAAATTTAACAACTGCTTTCACAAATTAAAATTCAAAAACAATACTGTATTTATTATGACTGCTGAAATAATTCTTGAAAAATTTGAGCACCCTATTTAAACCTAACTTCAGACCTAACCTACAGTATTATCTCTTGCAGCAGTAATACAGTATTATCTCTTGCAGCAGTAAGCCAAACTTACTGCTTTTAAAGCGCAGGTCACACACTAAAGTGACATCGAATACTTAGGATTCCGATCGGATTTTTTCGAGTTTTAAATAAAATCTTATCCATCCATTGTCAGAAAGAACACAAAAGTATGCCATCCTGTATTGATACGTTTATGAATTTTACAGTATGAGAGGACCCTGAAAGTGAAATGTTAACTAATTAATTCATAACAATCGAGAAACTGCTTCTATCTGTCTACACCTACAGATGCGCCAAGAATGAATGTAAAAAACCGACCGGAGCGCTAGATACCAACCGCCGAATACCCACAGTATACCGCGCTTTGACCGACGAGATTCCCTAAAATTTGCGACCTAGTGGTTTTCGGCGGTTTCAAAAGAAATAATCCCATAATCTAATGAATAGCTTTCACAAAGGGTTTCTACCCACAGAACCTTTTGCCGCGAGGAGTGGGACTGAACAAGTTTATTTACACGCTTGATTGAACTTCCTGTGTGATCGATTTAATGTGTATGGCAGAGCTCATTTATATGTGTGCTAAATTGTCCGTGTACGTAGTATATATCCACGGAGATATTCTTTACAATAATATTTCTGATTTAGACGTCTACCGCTGGCTGGGAATTAACGCAAATATTGATCAATTCCAATCCTTGATTTCCCCACATGTCGTGCCGAAAATGGACTGGACGAGCGGGCATCTTATCAGTGATGCAGCTCTAAGCAAAAGAGTACTGCCTTGATTGGCCTAGAACACACTTAACGATGGTATAAATTGTACACAAATATTTGAGGTCTAACGTTACACGTTATCAATTTTGGGTTATTAAACAGCAATGCCATTGTTCCAAAATACAACACGACCTGTGTACAAAACTAAAACGAAGGTTCTTTTGTATTGTAGGCCTAGCCTAGGCTAGTTTTTTTTCCAATTTATGCAACTGCATGTTGTTTACAAATTACAAAAATAAAATATCGACAACGTTTATTAAGACGAATTTCCGGTTTTGCCGTTGCCAGATTTAGCCTATTATCGCACAATTTCTGCTTGTGGTTTACAGAAGCAAAATACCAGTAACGTTCAGTAAGACAATTTCCGATTTTGCCGTTGCCAGTTTTAGCCTATGATCGCACAAGCAGTAGCCTAGTAAGATTAAAATTTAAAGGTGTTCCATGATACATAGTAACTTTTATATTTTTGTGAATTCCGGGGGGTATTTCCCCATCAGTTTAGAAGCCAATGGAAACTTACAACTAAATGAGTAGCCCCGACCTACACCTGATATCCGGGATGGACGAGATAACCTAACTTAATGTCTAAATACATGAAGTTCTGCCCCGGTTCAACAGCTCCATATTTCGACACCTCCATATCCCGACAACCCTATGGTCCTTCACCCCTGCAGGCCTTCTGTATTCTGACACCCCTTCATTACAACAAAATTGAATCCATTCTGTTTCAACACCCCTTGTTCCGACAACGTGATCGATTGATACTTTCTTTTTAAAACGTATGCCTACTTAGAAACGGGCACGTTGTAACAAATAGACAACCCAAACCGGCCGGACAAAAACACAAACTCAAACCATTAACCATCTAGACATAAAACAGGTAACCAAAAGGTCTGTAACAAACGAAAACGACGCTCCAACCCCGCCCCAACTCATTCACAACCACCTTCAACATCAACCCCACAGCAACCCCAAGACAACCAAAAACAAAATCATCAAACCCCACCCCCTACAGCCACCCCACCACCCAAAAGGCAACAGCACGCCCGAAGGCAACAGCACTGAAAAAGCACAGGGCAAATATACAGGTACTCCTTGCCCAAGGGTGCCCCAGAGGCCAATCGATTGATACTGTAAATACATAGGGGTGTCGGATTGCTGGAGTGTCGTAAAATAGGGCAGTCACATCAGTTAGCATGGGTAGGCTATAGCTTAAAATTTTAATCTTACCCGTTAGCGTCGTGTTGAAAAGGATGTCTAGTCCAAAGAAAATAGTAGTAATATTCCATTAAATTCCATGCGAATTGAGTACGTTTCAGAAGTACGAACTGGAGAGGAAAGCATCGATGTACACCACTTACTGAGTCCGCCAATCACTGTCAAAACTTTCGCCCACCCCTCCAATCTTGTCTGCTATAGTGGGACTGGAGCAACGTTTATTTTCCGGCATGGAAGTCTTATCTACACCGTTCCCCAGCTTGATGCAGGGAGACGCACTGGCACCCCGCCCTAATTTCTCACACGGCCCTCGAGCATGCTTTATGAAAACAACTACCCGTAGGCTTTGTTAACACGTTGACACAGCGTGTTTCTAAAGAAGCGAATCAACTTCAAATTCAGCTAGTCCCAGTTTGTGCCTAAAAGGGAAGAGAGACAGACCATTGAAACTCGCGCCTGTTACGTTTAGCGTTGTACCTATCTAGCCCACATTGTACTGCACAGTGATGTTTGCATGTTTCAACATGTTGTGGGTCGAACACTCACGGGCCTGTGCACTGTGTACAGCTCAAGAAAAGTAGAGCATTCCCTTAACCTTTATCCCTCCAATGACCATGGTCCCCAATGTCATGTGCTAATCGTGATGCTCCTACAGCGAATCAAAATTGCGGATTTGGGGGTGTGGTAAGACGATACAGTAGATCTTGATCATGCTGTAGTTTGCACGCACAGTATGCAATACTGCTTGCAGGGATATTTTAGCGAAGTCGCTCACACTTACTTGCAATGCACAATTGTACTTCATCCCATGACACTTATAAACCAATCAGTGAGCACGATTCATCGTGGCTGGGGGTATCGGCACGGCAGCTGTATCTTGCAAATATATTGAACGTTGTACCATGCACAGTAAAACTTGCTATGTAGTATGTACGGTACGTTTTCGGTTGTGATGGAATGTTGCATTCAAAACTTTTTCTAAACACTTTTCAATTTACGATTAACAGCTATCCATACAAGACACAAAGACCTAAATATCATGGTTGGAAAGATTAATGTGTCATCTCCTGAAAAATATTTGTTTTGCGTACGATGTAGTCTCTGTATTGCTTTTATCCCGATTTTAAAATCATGGCAAAATAGTTTCAGTTTAAATTTGTCAAGACCGTAAAACAGGCGAAGTGCAATTGACTCCTTTTTCTGCAATCCGTTAAGTCGGACATTTTGTGGTTGATCAACATGGCTTCCCATATATTTGAAGTTTTATACTTTATATATTTACAAGACGTATGGGAGCGTTTCAGTTTGGGAGGGGACAGAATTTTCTTTTCCGTCCGAAAGATGTAATTCTGCCCGAAAGACTATTAAAATGCAGAGCACAGAAGGTTTTGAAAAATGTCGCCCGGGGAATGAAGTTTATCGGACCCGGCATCTCTTTTCAATTTATTGTGGGCATGTAGTTGAAGACTCCCCGGCATTAAAATAGCATTACAAAAGAAAAAAAAACTGTTCATAAAAGGGGAAAAAAATCCATGATCGTCAATCCACCTCTGCTCTAACCCCTTCTTGACTATGCATTGGGTGGCATGGGCGTCGATTAGGTGGGAAGAGGGACATGTCATCCCACTATTTTTGAAACCGTTACTATTTTCACAGCTTTCATAAATTTTAGCTCCGAAAGAGCCCTAGAACGTTGGAAACATTAATTGAGAACACTTCGGTCCCCTCTAACATTTCGGTCCCCCTCCAAACGCACACACACTTTCAAAATCAAATCCATGCCTACCGTATTAGGAAATTTTGTGAGTAGACAACCGTAGCTGTGCCACCGTGCTTGGAACAAAACCTGATGTTCGTCCTCATTCTTATAAAGCGCCCATTGTGTGTCTGCCTTTCAATCCTTACCCCAGTGTCCCGAGCGGTTTTAAACATAGCCGGCTACACCGGCAAGGGCTTTATCATTTTCAAAATATGACATCACAAGCTGGCACTCTCGGTGCAATTTTCGCCCTATGGATTTTTTTTAATTTCTCCAAATTCTGTAATCCATATTAGGGTGGACATTTGTGGGCCGCGTCTACACTAAAAGCAGCCTGAAGAAGCTTCATGAAGTGCGTGGGGATAATTTTAACAATGCACAAACACATAAACTGAGTAAGATGTTCAGGGCCCGCGAAACCGGGCCTGGGGGAGACTTGAGCCCCCACCCTCCATTTTTTTCTGCAGTAGGCATTTTGGGTCACCTTCCATTGTTATTACATTGTTGAAGATGTTGGCCAGCTTTGGTGCTTCCCACTTCACTCGTTCCGCGGCCCCTGATGTTACGACCAGGTGTTGCGGTGTTGGGGCAATGGGCACTGCTTTACAAGAATTTCCTAACTGGCTAACGATAGCCGTAATTCCACACGGGGTTAATCAAATTTGAAAAAAGCCACTCTCCAGTCAAGGGGAATCGCGGAGAGCGGCTTGTCCGGCCCGTGGTCACAGTTCATACATGCCACACAAAAATTGAAGTTCTATTGGGACAAGGGGCAAAAGCTACGGTACCGATTGAGGAAAAAGCTTGAAAATGTAGGACTTGTTCTAGTCAGGTCACAAGGCGCCGAAGTGGCGGGAAGATTCTAGACTTTGCTGCACAATGCGACAACAAGTCTGAGAGCGGTAAACATGAAAGGTACGCAGCGCGTGTGAAAGAAGAGTCAGTGACCAGCTGTGTGAAGTGTACGTATGATTGACAGACAAATTCTAGCGCATTTCTGAACCCTGGGAGATCGGTCCTGCTTTCATGTTTTGTTGTAAACAGATGACAACATTTTCACCACAGACGCACTACATATTTTGTGTTTGCATTAAATCAGAGCAAGTTTGTGGCAGTACCTGCAACTCTCCTGACCAGTGCACGGCGCCGCTTGCCGTGAGATCATCCAAGTACCACAATGTAGTTTTGGCCCTAGGCTTTCAGAATTATGTGTCCGCCCTTGTTGACGAGATTAACGTTAGTTGGATTTAATTGGATTTAATTTGGATTGTATGTAACCTGCTTTTGTGTGGAATTTATAAACTTTATCTGTGGTAAGACACTTTCATGTAAAGTTTGAGATCTTCAGCTTTAGTTTATTGGTTTCCAAGGAAGAAAACAGCCTGTTAGCAGTAAGTGTTGTTAGAGACTCCAGCTGAAAATGGGCTATTGTCTCCAGCGCATGTAATGGGTAGATAAAATAAAAACGACACCTACCCCCTCCCAAGGTCTTCCCGGCTATTTTCTCAATTTCTGATGCTGGACGATGTTTGCTGCTCCGCCTTTGAAACTAGTAAACCTGCTTGTAAGTTATAGCTAGGGACGATATTTGGGCCGAGCGCCAAGGGCACTCAGTTACTTAGTAACAAGTCTAACGTTTGGAAACCTTCCAAAAATTGCAAAATTGGCATGCATCGCGGCTGTTTTATGTTCGGTAGTGCCAGGGCCGTAGCTTGTGTGGAGGGTGGGAGGAAGCTGCGCCTTAAATATTCAAATCATGAACATGGCTAAAAAAGTAAAGCGTGTTAAATGTCGGAAGATATGTGGATGTCGGCAGGTAAGGTTGACAAATAGGGTTATTGAATATATAGGGCGGTGGTCGTCTAGTAGGCCTATATAGCCTGTGGCGAATTTTTTATACTTTATGTATCGAACATTTAAATAATTTTCATCCTTCAATTTGCAAAGAAGGACATTTGAAAAAATGATGTGAAAGTGCTGAAAATGATCGCTGGAAGTCGTATTAAAACTCCTGGGAAAGGTGACAGCAAGTGATGGAAATAGAGGCTACGTATTGACCTTAAAAAGTTTCAAATAAAAAATCATGAAGGGATAATTTACATATTGACGGTGCTCATCAAGGGATTGATAAAAAAAATTAACAGCGTAGGCCTACCCTTTGTCGAGGAAGAAATGGGCAGAAGAAGCAGGGTGAAACAGACAGGGAAAATCATCCTGAACATCACAGATGGCTATTTATAAACTAAATACGGCCAAATATAACAGTAACTTTCCAATCCGAACTTGAGAGAATTGGCCCCAGTTCCCAAACCCAAGGATGCGGAAAAGTAACATTCATTGTATGAAAAATAGCAGTAGCAAACTCAAATTGCAAATTTTGTTAACGCATTCAGCTGCGGAGTGGGTCTATGTCACTGCTCCCAAGGTTCGCTGTTCCCGAATTTTCGGAACATACGCACTTCTGGGAACATCGAACCCTGGGAATAACGAACCTGGCAATCATATTCAAATGACCGAAATATACGAAAACGGGGAGCATTGGGCACATTGAACCCCAAGAACATCGGGTAGACCCAGCCGGGTTATATATGTCGCTTAATATGCGTATTTATAATCACGTACATAACACTATGATAACAGAAATGTTGACAAGCTTTCTTATGATCGTGCATGCACAGTACCATTCACATAGCTTGCATATCGGCAAATTTACGGAACTTTAAATTGTTTCTTCGTGACTAAGTAAAAATGTGTTAATAACTGAGGAGCGAGTACATTCAGACATCAGGACTCGAAGAGAATTAAAATTTATGTCAATACTGTACCCGTACGCTTTTGTAAGACCTGTTAACAGTCTTAAACATATTGAACCTGCATTAGAATTTAACCTTTCCCAAAGATCGCTAGTTTGAAAGTTTCAACTTCAATTCATTCCAAGTCACATTCACGCAGAACGGTAGTCTACCACTTCTTTCCGATATAGGCTACTGCTATTATTTAGTGACGGCCATTTCCGTGGTATAGGTATGAAAGAAAAATCGATTATTGACTTTTCACACAAGACAACTTAGGCAAGGTTTGCTATCACAGAAGCAACCTGCGGACACAAAGGGACTTCCCTCCTCAAACACAAAGCCACCTCGGTATACCGGGCAGCAGATAATCCCCATTGAAGGAGCGCGGTATTCAAAGGTTCTTTTGTACTCTGAATACACCGCGACGCGACCGGAGCGAACATGCACATTCATTCCTGGCGTATCTGTACAGTACTTGTAGGCTACTCTGTCTGATAAAAACTGTTTGAGGATGTGACGTCAAGAAATAACCAGCATAATTTTTATTTTCGCAGTCAAACGTGATACAAATCATCTATTTCAACAGACTGACAACTTTTTTGTTTCTTTCCGATCAAAAAAAAGAGGCGATTTTAAGTAAAACTCACAAAAATTGTTTCAAGCTAAATTTATCTGATCCAATATCCCGCACTGTAGTGACGTGACCTGCACTTTGGAATGACTTCAAATTTCCTGAATCCCTGTAATACATAGTACTATAAATGGTACAAACTTGAAATAAAGTGACATCTGAGAAAGACCTAGGTGTACCTGTAGTTATTACTGTACGAGTGATTTAAGAGGCAGTGTGCACTGCACAGCTTCTTCTGCAAGGGCAAATAGGGTGCTTGGGTTGAGCAGGAGGAATTTTACAAATTTTAGTTACTTTTAAGAAAGTGTGCTTAATATGTAAGCAGCTGGTTAGACCCCATCTCGACTGTGCTGCACAGGCCTGGGGCCCTTCTTTGAAACAAAAAATTGCTTTTAGAGCAATCAAGTTCAGAAGAGAGCTACTCGACTCATACCTGACGTTAGAAATAGTCAGATTCTACCACAGTCAGGAAGAACTTGTCAATGTTAACCTTAAAGAGCCAATGACATGACTTAGTAAAACAATGATTTGGGGTCATTCTCTGACATTGCCTATCAACAAAAATAGCATTTATTTTAAAAAAATCCCACCCCACGAAAGAGAAATGCTGAAAAATGTAAAAGTGCGTTGAACCAAGAATGAAATCATCACAGGAACCCAACTTCACAGTGTGTGTACTATAGTGCACTTGCAGTACACCCTGCTCTGTTGATGTTACATACACGGAATCTTACATACATAGATGGCCTAAAATGATTTATATAATCAACAAATTATCATTACAAAACCTAAACCTATGTTTGCTTCACAAAACTAGCCAACTAGCAGGGAAAATTGTTTAGTATACATCATACAAGTGTTGGAAGTTCCCTGGTAAGAGGTTTATACACACAGAAAAATACCTCAGGCTCCTGGGGGATGTAACTGCATCCATTTGTCCTCCAGTGTTATGTAACTCTTATTTTAATTGGGGAGGAAGCAGTGATTCTCTCATTACACAGGCCCATATATGCAATACTGTATACCATTCTGCACAATGGCTTAAATACTACCAACCAGTTCTGTGTTGTTTTGGATGCATGTGCTAATGCTGCAATTTGAGTTGGTTCAAAGAAAAGGAACAGTGATTACAGGTATAGTGGGAAAGGAGACTAGCTGATATTTTAGGTATTTAAAGACCCAATTCTCTCACCCCAAACAGTACCAATTCTCCTAACCTTCTTAATAAAGTCCCTCCCACAACTGTCTGAAATTCACCCTCATCTAGACACAATCTCATTTTATTGCTTCAGGGTGAATATAGCGCAATGTGTACTGTACATGCATAATCAAAACACTATCAGAACAGTTCATGCTGTGTAATATATGATTTGGTACTCCGCATTGTTTGAATTAGCAGTCAATCAAAAAGCTGAGCCAATTGGGAGTTTCTGTTACCCTATTCTAGAAGTGTAGTTTGGGGTGAGAGGATTTTCCCTTTAAGCTCCTCCCACAATTGTCTAAAATTCATCCTTATTCAGTCACAATCTCAGTTTATTGCTTCAGGGTGAGTATAGAAAAGCTCTATGTGTATAACCAATAAACTCACAGTACAGTTCATGCTGGGTAATATAAGCTTTGGTAATCTGCATTGTTTGAATTTTGAGCCAATCAAAAAGCTGGGCCAATGAAGAGTTTCTGTACCCCCCTAAAAGAAGTGGAGTTTGGGGTGAGAGGATTGGCCCTTTAAGGAAGTATTCTGTATTTTTTATCAAAAGTTGGCATGAAGTTACTATTTCAACTTCACGCATGTTGAAGCCTATGCTACTGTAGTACAAACTCCATTGTATGATTTCCACATTAATGTTTGTGACAAATTTACTTGAAAGGGATATCTTCCAAAGGAATCTGGGTGAGATATCTTCTTATTCAACAATCTGATTGAATGTGAGTAAAATATTTTCTTTTTCTGGTTGAAAGAATTGCTGTCTAGTCATAGATCGACTAGATTGCTGGAACCCAAAATTCAAACTGATAGGCCTAACATGAATGGGACAGCTTCAATGAATAATGACAAAATTCCTCTTTTGGGGAATGGGAGTGATAATTTCAAATTTTGATTGATATACTTTTGGCTTTATACTGGGACATGTATTCTTCAGACATAATTCAGAAATTATTGGCCAGTACTGGTCTCATGCTACGCAATCTGTGAGCAAAATGTTACTTAAACAGCATTATAATTAATACACACACTGTGAAGTTGGGTTTGTTGGGTTTCTGTGATGATATCATTCTTGGTTCAATGCACTTTTACATCTTTAACATTTTTCAGCTGTTGTGCTGAAAAAGGTACCATTTCACTTGAGCATTTCTCTTTTGTGGGGCAGAATTTTTTAAAATGAATGCTTTTTTTGTTTTTGTTGATAGATATAGTGTCAGAGAATGACTCCAAATTGTTGTCATTGAGTCATTTCATGGGCTCTTTAAAGCAGTGTACTGGCGTGGAGTTAACCAGCCAATTTGACAGACAATTCCACTCGCTGACAACTGTATGGGAGAAAGTAAACTTCCTAACGTCAAGCCTTGCAAAAGGCTTTCTCAGCTTTTTACAATGCCCGCGAACCCAGGATACTTTGAACACTTAAACAGCTACAAGACAAAAGGGGTTTCCTTTCAGAAAGAAACTTGTAATAAACCTGGAGCATGTCCCTCCTACTCCTTCTCAGCTCCAATGTGGTAAGCCCAAACCGTTTAAGACTAGCATGATAAGATAAATTTCTCACCTCAGGTATAAGGCAAGTGGCTCTCCTCTGAACTTGCTCTACAAGAAACTTGTCCTTTTCATAGAAGGGGCTCCAAGCCTGAGCAGCATAGTTAAGATGGGGTCTTACCAACTGCTTATACAGTGTTACGTGTTAACAAGGTTTGTTTTTAGACTTTGACCCCTGGTGACCCCAGATGACCTTTCACCTCCACCAAAAACATTAGGGGCGATCTCCTGACTATAATGCATTAGCATACAAAATATACAATCTATCCAAGCTCCCTACCTCAAGATATCATGTCAACAAGATTTTCAGACTTTGACCCCCAGTGACCCTATATGACCTTTGAGCTCCGCCAAAAACAATAGGGACCTGCATCTACTGACTATAACCCATCCACATATCAAATATGAAATCTATCCAAGTTTCCTACCTTGAGATATTGAGTTAACAAGGTTTTTAGACTTTGACCCCTGGTGACCCCAGATGACCTTTGACCTCCACCAAAAACGATAGGGTTCTTCCTCTCAATATGGCACATCTATGTACCAAGTTTGAAAACTGTCGGACATTCCTATCTTGAGATATCATGTTAACAAGCAAAGTGTCACAAACACACACACACCCATACATACACACGCACACCATCATGAATGCATTGGTTTCTCTTATCATCGAAACCAAAAATTGAGAAAAGAAGTGGACCACGGACAGAACCCTGTGGTACTCTACTTGTGACTTTTTTCCAAAAAGAGAAGATACCATTTACAGCTACTCTCTGAGATCTACTGTACAGTACCATGAAGCCACAAATTTATACAATCAGCACAATTGCCCTGAACACCTAACCTATGCAGTTTAACCATAAGCCTATAGCCTACCTAATGGATCATTACCACAGGCCTTTGAAGGGGTCCTACTATTCTGCGCGCTGGTACCCGCTGACACACCCTGCCTCAAGTTCCACGCGCTGCCCTACAAAGATCACCCGAGAAAGCTCAGAGATCCTTTCAAACATTAATATCTACGTAACAAAAGGCCAATAGATGTCGGTATTGTACGACGGTGCCAAGTAAATTATGAACAGTACTAAAAGGAAAGACACTTCACAACGATGCTGCAGGTTCTAACTCTGTATTTCCCGTATAACGTGAAAAATAACAGGTACTAAGGCTGGGAGAAATAGATAGAAATTATAACTTTGTACAGGTAACACAAGTAAAAGCAACTATCTCAAACGAACGTAGAAAACTAAGTGAAGCACACCTCAACAGAACACACATCCCAGCTTGTACCTAACACATTCCTAATATACAAACATAATATGCAAATAAGGTATGAATATTCATTAACATTCAATCTTGCATATTCACAACGAAAAAGAAATCTTACAGTATTAATTCCGCATCGTAAAATAACTATTACATACTGTAGACATTAATATGCATGTTGATTAGAGATAATTAAGGACAGCATTAAATGAAATTTCAAAAAGCTTGAAAAGTCTTTTGCTAGACTTGACATTAGGAAGTTCAGTTTCTCTCACAGGGTTGTTAGTGAGTGGAATAGCCTGCCTGAGTGGGTTGTTAACTCCACATCAGTGCACCGTTTTAAGGTTAATATTGACAAGTTTTTCCATGACTGTGGTAGAATCTAATCTTTCTGGGCTCTTTAGGTGTTGGTGGTTTGCTTTGTTTTGGGGGGTTTTTGGATTACAGGGCATCTTATGGGGCCTTTACAGCCCTCCTTTGCCCTTTAACCTGTTATGTTATGTTATGTTATGTTAAACTAATGTCAGCGTTCAGTCTAAATTAATATCAGCATTATATTCAGGCTTATTGTCCTTTGCTTTGTTTGTACATTTACAGGTCATAAAATGAAAAACAAATGAAGTAAAAAGTGCTGTCAATTCATTGACCGCAATTTTTTATGTATTTCTTTTGCATTTTTTTCATTTTTTCTTCTGTACTTGTAAAAAATTGCAAAATTACAGCCTTTTTTCAGAGTGTACACAATGAACATCTGAAGTGTTCTAGTGTCATACTGTACATTAACAAGTTCTTTGGTAAGTGATGGTCTTATGTGAGGTTTCTATAAGTTGTTGATAGCCATGCCGCTAGAATTCAATAGGGTCGTTTAGCCAAACTTCCCCGAGAAAAGGCCATTTTCTCGGGTGAAATATATAGATGTCTTATGTCGCCTGATGGCTAAAACCTCCTATTGAATTCTAGCCTCATGTTTGTCTCTTATTTGGGTTCCTATAAAATTAGCAAAAGAAACTTACAATTTAGTATCTGCAGCGAGCCTCAGCATATGCCCTGGTACACAAGGCATAGCCAGGCTGTCAGCATGTGGTTTTGGCAGGACCGCTTTGGGGTGTCAAGGTTAATCACATCAAATCCATACCCAGAATCAACTCTGGATTACAGGATATCTTTAGCCCTTGAACAGGACCCAGCATTACGTTCCTATGCTATACACTTCATTTCTGGGCCCTTGCCCGGTATACACAAAAACACAGCTCACTTGCCTACTCACACGTGAGTAGGCATCCCTCACGTCCCCAAAAAGATACCTTTTCTCACCAAACTTTCCACAGATGATCTTTGTCATCACATTCACCTTCCACACAAGTCTGTTAACGAAGTAAGACCTTTAAGAGGGAAATTTTGGCTGGATAATTCTGTGAGTAACGTTAAGCCTGTGCAGATTATTTTTTCAGTTGAAGAAGTCAGTGTTTGTCATGTGATCTCATTTAAAACGGAGAAACCTACGCATTGACTGTACAATTTCGTAATGTACAGAGAGCTTACTATATGAAGTACAAGTATTGACTAGCCGCGCTTACTAATTGGTCTTCGACAGCTTGTCTAGCGGAAGTCCTTCCCATCATGCAACACAGTAGCACTGTAGCAGACGATCAAGATGTCGATGTTACTGCGATTCGTGCGAAGGATGGCACCACATTTTTCCTGCCTTTTGCTATGAATTTACTGGTATTAAACATTCCAGAAGGTATAAGTGGTATTTAAGAATGCTCAAAATCATTATATTAACTCAAATCTGTTCTATGAACCATTCCATCGTAATTAGACCTCGGTTTGTTGTTTTGGCTTAAAACGATGTTACCTTTGTACATGTAGGCCAGTGACCGTAGTAAGGAGTGACTACAAGGAGCGGATTATACGGTCACGTCCAGTGACTAAGCCAGGCTGTCAGCATGTGGTTTTGGCAGGACCGCTTTGGGGTGTCAAGGTTAATCACATCAAAGCCATACCCAGAATCAACTCTGGATTACAGGATATCTTATACATGAGGCTCCAGCCTATAGCCCTCCAATTTGTCCTTTAACCTGTTATGTTATAATTACAGCAACAACCATTTTTTTCAACTCCTGAATTATTACACAAAAGGAACAGAACCCTTCTTAAGTTGAAAAACATGACCCTACTGGCCTGCCTACAATACAATAATAGGTACGGACGATATTAACAGACTAAACTCTCAACTTCACAGTGCCAGTAAATACTCACCACCTGCATTTACTCCACTGAAAGTTACAAGGATGACAATGAAGCAAAGAAGCATTTCTTTGAAAGAGCTGCCTTCCATACTGACGGCTCTCCAGTAACTTAGTCAATTATCAAATAAATACAGAACACTTTATCGTCTTCAAAATGATTCGGTTGAATAATGGGCTAACTAGCCCTCCAAACTACTTCGACTTGCTTAACTTTCGTTATGTAATTACACCTTCGATGTGGTGTGTCATGTGATCAGTTCTGCGGGTTACAGGAAATAACCTGCCTAGCCGGTTCGTTCAACCCGCACTCGAATTGTGCAAACAAATCGAGTTACCTCTGTACTGTACTCCACTCCGCAGTCCCCGCAGATAGATTTGTTGGTTGCGCAACTTGTCACTACTGTACTGAATGGCGCATAGTGTGTGCTTTTGAATCGTACTACCTCTACACTTGACCACGAGTAACGTGCGTGTGGGCTAGGCTAATTCAGTGCTGATAAGATCCAATTAATAATAATATAGAGTTTGAAGCGTATCCTATTTGCGCCATTGGTATGTATTTTTTAGCGAAAACTTCTCGCCACGTTTAAAAATCTATATTCCCAACAATTATGAAGTATACAAAACTGACTTGTCTACATGTTCTGTCTGCTTGCTTTGAATGCGTGCATTAGCCTAGTTTTGCGAAAGGAAAAAACACTTAACGTTACGTTTCATGGGGCCTAGGCTAGGCTAGGCCTATTATTAGTTATGTTACGGTTTAGCGTTGGGGACTACTGACGTGACTGATAGCCTATATTGATTGTAGTTAGGCCTAAACCAGACAATTGATATAATGCACTAGTATACGGTAGGTTGGATTAAAGCACATTTTCATTAGGCTAGTAGATATTGAGAATTAGGAAATCCCTTCCCTGGGTTAATTGATAGCATTTGTAACATGTAGGATGATTGAGAGGAGGAATAGACTCCATGCTCTGTATAAGAAAACAAACAGAGCCCATATTTACAACAAGTGGGTTAACCTTCATGCTAATATCAAGAAGGTGTTTAATTCAGGCAGGAATTATATCAATGGAATGATAAATGACATTACCTATGATTCTAAACCTTTCTGGAAGTACATTAATGCCTGGCCCTTGAACAGGGCTGTGTGTTACGTTACATGGCCTAAGCCATACCTCCCAAGTGACCCGCATTTAGCAGGATAATAATAATTATAATAACAATCTGGCCTTGAAGGGCATTTGTTTTACAACGCTAAGCGACCACGAGTGTGGGAAAAGCCGTTGGCTTTATGAATTACAACTTCACATAGGGTGGCAACCAACTCAACAATTTGGATCAAATTTGGTACTTTTTTTTGAAAGGCCAGTTCAGATGGGAAAACCGTAGATTGCTCTTGGATGAAAAACCCACCTTACTTTGACCCGGCCAGGAATCGAACTCCAGACCTCCCGGTTGCTAAGTTTCATCGCTTCAAATGCCACCGCCTTTATCCACTCGGCCATAGCACCGGCATCCACTCGGCCATAGCACCGGGTTGGACCCGCATTTGAACACGCAAACCCACTGACCCGCCCAGCCCTCTGAAAAACCCACATTTCAAATCCCCAAAGTATTCCTAGTTAGAGAACCACACAAATTCAAATAATTCATCTTACCAATAACAACAAATTCAGTAAATCGTATCTCACAGCACATTCAACTGCTCGCAGTGCTATACAATGCATAGGCCTAGGTATGTACGGAATATGTTTGCTGTCCCAACATTGTCATCGGCTAACCTTCGCAGCAGGTATAGAATATATTCCTGTCACTGCGAAAATAGTGTAATAACGTCGTGCAACGCCGCATTCAATAGGGAAAATAATTGCCTACTTTGCGGGTCACAGGCGGGACTTGTCCCAGAGTTGACCGAAAGTTCTGGACTGTCTTGACGTTCTTGGCTTGTGTTTTCATGGCTAGAATGCCATGCAAGATGTACGGAAATATTGGAAATCACCAGCAGCACGTACGGTACGACTGCCGGTGACAAACTAGAGTTGACGATTTCAAACTGTGTCGGTACCGCACTAAAATTTACCTCAAAAATAACGATCGAATATTGTGACTAGGAGAGGTTTTAGTCATTGGGCATTGGTGAGTATCTGCATAATATTATTTTGGCAAATCTCTCAAAGCAATATTTTGCTAGGTTACCGCAAAAAATTCAGTACTGTACTGAATTTTTTTGGCGATAACCTAGCGACATTGTGTTAACTGATTTGCCAAAAAAGTGCCACCATTTTGCATGTAGACACTTCTAAAATTCAAAAGTTTTCGACACCCCCTCCCCTTATACCCCTCCCCAAGGCCGGCGATCCACCAATGGACAGATCAGATGGACCCGCATCTAGCCTCTCGGAGCTTGGGAGTTATGCCTAAGCTCATTACACTCCACATCACAGCCCTTGCGCCGCTAACACAAAAAATCCCATCATTAGCCGACCCTGGCCAGGGTCGTCATCTCTCAGGTTCACAAATTCCTATGTTTTCTCACCAAACTTTACACAGATGACCTCTGGCACCACATCCACCTTTCTGCATAAGCTGTTCACCCAGATTCGATGTAATAATGGTGTATTTTGCCTCGAAAAATTAAACTAATACTAACTCAATGCGCCATGTTTGCAAGCTTTCGAACGACTAAGTAGTCTTCGTGATATCCACATTGTAGGTAGTATTTCCACTTATTCAAAAAATTTTCACAATTGGAGAAATTTTGACAACGTTTCAACAATTTCAAAAACATTTAGAAGCTTCTAATACGAACAAAAAACAATTTTTCATATGAAAGTTGCATTCATTAGGTGGAATGATCGTTAAAGTTATCAGTTTGGTGAAATGGCTACAACCTTCTAGGAATGATTTTGGACTATTTGCAAGTTCATGTAGAAACACTTATTGTACGAGGGTCCATTCAAATGAAGGAGTTTCTAACCAGAATCATTTTGCTGCATTTTGACCTCAGACTGTCCATGAAAGCCAATTTATTGGTAACTTTTCGATTGAAAGTCACTTGCACATCATTTTGTTGTAATATAAGTTCGATGTGTGTAATATTTGCCAGTTTAGAACGTATTTTGTTCTGAAAGCCTAATGACGGGATTTTTTGTGTTAGCCCGCAAGGGCTGTGATGTGGGGCTGTGATGTGGAGTGTAATGAGCTTAGGCCATCTAACGTAACACACAGCCCTGTTCAAGGGCTAATTAATGGCCAGCTGAAGGATAAACATGGTATTCCCCCTCAACAGACATTAGATGGTAAATTTGCCAATAGTGACAGGGATAAGGCCAAAGCCCTTAACAGTCAGAACAGAAGTGTTTTCTCAAGAGAGCCCCTCTATTCTGTACCGCTCCAGAGATCTACTTGTCAAGAATAAGTAATATTTCTATTTCTACTTTCGGGTTGAAAAGTTGTTGCAAAACCTAAAGGTTAACAAAGCCATGGGACCTGACAACATTCACCCATGGATTCTCAGAGAGCTTGCAACCGATCTAGTACCAATGATCAGTCATCTTTTCCAGCAGTCAATTATGTACCAGTGGTCTCATTCCCAGGGACTGGAAAAGTGCAAATGTTTGTCCGATTTTTAAGAAAAATGATAGCTCTCTCCCTTCCAACTATTGCCCTGTCTCTCTGACTTGTATTTGCTGTAAGTTGTTGGAGCATATCATCTGCTCAAATTTGATGTATCACTGTGAAGTGAATAAAATCACTCAAATTTGATGTATCACTGTGAAGTGAATAAAATCTTTTCCACTAAGCAGCATGCCTTGAGAAAAAAAACCACAGTTGTGATACTCAGTTGGTGTCTGTTATTAATGATTGGACTTCGTCCTTAGATAAAAACAAACAAGTCCACGTCTTTATTTTACATAATTTTGAGAAGGCCTTCGACACTGTCCCCCACAAACTCCTCAAGACGAAGTTATATTCTTTAGGGGTCTCTAGACAAATCATTGAAGATCAAAGTGACTGCAGCATTCTACAGAGAGACATTACCCACCTGGGCCAATGGGCCAAAACCTGGGGCGTGAGATTTCATGCAGCAAAGTGCAATGTTATGTCTGTTACTAGGAAACACAATCCCAGAATTTTTGTGTATACTCTCCATGGTGCTAATCTGAAGGGGGTGGATTCTATTAAGGACAGTATGTGGGGGTGACCATTACAGTACTTAGAATCTTAATTGGAGTAAGCACATACAGTCTGTTTATTTAAAGGAAATGAGGTCCTCAGTCTGCTACGCAGGAACCTTTCTTTTTGTTCCAAGGAAGTTAAATTGGCATCCTGTAAAGGTCTGATAAGGCCTTCATTAGAGTATGCTTGTTCTGTTAGGGATCCAAATCAGGTTTCACTTCAAGATTAACTAGAGGGAGTACAAAGAAGATCTGCACGGTTTATACTAGCCAATGAGTACTACTCCTGTGATGTTGGATCAATGACTACCCTTTTGAAAGAGCTCGGTCTTGGCATGCTTTTTCGATTGCTGCAGGCATTGTAGGCTTCAAATCCTCACCAAAGGTATCTACGGCCAAGCTAATATCCCTCTGTCTGACCTTTGTAAACCCACCCGTATTACTCCTAATATGCATGCGTTGCACAACCCCCTCTGCTAGGACAAATTGCTTTCAATACAGTTTTATCCCCAACACTATTCCGTTTTCACATATAGAGTAATGAACAACTCTGTGGGAAATTCTCTAAGTATATTAGAAACTGTTGGGAGAACTGGAGAGGGAATAATTTATCACAGTACCAAATTGCACCACAATTTTCTACAGCTGGCCAAATTGCTACACAAATGCAAAACAACACTTTTTTGCATGCAGAACTGTATTGGGTTTTCAGTAATTGTACCAAAGAAGGAAAATTAATGTTCTCAAAACTGCTATGCAAAATTTGAAGAGGGCCTACTATTTTATCCCTTGCTGAAACTGTCTGGTGTGAGAAAACTTGATCTTTCAGCATATTAAATTGACCACCATTCGAGCCAGGAAAGTGACCTCTTTTTTGGGTGGTGCAAAACTGTAATGGGTTTTCAGTAATTGTAATTGTACCATAGAAGGAAAATTGATGTTCTCAAAACTGCTATGCAAGATTGAATAGGGCCTACTAATTTATTCCTTGCTGAAACTGTCTGGTGTGAGAAAACTTGATCTTTTAGCATAATAAATAGACCACCATTCAAGCCAGGAAAGTGACTTCTTCCATTGTGTCTATTTGGTACCACTGTATCTATTGCACTGTTCATTGGTTCTCAGCTTAATGCAGAGTCCAGATTGTCCAGTGAATTTAAAAAAGAAATTTCTTCCATAAAATTAATGAATGTTTGACATGGAAATCGTTGTATTGATGACAGCCTTTGGACTGCTGTCCGTGCGTATATTTTAACTGCAACGGTTCATGGAATAGGGTTTTGGTTTGCATCATTTCTGAATCTGGCGTAAAAATTCATGAACACAATTCTTTGAAATAGCTGTGTGTATTCTTAGTAACAGCTGTGTGGAACTTGGAAGGAGCTGTAGGCGCACATGTGAGATGCATCGGGCTTTATTTCCTAGGAAGGGACTTATGGTTTGAACAGCTCTCTCTGTATTTCAGTGTACCACAAGGCAGGTTTTTTCCAATTGCCTAAATTTCTCACCACATGCCCAAATTTCCCAAAAATGAGCCACAGGTCTCAGAAATGCAAACACTGTACCATTACGCTTACTTCCCCAATACTAAAATCACCTGCATTTGAGGGCTTTTTTCAGGCTATTTCTGCTTCATAAACTGTGCATTAAGGTAATGTCACCCAGCTGTCCCAGTGGACCATGAAATTGCAGATAGGGTGCCAGGAGACTCTTCTTGTGGAATTGATACTGTGTACACACAAGAGAGCATTGTGCTGCTTGTCTGCTGTTGCTAATGTATAGTCAATCCATGGACAGTGTGTTTAGTGGGATGTGGGGACATTATTTGCACTTAACTTAGTCAACCATGAAGGTGCTATATGAAAAGCTTCCATCCACTTTTCCTCATGCTGTGTGTACTGCAGTTGAAGTGTTCATTGTCAATAGCACTATTTAATGAAGTTTTATTTTGATTTTAACCCAGTTTGTAATAGCATCTTGTCAGAATTGCCAGACTTCAAGATTTCCTGCTAAGAGTCACAGAGAAGATTAATTAAATATGACAGTTCCTCCCAATGACACAACAGAAGTTTGGGGTAAGAGAGAGAAGAAAAGAAAGGACAAGGCCAAGAAATCTCAGGTAACATCTCCTAAAGCTACTAGCAAAACTGATCCCTCTCCCAAATCTGGTAAATCTGGAAAAAAGAGGAAGGGAGATACTCCAGGTGAGACCATCAAGACTCCTAAAAAACCCAAAGACTCTGCAGAATTGTTTGCTACTAGCAAATCTGAAAAACTTGGAAAGAAGAGCAAGGTTTATACTGAAGGTGAGACTGTCAAGACTCCTAAAAGTGTTGAAGACCCTGCAGCCTTGTCTGAAAGTTCAGAGCCTGAATCAACTCGCCAAAAAGCAGCAAAGCACTTATCCCAGAAAGAGAGGAAAAATTTGAAAAAGAAGAAGCAATGGCAGAAGAAAAAGAAGAAAGGAGAGGAGAAGATGCATGAGGAGAAAGAGGAGAACAAAAGTCAAACAGAGGAGCAAAAAAGTAAAAAAGTAGCACCTCAGGAAAACATGAAATTAGCTTTGGATTATCTTCATCTGTGGGAAAGTGACAGGTCTAACTGGCACTTTCAGAAAATAAGACAAGTGTGGCTGTTGCAGAATATGTATAACAGCAAAAAGGTGAGCCTGTTGCATAAAAGAATTTCATTTTGGGGGTCTGGTACAGATAGGTGCTGCCAAAGTTATTAGTAGCTTTCTTCATGTAGGAGTGCAAAAATTCACACCTAAAAGTTATAAGAGGTGAGTGATGGTATGCGAGGGTACTTGCACACCTCAAAATTCAAGGCCTGCCATAGAGTACCATTAAACTTGGAATCTGAGTATATGTGATCAGAATATGCAGAAGTTTGAATTAATTGATGTTAGTTAAGAGGTCATTGTTGAGGCTAAAAAAATAAAAACTGCTTAGTTTATGAAATTATCATGTCATACAGTAAATAAATAAAGAGCATTCAATTAGAAAACTGGCACAAGAAGGAAGTTCCATAGGTCTTGGCTGAAAAGTGGGACCCTCAAATTGGATGAGACATCAGGGATTCCAACAGAAACTCAAAAAAGGGGGAATTATTACTGCTAAATCTTACAGTAAGTCCAAATTAATGCTGCCTTTTATTAAAGTTATAAGTTGGTTCAGGGGAACAAAATTTTGCTTCATGGTTCCTATGAGATTCAATCTGAAGAGTTTTAAACACTATTTATTTTTGAAAATTCAAACATTGTTGCAATTGTACGTGCATGTCCTCTTTTTCAATAAGAAATCAAGATACTGAAACTTTATTTTTATGGAAATGAAACGGGCGGAATTTTACTGAGAATGGGGAAGGGGAAAATCCTGTCTTTACCCTTCCTTGAGGGAGACACTGGATACTTGACCTTAAGCTGGATAATAGTTGCAGTATTAAAGGCATATTTTCATCATCCCAAACAGTTCCAATTCTCCCAAACTACTAACTTCTAGCCCCTCCCATATTTATCTAAAACTCATCTTTACCCAGACACAATCCTAGTTTATTGCTTCATGGTGTGTCCCAGTGGCCATATAAGTCCATATTGTGTAATGAAGACACTTTCAGTGCCCATGCTGTGTAATTTAGCTATGATGCATTGTTTGAATGTGATGCCAATCAAAGAGCTGTACCATTTGAGAGTTTTGATATATGTATTACTGAAACTGTAGTTTGGGGTGACGAATGACTGCCTTTAAGTTGTTAGTCTCCATTGTTCAAATTACATTTGTAATATGATTAGAAGTGCTACATGGTAAACACCCTTGTAGTAGTAGCCAAGTGTCCATCCACTTTTATACAAGTGTTTTTGCTTGTCTTTCTTATTTTTCCCTTTCTTTTAAAGATTGACTGAAGTAGGCCTAGCAAATTGCTACTTTCACATTACCTTCTTCAATTTACTTTCAGGTTCCTGATGAAGAGTTTGAAATTTTGCTAAGATACCTTGAAAAACTTGAAGGTAAGGCAAAAGAATTGACAGTTCAAAAATCAGAACAGCTGATGGAGACCTTGACAGCTGAGATGGAGAAGAAAAAACAGGAGGAAGATGAAGAGGATGAGGAAGATGAAGAATCTAAATCGAAGAAATATTTTGAAAGAAAGAAAATGAAAAAGCAATGGAAAAGAGTTAAACAAATTTTACAAATTCTTACATGAAAGATGTAAATGTACCTGACTTCTTTCCTTCAATTCAGACTTTAGTCTGTGGGAGTCTTGTAACTGCATCTTATTTGCTGTCACTCTGGAGAATTCTACAATGTCATTCTAAATGATGCGTAAACTTAGACTGAAGCAGCTATGAACTCTCAATACAGGGCTGTATTTGTGTGGTCTTTTGATTGACCTACACAACTAAAATTCCTTATGGTCAGTCAAAAGTAAAAAGTTGGTTTTTCCTATGGAAAACCATTTCTTTGGTGTTTAGAGTTTGTTGGTAAGAATAAGAATTAAAAAGCAGGGCTTGTTTTCATCTGATTCAAGACTCCTGCTAATACTGATTTTATACTCTCTCAACTTTCATCATCAGATTTTCATCGTAATTTTGTGTCTGGAACATCACGTTTTTATTCTGTAACTACTGTAAAATAGGTAATACATGAACATACACATTTTAGTTGATTCCAGCAACAAAATATCGCAATAGTTACTCATAAAGCATACTGTTTAGTAGTTATGTAGAAAATTGTTGTCAGACAACCAAATGTCCTTGCAGACAACTAAAAAATTGTGAAATGATTGCCCAAAGAAATTTTCTGGATATGGAGGTCTGGTCAACTTCTGGACTTTCATATCCCCGTCAGCTTTTCAACAGAGGGATGAGTTTTTATTTCTTTTTACACCATGTCAATTTGCAGCCAGATATTGGCATCTCAATGTTGTGACAATTAATATTGTCAAGTTTCATAAGATTACTTGTTTGCAGAATTAGTGTACCAACTCACTCATAGTACATGTATACACTTACCTCTCTGACACTTCTCAAACACATAGAAATACACCAATATTGTAACTACAGTAGCTGGGGACATTGACACTGTAATTATTCATAAAAGTGTATGCACCTATGTTATTGCATTTGTTCTTTAGACCTTTTAGCAATATGATAGATAGATAATGCAAGACAAATATTCTCACTAGAATGCAGTTCCCTTTTGCTAAGGGCCTGTCCCATATTACAGTACAGTTAATGGCACTTTCTGTATTTCAAAATTCACATCCAAGCACTTGCAGGGCTGTAAACTCTGATGCAATTAGTGTGAGAGTCACACATTTGGTTGCTGTCTCATGCTGAAGTATCCCTTTCCCAAGCAAGTTGCAATATGTGGTAAAAATCCATTCATTTTTACACCAAAACAATGTATTGGGTTACATGTTCTGTAAAACGCCAGCTTAATAATGCTCCCCAAATTGCTTTTCCACAGTAAGGTGACAGAAGTGCAGTGTACAGCGTAGGCTTAATGTATCTTTCCATCATGATCTCTTTGTTGCATTGCTCAAAGAGAGTGTCACTTGACCTGTGGTGCATTTCAGGTCAGAAGTCCTGGGATGCTTCATGCCAATAGATGGTCCTGCTCCATGTTAGTTGCAGTCTCCCAGTAAATCTCACTGTCAGCAGTCACTGAAAGTTTACAGCCCTGCAATTGTGCTTCCAAAACATCGTGAGAAAGGGAAAACTGCACCTCTGCTCATAAGACCATGGGGCATTTGTTGTTTTGACAAAAATTAAGGAGAGTATGATGCCATGAGAAGCAATGTGTCCTACATCCTGCTCAATGGTTTGTCTCTCTAAGTTTCATCTTTGTACTATACTTCATGAGCTAGGAGACAACTGGGGGAAAGGTGTTACCTGTGGGCATATTTACCCCAGCCCCTTCCTCTCCCCCCACCACTTTCCCATCCATTCCCCCCCCCCCCCGTGCTGTCTTTGAACATGGCATGATTTCAATGCATAATGCCTAGTGCTCATTGTAATGGAAATACCCCTGCCTTCCCCTTCCCCATAGTTGAGTGCTGAGGGCCAACTTGGGAACCTTGGTTCTGTTCTCTCTGCGATCATGTGACGCTAAATTTCCCCCTACCTCTTTGGTGCCACCAATGAACTATATATCAATGCATAAGGTGTAAAGCTGGTTGGAAGGGAATGGCATCATCTTATGTTACAAACTGATTACATTTGATAAAGCTGTTGAACTAAAAAACTAATCTGAAGATTATATTGCTCTACCATGATGATTTATGAAAGTCTGAATGAAGAATTAGTAGATAAGGCATCATGAAAGAACTTCAAACACAGACCACAAACAGACTAGCTTTTAAATTTGTTTTTCATTGCATAAAACATTTGCACGATCTGCAACTAAACTGTAGAAACTGTCATTGTGTTTACAATTACGAGTGATCAATCGCGTCATTTTATTAATTTCCTTCACTGCTGAAATGAACAAGCAGTTGTTGCTTGTAATTTAGGACTGAAGGTTTTGTGTAATGTTTGCACACTGCTTGACAATTCATGTGGGCAACTTTGTGTCAGAAATAATGTACACTGTTCAAAGTTTAATAGGCTTGCTATGATGGACAATTTTTCAAAAAATTTCTTTTCGTTATTTCAAAACAAACAAGAATGTACAATATTCATAATTGCTGTAACAAATGGGTTGGAAGTTTGAAAAGAAAGTACTCTTAACAGGTTAGTAGCTTTATGAAACAGAGCACTAACTCAGTACAAGCCACACATAGCAGGGAAAAGGTGAAAATGTAAATTTCAATAATTTAGCATTTATATTTTGTAAGACACTCATAGTGCATGGTCTCACCTGATAGCTTTTTCCTTAAGGACAGTCACCTTTCACCCAAACTACAATTTTTGTAGACTTCCACAGAAAGTCTCAATTGGCACAGTTCTTTGATTGACAAAACTAAAAAAAAATGAACTGTACTGTAGCTCATATTACACAGCATGTTTTGTACTGAGAGTCTTGATTACTCTTTGGGTGTTGTATACTTTCTCTGAAGCAATAAACTGAAAAGTAAACTGAAAAATGTATGACTGTGGATGAGGTTTACACACAGGGAGTATGTTACGAGAACTAGAACTACTTGGGTGAGAGGAATATCCTTTAAAGGGCAAGAGCAGTCACCCAGCTTGAAGAAGTGTAGTAGACTGTCCTCTTTCATGATTGGCTGTTTAGAGTCATGTGAGAACATTGTTTTCCTTCAAATGTGAAATTTACTGCTTGGTTTATCCTGAATATGCAATATTGAAGTCTAAAAATATGATGAAAGATACTTTGAAGAGAAACAAGAAGAAAATTGCGATGTTTACAGCTGTTGCTTCAAAGTAAGTTTGGGGACTGCACTAAGGCGTAGGAAGTGAGCCCTTTTTTGGTTGCGATGAAAAGAGAAACCTATGCACTCATGATGGCGTGCGTGTGTGTGCATGTGTGTGTGTGTGCATGGTTGTGTGTTTGTGACACTTTGCTTGTTTATACAATATCTTGAGAAGGGAAAATCTGACAATTCTCAAACTTGGTACGCAGATACCCCATACTGAGAGGAAGAACCCTATTGATTTTGGTGGAGGTCAAAGGTCATCTGGGGTCACAGGGGGTCAGACCCGGAAATCCTTGTTTACACGATATCTCAAGATAGGAAACTTGGATTAATTTCAAACTTAATATGTTGATGCCTTATGATGTAAGTCAGAACCCTATTGATTTTGGTGAAGTTCAAAGGTCATTTGGGATCATGTGGGGTCAAACCCCCAAATCCTTGTTTGCAAGGTCAAACTTGGAAAATCAAATTTTACTTTGTATTTCAAGGTAGAAAACTGGGATTGAGTTCAAAGTTAGTATGTGGATGTGTAATGGTAGGAAGATGGCATCTGCAGTCCTTGGTGAAGTGTGACGGTCATTTGGGGTCACGAAAGGTAAAACTTTGAAAACCTTGTCAAAGGGATATCTCAAGGTCAGAAACTTGGATGGCTTTCATAATTAGTATTTGGATGTGCTATGGTGAGTTGAAAGTACTGTACCTGTTGTTTTTGGTGGAGGTCAATGCTCATCTGGTATCACCTGGCATTCAACTCTGAAAACCTTGTTTACAGAATATCTTAAGGCACAGTATGAAATTTGGCTTTTTAAATGTAGAAGTGTTTTGGTTAAAAGAACCTGTATGTATCATCCAAATCTCAATGCATTTTTGCATTCTGGTTAATGAGAAATCCTTCATCACCAAAGGTCTTCAGGATTTCTTTTCTTAAAGAAAGGACTATGAGTATGGCATCAGCCAGGATCGCGAACCAGTTAGGAAAGGGTGCATCTTCCAGAACTCTCAGTGGGTATTACTTTCAGTCCTATAAAGCCTTTTTCAGTGGCGGAGCCAGGGATTTCGGTCAGAGGGGGCGAAAATGGTCTGGAAAGTCTGAAAAGCCGTGGATTCGATCGTGCTGCGGCTCAGGGTATTTACTCCTTCGAAGCGCCACTGCAGACCATTTTCGCCCCCTCTGACACTGACATTTCTCCTCAGCAAGTTTTTCTATTAAAGCATGTTTTAATTTTCTATCCATGGGCCTCCGCGGAAGAAAATTCGGGGGAACTAAATTCTTTTAGGGGGGAAAGCTCCGCGTCCACCATCACTTGGCGCGGAGCTCAAGAAAATTTTGGCCCAAATGCCTCTTAGATCGCTGGAAATGACATTTTTAAAGCTTACTTACCGCCTATAAAAAGGGAAAACACTAGAGTGAACTGATAACAAATATTGATGTTTTTTTTCTCCATCTTTTTCTTTAGGTTTTCTTTGTTTTTTCAGGTTTTGTTTTACTTTCCAGGGGAGGACAAGTTTCCCCCTTGCCCCTACTTGCAGACGCGCATGTTTCTATCCCTCTCTTTCACATTCTAGTATGAAGGCAGTCATTGCATTTTGTGTGTTATTATCAGGTCTCGATTTAAGATTTTAATGAAATAATGGGCTACTTTGTGAAGATAAAGTTTGAACCTGCTAGAGCTAAATTACAAGCAATCTTACGGAGGGAAAATGTAATGGAAATTAATCACCGTTAGGTGTACATTTTTGGCATCTGGAAATCACGATAAGTACACGAAGAAATATTATTTGACGTAATTTACATCATGTGACCATTCTGAAATAGCCATTAATTAAGTTCCTTTAAAGAAATAGCCAAGACAAGAGGTCTGCTTGACTCTCTAGATACTGAATTCATAATAAATAAAAGTAGCCTAAACTTAAGCTTATCTGATGCAATTTTCTGGCTTTTGAGACCACGGAAGTACAGAAATAAGCGTTTTCATGGAATTATTGTGCAGTGTCAGAAAAAGCCATTTATCAGGAGAATGGTCACTCGTGGAAAAGCAAAATGGAAACTGCTCATTAAAACTATTAAGCCATTACCACTATGATAACAGTTTTATTTTAACCTGAATGTTCTATTCAAATGATTTTGAAAAATGTTGTGCAAGCTATTTTGGTATCTTTATAAACTCTTTTTATTGTCTATGTTGACAATTATCCCCGACAACAAGAGGGCTATTTGCGCTAAAATTACTGTTGCGCCCTTTGCAACATCTGTTATTGGCCGGTGGGGTTAATTTAATGTCACTCTTTGTATTTTGTAATCTTATAACTACGCTTGGTGTGGAAGCAATGAACTCAGCACAACGACGACATTCGTTAGTGCGTATAAAGCATGCAGATACGTTTCGGCAAAACCTATCCCTGTATTTCAGAAGATGACCCTTTTCATCACAATAAAGTACAGATAGTATAGTTACTGGGGGCTGTTTGAACATTTTTTTTTTATCTAGGCCTTAAAACAATGCTATTAAATTATGTCTTTTACCAAAAATGGTGCGAGAGTAAAGTATGTTAAAAACCTAAAAAGGGCGCCGACGGACGATTTTGGTCCGTCGGGGGGGGGGGGGGGGGGGCGACCGCCCCCGACCATATGATAGCTCCGCCACTGGCATTTTTAACAAGTTGCAAACATTTCTTACTCAATTACATATTTACATGCAATTATGTTAGTTAGTGCATAATTTCAAAATTAATCAGCATATTTCTTCAAAACGTAATGACAAAGAATCTCATTGTCACCTGTTTGTAGACCATGCTTCTTCTTCAGATCCAAATGTTTGCCTGATGTAATACACTATTTTAAATATATTCTTTGATGTACATCTCTTTAGTACGTTGTAGTATTATGTGGAGCAAGTTGCAACTGGTACTCTCCTTATGTACAGTTTCTTTTTCGTTCATCAGCCATTTGAACAAAACAGCAGTAACTTACCTCCGGGGTTAGGTCCCTTCCGGGGTCTACCCGATGTTCCCGGGTTCAATGTTCCCTAGGTTCGATGTTCCCCGTTTTCGTATTATCTCGATGGTTTGGCGATGATTACAACAAGGTTCGTTTTTTCCCGGGTTCGATGTTCCCAGTTGTGCGGATGTTCGCACGATTCGGGAACATCGGACCTCGGGAACAGCAAACCCCTTTCTTCGCTGTGAATAAGGGGAAGCTGTAAAAAAATACCTCTGATAGCGATTTGCGGCCCAGTTGTTGCTCACTGGATTGTTTTCCTGAGCACCAAGCACCATGGCAGTAGGTTCCGGTCAAGCGTCTTCGGTTTGATCTTGTCTGGACTCGAGCACCCGACCTCCCGATTGCAAGTCTGATGCTTTAACAACTTGCCCATGAAAAGATTCTCAGTAACCTTTGAACGAAAACCTAGTTCGTATTTATTTAATTTTGAATTTCGAATTTTGAAGACCAGAAAGGCTATTGGCTCGATCCAAAGGATCCTCCTATACCACAGTAGTTTTAATCAGCGTGGTGTAATCATAACGAAAAAAAAAACAATAATACAAATTTGAAAAAATTTGGTTGAATTTTCTTTGATACTGCTAGCGCCATGTTGGCTATAATGAAAGAAGTTTGACCAGCCATTAACCTGGTAGGCTAATCCGCAGAGCAGGCGAAGTTTTTTTGTTCGAAAAATGTAATTTTGCCAGAAAGACTATCTAAATGGAGCGCAGAGAAAATTTTGAAAATGATCGCGACCCCTCAGATAGCCGAAAATTGCGTTTACATGCTTGTAAAGAGAATCTAACATGCAGTCTTTATGTTTAGCTTTTGTTTTCAATAAAAATGATATTAGGAACATGCTATGTTCCTAAGTGATCAGAAAATTACCACGTAAAACGCACTACCACCATATGCGTCCGCAAGAATTTTTACAAGGGGGGCAAGGTCATTCATGAATGATTGAATGTGTAGACTATCTAAGCGGAGCGCCACCATCAGTTGGCGCGGAGCGTCCAAGAAAATTTTGGGCCTTACAAACCCTCCAGATGGCCGGAAACGACACTTGGCGAGTGTTATTAGCTGCATGTACCCAACCCTGAAACAGGAATTTCATGTCTGTAATTTTTAGATTTTTAGAAATTTCAATGTACAAAATTGTTGAAGGGAAATCTGCCTCTCTGTCACGGCCTCGCACGCTTATGCACGATAAAACTTACAACTGTCGAACAGCCTATATAGGCCTATATCCGATACCCAAGTATGAATCATACACCACCCCCCCCCCCCCACCCCCCATATTCACCTTGTATATCCCAGTTACATCCGCGCGTCGCCACTTGAGATCAGCACGGGCCAAACCAAGACCAACGCATTCATCAATAGTCGGATGCCATATGCACACCACATACCTGACAACAAGTACAATTTTGGCATGGTTTTTACAATTACAAATTCTCAATAGATATCACGAATGATGGTCCCCAAATTACGATTTCACTATTCAGAATACCATCTTCTCTTTTGCTATTCAAAATGTCAAATGTCCGTATATTTCACGAGTAGAATCTGACGTTGTGAGTGAAGATATTTTTATGATTTATTTTTATTTTTATTTTAATTAATTTTTCCACAAGTTTGATTTTTCGGGGGGGGGGGCAAGTGCCCCCTTGCGGACGCCCATGACTACCACTATTATATTACCACTGTTATATTAAATGGTCTTTATTCTTTTCGGGGAAACTATACAACGGAATTGAAAATATGCTTCTCTTTTGCGACTCTTGTATAAATTAAAGATCCGCTGAATGGATGAAATTGTCTGTGACTGCTCGAACTCCCGTCTGTTAATGATTTTTTTTGTCCCGTCATGCATATGTCCTGAAGGCTAGGGACCATCCTCCAAGACATGTTAAGTATTGTAATAAATGTATGATGGACTAAACAGTAACCTAATATACACACAGAGATATATAAATAATACACGAATCGGGGACATTTTAACGAAAGGTGAGAAAAAAAGGTGGAAAAAGTGTAAAAAAACTGTTAATGATTTTACCCCTAACATTTCTTGCGTGATAAATGACAAACTATTTCTCACCCCACCTGAACACCACCCGCTCCTTTGTCCCAGTCTCGTACCGTCGTCTACGCCGGCCGGAAAAGGAGTCTAAGGGATGGACCCCTCAATTTTGAAAATTCTTAAAACTAAGGTGTCCTCAAAGGTAATCGGTTCCACCAAGGAGATACAGAGACTAAATTTTTAAGTTAAATTTGGAATTTGAAAAAATTTGCCTATTTTTAGGAATTAAAAAAAAAATGGCACCACTATAGGGTCTTGCAGGGACAATCCTTCCCCTTTGAAAATTTTTGAGAAATTGGGTGTCCTTTCATGCAATCTAGTGCCACATATGCTATCTTTTGAAGTAAAATCTGTGTTACTAAAGTATGACTGCGTATTTTTTGGATCTTAAAAAAAGAAAAAAAAAAATGGCATCCGTGAGGGGGCGGAGCCGACATCCGTGAGGGGAGGAGCCATGGCCCAATACGCCCCTTCGGACGCCACTGAATAACATACTTCTGAACGGCGCGTCAAATCGCATAACGGCAAGTTTTTAATTCCCAGTATAGCATGTGTCTGTGGAGCCGATAATATTTGCCAGAAAAATATGTATATTAAATAACTAAGAAAGACACATTTTTCAGCAGGGACGCTAACTGTGGCCTAGCCTCATGCACGCCCTCTTGCGCCGCTCATAGTCTGATATGTATTATTAGTAAAACAACTAGAAATTATTCAAACCAATTAAAACTTTAAAATACATTACAGATAGTCACACTGAAAATAAACGAATAAACCATTTTGACAACATTCGAGGGAATTTTCAAATTTTGCACCGAACAAAGGCTCATTTTGAAGAATCAAGTTTATACCTGCGACCAAATAATAGTCTTCCCGTCTGGTCACAGTTGAAAAGATATTATTTTAAGCTCAGTATACGCTGTTAAAATGCCTTTAAAGTCTTCATCAAGACCCTAATACCAGTAAGTACACCATTTTGCGACTCTCTTTTATTGCTGAAGAATATTTCCCCGAAAAGTAGTTAAGTTTAAAGCCCGCCCTCTAACTGAATTTCGGGGAGAAAGGGCAAAAGGCTGTAATAAATAGGTTAGAACAAATTACAGTAACAAAAACGAAGAAATACATGTGACAGTAAATCTCTGCTACATCTGCAGCAGGGATTCTTATGTATTTCTTTGTTTGTTAGTTTTTTACGAGCGAATGCGAAGTATAGCAGTCGCTTTGTGAACTTGTTACAGTGTTTTCATTCTGTACTTTGTTGGTTTTGTTACTTAGTTGTTTGTATATTAAAAGGCGTTAACCATGCAAACAGATAATTTATTTAAAAATGCCTCTGGTTTCGTTACACGTTGAGGCATATTACTTGAGGGATATTTTAATCACGTGGTTCTTGGAACGACTGTATACGGTGTATAGGTTTTGTCAACTTCCGTTCTTTATGACATGGTCGTTACCCTTCTTTTCTTACAGTTCCACATGATCAGCCGAACGACATATGATACATATGATGATATCTATTGCTACCGTGGCTTGAAAAAGCCATTTCCAGATTTTGATGTGTTTCAGTTGAAATTCAAATGTGCCACATGGGCAGGACCTATATACCTGTATGCTTAAACGCATCTAAATTACTTAGTCAACATCACCCCAAGTTTTTTCGTTCTGCATTTTGTAAATAGTCTCACATTAGATTTTTTTCATTGGTGGCTGTTCTTAACGGCATGGTATAATTAGATTTAGCAATCTTGTAAGACAAATTTAAAACGGTTCCTTTTAGCAACCGTACTGTAAGGGAAAAGACCACAGCTGCTGCTCACTTATCACAGCCAAAGAAAGAGGAGGCCTGTGAGAAATTCTTTACTGTTTTTTGTTGTTGACAGTTATAGTAGGAATGGGAAGAGAGATCTCTGATGAGGAGTAGCAAATAAAAGACTGCGTAGTTATCTCTCTCTACCCTTGAACCTCATCAGTGGCGTAGCTAGGATTTTTTCCAGGGGGGGCAAAGGTATGAAATTTCCCCAAAATTTTTCCCGGTCAATGTGTATGTATTTCATATAAAACATGCAAACTTACGAGTATAACAATATTACCATGTCATTTTGTAATATTACCTGCATTTTAATCTTAAAGTATAACATAGAGCAATCGGAAATAACAAAGTATATTGTTCTGGTAAACAATATCTGGTTTATTTATATGTACTAACGCAGTGGCGTACGCAGGATTTCTCTGAAGGGGGAGGGGCATGCAGTATGGTCTAAGTGGAGGGGTGTCAGGAAATTTTTTGACGTTTTCAAGGAGCCTAAATGCAAAATGGTGCAAGATTTTCGACTTTGACAAGAACAGTGTTAAAAGTTGAATCGTGGTGGTTCATGGGGATAAAACTGAAACTTTTGTGTCTTGACATGCATTTCCTTATGCCATTTATGCTACCTTACGGAGAAAAAACTTGTCATTAAATTTGCACACTTTTAGGAGTCAAAATAAGAGAGCATTGATCGGTATTTTTGGTTTTTCTTGGCCACAAAATGTTGTTTTGTCATAAAGATTATCAAAGCGGAGCGCCACCATTGGTTGGCGCGGAGCGTAAAGAAAATTTCGAAAAATCAGACCCCTCAGATGGTCAAAATAGCGTATTTATGCTTGTAAAGAGAATCTAAACATGTAGTCTTTTTTATCGATGCCACCAGTGGGAAGCAGAGTCTACCTTTTAAAGTAAAAATTGGAATTTGACAGAATTTGCCTAGGTCTATTTGTAGGAATTAAAAAAAAGTTGGCATCACTGAAGACCTTGCAGGGACAATCCTTCCCCTTTGAAAATTTCTGAAAATTGGGTGTCCTTATAAGCAATCTGGTGCCACGTATGCTATCTTTTGAAGTAAAATCTGTGTTAATAAAGTTAGACTACATATTTTTAAGAACAAAGAAAAAATGGCATCTGTGAGGGGGGAATGGCCCAAGGGTCTCTCTCCTTCGCACGCCACTAAGGAGGCCTAATAGTGGCTCGATCACACAGGATATCCTGTTAGAAAAGCAGTCTGTTAAGTGTAGTAGGCTACAAGGTACTCATTGTCCATTTATTGTTACACTCAAAGTGAGCAGAAAGCTATTTTCCCGAACTAGCTTGTAAGCCTCCAAGGATTAGGCTAAGTAACAAAATCTAAGTGTGCTAACGGATCCCGCTAATTCTAATTTCTAGATTAACTTTAAGTTTATCGTTGGTAATGGGATGTTTCAGCCCCATCCATCCTTACGTACACAGAGTAAAATCGTACAGCTACTGCTAGCTTGTAGAAGAACATAACAACCTCGGGGTCTACGGTAGTGACTTGTCAGTTTTCACATCCTTTTACTGACTTCCTAAAGTATCACCTGTATAACAGCTTCCTGTGCACTGAAATGCACTGATCATAACCCCCATGCGTATACAAGCACAAGAGAACATTCAATCTGCTACGCGGAGAGGACATTTCTGTGGAACGCGAATTGGGCCGGTTCATGAGACACTGACGAAATCTGAGTTAATTTGTTGCATGAAAATACGAATTATGTATGAGAAATGTCTCACAATTTCTTATTCTAACAAAAAATTTGAGAAATTTTTGTAATAACAAGAAGATTCATCAAATTTCCCCAAAATTTTTTCCAGGGGGGGGGCAACTTGCCCCCCTGCCCCCCCAGTAGCTACGCCACTGAACCTCATTAGCCAAGACCATAGCTAAGTTACATCTCTTCTGATCTGGAAGCATATGCTTGCTTTGTTGGTGATCATGCGATGCATTCACAAGTGTTCCAGCTGAACTTCCGAACCGTAACAAGCACTACCATCGTACAATACTGAGAACACTAAGGAAGTTAAAAAAAATACTGAAATTGTCATTCGTGAGGAAATTTTGATATTTTTAACTTCCAATACTATGCGTGAAATTCTGACAGTTTTGGCTACGGTCGGATATTATTAATAAAATAATTCTTCTGCAATCTAAACACGTCTATATTCTAGATCTAGTAGATAATATCATCCACTACTTGTTTTATTCAGTCAATTTTAAAATCATTATAAACGTACTATCACTCACATACACTTTTCTAAGACTCGAGCTTGTATCATATATATTTCTTTTCCCTCACCTCCCATCACGAATGTAACTTCACCCGCATAAATATTCAACTCTGCTATATTTTTCTGAAATGTGCAAACCTCCTCATTATAAAAAAAATCACGTGTTTGGTCTAACGGTAGATCACCCCCTAACACGCAGAAGGCCTGGGTTCGATTCCCAGGTCGAGTCATTCCAAAGAATTTTAAAATGGAACCTACTGCCGTCTGGGAGTTGCTAGGTTTAGCAACTTTTTGTTAATATCACTAGAACTGGTAAAGGCCGCCTCCATTCGCGAGTATGAATGCCTTGCCTTCTGGTTACTGTATTTTACTGTTATTTTACAGGCGGTTATTTAACAGTGCAAAACGTTTATAAAATTACAGTTAATTCCATAAACTAGAATGAAGTGATGGCTAGGTCTACATTTCGACACGAAATTACCATAAATGTTTAGAGAATAACACTAGGCCTATTGTTACACGCCAAGTTGTGAAACAAAAACTCAACCAATTTGCGCACCACCAACATTATTGTTAATCAGTAGACCGAACAAAAGAGTCCGGTTACTAATTATTGGACTCAACAAGATATAAGGCCATATAGAAGATAATCGTGCAGCTTTCAATCGAATTCTTCAAAATAAGACAGGCGTAATTTTACATTTAGAAAACCACTCTGTGTCGCCGTCGTATGCAAACTATGGAGAGTTTACGGTATGACGACAATAGGTCGCACTCTCATTTCTGTGTATCGAATGTTCGGTTGGCAGAATGAGTACAAAGTAACGAAAATGCATTTCAGTGTTTCGCCTTCGTAGTCTCCGTTCAAATTTAGAGTACCACAACTGGATCCGTCAGGGTACCACCATGCACCTGTGTTAGTTTTAGCACAAATATTGTTGTTATCTGAGTCTTTTGTCCGAAATGGTTGACCCTCGTGTACCCGCATGAAGTCGATAATTCCTGTATGTATAAAGGGAAGTTCTTTAGGTTACCGGTCAAACAAGAGGAACTTTAAATTGGACATGGATAAAATAAAAATGGATGAGGAATATTCAATTAAAATTTTGGAGTCAGAAGGAGGGGCCCAGGTCAGTTGTGGCGGAAAGGATAACAGACTGAAGAATAGTTGTTTCTTTTTAAGCGACATGTTTCCCAAATGCGTCGCGATTTTTATATCTTTGATTGTTACCCTGGCTATAATACTTTTCCATTTAACGGGCAAATGCTTGAAGACTTTGGATATTCGACCATTTTGGTTATCGTGTTGTAAAATACTGTGAAGTAAAACCCAAGAATAACAGTTCTTTGCGCCGCCCGAATGTGTACAGCGACTTTTTAGAATCTTGTTGGTTTTTCATGAAAAATTTACATCAGTAATGACGTTGTTTCCTTTTCAGGCACATCTTTTTAAGATTTCGGGCACACGCAGGAATTAAGGAATCAAGTGACTGTCCAAAATTTTTCCAAAATCCTGCCCGAATTTTGAATTTTGCGATTTTTTTTCTGGGGTACTCTTCCCCTGCCCCCCGCCTCATACGCATATGTCTGAATTACTGTCTGAGCGGAGCGCCACAATGGGTCAGCGCGGAGCGTTCAGAAAATTTGAAAATCGCACCCCCTCAGACAGTCAGAAATGACGTTTCTAGGGACTTGTCAGCAGTTTCTAAGCAGTCGCTATTTTGAGCTTTATTTTTGCAATGAAATCTTTAAAATCAACAGAAAGAATGAAAACTGCAAAATGATTAGAAATTTACATAACAAACTCTAGGGGTTATTTAATATGAGGAAGGGGGCAAATAGAGGGATGTAAGGGGTGGGGTGTCATTAAGCAAACATGACAAATCACATAGGCCGATTTTAGTTGAAATAGTGCATTGTATTTGTGTTATGAAGTAAAAAAAAAAACTTCTTTTTTGGAAAGGGGGGGGGGGGCGAGCCCCCGGCCCGCCTAAATCCGCCCCTGAAAGTTTTGTCACAAAAATCAACCACTTTCGTCACAACTGCCAACTATTTGTGTAACAATTGTCCCCATCACCACTTTCCACCTATTTTTATTATTATCAGGGACCTCTGTGCTGAATATTGAACTTGTAGGACAACGAAAGGGTATAGCACTTCTGCTCGAAAATTTCGTTTAATCCATATCACAATGTTCTGTCTCAATGTAGGCTATAGGAGGGGACAGGGGCTACGCGTATAGACGAATCCGACCAACGCATGTGCTTAGCGAATGCAAGTGACCATTAGTAGGGTCCATCAGACTTAAATCGTCTTCATTTATTGTCTAAATGTAATTTCAAACCCTCAAATGAAATTGAGAGAGTCAAGAGGCATTACAGTGTACAATCATCCATGGCCCCGGTAAGCAAAGAAATCGATAGATTGAAAGGTGATAGACCCCAGGTACGGTCGACTAAAATCAGACTATCACTTGCTGTCCCGGCGGATTCGCCTATAGAGTGTTTTCACTGACGTCACAAGCCCCGCCCTTTTGACAGGCAAAACTAGTGTAGTACGATAAGCTTTTGTAGTTAGCTGCAGGCAACTTACGACCTACGTGTGGATGTGGCTTTTAATAAAACACTGTTGATTTTTTTCCCGGCAGTGAGCGTGGCTTACCAAATGTGAGGTCATGTGAAAACACTCTATAACAAAGGATTCACATTACCTCAAGCTAAAATGCTCAAAAAATTGTACGTATTATCATAAATTTGAGAAACTTTTATAGGTTAAGCTTATTTCTCATTAACTTGCTGACGTCGAGTTGACTGATTTATTTTTTTTTTCTGCTTTTACATTTTGATTATCCACTGGAAATTGGCAATGGCACAAACTCCATTTATCCCAGATTCATAACAAATAGTAAATCTTGTTGATCAATGCTCTCTCATCCTTTTCCTGGTATTAAGAACCCAAAGAGCTTCCGTAAATTAAACATATCAAACGTGTTATAACTTCTTACCTCCATACCCAATGAAATTTCCCAATGTTTCCAGTCGATATTTGTCGTCCCTGTCACCAGTGCGAAACAGATCGTATTCCATGATGTCAATCAAGCCATTCGAGTGAACGAGCGTTACCCGAAGTTTGTAGCTCCTTTGATTAGTCAAGTGGTATAACTTTTCGTTGCCAAGCCAGAATGATCCGCTGAGATCGCCGAAACCATGAGTGTAGTTCTCCCAGTTGCGATTAAAGTCTACAGAGCCATCTACTCGTCTTTGGAAGACCTTAAAATATCAATAAATAAAAAGTGAAATGCGGTATAAATATTACGATGCGTAGCGTCTTTGTGACTGCCGCCTTCTTAAGCTGCCGTCTTTCAGTTTTTTCAGTTTTTCGTAGCAATGAGTTCAACGAAAAAATTTCGTCTGCTCCGCGGGCTATGAAAATATTCGACTAGTATAGACAATACACATTTATACAGAATGCAGCTGACATGTACATTTGAGCACAAAAGTACCCGCTCTCACAGATCGTCTGTTCTATGATTCCTTGCCGACGGAAAAGGACATGTATGTCATCTAAACCCGTAGGTAGACAAGGTGATAAGGAGCTTTTCTACATTATACAACGCGGACCTCGTATCTACAGCAAAATGACGTCATCTGTGTCTATGTCACTGAATGCCGTTTCAAATGTAACGCGAAATAACGCTACATCAAGTTGTGAAATGTCTGGGGCAACGCAAGAAGTGACGTCATTTCGCTGTAAATGGGGTCAACGTTGTGCAATTTATAGCTCGTTAATAATGATGGGACAACTTCGAGGATAGAAATAAAAATCTTTTTTAGGGGCGAGGTACTAAAAGTGCATTGAGGCACTAACGACAACTTTTGATCTTCGATCTACTGGGAATGGGGACATAACCGGGGGTGGGTTCGATATCTATGTCACTCCACTTTGGCTTCAGATCTCATGTCAAGACTGTGTCATTCTGACTGTCTTCCTCTGTTGAAGGCAGTAAGCCAGTGGAAAACAATGTTTGGTAATCCCATAACTTTCATGTTGTTATGTATTAGTCTGGTACCCTTAAAAATGTTTCCCCTGCCACCATATGTGGTTATTTTAAAGCCTAGCCTGGCATATCACTGCAAAATTGCCTTAGAAGCTTTTCAAGTATCCCGGCCAGTGGTGCTTGCTGGTCCATGAGGACATGCGCGTATAGCCAGGATTTTGTCATGGAGGGAGGTGGGGTGAGGATACTAGTACCAATGATTGGGAACCAGCTAGGGGTGTATGCGTAAATGTAAGTTCGTCCCACTGAATCAACGCATTCATTATGTCCTTCTCAAGTTTTTTTTTATTAAAAATAGTTTAAGCCTTAAATTAACTATGGTCTTTGTTATAGGCCGCAATCTTCGAAGCCTCGGTCCTGCTTTAGATTAGCGGCCTCGTTCTTCCCGGTACCAGCTCACGGCAGACAGCAACTGACAGGGGTAAAATATACATATGTTGCAATTTTACACTCATAAATCTAAAATTTATTTTTAGTACAGCATGTCATGGCTGTCAACAAGGTTGCATTTGTTACCGTCTCAAATTAAAAGGAAATGGTTCCAGATGAGAATTCTTGACTAATTTGGAAAGATTATTTATTCTCCTTCGGTAGCGAAAGTTCGTACTTTAACGAGTTAACTTCAGATACGCAGATAAGTCTACTCTGAACGTATGTGAAGTCTCTGTACGTCGTACGTTCAGTGTTTACCATTTAATATGACGTGGAGCCAGTGTTCCAAATAGCAACGCCATGACGTCATATGAAAAAACACCCCTGTATACGAACCTAAGCATCTAGTGAAGTCTTCCATTAGTAGAATCCTTCAGTCTTAAATCGTCCTAATTATATTTTCTACATGCAATTCAAAGCCGTCACTTTCAGTGAAACTGAGGAAACAAGAGGTATTTAGGATGAACAATCCATGACACATTTAAGAAGAGAATTTGAAAGTTTAAAGCTGGTGGACCCCATATGAGTGTTAGGATTCGTCTGAAGAGGTTGTGCACGTGACGACAGCGCCTTTCAATTTGGCATACTGGATGTCACTGATCACGCACACCGATGCTCGCGCACTACAGCACCTTAGTGACACTTGTTCCTCGGTTATACAATGGGCGCTTGGATGGCAAAATAGAAAGACGTGCAATGCATTGACGTTGTTGCATGACCTCTCTAGACGAATCCGAATAGTCATAGTCTCTACCCGCCCTCTCTATAACTATGGAATAGTCAAGTGATGGTCTAATTTTGTTGGTACAACTGGGGTCCACCAGTTCCAATCTTTTAAATTCTTTGCTTATCTGTATCACACACACTCTTAAAACACTGGGCAATATTTTCGTTGGGTAAAACGCTTTGGTTAAATGTTGGTCAAACTTTGCTCATATAATGGTAAAAACGTTTCTTCGATTCACGTTTATTCCACTATCCAATCATTGGGCAAACTGTTAACAAGCTTACACTCAACGGTTGGGCATATATTTGGTCTATCTACTTGTTGGGTAATTAATTGCTAATTAGCATAATGTTTGCTCATTAGTTGGGCAATAAACTTTGCGCGTTCCGCATACGTAAATGTGATAAAAGCATTGGACACAATGAACATGTGAAAGTTAAGAACACGCGTACGTACGTATTTCTCAGTGGTTCAAAGTCATTAGCAGCTAATCGAACGACACCTATCTCGCTGATTAATGTCTCAGATTACCTTGAGGAATGGAGCTTGGGGGGTTCTTGAGTGTGTTTGAGGCTAAATACGAGTACAAGGAGTTGTGTGGAGTATTTAATGTTTATATCGAAGATATAATCAACACGATTTAGGAAGAAACTGGTGCTGCTACTGAGCCATGGCCGAAACGTTCGCCTGCTCATCCATGCTAGGCTAACATAGCCTAACACTTTGTTTGGGTTCTGTAATGTGTCAATGTGAGTTTGATTAGCCTACAGACTGGCTAGCCTACATCCTTTGGCTTACTATGGCAGCATCACGGTTTCCTAATCGTTTGATTTTATCATTGGATACTTCTCTCCTTGCCATGTGCTCATATTTATTTCAACACAATCTTCAAGTCTGCATGATGCCTTATTGTCGGATAATCTGAGCCTGATTTATAAATGGCCACATTTACTAGGGCAATGCACTAGGGATTAGCCCAACAGTTGGTTAAAGAATATGCCCAACTGATGTTGAAAAAGCACCCACGGTTATGGAAAAGATGATTAACGTTTGACCAACGGTTGGTGAATGCATTTGCCCAACATCTTAATAAAAGACGTGCCCAACAAGTGGGTATGTTTTAAATGCTCATTTACCAAACAGTTGGGTAGTTCCCTGCCCAACAGTTAGGTTCAAACTTTACCAAATTTGGTTGGTTAAAGTTTTGCCCAACTGTTTAGGTTGTTGAATAGATGCCCAGTGTTGGTCAAAAAGTTGGGCAAATTTTGCCCATTTTTTTTAAGAGTGCATGATTTTACATGAAAATATTCCTTGATTTCCTCAGTTTCACTCAATATGAAGGTATCGAAATGGCAATTGAAGGCACATGGACCCCATTAATGGCCGTCGCCTTCGCCAGCTGCCTTGATTAGTCTAATATGAAGTTGGACGGTAAAATATGAAGACGAAGACACTAACCGTCTAACCTTCACTGGTAGACATATTGCAAAAAACTTCGAAAGGGGATCCAGTCCAGCTGGTGGGTTTGATGTGGTATATTCCGTCCTTTGTGGAACCACTGGTATACACATCATTGCAGTCTCTATGAGCAGTAGAACTCAGTTGTTGGCTAGACGATGGTTTAAATGTTGATGTTTCCTTGGGAGAATCCGTGGTTTTAATTTCTGTTGTAGTAAGTTGAACAAAGCTTTGTTAATTGGGTGTCGAATACAAATCAATCACATTATCATGAGTGTGAGCTAGTTTTTTCAGCAGTGGTTGAAAGCGTTGTTATCAGTTGACTTGTACCAATTTGGTTCGTTTCTGTTTAAATGGGGATCAATATTGCAGTATACGATTGTCAAGACTAGGACAGTCTATGGAGAGAGGGGTGGGAAAGGGGAGTTCTAATAGAATAATGTTACTTTTTCACTTTTCTAAATGTAACGCTCGACCGTTCTGGTTCGCACGTTGGTTGCTAATTTAACAAGCAAGGGAATACTCACTTCTTGGTGTTTGTGTACTGACTGCACTTAAATAATAAAGTTTTATCGCTGGAATTTCACGTTTTGAAATGAACACATAAAGAACAAGGTAAGCAGAACTGTCAAAAGAACTGTTTTAAAACAAAAATTGCTAGGCGGTTCATAAACTTTAGGGCTTTTTAAGAGTAAAAAGAAATTCCGATGCACATAATGAATTGGACGGGTAAAAACGGTCGTGAAGATACCATTTCAGATCTACTGAGTCTGTGTGCATTTTGATACTCATAAATTAATAACCCTATGCGCATCCTGACTGACGGACTCTTGAAAACAACTTGCTTAACATAGAAGATATTCATTCCCATACATAGTTATTTTATAACCATTGTAATAATACCCTACCAAGAGCTATCTCTGATTCGTGACTCATTGAAATGCTTCTGATAACCCTTTTACCACTCGCACTATTAATTTAATATTATACATCATAACAGTTAGCATATCAAACTACTTCTAAAGAACAATTGCTACAGTGTACATGTCACTTTCTTTCAAGTAACGTTAAAACTGCCACATGTCTCTTTTAAGATTCTCCAATGTATGCTCACAGATAAACTTCTACACTCTAAAAAATGTTGTGTACGTAGAACTTACACAACATTGTGTGAATAGTCCGCCAATCAACAAATGTGTAGAAAGTACACATCGTTGTGTAAAAAATTTACACAACATGTGAAGAATTTACACAATACTCTGTAAATTCTACACATGTTGTGTAAATTTTTTACACAACGGTGTGTAATTTCTACACAACATTTTTTAAGAGTGTAAACAATTACTAATTACCTGTAATTTAGTTCACTTATGTCTAAAATTGATCCTTTACCCCAACCCTGTAATTTTCTGTTCCCGCTCCTTTCTTGCTCATCTTTCCACTTTATGTTTGTATCCCTTTTGCATATCTTTATTGCTCTTTCGAATTATTTTATCCACATTATTATGTTCATGGTCACTGGCGTAGGTAACAGTCTGTTCTGTTTTTCTAGTGCAAATTAAGTTTTATGTTACACTGCGTTATGATATTATTGTCAAAATTGTTGTGACAAATCACATGAAAATATGTTGAAATTTAATAAATATGAGCATTGCCTCGTGCTTCAATGATGCAATTAAGTATTGTTTTGTGGCTCAGATAACAAAATACTCAAACAACTGTTATTATCTGTGCTTAGCAAGGGAGTCACAGCTGGGAAAGATGACTTGACTTGCTCGCCTCATACTCTCTTAAAACACCGGGGTTAATTCTAACTTGGATCGGTGTTCTATTTGCTCCAACACAATTCTGGTTAAATTTAATCGCAAATCCTGGCAGCTTGGTTGAAATAACACAAATTCTGGTAAAAACAAGTAGGATTTGAGTTAGTTTAACCAGGATTTGCGTTAAAATTTAACCAAGATTGTGTTGGTAAACCAATTGGTTACGATCTGGTTACAAAACCTCTCTCTAAATAACTTTTCCAACTTAATTCAGATAACAAGGGCCACTTTTTGTGATAAACTGGTGCTCACAAATTTTCTTTATGCTATATAAACACTCGTGTATGGTCTACTTTATTGCTTCCAAACTAGGCGCGAAAGTGGAACAACTGAAGTTCACATGCAGAGCGACCTGAAATTCGCAGTCCCAAGAAAGGTGTTGCTAAGGAAACAGGAACATTTGTTGCAAGAGTAGTCTTGTTCCTTTCCAGCAATAAAACAAGTCAGTGGGCGAACTAGGAAAAAGAAAAAGCCGTCATCGGCTCGACTTAAAGGAAAATACACTCTAAAAAATATTGGGCAAATATTTGGCCAACTTTTTACCAACACTGGGTATATATGTGTCCTGCCAACAATTGGGCAAACTGTTGGGCAAATGGTGTTGGGCAATGCAATTACCCAGTAGTTGGGCAACACTGAATGACCAACTTTTAACCAACACTGGGTATATATGTGTCCTCCCAACTGTTGGGCAAACTGATGGGCAATGCAGCTACCTAGTATGTTCATAGTCTATAGAGGGCGGATGGTCTGGCAAGCTATTGACAGTATCGAAGTGATGTTATTGTTCTCGAAAAACGAAGGTCACGTGGTATTCAGAGTGCACAGCTTTCGTTCAGTATACACACGTCTACGCAGTCCTGTACACTTTCAATGAAAGAAACTGATGTAAATAGTGTTCTTGCAATATTTAATGATAGAATTTTAGCTTTGCCTTTCCCTTAAAACGTACAAAATCCATGCTAAGCGATAATTTTGAAATAAACTAATGTGAAAATAGAAGACATCTCCATATAAGCTACGAAGTAACTACAACTGTACCCACGTATGCACGTATGTAGTGTATCTTGAGTCGGTCAGTGCATTGAGTCGGTCATTGCATAAAAATGTATGGCACGTGCACAGAGTACAACGCTTATTGATTGACCGACTCGTGGTATCACAATGCTATACGCTCGCATAGCCTGGGTAAGTGTACCAGGCGAACGGTGGCCAGTTAGCTTCAAGTTCAACGGCGCCGATACTGCAAGTTAGCCGAGAACTACAACCACAGTGAAAAATATATATCTACCGTGACCCTCAACAACAAACCGTCTTCGAATATTTAAGTCCATTAGAGGCATTTTTTCTGTATAAAATAACTGACAGACGATTGGCGAACATTCAGAATAGGATCGTTCAACAGCGTAGGCTTGCATGCTGCACAGTGATCACCGACCGACCATGGAAAGTCAGTCCAACCGGAGCTTTACGCCTTGATCCACGTTGCTCTATCGCGCCTAAATTGTGAACTTTTACACAAGTTTCTCGCACGACGAAGCTTCGATCTCGTCATTTTTCACAATTCCGTCACTCGACCATTTCAGTGGACAGCTTTTGGGCCTATTAGCAACGGGAATATACCTCTAATCATAATTTCTCTTGATCTTCGTCAGGCCTCAACAATTTATGAAGTCTGTTAAGCTTTTTCGAGTGCTGATGAACTTCAAACACGAGCAGTATGCCTACATGTTCGTTTAGCCAGCTTTAGATGTCATGCATGCACATGCACTGCAGTACACAGAGAGAATGAAAGTTCACAACAACACGGGCTACATTTAGGCTATAGACCTAGAAAAGTAAAAATAAACATGATTTCACAACCAAATTCAGAGTGAAGAAGATTACATAAAAAATTGCCCTTCCTTCAAGGATCGTCGAAGGGACGATCGAGGCAGGGCTTTGTAGGCTCAGTATTATACGTTTATGTACACAGGCTACTCTAGAACTACGGGGTGTTTTTGTCAGTTCTCACCAGATTCAAGCAGAATTATAAGTGATACGAGGCGGCATGTAGACTTAAAACTCTTGTGAAACTTAAAATTATTGATTTGGTCTCTTACAAGCTCATATTTTAGTTGCATTTTTGGAAAAAGTCCCCTTTCAACACGTCAAGCCCTGAGGTTATCGTGCAATCGTAGTCACTTCGCAGCACAAGCTGTGCACCCTGAATACCACGTGACCACGGAAAACGTACTGCCTCAACATAGAACCGTTAGCTTTTGTTACAGTACAATAGCTTGCCAAACCATCCGCCTATGTTGACTATGGTATGTTGGGTGCTTGTTTGGATTTCAATAATTACAATATAACCTGATACATAATTACAAAGTACCCTAACGCATACACCGTTTATCCTCCAAGAGTAGCTGGGGCACCAGCGACGATGAACTTGGTAGGTAAACAGTGAAGTGGGTAGTTTAAAGTATCAAATTCAATCGCGAACTTTGTATTTCGTCTCCCATTAATTATGCAATGAAAACTTCTTTTTCTATGCGACCATTGCTCTTTAAGTACTTTCGTCCAGATTTTTACTGCTATTCTACCGTTAGCTTTTTATTTACCAAATACAACCTTATTCAACCATGTGATCTTATAATGAACCACTCATATTACAAAAATTATCTGTAAAACTTAACTGATCTTTAACTTATCATCTGATTGGTCAATTGCATATTACCCAACTGTTGGGCACTTCAAAACTTGCCCAACACCTTTTACGAACACCTGGATTTTGCCCAACCTTAATTTGCCCAACAATATGGGTACCCATTTGTTGGGCATTTTGTATTTTGCGCAACACTTTTTACCCAACAGTTTTTAGAGTGTATTGTGTTTAAAATGCTCAAAGAGTACAAAGAAATGGCTCATACACTATCCAACGGTTCTGTCTCAATCATAAACTCCAGCAATAGCTACATCTCTTCAAAATACTATGCGCAATAACAGCCATGGACATTGCATCATTTGAAATGTTGAGCGTTTGGGTGAACAAATTATTCTTGAGTATACAAACAACTGAATTTCTATCTGTGGGAAACTTACTTCTTGAAAAGAAGGCTACCATACTGCATTATTTTTGATAACCTATTACCATTGCAAAACAAACGCAAATTTTCCCTTTAAACCAATTGGTATATAAGAAACGGAGCCGTCAAACTCCAACTAACTGTCGAGGATATTATTGTCAATATATGAACAACTAACGAATATGTAGACAGCAAAATAGCTCAACGAAAGCTGTAATTCCTCCTTTAAAAAGAAAAAAGATCTTTTGGTTGAAATAAAATTGAAAGAATCAGCTGTCCTAATGGTAACTTGGAGTACTTGTGGACAGTTTCCCTCCACTTTGCTTGTCTTCAAAAACAAGCGTGCAACTCTGTAAATGCACCGAGCGGTCAACTGACTGAAACTGCATGGAAATATTAGGAAATTGTCTCTCGCTATTCTACGTTCGTGGACTCAAAAGACGTGGCATCACATCTAGTAAAGCTTGCTTTCATTTTTTCTTTTTCATCGTACTGGCTATTCCAAAGCATTTACTTTATTTACATTATATGGTTCTCAGTTTCGAACCAATCTTGTACATCTTTAAGTTCTAACATTTAGTATTTCTGTGATGTTTCTTGCCTTTGTCAGATACATAAAGTTAGTCAGGTTTTAGTTCTTACATAAAACCTCGAATTTAGATCTCACAAGTTATGAATGCCGCTGTTACACTAGTTTGTTAAAGAAAAAAATGGACATTTACGTTTACATAAGTAACAGTGGCGTAGGTAGGATATTTTCCGGGGGGGGGGGGGGGCGGCAAAGCTCGAAAATTTCCCCCAAATTTTTCAGTTTCAGTTTCAGTATATTTGCAAGGTCAAGGTGCATGTACTACCCACAAAATAAGTAAATTTTTAATAATAACAAGGTCATCATGACGTCATGTAATGTTACCTAATTTTATACATGGCCTACAAAATGTCAACAAAAGCTGTCTTCTATATACATAGGATTAAGATAATGTCATCATGGGCCCGTTGTCACCCCCATCCCCAGTGGTTAATTAGATTAATTTTCCGAACAGATTAAATAGATTAATTTTCCGAACCAGTCCTTTAAAAATAAGGTAAACATCATGCGTTTTTCCAGGTTTGCAGGGTTATTATGTCTAGACAACGGTAAGCTACATTGTTTTTATCTCCATCCATGGTTAAACACAGAGTAAGATCAGTCTGTAACCCTGCCTGGTACTAGCTTGTAGGATGAGAGGCCATCAAATGCTTTAACTTAACCCAGGGCGCTGTCAACCAATAGGTTTGAAAATGGGCTGTTAAATCTCGCCTTACCTATAACCTAACCCGGGCGTTTTCAACTTTAGTGACGGGTGAGAGTGATATGAGGGGCGCGACCATAGGCTCGCGCGGAGCGTCCCGCCAGGGGAAATTTCGCTGAAAACAACCCTAGATTGCAGGAAATGACACTTTCATGTGCGTCATTACTGCATGCTTAGAATGTCATATTTTTCTTGTCCTGAAAACTTTTAAGCAGACAATTTGTTCACAATATATATAAAAAGGAAAAATTGGAAACTCTAAGGCCTTCTGGTATGTATTGCTGACAGTCTTAAATCAAATATAAATATAATGGTTGTGGAACGCAAACAATGAGGGAATATTTCGTTCACGAGGCTATGATTGTGTTACTATTTATGAGCAACGTATTATCCAATAGTGCATCAAGTTGATGAACATAACATTAGCTCAACAATGCATAGGGAACTAGCTCGATGATGGTATTCTATGCTCCGGTCTTATAGCCTGTCAGTTTTGCGCAGTATACACTGAACTGAACAAAATACTCTGCATGTGTACCAGAGAATATTCACGCTGCTGCAGAGAGGGCATTTCTGCGGAACGCGAGTCAAGCGCGTTTCATGCTGCAGTAATAATAGATGAGATGGGGAAATACGGTGCATGGAAATTCGAGGGGCAACTTGCCCCCGCCTGCTTCCCCCTCCCATTGGCTACGCCACTGATGAGTAAAAAAAGTGAAAATTTTGGAAAGCCCTGACGTAAATCGTTCTCAGTGGGTCTCATATTTGCCTGCTTCAAAGCGTGCCTGCAAGCTAGCATCCTCTGCTCCCTGACTGATATTCCTAGCTCAGCAAATGGATATATGTGTAAAAACGTCTAAGCTGATGTATTGAAACTTTTAAATGTTTATTTTGTACGAGTTTATTAGTGATGACAAACATTCGCTAATTCACAGACAAAATAACTAATTTCAACACTTTACCTCTCAAGCAAAATAGTCCCTGATTCATCAGTTCATTTTGCTAGTAACATCATACCCGGTTGGAAATATGGAAGAAGAAAATTCTCAGTATAATCTAATGGCAAACATGCCAAGCAAGCTCATGTCACTGGAAGATTTCCCCCCTAGACGATTAAAATCATTATTTTCTTAATGCATATTAGTATATCTGGCTAAATTCCTAACCACATTTCATCATCCCTTAAAAGCTTTTCCGTCTTCTTCAGAATTTTGTCCGACTGCTTCCCAGCCAGTGAAAACTAAAGCTTATTTACGGACTTTTCTATAATCATGCAGGTCTTGGCATGGCCAAAAATTGCATGTAGCTTACTAATTCTGCCTATGCACAGTTGAACTCGTATTTTTCATCCCGCACCTATTTGGACAATCCAATCAAAGTTTGAAAGGAAATGATGAAAGCAATGATTTCAAATGCGCGGATGCTTTTGTTTTCATTTTTACTTAAACTTTTGGAAAGGAACTACTCTTTCTGTAAAAGTATTTAATTAAACAATTGAATTACAATGGTTATGACAAAGGAAATATGTGGAGAAAATATGGCACGCAAAGTAATTATGAAATAGTTGAAAATAAAGTAAAAGAGGAGACGGAATAACAAAAAAGAAAAAAAAAGGAACGAAGAACCACATATTCGCATAATGCATGCACTTCAGATCTAGAAATGTAGAATAATTGTTTTTTTGTTTTTTTTTTTGTGAAAATGAGTGTCTTCCAAACGTTCCACATCTCTGAGATGAGATTTTGGTTTGCTAAAATAAAAACAAAATTCTGCACTTTTTACTTCATTACATTTGTCCATTGGAAAATTAAATGGCTTTAAGGTAGAAAAATCCATCATCTAATGCACATAAAACAGTTACACACAATTAAAAATTGGGTAGAGAAAACATGAAATTAAAACATTCAGAATATATGAATCAAAACAAAATTAGGAAAGAGATAAACACGGACTGAGGGAGCTAGTGCGCTCTTGCCTTTATACCCCTTCCCAGGACGGTAATAAACTGAATGGGTAAAATAAGTCGAAGTTTCTCCTCATGCACCAAAATGATTTGCAATTTTGCCACTTTTTATTCAAGATGTGAACTTTTTTATCTTGAAAGCGACATCTCATGCAAATAACGACTGCGAAGGCTTTATTTACAAGCTGAGAAATACCAATTCCGGATATTTTCGAAAGTTTCTGTACATTCCGTGACGTTGGCGGTTTGCTTAGATATTAAAGTGCCAAACCCCGTGCAGCCAACGTTAATGGTAATTAGGTCAACAACATAGAATGTGCATTAGTTCTCATACTTGAAGACCTAACCCTCTCACCCCAACCAAACGGTAGAGCATCCGCCTCTTACGCGGAAGGCCGGGGTTCGATTCCCAGTTCGAGCCATGCCAAAGACTAAAAATGGAACCTACTGCCGTGGTGCGCGATGCTCCGCATAAGCAATGGAGTAGGGAAAACAAGCCAGTGAGCCACACCGGCTCGACTTGGAACTAATAGGTTGGAAACTGGGCCGTAAAACTCCATCTAACTATAACTCACCCAGACAATTCCAATTCTCCTAACCTTCTTATTTAATTCCCTCCCACAACTGTTTTAAATTCCTCCTCGTCCACACAGTCTCAGTTTGTTTCGGGTCAGTATGCGAGACCCCAATATGTAATTAAAACACTCTCAGTCGGGTCTCGTGAGGTGGTTGGGGGGGGGGGGGGCTAATCACCAAAGCGACACGATGTATATAACAATATAATATAATAGCAATGTTAAGCGACCCAAAATGCCTACAGCAGAAAAAGTGGGGGATAAAACAACAGTCCCTGTCTTCGCGGTCCCTATCAGTGCATGTTGTGTAATATTAACTTCGGTATTTTGCATTTTTGAGCTTGCTGCTAATCACAGATCAGTCAGTGCCAATTGAGAATTTTGGTGGAAAATACAAAAATTTTAAATTTTAGTTTGGGGTGAGCGGATCAGACTATTAATTAAACAGTATAGAGGCTTTTCACTTGACGTCAAAATACTCTCCGGAGGCCATGTTGGAGTACATGTAACTACGTAGTAAACCATACGGGACGCGCTTGCTCGTTGAATTTGTACACACCATGCATTCCAAAGTGCACACTGTGCAGTGCGTTCGGCACAAAGCCACGTGTATTTTGCTTAATTGTCCTCCAGCATAGCGATTCCGTGACGTAATTGCAACGCCTCTATAGTTGGAGCACTTCTAAACTGATAAAATGTCATGGCCAACGATTTTGGCATTGAGTAATAACAAGACGAACGTCTAGACGAGTTGCGGTGCCGACAAACCAAGTCGTCTTAAACTCTTATACTTTTAAGGTGATTTGACGACTGTTAGCTACTTATAGCTTTTGGATTTGGGGCATGGACTCTACTACTGTAACAAAAAAGTATATTTGCCTCTTTAAACAGGATATTCAAGGAGGTTTCCCATCATGGGCTACTTCATTTTCTGTACAATTCGCGCCAACCTATGGTGACGCTCTGTTTAGAATAATCATCCTTCTTTCAGAGAGGTTGAATCCAACTCAATACCACAGAGTGCACTCTAAAAACACTATGGCCAACTATGCACCAACTCAATGGTATGGTCAAAAAGTGACCAATTAATGGTTAGATCTGACCATAAATTAGTAAATTTTGACCAAAGTTGGAGGTCAATGGTTTGACCATTGTTTAGGTCGGTGCATAGTTAATTAAATCAATGGTCAATTCGACGCAAAGAGATGAAATGAACGAACGATTTGGCTAAAAATTTAGGAAAATCGGCCCATGTTTGTACAGGGTTTAGACTGTTGGCCCAATCAGCCTGGGGTCCAGGGGGCCGCTTTAAGGGCCCCTGGTGGGGTTCAGGGGACAGAGCCCTGGTAAAGGGCTGGATACTTTTGTAGGGGGTGGCTGGAGTTTACTATCTAAGCGTAGCGCCACCATCAGTTGGCGCGGAGGGTACAAAGAAAATTTTGGATTTTAAAACCTCCCAGATGGCTAGAAATGGCATTTGCCAGGTTTATTTGTCTCTAATTCTGGTGAGAAAATTTTTTATTTTTCTAAGATTAAAACACCCTTTCGAGATACTGATTAGCTCAGTTCATTACTCCACTGAACTATGTATCCTAGGATCGCAAATCCGGAATCCCGCGGAATGTTGCAAGCAGCTGTTCCAGTGCACGCCTGAGTGAAGTATTTCCAGGGGCGTAGGGGAGCATTTCACTTTTGGGGCACAAGATTTTTGCCCGAGAAATGTAATTCTGCCTGTAGGACAGTCAAAGCGGAGCGTCACCACAGGTTGGCGCGGAGCGTCAAGAAAATTTGAAAATTCGTACCCCTCAGACAGTCAAAAATGACATTTCCCAGGCTTGAAAAGGGGATCCAAGCAGTCGCTTTTTTAAGTTTCAATTGCAGATAAACGTATGTTCGTTCCAAACTAAAATTCAGCCAGAAAGACTAAGCGGAGCGCCACCATTAGTCGGCGCGAAGCGTACAAAACATTTTCAAATATCCGACTGCTCAGACAGTTGAAAATGGCATTTCCCGGGCTTATATGGGGATCTGAGCATTCGCTATTTTGAGTTTCCTTTTGTAAAAAAATGATCACTTGAAACTTAAATTCTGCTATGAAGCGGTGTAAGTGGAGCACCACCATAAGTTGGGACGAAGCGTGCAGGAAATTTTGAAAAATCTGACCACTTCAGATAGTCAAAACCTTTGCTTGGGGTCTTAGAAGTCACTAATTCGAGGGTCTGTTTGCACAAAAATATTCACTTGAAACTAAAATGCTGCTAGGGAGACTATCTGCGCGGAACTTCACCGCTGGTTGGCGCGAAGCGAACAGAAATTTTTGAAAAATCGGACCCTGAGACAGTCGAAAATGACATTTCCCAGACTTATAGGGGGATTTAAGCAGTCGCTATTTGATCAGAAAATTACCAGATAAAATGTATTACTGCCAATCGATGAATCCCGCATCATTTTGGGGAAACTTCAAACCGGAATTGAAAACATGCTAATGAATTTTACTTTATTGTGAATCTTGGCTAAATTCAATATATATTGAAAAAATTGTGTGCCCCAACTTCCTACTACATATGATTTTACTTTTGAAAATATTAAGGCCTATGGGGATCTTATAGCAGTCGCTATTTTGATCAGAAGAATCAGATAAAATGTACCACTACCATTGGATGAAATGAAGTAGATGATTTTTCTTCTATTAGTATTATTGACAGAACTGTCACGTTACACGGTGTGTTGAAATGAATTTTCAAGCAGACTTACGGGAAGACATTCTCACCCTACATCATTAAATTATCGAAAATCAGATTACCCGATTCTCATAACCATTGCCCGTATTTGGCAATAGCTGCAATAGTTCAGCAAATCACTTTAAAGAGAAAAATGGACTTTATGATGAATAAGTTAAACGTTTTCCTGATAACACCACAACTCCCTGACATAATCATAACAAACTAGAGAATAATTAGCTCATAAATATCTTGCGAACTTTCCATTTCCGAAAAGGGCAAAGAGATGAAACGAACGAGCCACTTAGCTAGAAATTTACAGTTACGAAATGTCTTGAAATGTTCAAATCTTCGTCCGTAAACCAACAATTTGACCCTCTGTGCACGTTCTAAATTTAGTGTTTACGTCCCATAACATAAGCTGATAAGGGTCAACTTATGGTAAGCAGAAAGTTGCAACTTCCCGTATTAAAGGGCCAAACTTTTCACCCCAAACTACAATTGTATTGCAGACGGGTTGTTGGAATGATGAAATTCGTCTTCTACGGAATCTTTTACTCGCCAGTTTATTCGTATTCATAGAACTGTCTTACTTATTGCTTTCATTAGGTAATCGTTTCATCAATTGCGAGTCATGGCCATACATAAACTTACTACAATGACAATATTTTCTTCCGTAGTAAAAGGACATCGTCAAAGAAGCGACAAAAAGTCCTTGCTATAGAATGTACACTCTTAAAACGTTGGGTAAAAAAAAAATGTAGTGGGAGACTCATGCTATAGATTGGTTAAATTCTACCCAAAATTGGTCAACCAAAGGAATTGAGGCTATTCCAATAAGTATGTGTTAATTATCCAGCCCAGCTTTAACCAATTTATTTATAACTTTCCCGCCATTAAATAATTGGCGCGGTAATATTATTATGCTGCAAGTTCACAAACGAGCATACAGCGCGCGATTCGTACCATATACTTATGTACATGTACGTACGTGTGCGGTGTGTACGTATACAGCATAGGCCTATATTGCAACTCGTCGTCATGGACAGAGGAGAAAAAGATCCCGATACTGTTTTGATGTTCCTCAAAAAGTATGGAGTCGAGGGTTTGCACGAAACATTTGTCGGTATGTCTGACGTAAGACTAAAACAAATATGAAGTCTAATATTTTACGACAAATCTAATCAAATGCAAAAGAGAAACATTTATGCCTAAGTTAGTGCACGCGATGATGCTCATTTACGTTGGCATTAAGGTTAGGCTAACGTTAGGCTAGGCTATTTTACATCATCCTAACTTCGATCGGCCCGATCCAGCCTAACGTAGTCATATATTAGTTTATACTCGGTCTTGCCATAGTAGACCTATTTTCTAGAATATACACTACATAAACCAGGCTATTTCATTCGCATCTATCCTAATTCATAACGTTAATACTACAGTATTACTTGGCAAGGCCTAACGTTGGGCCTAGGCCTAACTTGTTAGGCCTAGGCTAGGCTAGGCCTAGGTCAAACAGTAGCACTCAAGTCTTCAGTTAGGCCTGCGCCTAACTGAAGACTGTAGGCCTGACGTAAGGCCCAACGTTTGGTAGGCTAAAATATGTGTGGTAGGCTATTGAGTAGGAAAATTAGCCCTATCGTTAGGCTAGGCAAAAGGCTGCACCAACTTAAACTAGCCTAGCCTAGGCCTTTAGGCTTTACGGTCGGAGTTAGCCTATGCAATATTTGTTGCAGTTTTAGGTAACCAATGTGTCTTTAAGAACATGAATGAAGTACAGTAGGCCTAGGCCACCTATGTTTTGGTTTTGCCAACATTTTAAGGGGGGGGGGGGGAATGTGACTAGGCTAGGCCTAGGCTAAAACTTTAAGACCATGCTGTCCAGTGAAGATGGTAGCAGATGCCATAGGCTACTCATTTGAGCAACATCAGGTAGCCTGCCTAGCCTAGGCCTGCATGATGCATTGCGGTGAAGAAGTACTTGCAAATGAAGAATGTTTGTGGGTAAGGAGAATCTAGACCAAGCTGGGCTAGGCCTAAGCCTATAGGCCAAGTGATTGTGCTTGTGTAGAAATAGGGTACAAAGTGGAATAGGCCTGGGTCTACTGCTGTTTTTTTTATTTGCTGTACATGACAATCAGCGTATTAATACTTGGTCAGGCCTAGTACTTTACCACCATGCAGAAGGCCTATTGAAGCTTTTAAAATATTTCTGAGCAAGTAAAGCCAGTGTTCAGGAAAACCCCTCGGATCATGTGAGAAATATATGAAATCCAGACATTATTGGTACAGTAATTTTAAAAATCCGCCCTGACATCAGAGCAAACCAATGAAAGGAGGTAAATTACCTGCAATTGTTCCGAACATTTCATACTTTGATGCATGTTTCGAGTAGAATATAACACACATGTGCATCATCTATAAGGGTGCCATATGATGCAACATTTGGAGAACTTTGACACACCTCTGCATCACAACTCATACAAATGTGATGCACATTTGACTCACCCTTGCCCAGGGTCAGATGGTGCACCATACTAGTCTATACAAGACTATGACACAAAATGTCAAACCACCCGCCTTCCTCATTGCATATTAAAAGTGCATGAGAAATTTTGTGCCATGAAAAATCGGCACTCAAACTGGGCGATAGAGCTTCAAACTGGGCGATTCTTTGACGTCATCTGACCGCATGGAACTAAATGACCTGGGCTGGTGTGAAGTCGTTAACTATTAGAAGCAGACTTGGAGTCCACCGAATTACCACAATTGGTCTGAAAACATTACTTTTTAGTCATTTACTGTACAAATATGAAATTTCTGGAATTTTTAGTACCGTTTTGATCCATCTTCTGTTTTGATATGTACAAAAACGCCAAAATGAGAAATTAAAATATAAAGAATAACTCCCATTGAGATCTGTTGGCTTGCAAAATCTGGCAGATTTGAAATGTGACTGTTATTTTAACTTAATGTTTACCGATTTTTTCGTTTCAAGGTTCAAATTAGTGTCAAATTGTTACGAGACATTCAATTTTTAAGATTAAAAATGCAAAAAATAAGAAATTTTAGATCAACTCATATCAAGCGCAGTAACATACGCTCCAACCATGTGAACCGCATGAGTTCACAAAGGTCAGGCTTTCAAGACGGTCTCTGAACAAAGGAGTTTTCCAAATTTCATGCCAGCGTTATTTCTAATGGTAGGATATGCTTCAGAAGATACAGCACATTTTCGGTTGAATACTTCATTTAAGCCAACTTCAAACTAAAGTAAATAGGCATTTTTTGTATACAGTTCAGGCTATTCATCTGTTGGCCTTTATTTGCACCAGTAGCTCTACATGAAGTATCTCCCCATTTTTGGAATGAGCTGAGATGTTTTCAGTGAATAGTTCAATACTTTTGCATTTTTTGAAGATAAAACAAAATTGTCTTTTGAAGTATACTGTGGTGCCTTCAGGGTTGTGAAACATCAAAAGGAAATACATGTCCCTGCCTTTGTGACAATGCGAAGTGAAAGCCAAATTAGTAGTGTACTGTAAGTAGCACAGACATTTTGTAAAGATTGTGAAAACTAGTTTACAATTGAACACTATTTTCAGCATTAACAGTACGAATGGAAACATTTTTTTTTTTTTTTTTATGAAAAATAAAATTTCTTGTGTACTTATGTGTAAAATGTCTGAAAACCCAAACAAAATAAGAGCCCAGTCAATTGCAGTGTGCTTGTAAGAACTGCTACAAAGACTGTTCATATTGAAGTTGTTAGGATTTATTACTTTTCTACCACATTCTTACATTGGGAACCACTTGAACATTTTCCACTGAGGTTTTCCCTCTATAATAAGGTCAGATTTTGCCTAATTGAGGGCACCTGGTGGTGTGCACGGGTTAAAGCATTTTACACTGTGTGCATGATCAGTAACAGCAAGCTGATAAGTATTTCAAAAGGTACAGTACCAATTTTTTTGGAAAGATAGTCCAGCAACTTTACTAATTGTGAATCACATTTGATTTTTTGTACTTAGTATATTTGAGCAGCATTTGGAAGTCTGAACGGAAGGGTAAAAGAGAGGTTTTGAAAGATTTCTGTGTAGGAACGAGTTTGTTAAAGAATGTTGCAACTCTGTTAGCCTATGTGTGGACATGTTAGCCTTGCTGGTCAAATATGCTGGAGTCATATATACCATAGCTATTAAAGGCAGTAGGCCAGTATACTGTAGCTATTAGCCTACAAAATAGCTTTTCAAGATGATTTTACCTTGTGTGCCAGAAGAGATGGCGGTACCTTTATATGATCTTATTATTAGGTCTAAAAACACTATGGGGCTTAGTCTTGGTGACACTATTTAAGTAACATTATTTTTCCCCTCTCCCCCTCCAGAAAATGGAATTGACAAAACAGCACTTCAACTACTTAAAGAGGATGATATAAGGGATCTGATTCCAAAGATTGGGGACAGAGTGAAATTCCAGGCCGGTTGGAAAAAGGAGGTGAGTGGGGCCTAGACATACTCTTGACTTTATCTTTATAGGATGTATTTAACATGTTTTAAATGTCTTAGAAGACTAGAGGGTGGAACCAAAGGCCTGATTTTCCATTTGAAGCATAACCATGGAATTAACTCAAAAAACTCCAGAAAAATTATTTGTGGTCAAGCAGGTTGCACTACAATTTTTTATTCGACTGAAGGCTTCAAATGGCACCTCAACAGACACCACATGGGTAATAGAGAAAGAGATGTGGGCCAAAGGGACAAAGAACATGAAAGGAATAGACCTGTTCCTATGGAAGCAGAAGCATATCAGGAGGCAGAAAACAATGATGAACTGGTTGAAAATGATAATGAACAGGTTGAAAATGGTAATGAACTGGTTGAAAATGATAATGAACCAGTTGAAAGTGATATTGACATAGCTCGGTCATCTGCTATATGTACAGCCCGTCTAAAGGCTTCATCCATTCCTTCATCATTGGTGGGAGAGATTATTGTTGATGTCCAGGAGCTTCTTGAAAACATAGTGGATCATATTGAAACACAAGTTACAGAATTAATAAATAACCAGCATCCCATGCTGTTGGGAAATGATGAAGAAGCTAAGCAAGAATTTTATAACATTTTTACTAGTGCTAAGCAAATTCCATTCTCTGAAATGAGAACAGAATATCAACAAAGAAAATACTTCGAGCAAATTGGTGCATTTATTGAACCAGATGATAAACTTCTAGGCTACTGTTTCAAGTCCAAAATATGTAGTAAAACAGGAGCTCCAATTCAAGTCCAAGAGAAGGAAACTTTTCAATACATTCCTTTAGAAAGTTCGCTAAAAAAATTTCTGGAAAAACCTGGAGTCATGGAGGCAATTATATCAGTTCAGGCATCTCAAGATCCAAATGTTTTGACCACATATCAAGATGGCACCTTATTCAAAAGTAGGTATCAGCAGGAAGGGAATGTGCTCATCTTACCTCTTTTGCTCTATAATGATGATTTCGAAACAGCAAACCCTCTTGGTTCCAGGAAAGGGAAACATAAGATTTCAGCATTTTATACAAGTGTGCTCAGTCTCCCAAGGAAATATCAGTCCAGATTAGAAAATATTCTTCTCACAGCCCTTGTTAGCTCAGCTCTTATTACCAAACATGGAATCAACAGTGTTGTCAAAGTAATCAAAGAAGAAATTCAGGTGCTATCCAATGCTTGTCTCAGTATAAATGGAGATGGTTTCAATGGACTTGTCAGACCGGTTTTGTTCCAGGTACTTGGGGATAACCTGGGGATACATACTATGTTAGGCTTTGTCCGTGGCTTCACTGCTAACTATTTCTGTAGGTTTTGCAGAGGACATCGTACAGTACTACAAAAACAAACAGTTGAAAATTCCAGTCTTCTTAGAACAGCTGAAAACTACTCTGCAGATTTAGAGCTTAATAATCCAAGTGATACAGGTGTCAGAGAGGCAACTATTTTGAATGATCTGGAAGAGTTTCACGCAGTTGACAACATTAGTCTGGACGTTATGCATGATTTTTTGGAAGGAGTTATACCATTAGAAATGTCTTTAGTTTTAAACAAACTTATTCAGGAGGGGAAGTTTACTTTGGAGGAGCTAAATAGTAGAATTTTATGTTTCAAATATGGTTTTGCTGACCAAAAGAATAAGCCTAGCCCTCTGAAACAGTCTTCTCTTTCAAACCCTGGAAAGGCAAGTGGACAAACTGCATCCCAGATGATGTGCCTAGCTTTTAGCCTGCCACTTATAATTGGAAATAAGGTAGAAGAGGATTGTGAGATATGGGAATTGTATTTATTGTTGCTTGACATTTTTAAGATAGTGATGAGCCCAACCTTGAGTCTCTCTGCCACATATGCACTGAAAGCTTTAATTAAGGATCATCACCAGCTGTTTTTGAACTTATTCCCTGAGCGTAACCTATCTCCTAAACAGCATTTTCTTTTACACTACCCCAGGTCATTGCGATATCTAGGGCCATTGGTTCAGTACTCATCAATGCGGTTTGAAGGAAAGCACAAAGTTTTCAAAAATTTTGCAAATTTTTCTTACAATTTTCAAAATATTGCTAAGACACTGGCAGTTAAATACCAAATGACCCAGTGCTATTCATTTCTCTTGGAAAAGCCTCTGGACAATCAAGATATAGAATTGAACCAGGAACAAGTATCTACCTTATCTAGTGTAGATTCAATTTCAGATATTGTGGAAATAATAGCTGAGAAACTTGACATTACTTTAGATCAAGAGATCACATTTGCTGGAGCAGCCAAGATTCATGGTTATGAGTTTAGAGAAGGGACTTCAGTAATAATCTCATGGAATGAAGATGGACCAGCATTTGGAAGTGTACAATGTGTAATTCTCAAAGAAGCTGATATTTATATTGTTCTGAAGTTGTTAAAGACATTACACTTTCATAGACATGTGCAAGCTTTTGCTGTAGAAGATACAACTGACCAGGTTGAAGTTCTTCGTCCTTATCAGTTATTTGACCACCGCCCTGTGACTTCCTTGCAGATGCATGATACGACAGATAGAAATCAGTATATTTCAACTCGCATTACATTTCTTTAGAAGCCAGAGTATCAGTTGAATGATCACAGATTTTGAAGAAGTAATTGCTAATAGTTTTAAAAAGCAAAGTGCTGTATTGTGTAATTAATTTTCTCTCAGTTTCAGACTCCAGATGACATGTTTAAGGAGTTTATACCACTTTACTCAGCTGAGACCTCAGATTTATCATCGATAGATGCAGATGATATTTCAACTGCGGGAGAGTCCATTGCCAGTAATGACACCACCATTGTTGAATTAAAGACAGACACATCAGAAGAAAGTCCGTCTTCATCAACTTATCATCTGCCGCCTTTGAAAAGACAAAAGCGAGTGCACTTTGTAAGTAAATCATAGGCTTTTTGGTTCCTATGCCCAAGGTCCAAGACTAATATGGTGTGTTATTCATGTACAGTTGGCTTCTGTTGATTACTTAACTAACCGTTCTAAAAATTACTTTTTGATTCATTTGACTCAATTTATTATTATTTCATGAGGTCTCACAATACTCCAGTAAACTGCTACTCATTTGTGAATAATGTTGCAAGGCAATCTTTTAGGACACAAAAACATATACATGTAGCAAGACAAGGGAAAAAACAATTTCCGTAAACTGCAGGATTAAAAGTAACAGGTGTCTGATTTCTTTTATATTTTATTTTTTTACCGAATGCCCAGTGGGAACATCTTTTAACAAAAAAAAAAAAATTGACCTTTTTTAAGGATTAAGGCAAAATTTAAAAAAACTTGTCCCTTAATTAATTTTTTTTTTTTTTAACCCCAACAAATGTAAGTAATTGGGATAAAAAACCCTTTTTTGGCATGAAAATATGATTGCAGTAGTAGTAGTTTATGGCATGTTTGGTATTTTGGTGTATGCCCATCGAGTGTTGGGCTAACTTTAACTGAGAAAGTATGTTGGCACATATGTAATTACACCACTGTTTTGTTTTCTTTGAAGTTTGGGGGTAACAAAGAATATACTGGTTCATAGAGAAACAGGAATAGTTGGGATAATTGGATCACTGAATTACATAGACAGGCCTTTAGGAATAAAAGCAAAATAAAAATAAACTTTCTATCATTGAGGTAGTTTAAAGGCCAAATTTTCTCATCCCAAACAGTACCAATTCTCCTAACCTTCTTAATTAAGCCCCTCCCACAATTGTCTAAAATTCGCCCTCTTTCAGACACAATCTCATTTTATTGCTTCAGGGTAAATATAGAAAGCTCAATGTGTATAATCAAAACACTATCAGAACAGTTTGTGGTGTGCAATATAAGTTTTGGTACTCTGCATTGTTTGAATTAGCAGTCAATCAAAAAGCTGAGCCAATTGAGAGTTTCTGTTACCCTATACTAGAAGTGTAGTTTGGGGTGAGAGGATTGACCCTTTAAGTAGTGAAAAGTTTCAGGCAAGGGATGCAAACTTCAAAGTAGGTGCAGTCAAAATCATCCCTGGTTTTTATTTTGGACTCTGTGCTATTCGGTTGAAGAGTCAGTCACAGGTTAACAAATTATGTCAAATTGAATAGACTAATCGGGCCAGAGTATGCAGTATACAAAATTTTAGGACTATATTGATTTGGGCTTGTAGGGGGGGGGGGGGGTTTTCTTCAACTACAATTTTTTTTACCCATCTTACTGTAATGGTTTCGTAATTGATCAGACCAATTGCTGGAATAAATAATTTGAAGAATTGTATCGTTATTTTCATTGCATTGCTGTCCTTGTAGAGATTAAGTTGGTGTGCTTGTTAAATTGATTTTAGTAAAACAGAGTCCTTAGTCTGAATTTAAAATAATGTGTAACTTTGTCATGAGCGTGCTTACACTTTACAACTGAAAACAGGAACAGAGAAAATATCTGCCATCAGTGAAAGTACATAGAGGCAATTTAATGGAATGAAGCAAAGTTTCCTTGTTTTTTTCTCTCAAGTTTTTGCCATTCTGCTAATAATCTCAAATTAGTTCTTCCAATCTGTTTTACTTCAGGATGTGGAAGCTATTCTTGGCTCATCTTCCAGGGGAAGGAAAGTCATGGAAAGCATCTGTTCCAAGAAATTTTGCTGCAAGCAGGATCGACACATTCTTGTTGAAGTATGTACAAGTTACATGGTTGACCATTATGGAGACAAGTGAGTAGTTGGCAAAAGGCATCAGTTCATTTTATTTTTTTAGTTTAAGCAGAGCTGTAAAACCATAGGTTGGCAATAACCCCATTTCCTCCTTCATGAGCACATTTTGAAAAAATTTGTCCAGGAATTATCATCCTGCAGATAATAGCTCTCCAGATTAATAGACCAAAAGCAAGGTTGAAAGTAAGTTTTGTTGAACCAGGGGTCAAAAAAAGTGTCTTGTTTCCTTGCTTTTGGTGCAGGAGACACAGTGTTTACCAGACACCAGGGCTGGAAAAATGTTTTATTTCCCAGGAAGAGAGTGCAATTTCATAGAATGCTTTCTGTATATTTATGTGAACAAAGAAATGAAATTCTTCTAATTGCCAAAATTTCCCTATACAAGGCTAAATTTCCCAGGAAGGAACCTCCTAGATTCACAGCCTAAGTTGTAATTTCCAAAGTGATAAAATTTTAAACCTGGAAAAAGCTGCATGTACACTGCAATGCTGGTTCTTAAAGACAGACTCCAAGTACATTGTTTTATTACAGGTATTAAATATTCTCAATTGGTGACTGCGCTATTCTTTTAATTACATGAAATTTTGAAAATTCCAAAATGTGGAGTACAGTAGCTTACATTTCACACAGTACAGAATGAGTGTTTTTATTATGTACACATTGGGCCTAGTATTTTCATTTCATTTTATAAATTGATTCTTCCACAACTTGACAAAAAATATTTTACATGTACAATCATTGGATTGCTATAAACTATAGGTAAATTATTGCAAGTTGAGAAGGAGAGTTATTGCAAAACTCTTGAATTTAACTGGGCAGCAACTCCCCTATAGAAAACAGTACCACCTATGGACCCTTAAGTACACCATAATAACATAATAATAATATTATGCTTTCCAGGGTATTTCCTCAAGCAATGAAACAAGGTTTGTGTCTTCCAAAGGAGTACTTATGACAGTCGTTGGAGGGGCTGAAATTGACTTAACTGGGAAAATTCAAAATAATAGAGGGATATTAAAAATGGACACTGAATGAATTTTTGGGTCATGTCCATATTTAGGACCTCAACAGTGACAGGTGTTACTTCCAGTTAAAAATAAGTGGTGCCTGGTAATGTTCTTTTTGAGTCTAACAAGCAGTTTGGCAGAAAGTGAGTGCCAAACAGTGCCTGGCTAGCACCTGGCTAATTTTACCCCTTACGTAATGTAATAGTTGTGACAGTTGACAAATGCTGGTGAAAAGGCATCCTTAATTGATGTTTGTTTTTTAGTAAAATCAAGTGCAAAATGATGTATGTTGTCCACTGCAAGCAAGAAGTACTGCACCAGCAATTGATTTTACTGACAAACAAACATCAATTAAGGATGCCTTTTCACCAGCATTTGTCTCCTGTCAGTGGAAACATTGTACACTACATACAAGTGCAATTTTTCCATTGTCATGGAAACGTGGAAAAGTCATGAAAGTTTAAAAACGGATTCCAGGCATGGAAAAGTTTTGAAATTGCACACAATCCACCTAGCCTGATCAGTTAAAATGGATAACCGTTTAACACCTTGTACAGTATTTACTGAGAATTCCCGTAACACGTTATAATGCATGTTAGGAGAAATTGTTAATGGTAACGATAGGGTTGAGTGGTCCCAGATATCCACAGGTAAATAGTTAATAAAAGGACACCAGCTCTCAAGTTCTCCTTGTGGTACAGTGGTCAAAATCGCCGACTTCATACTATGATTTTCGGGATTCTAACTTCTGGTTCATTTCTCCTGAAGTTTCCCATTGAGAGATAAGTAGTTACCTTAGAATTTCTTCCTTAGGATTTCTTCATGTACTACCTAAATGGTTATGAAGCTGCATGCATTACCCTCATGAGCTACACTGAAACAATGTAACCTTGATTATTGTCTTCTGCCTTATAACCTTCAACCTTCCAAGACAATTTATAAAATATAAAAAACAAAACATAATGCAGAACCTGCTTCATGGTTGTGGAACATTTACTGTACTTCTCTCCTTTTCAACCTATACAGACCAAGCTCCTTCATTAAGGCAGCCTTAGCAGCAGCAGTTGTCAACTCGTTCCCCTTCCTGAAAGATCCAGCTTCTCCTTGTGGTTATGTAAGTATCTTTCTCATTGAGACTCATCTTGTCACAGATCATCCTGTATCTATACCGATCAAGGATCAAGAGAGTCATGAAGCTTGATGTAGCCCTCCAGGCAGTTAAAGGTACTGATGGGGAGAAGCTACAGTTTACTGGTCAAGCCAAAATATCTCATCATTTTTTTACAGTGAGAGGACAGGTTGTTATAAAAATGTACTATTTCCTTCTGCAGGAAGCATGGTATTGCAAAGGGGCAGCAGGACGTCCAGCCACTGGATATCTAGAAGAACACCTTCGATATGTACGCAGAAAAAACATTGCCATGACGAAAGAATCCCCTCGTGCTTCTGCTAGTCAACCTCAATCTCTTGTTAAATTGTCAAAGTCATCTGCTTCAGAAGGTACATAATTAATGTTTGCCTTGTTTTCATAATGCTGTCATATATACCTACTTTGACTAAACTATTAATTTAACAAAAACTGAAACAGAAAAAATGAAGGGTTATAAAGTGAACTCATTTGCAAAGGTAACAAATACAAACATAATGACTGAAATAGAGGAGGAAAAATCCCATTGTAACCCTTCTTAAGGAAGAATATGGTGTCTCGTTGACATTAAAAAAGACTAAGAAAAGCCTGGAAAAGGGCTAAGAGGAGTCTGACCTTAGGACAGGGTTCCCAGCCTTACCTGGAAAAACTGGAAAAATCATGGAATTTAAAAAAGATGCTTTAAATCCTGGAAAAGTCATGTAATTTGATTAGCCAAAGACAAACATGGAAGAATTGATTGTCTATAGTGGCTTTTTAATGTCCTTAAGTGGTTGTGGCACATAAAGGTTTAGCATGAATAAAAACCAAAATACTGTAAATGTAAAGTTCACACATCTAATGTGGGAGACATCCCCAGTGATGTCATGAACTGAAACATCAGGATTTCTGTGTGGTTGGATTTGTGATACTTTCCTAAGGTGAGGAATAGATGACTGTAAGGGGTTGGAAAGGATCATGCCATTTTATGCCTTTGTGATACTTTAACTTGTTCTTATTAAACTAATTGTTAACTGCTGCAAACTGGTGTAAAAGTACAGCTTTCAGTTAATCTAGTTCAGTACTGTAATCTCTGTTCTTTTTTCTGTAATGGAAATAAGCAAACAATTTCATCCTGGATATTTGCAATTTCATCATGGAAATATCATGGATTTTTTTCTTTTTGCATGCTGGGAACCCTGTAGGAGAAGTCTACAATATCTCACAAACTTGCCTCTTGACAACAAGGCAAAATCTTATCACACCAGACACTTCCAATTTCCAAACCTTCTTACTTCTAGCCCGTCCCACATCCGTCTGAAATTACTCTTTGTGCAGACACTGTGATAGTTTATTGCTTCAGAGCATATCCTGGTGAACATACTAGGCACTAATGTGTAATCAAAACACTCAGTGCATGCTGTGTAATATGAACTACTCTGCATTTTTTTTAATTTGATGTCAATCAAAAAGCTGTACCAATTGAGAATGTTGGTCCCCCTACCAAAAATGACGTTTGAGATGACAAGTGACTTTCTTTAAATGCTAAATAAAGGAAGGCAGTTATAATCACTAACAAAAAAACCCTTTTTTGCTGTAATTATAAAGTACTCAAAATTACGATTACTTTGCCTAAGTAATCAATTACTATTACTTTGCATTTGATCAGAAGCAATCAGTCATTTGAATGTAATGACATGTAATTGACGTAACAAAATATTAAAATTACCACTAGTAATAATATTTTGTTTTAATTTTTAGGGCCTGATCTGGGAAACAAGGAGGACTTAATAATGATGACTGAGTGGCTGAAATGCAACTTGGAACCAAGGGAGAAAGTAGTAGATTTTATGAGACAAACTGCATTTTATCGACAACAGCAGATCAAAGAAAACTCATCAACTGTTTCAGATATTCTTAAAGAATTTCCAAGGTTGTTGGATCGCGGAATGGTGAGTTCAAAGTTTGAGGTCATATCAATTCATTGCTGCTTAAATACTCATATAGTCATCTTTATAATGATTTTTGATCTACTGCATATACATTTTACTAAAGTATGGTGCGAATTGAGTTTGAAAAGGTTTGTGCAGAAATAATCACATTTCCTCCTTATAGGGATAGAAAGTGTGTTTTATCTACAAGAGACACATTTTCCACCATCAGATGAGGAACATATTTATAACTGTTTGCTTCCACTGATTGTCTATTCTTCAACAAGCTAAATGGAAACAGCTCCTTTAGCTAAGCCTTTTGTTGTTTGCCAAAATAATGATCTACACATTAAAACCATTCATTTTCTTTGCCTCTTTAGATTGAACAAGATTTTGCTTTGCTTTGGCCAGATCACGAGGATTCCCTGTATCAGAAATGGGACACTTTCTACAATGGAATAATACAATATGGCAAGCAGGTTGAAAATTGGCAACAATTTCTTGGATTGGACTACATAAATCTAGAGAATTTGACCATTGGTAAGAATGCCACTCATTCAAAGATACTCAGTCAATCCGATATTTTGGATGAAATATGCATGTTAGAAGAACATATTCGTGTTAGACTGGGTAAAATATTTGCTTGTGATAACCAGAACAAAAACCTTATTGCCTCATTTGTTTTCACTTTTGTTGTTACCTCATCAAGGTAATTGAGCTACTTCTTTGGTAGTATTCATTACTTGAAAAAATAGGTTGGTATTAATTCCAGTACTTTCAGTAAATGTCTCTCTACATTGTCTTTTGATGTGCCTGTAGTGTTACATTGACACTGCATTTGTCAAGGAAACAGTGTTTATTTGTATGTGATCACATCTCATGAATATGATTTGATTTACTTTTGTCTTCAATTGAATCAAATGTGACATTGGACATTTATAATAAAAAACATCAGGATAAAGCAAGTGAAATAAAGATATAAGTAACAGTGAACATTATATATTACAGTTAAAAATAGTTTGCTACTTAAAGAAAAGATATTTAGCAAGGAAGATAGAGGACCAGAAAAAGTCTGGCCTTTCACTTAAGTAAGGAAATCAATGTAGCAAATACACGATAAATTTAACAAAAAGCAAATACAAAGAGGGTTTAGTGTATAAATATGTGTAATAACAATAGATGAATTACCCCAACACATTTATCAAGTAGGTTCTAAGTTTTCTTTTTGAGTGATGTCAAGGACAAGGAGTTCCAAATATTCCATAATTTAAATACCAGCACAATGGACATGAGCTTGCCTAACACAAGTCTGGCTATAGGGGGATGCAACTGATATTTTGTTGGGATGCAATGGTACGTAATGAAAATCAGATTAAAGCTGAAATAGCATTCAAAAACATTTGGAATATGCCTATCTGGTAGGTATATGATCAAAAATAGAGAGGACATGAAGCTCCTTTGAAAAAGTTGCTGTGTGAGCCCAATACAATATGTTGCTTATATTCATAACTCCATGCTTTGAAGCTTAGGCTGGTTACTGAGTGAAGTAATATGAGTATTTCCCCTCAGTTATGTTGGATGAGAAACGTCAATGGAATTATAAGAGTTCGAGGAGGGCATTAGAAATTTTCATGGTGTTTAAACATTATAGTGACCATGAGAGTGAAAATTACTTTATCTTTTGTTTTTTCACTTTTGTCCCCAGATGAGAAGAAAACACTTGCATTTTTCTTTCTTCCTGTCATCTTCAGAGGAAAGGGGAAAGGAAACAAGGGACTTTGCTCAGTAAAAGAGGCAATCACCTCTTTTGTGGACATTCAACCAGTATGTGTTAGACATTAATTTAATAATTTATTTTGGTTTCTTTGCCAGAGACATAGGGAACAGTGAGTTCTACATGTCATATGTGTGATGGATTTCTTGTAACCATGATATCTCATAAGTTATGGACAGAAGTGATGTCATGTGCGTGGATTACAGGTGCTGTTAAGCCCTATTGATTTTAATATATATCATGACTGAGTGTACAGGTGTACAGTTTAAATCTGTGTATCAATTTCTTACCTACAGAATGTACAATTTGATTCAAATTTGTATGATACTAGTGGTAGGAGGTGAGGCACTGATTATATGACATTTTAAACAACTACTATTCATGATGGACGATTCTAAACTGATACAGCAAAAATGCCTTGTAAAAAATATAACTCAAATTTTTGAATTATTAGGCAAGAAAAAAAATAAGTGGTTTTTATTCTTGCAAAAGCAAAAACACCCTAGCTCTATGGGTTTCACATATCAAACAATCATTACTAAGCTTGCTTGTATTATTATTATAGGGTAAAAGGTATTATATAAGGTAAAACTTGTCAAGTACTGACTTCATCCTGTAAGCTTTTGTATAGTTTTGGGGTCTTAATACATTTTACTCACAATTTTGCAGTCTGGAACTGTCTGGGTGATAGCAAAGCCAAACCCTTTTTCCATTCCATATCACAGCAATAAGGTATACCTCAATTAGTCAAGACTGCACATGGTATTACAGTGGAGCTATACCCATTGAGGACAATCATGATTTCTAGAAGAGATAGCCATGTTGATTGTTGTTGTGGTGTCATTAATTATGATAACATCACAAGTATACCGCATTATTGTTTAGGGGATTGACTTAGTCAATTGCCTGATTCTGGCCAGTGTCTTAATTGATAATCTTGATGGACCCATGACCATTTTCAATGCTAAATAAAGAGGACTAACTTGGAGAAAAAGAAAGCTTTTTGAATCCAACTGGATTCTTCATCAGCTGTAAGACTCCCCTCTATCTCCTCTGAGTTTTTCCAGAGGAGACAGGGTAAGTCTTACAGGTGGTGAGGAATCTGGTCTGGATTCAAAAGCTTTCCTTTTTCCTAAGTAAGTCCTCTTTATTTAACATTGAAAATGATCATGAGTCCATCAAAATCCCAAGTGTAAAATGTATCAAATATAAAATTCTTTTGTGCTGCATTTCTGGTTTTCAAATTGACATGTTGGTATCAACATAAAGCATGGGGTGTTTACAAGATGGTTATAAATGTAAAATTCCTCAGAGCCATGTGGGATTTCATGGAAATAAACATCTTGTTTTTCGCTTAGTTTACTGGATCAGCTTTAATAAGTTTCTGTTTTGATTTTATACAGGAAATAGCTGATATCCTACAGATTTCAAAAGATGTCGATGCCATGAAGAAGCCACAGCCATTTGTTGTGTGCAAAGGAACCCTTCTCTCTCCGACACAGACATTTGTTATGATAGAAAGAAAACCAATCCCGCAAGAATCTCTACTAAAAGGCATTGACTTTTGCTTTAAAGCAATGTACATTTTGGACATGGCTTATCAACCTTCATGTTGTTTGGTTTGGCAGTTCATTCAAAATGTGATTTATGAAATCAAGCAACCCCATGTGCCAAGTTGCATCAGAGACCTTAGAGCATTCTTGGCCCTTAAACAGTAGGTTCTAGAGCACTGTCAATGGATATATAAGCAGAAGGTTTGTCATATTACCAATCACTTTAAAAATGAAAAGAGTTGATAACATCTGAAAATATTTTTAAATAACTGAGTGTGTTATGTACCCTTACAACTATCAGAAGTTTTACTGCATCTTTGAAGTTTGAACAAACACTCTTTAAATTGTAAAATCATTGTTTACATGTTTATTGAAAACCAGAAACTTGCAAATCCTCTTTCAGTGAGGATCCTCCTGCATTTTGTTACATTTATTTCCCTCTCCTATTTTAAAGAGAGTTATTTCATTCATGCATTCTTGTTAAATCCTATTTTAGTCAGTGGAATAACATTAAACTACAAAAAAGTAAACATGCATTTTTGATATGTTATAAAAAAAATCCCGAGCAAAAACAATTTAAAAGCCAAGTTGAAGTGACCAAGCTGTTGACAAAGTACTCTTATGTGAACACAATTTCATATTATATTAGCAGAAAGTTGACTAAATACAGCTTTGTGCAAAATATTATGTAACCACCACCCTACAAAATTGCTCTGTATAGCTTAACATCAAGTCATGTTTTAATGTTATGGAATTGGACTGTTTTCTTTCACTAAATAATCATATATTGAATGTGGAAACTCTGCAATGGCCAATGCAGTGTTGTGCTCATAAATATGCTTCACTTTAGAATACTGAAGTGAAAACTTTGCTTGCTGAAATGTTGAGATATTGTTTAGGAAATTTGCTCAAAAATCAAAGGTACAGAAGTCACGTTTTATTGTCACATATGCTGTGTGTTCATCATGTGTCCAGCTAATACATTTTTTTTGCAGTTGCTTCCTTTTGCTTTGATATCCATTATGCAAGGGAAGAACCCTGTTGTTTTTTGGTGGGAGTCAAGTGGTCATCTGGGGTCACCAGGGGCCAAGCCCTGAAAACCTTGTTAATATAATATTTTGTGGTAGGAAGCTGGGATAAATATCATACTTAGTATTTTGATGTGTTATGGCAAGGGGAAGAACCCTATAATTTTTGTTGGGGGGTCATATGTTATCTGGGTTCACCTGGGATCAAAATCTGAAAGCCGTGTTAATCCCATGTCTCAATTTAGGAAGCTTGGATTGATTTTATTCTAAGTGTGTAGACGTGTTATGGTAAAAGGAATAGCCCCAATGTTTTTGGTCTGGGTCAGAGCTTATATGGTTTATATTTGTTTGTTTATTCACTTGGTTGACCTTTTAATATTTTAAATAAATACATGTTGTTTAAAACTTATCCATCAGTCTTCTGTCATGTGTTTTTCCTGCATTGCTACTGAGACATTTTATTCAGATTTTAAAAAGGGAGGTTAAAATTTGTTTCTGCTGCTTTATTCCATCAAAAATTACAGTATAGGCCTAATCAGAACACCTTAAAAATGGTTATTTCACTAATGCATGGTCCCTCAGTCCCTTCAACTCAACTCACCAACATTGGGCAATTTAAATTCATAAGATCCTCCAACATTTTGTAAGATTATAAAGCCCCTAACCAATAAAATGATCATAATCAACCAATACAATGATGTCCTGGATTTTGTTTTCCCCAATTTATTGTTGCCTTCATTTTTAAAATTCACCAACGATGGTGATAATTTACCCAATTGACTTCACCAACATCTGTTGGAAGCATACTTGAAGTTATTCTATTGGTTAATAAAATTGACCAACAACTGGTTAATGTCGTTAACCAATGTGTGTTGGTGAAACTTTCACCAATTTGTCTAATTTGACATACGTGACCAGTGTTGGTTAAGGTATTGGTTAAGTTTTCACCAATTTTTTTTTAGAGTGTAATAAGAAACGTTTCTGGTTAATAATGTGATGACAGACGAATCGCAGCTAATAGCTATAAATTATAAACATCGACATTTTGGTATTCACGTTTCATTATAGGACCTAAAAATGATGCAATGTATCTTTATGATTGATTACTGGATGGTTCGACACTCTGATTTGTGTAAGACAATATCGTTCAAGTTTGATTAAATGCTGAACTTAGAAATAATTGGGGAAGGGATACTAGTGACGTATATGAACGGGACTAATACCAGGGAGCTGCTACTAAAGGCAGCCCCCTGCTGTGACCTTTTTTGAATATAGTTCTTCTGTCAATGCAACCATGGGACGACCCCCATGGTTTTTCACGGACACGGATGAGTGATATGTATGACTTTGCAGTGCAGACAAAAGGTAGCACACCACCAATTCAAGGGGAATCCCGCCGAAGGAGGTTACCCTACGAATTTAATACCCTAGAAAAACTTTTTTTTTGGGGGGGGGGGGGGGGGAGGAGGGAGATTGGACCATGTTAGTGAAAAGATGTGTTCAATTTGTTAAATCTATGTGGTAGGAAAGTAGTTGAAGTAATCATTCAAAGAAAATTGAAGGTATTTCAGGCATTTTTTGCAATATATCCTTCCGCGATGCAAAACGGCATTTTGAATGAGTCAAAAAACAGGAACCTGACTACTCTATTATACAGGCCCTCCTAGCGCAAACTCAACATCGTGTAGGCAAGTAATGGTGGTGTTAGTAAAAGAGGGTCAGCAGACCCACTTACCAGAAGTTGTTCATCCTTTTCAAAACGTGTCTTCCTTTCCTAAGTCATTGTTGTGTATCTTGATATCTTCATTTTCTATCAGCCAGCGAGCAGCAAGAACAACACTTCTAGGCCTAACATTTTCAGAACAAACAGCCGTTTTATAACTTAATTTCCTCTTAAATTTGACAGGAATTACTTGGCTCTCTTCAAGTCTTATAGGTAAAGTTTTAATTGTTGCCACCACATCAGACGGGACATTAACATTTCCCTTAATACTAAATTACCCTCCTCGAGGAAGATCACGCAACTGCATGAAAGATGTTCGCAAAGCGACCAACCTTTCTTCAAGACGATGTAATTTCAATTCTTCTGGTATCTCATACATTTTCATATTATTATCCCGACTTAATAACGGAACTCTTCGTTCTTTTATATATTTTAAACAGGTTTTACAGACCCATCCTTTATCTATACCTTCTTCCTGCTTACAAATATTAGTATTGCCACTAAATCTAACTAAATTCACCCACAGTGCACATTCTTTATACCATAACTGCTCACAATAAAAGCAAACATATGTAGGCCCCGCCCACCATAATTTTATTCCAAAAGCGATTTTGCAATTCTCTAATTGGACTCTCCTTTTCTTTTCTAAATTGACGCTTACGTATTTGTTCTCTAAGCATCATTTTAGTACTATCACTTGCAATACCCACACTACGTTTTATCACAAAACCTTTATTTTCCCAACATTTATACCTATCTTCAGTCAATCCCATAGACCCTTTCACTAATATATGATTACTCCCCTCATTTAAACAAACATCTGCTCTCTTCACATAACTTTGCATTGACATTTGATTACGCTCCTCTTCAAATAAAATGTCTCCGCTTTTCAATATGTTACATTTAACACCGAAAAATTCTTCACTATGTTCATTAACACAACCCCTCTTCAACCAATTCTCTATAACGCTGCTCTCATGTACAGACTCATTATCTTATATTTCCAACACTACGTCATAATGTACTCCACCTGTATTGACTAAATAAATGGCACGTTTTTCCCGATTAACTACACAATGAACTTACAATGACTTGTCTTAAATAAAAATGATTATCTTCTACCCCTGTAACCAGTAATGCCAAACACCGAAAAACAATTACCCTCCCCACGTACTTTTCTCACACGAATCGGCCTACTCTCAACTGAAACACATTTTCCTACTTCAATAGACGGCAATTCAAACCCCAGAGTTTTCACAAAACCATGTTTGAATCTATCAACACAAGCTTCCTAAACATTTTTTCTCTCCAACAGCTATCAAGAACGAAAAAATAAAATGTACATGTAGGTCTTTCGGAACGTGTAAATAATACCTCACGACCGTCATGTTCCCTACTTTCCCCATTATCACACCTCTGACTTTTTTCACATTCACTAGAACTTTTTTTGGTTTGTTCCCAACTCTGATATCGTCATTTTTCTCCACTTCATAACTTTTATCTTGAAATTCACCCCCATACTCGCCAACTCATACAAATAATATTTACCTACCAATAACAATGTTTCCCTCCAACAGAAACTTACTTTGTGAATATTGTCGTTAGTGTGAGAAATTCACACAGGCCTTTAAAGTCACAAAAACAGTGAACAAAACTCCTCTAAACCATCAAACTTTTTACTTCACCGCAACCCGGACCATGCTACTTGAAAAGAATAAATCCCTACAAAGAAATCCTCATGTAAATACTCAAAATGCACTAAACACCAATCTGTAATGAATTAAAAAAAAAAATGATGGCGCTGTGTTAAATTAAAAAACAACCTTTTCCCCAGAGTACATACGGACCTGGTTTTTCCGCAAGATTGTTACTAAAAATAGAACACGTTTCCAAATTTTACATGAAAAAACCCCCAATTTTACACTCTCACGAAAGTCATATTTCCACCAAAACTTAAAAACACGAAAGAGAAGTACCGTCCCTACAAATTGCACTAAACCGTATTTCGATACCACAAAGCATCTACAAGAAGATAGAAATAAAGTGCCGGAAAAGTCAGAAATTGACATCGCGAGAGTAACTGCATTAGTTGCGGTGCTGCCTGCAAGGCAGGCACCGCAACTAAAAACTGCACACTTATTAACTTTGTAATAGTGCTACGGCCAGTTCATCGAATAATATAACCAGGTAGCTGCTTACAGCTCCCTATATTAACTTACCGTCTGCATTGCCGGGAGTCACCAAAGCATTGGGAAATTTCTCCTGGAATTTGCACAGTCCTGTGATTGAAAAATAATAAACATTTCGCATTTTCCTAATATATTACCACTACAGCCGTCATCTTAAACAATACTTCTAAGTCAACAACTTGTGCGGTAACAGCTCAGTGGGATCCACTTTCCCGATTCCAGTATAGGATAAAGGGATCACGACCCTTGTACGACTTTGAAGACTTACTTAAAAAGGTTAAGTAAGATGATTAAATTTCCGTGAAAAGAACACTGTATACCTTGTTTGTCCAATGAAATAATATGACAGGTAAATAATTTAAAATTATTTTTTTTTACTCAAAGTAAATAATGCGTACATATAGGCTTATACCTTTCTTTGGAAACTCACGAAAGTAAATAAAACTTTCCTTAAAGACCTTAATTATTAAATTATTTAAATTACTTTTTTATTTATTTAATTAAGCTACTTAAATTTAGTGTAGTGCACAATCCTGTTTCATTACTGACTCTTGGCAATTTTTTCCTTTTTAATTGTAAAATTACTAGGAGTAACTTCTCGGGTGAATATGAAATTTTTGAGTGATGAAATGTTGTAAAACATATTTGGAAGATTAATGAGACGAAATATGTAAGACTTAGCTGTTACTTCAAAACAAATTTGGAGCGACTTTTTCGCCCTTTACAGACGTTGATATTCGCTGTGGAAGGACGTCTGCCTTGTAACAAAAAAGGAATTATAATGACACTTTCAGCTCTTACCCATTCCTTCGATTAATTCGATGCAGATGACCATCACGACAAACAGGTGAAAATTCATTCTGAGTGACTTGAAAGGGATATCCATTCCTCAACTTTTATTTCACAATCGAATAGTATAAAGAAGTCTTGTTCACAAATAATATTTTCAGCCACTTTCTGAATACCCACTAATTAAAAAGTAACCAGGGATGACCGTGATATCTAACAGATAGATGAACACGTCCTGAAAGCGTGATGCACCGAATGTAACCAAGGAGTTGTCAGATATGACAAATATATATAGATATATGACCAATCACAGATTTGCTGCGAAAGTTGTCAAATGCCATTCTCTGAAAACTATGCCTGGGAGGCGTTTCTTGTAATAAGTTCGAAGAACGGAGTTTAATGGCACCGTAGAATAACGTGTCTCAATAGTATAATCAGTAATTAATTTCCTATGTATAACCTTCAATGGAACATAACTTTTAGTTACTTATATCCCAGTATATTAATTTACGAATGACGTTTAATCATATGACAATAATTGTGGTCGGCGTTGCAGTCATGTCATAAATTCATGCAAAGTAGTTACAGGTTAGCGTTTCTTGGACTTTTGGCTAAGATCATGTGGGGTTTTTCCTCTTCACCAAGTCTAGAACGGGACTCTTCGTGCCAGAACTTGATATGTAGAGGTCTGAGGGCCGAGACATTGGTCAGGCAAATTTGTTGTCACCCATTGGATGTTACTCCTTTCAGGAGTAGAAATTCTCTGGAGTACGTACTTGATTCGCGTCATGGCTCTTCGCCAGAGCGTCGAAGGGACTAGTTTGCAAAAAAAAGCTCCCAGGTTTCAATGATATAAAATACGTAACATGCATTTAGCGGAAATAATGCAACACTGTTTTGAAATTCAACTGGTGCTTCTAAATAAGGTTGAGACAATTGCGCATTCACTTCGAAGGATATAATTTACAGGAAATTTCTTAACTGTAAAAGAGTTTGTAGAAGCCAAAGACATCACCTAAATTAAAGCTCAAAAATATCTTTAAAAATAGAGTCTCCTTAGCTAGTCTAAACCCGTCTTCTAAGGTTGGAAAAAGAGAACAAATCCGTCACTTGCATCTTCCAGACAAAGCTACGGATATGTTAATTTCGCCTGTAAGGTGTATTTCAGGTCAATAGTTGGACTAAGGACTGTGGGGCAGGCGCGTAGCGAGGATTGTGACATGGGAGGGGTTGGGGAACAACATGAGGGAAAAGTCTAGGGAGAGAGAGAAAAGACGCTATTTTAGGTGTTTTTTTTTTCCATTGCAAGGGTGGTTCATGGGGTTTTTAACCCCCTCTCGTGGCTACGCCACTGCTGTGGGGGCACATCTGTGAAGAGTTTCGCGGGCCTAGTGTGGGGTCTTAGTGGGAGGGGTACCCCTTCCCTTTAAGAATGTTTGAATTCTAGGTGCAAAATGGTGCGAGATTTTCGAGTTAATATTTACTTTTATCCTCAACTTCAGGACTTGACCCCACTCTCCTGGGCCCTACTAAGTGTTACTACTACTTAGTGCTACTAAAACTGAATCATTTGGGCAATGTGCTGCACTGCATTATATTCCACTGATTTGAACATTTTATAAACCAAGTGGGGCCTATATTTCCTTAAAGTATACATCAGGGAATTTCTATTAGAGATTGATTGGTTTGTACTATGATTTTATCCTCCAATCGGCAATGGAATGCTTTCACATGAGATGATAATTAAATAGTCACGCCTATCACTGCCGGCAAAGAGGAATAGTCATCACGTTTTTGTCAACTGCTTCCTCAGCTGGCTAACAAAAGGGTGTGGGTTTGGAACGTCAGTAAACACTCTTACTGGTAAACCAGTCTGGTCTGTGCATTGATAGTTCTCTCAGCACACCCAGCTCCTCCATTGAATTACACACTCTTAATCCAAAGAGTAAACTAGCCTCTAAAATCTTGTTGAAGTTTTCGCCAAGCGCAAGCTACAATGAACGTGAAGATTTTTGTTTTTTCACTTCAAAATACCCTTAACCCTTGTATTTCCCTATGAGCTTGGTATACCTCCGTCAGCTAATTCACCCAAATTGTTTCAATTAAGCCCATTTTTCACCACTGGTACTTCATTTGGTATACTTTCATAAAGTAGTCACAAAAGACAACATCTCATTTTATAATATATCGAAAAAGTGTTCCTTTTAGGGCGGACTATTTCCGAAGCTGAACTAGCGACGGCATGAATACATCTCATAATTGGGATATGCTACCAGAAACATCGACTCAAACATCATTGTGATCGCAGAAATAAAGGAAGATCCTACTGAAATGTGATTCAACCACATACAGGCTCGCGACTAGGAGTATTTAGGGTTGGTTGACCGACCCTCACCGACTCCACGGCCCTCACCGACTCCACCCCGCCCTCCAGCAGAAAGGTGTTAATGAAAGTGAAACTGCCAAAGCACTATGTGAAACTTTTACTGTCTGGTCCTCCTAGGGGAAATAACGTCTAAGAAAATTTTCTTACGTTTTACATGTTTTTGCGTCAGTCATTAGGTTAGATGGAGTTTTACGGCTCAATTTCTAACCGTTCGGTAGAGTCGGACAGGCCACGGTCTTTTACAAGTTGCATCTCATTGGCTGCCAGTCGTGTCATGCTACTGTGATAAAACAGTTTTATGCTGTAGGTTGCATTAGCCTTGAACATGAATTTTAACATATTGGTACGAATCAAATGTCTAAAATGAGCGTTTGTCTCCCGAGCCTTGTACCTGAAACACTGTAACCAATATTGTAAATACGAAGAGACTCGGCTGTATCATTCTCTGCATGATGGTTGAGACAGCGCATCTCCTGCTTAATGGCTTAATAGCCAACTATAATGAAAGTCAAGAGATAAATGAAAGAGGTGGATTTTGGAACAGTCGTAACCGTTTGCTCAGTTTACCACTTTCTCTCTTTGTAAATAACATAAATCAGTTTCAAATTGTCTTGTCAAGTGATTCTTCAGTGAATGTTTAATATTAACATCCAACTTTAAATCTGAGTCAGTTTTAAAACAATAAATTTTCATGCACGCGTCAAACAATAGCTGTAATTTTACCTTCACTGTTATAAATATTCATCCCAAGACCAATTATTTTTAGTAATGCCATATAAATTCATGTAAAAGTAGCATTCATTGATTTTTGAAAAAACTGTGTACTTTGCGGCACGACTTGATTCTAGCGGTTTAACTGCCAGTCGCAGACGTACACTACACAACTATTAGTGACGTCACGGTCGAATTGACGTGCGTTGCCCGAAGTGTAGTGTTCTAGGACATGGCGGTCGAATTGAATTCGAGCACAAAAAGGAGAAGAGTGTGCATTTGGCTCAAATTAACGCGTTAGTAGCCTATTGCCAGCAATTGATTTTACTTGTGAATTCTCAACTCTGATAGTATAGTGACTGTGTCTTGAGTCGGTCACTGCCTATAAAAAGTACCATTGGGGTTCTTTGGTCATTAAATGAACAAATTCTATTCGATAAACTCTAGAAGAAAATAACAACAGCTCGAAATCTGTTAAACACAAAAATTTATCCCCATTTTAAGATGAAATTTGCCAAGTCTAGCCTTTATCCTATGCTACCCCTAGTGACGGAGGCTTCAGACATGACTCAAAATAGTCGTAAAAATTATTTAAAACATTTCTATGGTTCCCTGATAGTAATACTCTTCCACAATGAATTTTCTTTATTTTGACAATATCATTTTATTCAAAGTATTTCAAAATCACTCTTATCAGCTTATAGGCGTAGGAAACGTTTGGCGGGGACCGACTCAAAGTACACTTGCCCAACCAAAGGCACCGAAACTTGTAAGGAATCTCTTCATTTCTCAAATGTTTTCACGAGATATACTTTCTCACTCAGAGGATTATTAGAAGGAAATTTTTGTAAGGACATGGAATAAAATGTAAGTTGAATATTTCCTCTAAATAAATACATTTTGGTGAAATTTCCATTGAGTGACCGACTCATGGTACAACCATGCTACTTCACAAAGTTCACAAGGTACAAGCATAGTATATTTACTATGGTACAAGTGAAGTGCAGACGCGCTTTGCAGGTTGTTTTCAAATGGAAACAGCTCAAATACCAACTCAACTAACCCGACCTCTCGTCGGTAAGAGTTCGAGACAAGATTCGGTCGAGAAACAATGAGCTCGTGTAGCGTCGCACAAGTTGGTGTCGCGGCAGTCGAGATACTGCTCAGGTCTCTATTCTTGACCTACAATGACAGTGCCTAGTCCAAGATGTATGTATATACTCATAGGAATAACCATTAACAGGATCCTGACAGCGTAAAAACGGCTGGGAAAAGCTAAACAGCTGGGGCGTTTCACAATTTTTAACTAAAATTAAACATTGCAAAGAGAAAACACTCAGACTGCTTGAAGAAAGTCCATGCGGGCTGGCGTTTACAACCAACTTAAGTGGGCGGCGATCCTTTTTTGAGAGCTGGTGAATATGATGCGAAATGTTGAGGCATTTCACCAGTCTATGAACAAGATCCTATTTGAGAGATTTCCCCTCCCGCTTTGATTTGATTTTTTTGTTTCCGGAAAGTGTCTTAGAAGCAAATTGATGTTATTGGCAAAACTTTACACTGGTTATGTTTTTAGGAATTCTCATTTTGGCAAGCATGTTAATTCATTAATGTTCAAAATATTGGTTTTTAGTATTATGGAGAATTTATAACTGACGTACTCCATTTAATATCAAAGTAACCATATCGGGGTGTTGGGGTTGTCGATCAATGGCTGTGAAGTTAGTTAGTTAGTTAGATGGAGTTTTACGGCCCAGTTTCCAACCTATTGGTTAAAGTCGCGCCGGCCACGGCTTTTCACGGCCTTTTTCCAGTTGTGGCTCACAGGCTTGTTTTCCCTACTCCATTGCTTATGCCGAGCATCACGACAACGGCAGTAGGTTCCATTTTAGAGTCTCTGGTATGCCTCGACCTTGGTATAGAACTTGAGCCTTTCGCGTGAGTATAGGCTAGAAATACAACCAAACAGAACTGTTAAGTCCACGATGATGAGTAAATACAATCAATAAATATATTTTGGTCAAGATATAAATGGGAAGGAAGGGGAATATGTTGCATTGCATTCCTTCCTCCCATTTTCACATCCGGCCCATACCCACCAAGATAAACGGGCCGCGCCTGAGCTCCACGTGTGTCTATACGACATTTGTAGCAATTCTCCAAAACTGCATCTTCTGGTTCAGACTTACTAAAATAAATACTTTCATGAAAGACGAAAACAGCATTTTCACGCTCGGATTCCATCTGTCGATATTTATCAATCTCACCACTGACTAAAAGGCAACCCTTCAAAAAAGTTGTTAACCCGAAAATTTAGTACCCTAACAGTTTGAAATATCGTGTAAATAAGAGGATCGCAAACACACACACATACACACACGACATCACAATCTTATAAACTCCTTGCCTGCTGTCGGCAAGCAATCATTGAAACAACTGATTTGACCACCTTATGTTTATTCAACTTTTGTCACATAAGGCTAAAAAGAGAGTTGGTCAAAAAGTTGTGATTCACACTTCCTGCTTAGGATTTCATTTCAGTTTAACCACCTTGTGCAATTTATACAACCATTAGTCCTCACAGACAACCAAATTTGAACCAAATTACTGTGTGCAATATATTCCATTCCCATTTCTTGTCACTAAAATTATGCAAATTTTAAGCAAATACAGCAAATTTGCACAATTGATTCAATTTATCCAGCGACTGGATGTGTCAATAAACGTGGTTTTGAAAATATAATTTATTTTTCTGTAAATTACATGCAACAGACCAGACAGTTTGTTCAGCATGTGAAGACACGTACTCTATAAATTTACTGGGGCCATTTTATGCTACTACATTTTATGTCCCCTTTCATCTGTCAGTGCATCCTAAGAATGCAGTGGCAACACTATGGGGGCATTTGCCTCCTCAGATTTAATCCTTGTCCTCAGTTGCCCCCTCCCCCCCCCCCAACTTAGATCATTTAGGAGTACGATCAAACAAAACATATATATACATACCTCTCCCAAGCCTTAATTTTTCACCCAGAGGTATGCTAAAACCACAGAGCTTCCTAGGGCGTCACCACCCTGAACACCCCCCCCCCCCCCATGGTTTCACCCTGAACCTCACCCACAGGAGAACACACTTCATGTTCTGTTTCACTCTGTGTGTGAAAATTTTCCCCCAAAACATTTTCCTCTACCCTTAGTTTGCCCCCTAATCACCCAATTTTGACATTCTGGCGCCGCCAATGTTAAAATAATTTTTCACCTCTTTCCTTTCCTTTCTCTCTAAAATGCTTTGTTTTCTTTGCTTTTCTCTTCTCCTCATCTGTCCTTTGTTTTTCTTTGCTCTTCTGTTGTCTTTGAATAATTTTTCTTCCAAGCTTTTTTTGATGCAATTATTGTAAACTTAAATATTAACCTTTATTGTGTCATGAAAGGTAAAAATAAACAAAACAAAACAAAACAGTATTAAAAAAAAGAACAAACGCAAAAACGCCCGTCATTTTTCATGTAAAACTATTTTTATGTAAATGTTTTATACATTGTCCCAATAGTTACATGACAAATTAATGAATTTCTTGTGAGATGCCCAAAATATAAAGGGGGAAAAAATCAACATTTTGCTTATTTGGGCTTTTTATTTACAGGGTTGATACTCCATTGCTATGATGCAATCAACTTGAAAACTACAGTAAGATGAAAAAGTATTAATTTTTCATCAAGTATTCATAAAATCATCGAAAGCTTCTAAAAAGACACAGAACCAGGATTCTTTTAAAAATTCCTGATAATGGCATAAATTGTATCATAGCTTTGGAAAGTATTTAAGTACCCTGTGTAAAGAAGTATTCAGAGGTAGGTAGGCCATGAAAGCCTTTCAAAAAGAATTGGTTCATTATTATTGTGCTGAGAAAAGAAAATGACGACAGTTTTAAAAAATACTGGATTTTCAATCCATCAGTATGGTGATGTTTGCAGATGTCCATTTCCAAAAGTGAATGGTCGTTTTGAGTGGTATGGCGATACAAGCTGGATATTAACACAGTCAGATCTGCTCAATACGCATCTAAAACCTACACCCGATACTAAACCTACTTATAAATATTATTTTGCATGTATAACTCAAGAAGTGTGAACATCTGATAAAGTACTTTATGTAAATAACTTAAAAAATATACAATCAATGCATTAAAGAAAAAGGGTTTTCAAGAAGAAGTGTACAAGGTCTTGTTAATGATAAAACAATGAAAACAAAAAAGTGAGATAAACAAAGCACTGAATGGTAGCTACACAAACAGTAAGAAATGTAGAGAAATGAAAGACACGTTATGACTGACCGTTGAAGAATGGATTGAAAATTAATTTGAAAGACATTTCATTAAGTTCCAGCATTTTGAAAGACTATTATATGTGAATACCACATCTGCAGCAAATGTAATATAACTAATTGAATTTAATTTTTTTTCGAAGAACGAGGATTTTTCTTCTTTTTTGAGTCACCAAATTTATGAAAAACAACATCTGTTAAGAAACATACATCAAAGTGTTTTGACATCCACAGGCATGTTGACTCTCACTCAAGACAACAAATGAATGGCCAGGCTGTCGAATGAATTACTAAAGAGGACACCACATCCAAAATTCACCCGTTTGACAAATAAAAAGTAAATTGATGATGAATTCATTGCTATTCAATGCGAGACATAAAAATAAATGTTACGTAGACATTACCCTCAATCTTTTAGCACCTAAACAATAATTGATCATGAATTGCTGTCCCAGAGATTTTGCATAGAAGAGAATTTCATACATTTATACAATTCTTACATTGCATACCTGCCAGCAGATATTAATCATTTTATGAATTGAATTACTTAACAAAATATTGGAAGAAAATAGCGCAAGTATCATCCTTGCAACATGAGTGACTATCTAGTATATTCTCTGTTCATTCTAGATTCATTCTGTGTCAGTTAAACTCAGTTTTATTCTGAGAAAAGTCTGAGTAGCATTCATTCTAGTTTCATTTACTATCTGACTCCTATTTAATTCACTGTGAATGCATTCTATTTCCTTACTCAGACTATTATCGATGTGCATTCCAACATATTGTTTTCATTCTGAGGCTGAATAACTTATATAAAAAAAAAAATTAGGAAGAAAACAATACAAGTACCAATTACAAATATGGCAACAAGAGTAACTATGTTCAAGTATATTCTGTGTTCATTCTAGATTTATTCTCTGAGTCAGTTTAATAGTGTCATCCATTCTAATTTTGTAATGAGACGAGTATTTGATTCACTCAAACGCATTCTGCTTTCTTTCTTAAACAACTATTTCTTAAACATAAATGTGCAATTCATTACATTCTTGCATTCATTTTGAGGCTAGCAGCAACATCCCAACAGGATGTTATCATTGTTTCATTCAAAAAAGGATGCATTCTAAATACATTCTGAAAGTAACGCCAGTTACATTCAGGTATAAAATTCTGCTTTCACTGTGAGATTGGAATTTTTCTTTTCCTGCACTACATTTAAACACGTCAAATTTTGGAAGACGCTGTCCCAAATTGAAACGTAAGGATGTGCACCTACAATCCTGGACACAATTATTGGGATGCCTCCAGACCTGTTATGTCTTCCCCTCCACTCTTTATTCAATGTTGACAGATAATTAGAATATGCTTTTCTCTTCACACACAGTTTTCATTCCCCTTCAAAACCAACATTTAAACCTTGGAGCAGAGATTTGTCACAGATAGTTTTGTCCAGGATTTTAGCAAATGTCAATACCTTACATGAATTTTCTTCTACAAAATGACAGTGAAATTTACTTGAATCATTTTAGCAATTTATCATGAGTTGCTTTTTGCATTTGAATTTTACCAAAAAGTCTGAGTAATTATTTATCTTGTCTGAGCCATATTAAATGTTCTTTTTGCAGCTTTTTCAATTTGGTTACTTTCAAATTCTCACAACCCTTGACTTTTCCAAAATTTTTAGGTTTTCCTTTAATTTGTTCCTCTGAATATTTGACTTTTCCAAAAATTTTATTTTTCCTTTAATATGTTCCTCTGAATATTTGCAGGTTTCCCAATCTCAAAATGTTAGGGGATCATCATTTATACGATATTCCTGAGTGCAGCCTCTTCACTAAATATTTTTGTCAATCTCATCCTCTCACCCTCTGCCTGCCATATTTTTTTTTTTAAAACTCAACCAACATTAACTTTACGATGCATACATTATCAGTACCCGTCTTTACAATGTTTGAACCCGCTCAATCTGCTTCTTCGACTTCTAATATGAAATATCAAATCTGTTACTCCGCTTCTTTTTTGGATAGTATAAAAACAGGACAATTGCTATTAAAATGAGGATAAATGCTGAAACTGTTATGATGATTGATAAAAGTAACTTCTCAGAGGTCATGAAAGAGTCTCCCGTGCCGTCAGTCAATTGATCTTTATCGTTCCTCTCTGGAGTACCTGTTGGGTCAAAGGAGATGAAAGAAAGTTGTCAACAAATGTATATAATATGACACTTGAAGGAGCAATCAGAATTTGAGAGAAAATATTAATTTTTCATCCCAGGACCTTGTTACCCAGTCTGAACTGATAAATCCAGAATACAGAAACATTGACGAGGTCTTTCATGTTAGAATAGACCTTAACCTTGGGTAACTTACTATTAAATGAAAATTTTTGGATTATTTGTCAGGTAAAAAAATTCCACACAGATGCAAGACTAGACAACCCTCAACTATGCAATGACAATGTTTTAAATAGACTTTGATCAAAGATCATTTTTTGTTATTTTTTAAGTCAATGTACAAATGTGATGCAGATTTAAAGTTGTGAACAAATTGTAAAAACATCTATGAATGCCCCCTTAGAGGTAACATCATAAAGAGAGGCACTTGTCACCCTAAAATACATTTTTGCTGGGGGTTGGAGGGGACAAAAGTCACACTTGGTACAGCTCTTAGATTAAAATCAAATTTGAAAAGATGAAGAGTAGATCATACTTTTATCTCATCACATGCATTCCCAAATTAATTGACAGCATTTTAGTTGACTGTCATTATGATGTTTTGAATTCCTGACTATTACATCATGAGCATTCTGAAGTATTTTCTGGTGTATACAATACCCTTTCTCAAAGCACATCTTTTGAAAAAAAATTTAACGAGGCTTCACCTAAAGTTTGTGTAACTGTGATATTACATGTCATGCACAGAGACTGAGTGTACAGTTAAACTAAGGTTGTGCCTGTACAAGGAGTTATTTTAACTGTAGGTGGGGTGTGAAGGTGAAGTGGGCTAAAAGTAAATAGGATGGGAGATTCCAACTATTTGCAAAACTAAAACTTGGCCTTAAAATTATAGCTCCTGTTTGACCAATGAAAATTTGCCTTGAGATAGAATAATGCAAAGAACAATTGAAGGGTTAGTTAGTTAGTTAGACTGAGTTTAACGACCAAGTTTCTGACCTATTGGTTCAAGTCGAGCCGACCACCGCCTTTTTTTCCAGATGTGGCTCACTAGCTTGTTTCCCCTACTCCATTGCTCATGCAGCGCATCATGCACAACGGCAGTAGGTTCCATTTTTAGAGTCTTTTGGTATGACTCTACCTGAGAATTGAACCCAGGCCTCCCTCGTGAGAGACGGATGCTCCCGCCGTTAAACCAAACAAACACTCAATTGAAGGGATATGTTCAATTTATGTTCACTTTGTTCCCTTCAATTCAAAATGCAACATACTCATTGATGAAACGAAAGAAAAGTAAAGACTCATTAGACAGATTGTTCAATTTCCCAAAGAGAAAATTAAATTTGGGACAATGAACATGACTCACCATTTTCACAGTGTGGACCAGAAAAGCCATCTGCGCAGGAACATTTATAATGACCCCGTAAATTAATGCAGAGTCCATCATTTAGGCATGGGGAATTAATACACTCATCAACATCTGATGAAACAAAAGAAAAGTTAAGGCTCAAAATTTACAATTGCACATTTTCATCTAACTGTTAATTGGAAACTCTGTGAAGAAACAAAAGAGCCAGAAAAAATATAATAATATGTGGATGGGTGGGGGGAGGTTAAACTGTGCATTCCATTCTTGACCTTTTGGCATTTCTGTCTTTCTTACATTTTCCAGTGAGAGGGGGGGATTTTGTATGTGAGGGAGCACAAAGTCCTACTTTGACCCCTTCAGCTATGCCACTGCAAAGAATATGAACATATAACCAGGTACAAGGACCAAGGACAAATTGCTCTCAGCTTTAAAGATGTTCAAATGGCAAGAATAAAGATAAGAAAAGAAATTTGGGCAAATGAACTATGTATTCAGACATCTTGAGGAAGGGGTGGGATGAAATCCTCCCTCCCTTCAGGCTGTGCCAGGCTGAAATATCTGAAGCCCACATTTTCAATGAATAAGGAGGAACATTTGCTTGTTTAAAGCATCCTTAAATGCATGGCAATGCTAAATTATAGCTTTTGACAAGATTTATCTTGAAGACACACTTATGACAGTTTCCAAGGGTAATATCCATCTCTCATTCTAAAGTTTACAACCTTATACTGTGAAAATATTTTGGGAGAGGGGGACATGTTCCCCTGCCTCCCCCTTCCTAGGTTGTGGGTCTGGTTCAAAAATTGTGAAACTATAAAATAACAGCGATATGGCTAAACATCACAATGTACCAGGATAAATACTTTAAGTTTAAGTTAACTGAATTTAATATAGCACTCAGTATTTAATAAAGCATTCACTGGCTCTTCACAACCAGAACAAACACATGTAAAGAACAACACCACAAACTAACAAATGAAAGTTCAGTCAATTGAAAGTTCTAGTAAACAGATGTGTTTTATTAAGTTTAGACTTACCACTGTCACAGTTTATTCCTTCCCAACCTATCTCACAGTCGCATCTGTAAAAGTTACCATAGTCAGTGCATTCACCATGTTGACAGGGGTTGCTGGCACATAAAGATCCAGATCCAATTGCTAGGAAGAATGCAGATAAATATGATTTTAAGAGTCAAAAGCTACAGTACTGCTGAAAAGCACAATAATCAAAGCTAACCTTCACAACTATAAGCTTCATCTTTAGAAAAAGAAAATTTTACTAGTACAAAGTAAAATGTAGCAGAAAATGAAGAAGTTGAAATGCATAGAAACACTAAAAAACTAAAGTATCACTCCTGGAAAAGAAATCACCTTGAAATAATTTGACTTCACTTTAGACCAATAGTGAGTTAATTCCCAACCGAACCCCCACGCAAGAAAAAATGGAATTTTAACAAATACTCCTCATTTCTTGAAGAGCTACAGGTTTAGGAAAAGATAAACCAATGAAAAAAGCAAACACACAAAATCCTGCCATGAGTTACATGTGACTGCCCCTGATCTGGTCTCAATATGGCCTCAATATGCTAACAGTCTCAAAATATAAGCAAAGGATGTTCACAAAACAGGGTTTAAGCCTTCCTGTTCCTTGTATATTTCAGATAGATATGTCCCTCAACAATTGCATACACTTGATATATGGATTGAAGCAGTCTGTAGATGTAATGTTAAGTCAGACTACTTACACATGTCACAGTTAAGGCCAGTGAAACCATCAGCACACATACACAGGTATGAGTTACCATCTGGTAGACATGATCCTCCATTCAAACAAGGTGCACTTTCACAAGGAATGACTGGGGGAGGAAAAAAACAAAGTAATACGCTTATAGATCATAAGACACAATCTATGAACCCTGGAAAAGGTTGGTATGTTGGTTTGGAGCATTACACATTTTTGTACATTGATGAACCCCTACATCACTAGAATGAAATATGATGCACCTACGCTGCATCTATCAGGATTGCTCTGACACAACATTTCAGTGGAACACTTTGACAAACCTCCTGTCTGAGGGTTAGAGAGTGTCTCTAACAACTCAAAGTGATATTTGCACAATGATTTAACAAGTTACATTAATAATTTTTGCAAAAATGGAATATTTGAATGCTCATTCTCATATACAAGGGTATATATCTTTTATCAGCATGAGATAGCCTTGTCAGGTATTTATCAGGCATTTGAGCTGTTTTCAAGACATGGCAAGACAAGTATAAAGATCTTTCGTTTATTTTTAAGTGTTCAACGAGAGAATGAATAGTGCTGACTCCCCAATCCCCCTCCCCTTCTCTTCTCTACATGTATGGTACTCACCTGTTTCACAATTGACACCTGTAAATGTTGGCTGACAGACACAAGAGTAAGTGCTACCTGTAACTTTGCACTCTCCTCCATTCTGACATGGTGACATTGAGCAGGGTCCTACAAGATATAAATTTTTTGCAAAATCATTTCTTTCTGACTTACATTTTGTCCAGAGTTTTCTAATTACAACATCTCTCTCTCTTGCTCTTGGTCAGGTAACAACACAGTTGGGCCATTTTGTAATCAAATTTTAAATAATCATGTCCAAAACCATCCCTGCATCTAGGTTTCAGAGCCAAAAGGAGTAACCCCAGCTGGGTCTCATGTTTTTCCTCTTATTTCATTTTACAAGTGTCATTCATGATATTTAAGGACATGATTATTACGTATTCAAGGCGGACCAAGGCTTTAAGTGGTCTTAAATGCTCGTAAATTTTGCAACTAAGCAAGAAAAGACAGATATTGTCAATTTCTGAATTTCAAGAGTCATTTATAGAATAGGAATTTGTACTGCACTTATCAAAATTATGGTGATACAGCCATGAGGGAGTGGGGGATTTGGGTCCCCCTCCCCATGACCCAACCTTGAAATGCAAAAAACAGCTAAAGCAGGGTTTTTTTCTCTCTATCCTTACACTTTTCCCTCATGTCGAGCCCCAAAACCCTCTCATGACACCAACCCCCTCCCCGACACAATCCTGGCTTTGCGCCTGATGGTAACTATATTTGTCCCTAACAATTTATCTTTCTGTCATTGCCCCCTATAACACTATAAAGAGGCTATAAGAGCCACTTTTGTGAGAAAGAAAAAAGGACATAGCTCCCAAGTTGGCCAGTGTTCCACTTTCACACATGTCATTATCACTGTCCTTTTTTGTAGTGTAGCTAGCTGAGAAGCAGCTGATAACTGACGTGTGTGATGCCCTTTGCATGACTTTTGATATTTTGCCAGGCAGTGGACATGGCTGACCAATAATGACATCACACCAAAGCACCCTATAAGGGTGAACAGGTGAAAGAAGACCCTTTTTAAAAATACATGATGCTAGAAAAGAATACCCAAATTTAACCATCCCAAGTTCACCTTTAATAACCCAGAATCTATCAGTGGGCTTCCTGGACAGCTATGTTGAGATCAATAAAGTAATAACAGTTTGTTGCTGTATTGCAATGGGACATAGATGGTGGTCATAAACTTCAATCCTGTATAACAGCTCTTGAAAAAGGTATGGCTTGAAACCTGGGAAAGGGTTCTTTTCCCAGGTAAGTTTGGCTAAAACCTTTCACTGAATTCTGGCACCATGGTAAGAAAAAGAAAAAGAAATATGATTATTTTGTTTTGGCCTTTCGAACATACCAAGTTCACATCTTGCTCCTGAGAAACCGTCAGGACAGGAACAGTTGTAGCCGTTGATGAGGTCCTGACAGGTAGCATCATTCTGACAGGGTTGACTTAGACACTCATTGATATCTGTAATGTGAAATAATTCAATTTGTTATTATTATTATTACAACACTTATATGGTGCTCATTTTTTCAGGTGTTCAAACATTCAATGGTACCTTGCACAAATATATTCTTAAGTTAGGGGGTGGGTCTTCAGTTTTCATTTGAAAGAAAAGCAGTCTATGAAATTCTAAAGATCCAAAGGCAAATTATTCTGTTTTGTAGTAGATTAATTTATATTAAAATTAATTACTTTCATTTGTTTTACATGTTTACAATTCACATCAACAATTGAATTACATTAAGTAGGTTTACATATATGTATGAAAAAACATAACTGTTCATCAAAGCTGGTGACAATAAAATAATACAAAGAAAAACAAAAGCCAAAAAATTGAGAAAGAATACTGTGACATATCTGAATACAACAAATTAAGTTAAATTTAAATTGCTTCAAAGTGTTAACAGTGTATGAGCCAGATTTTTCAAATCCTTTTGAAAAGGCTGAAGAAAAATGCTGGATTTTAATTCCTGAGAAAGGTCTGCCCAAATGTTATGACAACAAGTGTTCTAGCACTATAGATTTCTAGGTGGCAACTGTGCCTTGCCAGTCTAAGGTGAAGAAACCTTTGTAATTCATTACCATCTTTCACCAACTCATAGCTACAACACAGGCAGGAGAGGAGTTGCCTATCAGCTAGTTTTGTAGAAAATATAGTTTGACAGTATGGTATGAAATGGTTTGGTATTGATGAAAGCCTTGTTTTGCACCAACTGATCAGAAGAATTTTGTGCCAGAACTGTCTGTTCTGCACATGAGAGTGCCTTATAAATGAAACAAACAGCATAATTGCCTCAGTCCAATTTGCTTTAATAAATCAAAATTGATAACATTAGCATCTCCCTTTCCATTAGACAGTATATTTTTCTAAAGTTTTGTTTTAGGGATTCAACATGTACTATACTTGAACAGCAGTATGAATATGGATGGATTTAACTCACTGATATCACAATAGGTTCCCTCAAATCCTGTGACACATTTACAGGAATACTGATCACCGGCACTTTCACAGGTAGCTCCATTTTTGCACTGAGATACTGCACACGGATCCCTAATATCTGAACAAGAAAGCAAAACACAGAATCTGATGGCTTGATTAAAAGTAAAGCATTACATTTCAACTCACTCAAATTGCATTAATAATCTCAGCAGAACTATAACACCATCATCCACAACAAGCTTAAATGCATTTAGAGTTTGAGTACTTGTTCGCCTTGTTTTAGAAGTTGGACACTTGAGAGCATCATCACTATATTCTGACATTACTACATTTTTTTCCCTTTTTTATGTATTTTAGTTTCGCTTTTACTTTGCAACGTCTCTTTCTTTCAAAATGCCAAGGTATCTTCTCTTGCCCTCTAGACACAACTATGTTCGAACAAGGCAAAAAAAAAAGGGAAAAAAAGGAACTAAACCAGAATGCAAAAATGCATTGAGGTTTCGATGATATATAAATTTTCCATTTCAAATAATGCCATCATGCACCATTATCTTCACAGTCAAGTGTTACACTAGCATGTTCAAAAAATAATTTTGTTATTCCAGATGACTTTTGACCTCCATTAAAGACATACATAGACAGACAAACATGCAGACAGAGAGAGACAGACAGCTATCTTGAAAGATCACATTTAAAAATGTTTCAGACTTTGATCCCCCAGCTGACCTTTGACCTCTGCCAAAAACAATGGGGACCATCTCCTGACTATAACGCATCCACATACCCAAATATGAAATCTATCCAAGCTTCCTATCTTGGGATATCATGTTAACAAGATTTTCAGACTTTGACCCCTGGTGACCCCAGATGACCTTTGACCTCTGCCAAAAACAAGATGAAACCATCCTCTGACCATAAGGCATCCATCCACATATACCAAATATGAAGTTTATCCAAGTTTCTTAGATTGAGATATGGTGTTAACAAGATTTTCAGACTTTGACCCTCTGTGACCCCAGATGACCTTTGACCTCCACCAAAAACAACAGGGACCATCTCCTGACTATAACGCATCCATATACCCAAATGTGAAATCTATCCACGCTTCCTATCTTGAGATATCGTGTTAACCAGATTTCCAGACTTGGACCCCCCACTGACCCCAGATGACCTTTGACCTATGCCAAAAACAAAAGCAACCATCTCCTGACCATAATGCATCCACATACCAATTATGAAATCTATCCAAGTTTCCTACCTTGAGATATAGCGTTAACGTTTTCAGACTTTGACCCCGAATGACCCCAGATGACCTTTCACCTCCACCCAAAAACAGAAGGGTTCTTCCTCTCAATATGGTGCATCTATGTACTAAGTTTAAAAACTGTCAGACATTTCTATCTTGAGATATTGTGTTAACAAGCAACGTGTCACAAACACACACACACCCACGCATACACACGAACGCCGTTATGATCCCATTGGTTTCTCTTATCATCGAAACCAAAAATAAAAAAGAAAGCATTCACCACTGCACAGCTTTCCCAGTTACTTGTTAGGATATTGCAGATAAACATCATATGTATAGGTATAGGTTCACAATGTACATAGGCTAGCCTAGGCCTATGTGTTATACCTAGGCTTAGGCAATGGCAAAAGTGCCAAGACATGCTGAAGAAAATTATATCGTAGAGAAAAACTTTAAGCCTTAAGCTCACAAAAGTATTGCACATTGTTGTATGAGGGACTATTACACACGCCTTGACAATATTTTAGATGTTCTTGGCCACATGGATTTTTATTGACCCTTTTCAGTACTCGATCCTGCTTTGTGAAAGGAATGTAGGCTACTGCTGACTAGCACAAACGTATGCAGAAAGTACTAACGTTAGCTCACTTGCTGAATCAAACCAAACATTTTGGGCTTAAATTTCTCAGTTAAGGGAGGCAGACACTTGGTGTTTTCAATTTTTCCAAAAGCCAAGAATTGACACTGTAGAACATCGTTAATTTATTTACCTTTTTCCCCTTTTATAATGGCGAACTTTTTTCCGAGATTCCATTGTCGAAATTTGCGAGATCCTTTAGCTAAGCTGTACACACTGAGAAAGCTGTGAATGTGCCGCGAGTAGTTGTTGTGATTGCGCTTAAAGTATGTGATCGATCATTGGTGTATGGAACAATCACAATTTCCACAAAAATTTCCTGTTGAAGTTCACTTTGTCTTTTCGGCAGGTGTCGAATGTGCACTTCTCCTTCGTTATTACGTAGTGCAAAATATTGAAGCAGTTGCCAAACACGTCCGCCAAGCAAGCTATATTTCAGCATGCATCTGCTCAAATCTTATGCCATCCACATGTGTTCAAACTGCTAATTTTAGCTTTAGGCTTAGTGCATGAGAATTTTGGGCCGGGCGGCCAATGTTTTTGTTTTTGTGCCAGGGGGGGGGGGGGGGAGGGGAACTCTTCAGATTTTATCCTGGTTGTGCACCTGTGGTCAAAAACAGCTAGTGGAGAACACTGTTACCTAAAAATGACATTCATTCCAAGTTTCCTATCTCAAGATGTCGTAATAATTAGGTTTTCGGACTTGACCACTGGTGACCCCAAATGTACTTTGACCCCACCAAAAAAGTTATATGGTTCGTCCCTTGACAATATTGCATCTACATACCAAGTATGACATTCATCTAAGTTTTCTATCTCAAGAAATAGTGATAACGATGTTTTCGGATTTTGACCCCTGGCGACCCCACATGACCTTTGACCCCCACCAAAAACAGTAGGTTTATTCTCTTGATAATAATGCATCTAGATACTACGTATGACATTCATCCAAGCTTTCTACCTCAAGATATCGCGTTTACAAGGTTTTCGGGGTCTGACCCCTGGTGACCCCATACGACCTTTGACCCCCAACAAAAACAATAGGGTTCTTCCTCCCACTGTGGAGCATCTATGTACCAAGTATGGCATTCATCCAAGTTTCCAATCTCAAGATATCGTGTTAACGAGGTTTTCGGGTCTGACCCCTATTGACCCCAAATGACCTTTGACCCCCACCAAAAACAATAGGGTTCTTCCTCTGACAATAACGCACCTACATACCAAGTATGACATTCATCCAAGATTTCTACCTCAAGATATCATGTTAACAAGGTTTTCAGAGTTTGACCCCTGGTGACCCCATATGACCTTTGACCCCCACCAAAAACAATAGGGTTCTTCCTCTCACTATGGGGCATCCATGTACCAAGTTTGAAAACATTCACACCTTCCCTTCTTGAGATATCGTGTTAACAAGCAAAGTGTCACAAACACACACACACACATACATCCACACACACACACACACACACACACGCACATACACACATACATACACACACACGCCATCATGAATGCATAGGTTTCTCTTTCATCGAAACCAAAAAACCAGTAAAGCAGGGGTTCTTTTTTTTTCTACAAGGTCCTTTTAAATTTTCTGACTTTTTGTCAAGGGACAATATGCAAGTGTGATCAGAAAGCTTCCCATGCTTATATCAGCTTCTCCCCTTTCTCAATAAAGTTGGGTTCACAAATAGTAGAGGCCATAACTGTGGACTGCATGAAACATAAACAGCTGCCTTACTCTCCTCTTGAAAATAATGATAACAAAACTGCGTTTTTTTAAATTTTTTTTTTGTGGCCTAACCATAATTTTGACACAAAATTAATACCACAAACATATGCTTTAAAAGACCTACTTTCACTGCACTCAATACGAGACAAACAACAGTTAAGCTTATTTTGAACTCACAATAGCTTAAAGGGAATGCAAGCAGTAGGCCAAAATTTATTTACAAATGCTAGCTACATTTTGTCAATTTCATCTTGTTCCCCTAAGAAAAATAAAATGTTGTTGATGATACAAATTTACTTCACACTGCCAGTAAACTCAGAAGCAATTGTGTATAAATTGAACAATTAAGAGAAAAATATTTTCAGATGACTAAAAGAGTCTCACGATTCATGAATTAGGATACCAGGTAACCATGAATTCAAATTGGGGAACTCCCATCAAGTCTGGCTTGCTTTCATTTGTAACTAATGTCTAACTGTAATGTCTAACTAATGTGATCCACTCAATGTAATAAAAGGTCCACTTAATGAGTCTTCCACTCAATATACTAGGTGTGATCCACTCAATATACTAGGTGTGATCCACTCAATATCTACTCAAGACATTATGTGATCCATGCAAAACAATACATGATCCACTAAGTAAAATATGTGATCCACTCAGTACGATGGGATCCACCCAACAAAATATGTAATCCACTCACAGTGTTCACAAAATTGTCCATAGTAACCTTCAGGACAAGTACACGCATAGCCAGTGACTGAGGTGTCCGTCACTGTACAGGTGGCACTGTTAGCACACTGATGGAAATCACAAGGACTGGATCCTGAAAGAATAAGAACATTTGGGATAAGCTAGTCCTGCCTGCAATGACTTAGTGACTAAAACCAATCATTTCTTCAATCATTTGTGATCAAAAAGGGAAGAAGCAATGGTCTTCTTGTTTCATTATGTCTCCAAACACAGAGCAGATCATGTTATCTGTCAACTTGATCCCAAATTATATGAAAAAAATTAATGTTGTCATCTTGAGCTTGTTTTTCTCAAAAATGGTCCATCAGATACTGCTTCCATTAAAAAACCTGTCCATCAATATTTTTAACTCAGGATTCCCAACTTTTGGAATACTTCTACTTGAGTATGCCTCAATCTTTTATCATAGAATATTTAAAATGCCAGGCCAGGGGGCTGTTCCACAAAGAGTTACGCACAATCTTAAGTTTGATTCATCATACTTAAGCCAACTGTAAATCATACTTAAGATCTTGCGTAACTCTTTGTGGAACGGGCCCCAGGACTTCTCAGTAAAATTTCAGGCCCTTTGAATATGGGCCATTTTATTTGATTTTTAGGAATGGTCCTAAGCCAAAAATGGCCAACACTAAGGCCCTGACACATGATTTAACTCCCTTGGTTATCAAGGAAGACACTTGCAGAGAAAAAAGAATAATTGAGACAACTATACATGAGCATTTTTGTAAACCCTGGTTTCCCAGTCTCAGATATACAAGAAGTCCCCATAGATGCTTGGGAAAAAGTATGTGCATCAACAGCATAGAGCTGACTTATGCACTAATATCTTGTTAAGCATAGAAGACCACTAAAGTGCACCACTGACCAAGGGTGAAATTGTAAATTAAAAACTGCAATTTGCCTGACCCAATAGACCAAACATGACCTTTATAACTTGCATACATTATCAAAAATGATTACAGTCTCTAGTTAAACACAGAGCGTCTCCTGGTTTCACCACAAAAAGCCCAGGGTACCAGGAGACACTCTTAGCTATGTGGATATTTGTATCGGGTATATTTTCAGCAGCACAGGCTTAAAGGCCTAATTCTCTCACCCCAGACTACAATTTTTGTAGTAGTCCACAGGAATTCTCAATTGGCACACTCTTTGATTGACAGCAAGTTCAAAAAAATGCAGAAGTTCACATTACACAACATGTACTGTACTTTATAGAGTGTTCTGAATACACATTTGGGGTGTTGCATACTCACCCTAAGGCAATAAACTGAAACTGTGTTTGGATGAGGATGAATTTTAGACAGTTGTTTTTCCTAAAAGTCCCCTGGACTCTCTGGCGAAGAGCCAAGGGGCAAAAACCAAACATTTACTCCCGGAGGAGTTCTGCTCCCTTAAGGAGCTAAACGTCCCAAATGGACAAGCACACCCTCTAAAGGGCAAACCGTATGTGGTCCTACTCTAGACTGGCTGAATGGAACAGAAGCCACACACCCTGGATGCAGTTTAACGTCAAGCGACCCTCCGGCAAAGGGCGGTTCGATGAAACCAAAAATTTTAGACAGTTGTGGGAGAGGCTAAGTAGGTAGGTAGGTTAGGAGAATTGTGATTGTTTGGGTTAGAGGATTATGCTTTAAATACTTTTACTGGACTCTTGTGAGACCCTCCATATTTTAGCCCCTCAGACACTTGAAAAATAGGTCAGGTTCCCAGCATTCTTGAGTTTGCAACACAATGAAAACACTGATAAATAAATAACAAAGACCTATCAATAATGAAAAAGAAATATTCTCATACCTTCAGGAGTAGCCAGCTGACATCTTTCCCCAGCCCATCCTTTAGCACAGTAACATTTTACAGATTCACTGGATATTTCTTGACAAATAGAACCATGGAGGCAAGGTGCTCCACTGCAACCAACTACATCAGAGAAGAGAGATCATACAAACATAATACTCTGAATAGCATGACCCAAATTCTGAGTTTATTGTTTTACCAGGCTTAAAGGCAATATAATACAAGGAATAATTTATCTGCAAAAGATGAGCAAATTGTTACACAAGTACAAAATTGTGTTCCAGAGTCTGCATATACAGGTTTTAATGATTTTCTCTCAGAGAAGTTGGAAACCTAAAAACTACTCTGCAAAATTTGAAATGTTAATTATTCCCAGTAAAAACATTCTGAACAAAATCGTTCCATAAGTATTCTTTAGTAACATGACTTGACAGGCGCGCAGCGAGGATTGTGACATGGGGGTAGGGTTGGGGCATGGTATGAGGGAAAAGTCTAAGGATAGAGAGAAAAAAAAGCTATTTTAGGTGTTTTTTTGCATTGCAAGGTTGGGTCATGGGGGTTTCTAACTAACCCCCCTCCTAGTGGCGATGCCACTGTGACCCAACCTATCTCCAACGAAGAGCATTGGTGTTCATGAAACTGCATTACAGGTATGAGACTCTAGTCTAAAAGGAAGTGCCATGAAGGGTATGCTTTTTGTTTCATTGCTGCCAAGCTTTTGCATAAGAATATGAACATTATTCATTTTGAATTTTTTATGAAGATTAGTTTTTCTCATTTCTACATGTTTATCATGTTTTTGTGTGTAGTAAATTTTGTCCAATATGCAGTAAATTGCAAACATTAAGAACTTTCCTACTTGAAAATAAGAACACTTTGAAAAGATGTCCAGGAGGTCGGGTGTAATATAAATTCTACTCATGAGGAACATTTCTTTGTTGTAAAAAAACCACTTCCACTTCTAGAATTACACTTAATACCTGGACTGCAAGGAACTTTTGTCCTGTTGGGTATACGACAGATGAACTTTCAGTATACAGTTAAAAAAAATTTATTTGTGGTTATCTCAGGACTCTCAGGACTTCCAAGACCATGCTCAAATCAGGAAAGAGATAAGCATTTCAAATGGTTTCAAAATTAGAATCTAAATATTTAAGCAGAGGAGTTCCTAATGTATTCCTTTCTTTAATACAATAAAAGTTTTCATTCTCCCACAAAGCTGATGCTCTACTTTAAATCTTAAGAATCTGATCACAAATTTGTACAAACCTGCCAGTAAGCTATCCAATACTTCAATGGAAAATCCAGTAAATGCCCTTCTGGTATCTGCAGTGAAAGTGATCCAAACTAGGTTGCTGGAAGAATCAAAGTTAGCTGGGATAACATTCCCTGAGGCTCTAACAACCAGGGAGCTAGCATCTTCGGGATCATTCCCGTTCCCTGCTTCAACAAAGTCAAAGTTTTCTTCCGTGTCAAAGACTCTGAAAATAATCCTCATAGTGTGCTCCATAGGGGCTGTAATAACCCATCGGCAGGAAGCATCATCGGGGTACAGGTGGGGGAAATTTGGTGAACTAATGATGATGGAACCAGTCTCTGGTAGATCCAATTCAAGTTGACATCCTGCTTCTGTTACCCAAAGAAAAGGAAAAAAATCAGCTATTTGCCATAATTGCCCTCCAAATTATTTAGGTATATGCCAGAAACATTATCCTAAAGCACGTAACCAAAGAGTTACAATTACGCTTGCTGTAGTTGCATTGGGACAGTGCTGCAGTTGCATTGGGACAGTGCTGCAGTTGCATAGGGACAGTGCTGCAGTTGCATTGGGACAGTTTTGTAGTTGCATTGGGACAGTTTTGTAGTTGCAGTGGGACAGTGCTTCAGTTGCAGTGGGACAGTGCTGCAGTTGCATAGGGACAGTGCTGCACAGTTGCTTTGGGACAGTGTTGCACAGTTGCATTGGGACAGTGCTGCAGTTGCACTGGGAAAGTGCTGCAGTTGCATTGGGACAGTTTTGTAGTTGCAGTGGGACAGTGCTTCAGTTGCAGTGGGACAGTGCTGCAGTTGCATAGGGACAGTGCTGCACAGTTGCTTTGGGACAGTGTTGCACAGTTGCATTGGGACAGTGCTGCAGTTGCATTGGGACAGTATCTGTAGTTGCACTGGGACAGAGCTGCAGTTGCTTTGGGACAGTGCTGCAGTTGCATTGGAACAGTGCATGTCCCTTTATCTATGAAGCGCCATCATTGGCATTTTTGTCACATTTTAGTTTTGCAAGTTGGAAACAATAGGGCTAAAATTACACCAACGGAAGAAGACATGACAGAATGTGGCCATACAATGTGGCCATACGTTAATAGATAATCTCGAAAGATGTTCCTTTTTTGTATGTGTGTGTTATGTCAAGTCTGCTGGTATGTAGCAGGTTGAAGAGGTAAAAATATACAGGGCCACTACACAGCTGCCCACTTTATGCCTACGATTGTCAGAGTTTGGGCTCTTAAACTTGAAAGCATGAATGCTTTAATCATGATAAAACCCATTTTAGCTTAGTATCTCTCTAGGCAGATATCATTTGATGGCACTTAACTTAAAAGCATACATGCACGTGAATTTGCTAACTCAACATTTTGTTATGGTTTTTGCAATATATAGTGACAGCATTTTCTCTTACCTGTTTCACAAAGAGGTCCGGTGTAATCTGTAGGACACTCACAGACAAAGTGGCCCACCATGTTGATGCAGTGGCCATTATTTAAGCAAGGATTATTCAGACACTCATTTACATCTGAAATTAGAGCATGAAGTTTTTAAGTCTGCATCATGAGGCATAAATATCAACATGTAACAACATAAAAGGATATTAAACAACATCCAAAAACAACATATAGCAATGCAAGAATAAGACCACAAAATGCAAGGGGGTTAATAATCTCATATCAACAGAAGACATGGTTTGGGGGACTACATGTACATTTTTGCCTCCAAGATAGTTTCCAGTTTTCATCAACTTCACATATTTCTACACATTTAGTATCTCTGAAAGAATTTACCCCCCCCCCCCTTTTGAGATCAATTTCCCTCCCTTCAATACCATGTCTTGCTATGGGCCTGTTTGCAATAAAAAAAAAGTAATACCTTCAGTGCAGTCCGGCCCTGTCCATGCAGCAGTACAGATACATGTGTACATTCCTGGGCCGTCGATACAGGTACCACCACCGTCACATGGAGAGGATGCACATTCATTGATATCTATTTGGGATACAAAAATCATGTTGTCAATAAAGATGGGGTGCTTGAATGAATTGCTTCATTTCTCTTGGGTAAAAAATAAGTTAGATGGGATTTTAGGGAATGTGTCATATAGTGTCAGCTAGATAAGAAGTTAAAATGCCATCCAAATTAAGTTTCAAATACAGCTCGAATGTGGTTTAAGTCCTCCCCTTCAATCGTCTTATGGGCTGTAAGCAAGAAATACAATCGGCATATTCTACAATCCCAAGCGCACAGGTAAAGGGAAATATGAGCTCCTGTTTCTAAAATCATAATATGCTTTCTATGATCACAAACAACAGTACCTTCTCTTGTTTGGGTCAAATGATTCAATTTGTGGCAAATACTGCACATCCGTAGATCACTGACAGTATGTCTTACCAACTTTTAAAATCCAGATCACATAGCATACAAATGTTTTCTTCAACAAGGTAAGGTGACTTTCCCCTTCACTCATAAAAAATTAAAGCTACATTTGAATAAATGCTTTTCATATATAGACTTCTGCTACCACCTATTCTTTTACACAAATACATACGGTTGCAGCAGTGGGATTATAAATCATCTCACCATGTTCACAGAAAGAGCCTTCATATCCTGATGGACACTGGCAGCTGAATTCACCATTGTCATCCATGAGGCAAGTTCCCTGGTTCTGACATGCTACTCTTCGACAATCATGTGCTGTTTCCAGGCAAAATTAAACAAAAATATAGTTAATATAGTTTAAAAATATAGTTAATAGTGCCTACTTAATCTAGTGCAAGAAACATGATTTAAAGTACAAAACTGGCACTATTTGGGCATTTTCAAAGAAATAAAAGTAAGCCGTTCCATTTGGAAAACTTAAAATTATTCTGTACAAGAAAAAGTCTCCAACAGCACTTTTAATAATACCCAGCCAAAATAAAATTTCAGTTATGACAGAAGTCAGGACTATCAGAAATGCAGACATTTATAAGAGAGTCACTGATAACTGGAATGCTTCAATATTTCTACATCAAACATGCATATCCTAAACTAAGGCTAAAATGACTGTAAATCTAATTATGTCATATTTTTAGGTTCAATATTCCTATTTACTATCATACAGGGCTTGCAGTTTACTTTATGCTCAGCTATGTGAAAAGAAAAGTTAATGGAAAGCTTCAAAGGGATACCTTTTTATTTGTTTGTTGTTTTTTGTTCATTTTGCAATAATTCATGTTAATGTAATGTGGAAGTTGACAGTTTTTGGCATTTCTCATTCAAAACTATGAACACATACCACAACAACAGTACTGAATTAATCCTTAACTTTTCAACACTACAAATGCAACAGTGAAGGAAAAACAAAAAAAAAAGGAAAGTTCTCTTACACTCCCTTAAATGGCATGACTGATGAAGACTACCACAATTACACATTATTTTCACCTTATCGTTGCCATCGTAACGTTCGCCATTTTACGTTTTTTTCAATGGAAATGGTCAAGTGTTCATGCATGACATGTGGTATAGATAAGTGAGTGTTAAATGTTAAACATAAGATTGTGACTTGGTGATATAGGTGTGCTACACTAGAAGGTTATATACGTTACAATTAAATCCTTTTAGCAGGCCTTGAATTCTGAGGCTTGCGAGTGCCATCGAATACCATCGCTCACCTCAAATCACTGTGAGGCGTGGGAACTTTTAAATGCCTAGATAAAGAATGGGTGCTCACAAAATGTATTTAAGTTTAACAAAACAGCACACCAACAACATTGCTAATTTCCTGAGGAGTGTGATTTGTAACACACCTGGAAAATCTGAAACTCAAGGCCTGTTTTAGTGCAACATGTCACATAAATAACATCTTTACAAGACAAAAATTTGGTGCATTCCGAAAATTAACAGGTAGGTAGAATATCCATCTTTCTAGTACCAGCGATATTTTCTACTGCCAATTTTCTGACTGGTTTTTCTAATGTCTTTGACAACATTTCTTTTAGCAATCTTCTCATTTTAGAGAGTTCCAATTCTTCAATTTAATTACTTCTATAATCTCCTTCTTGTGCAGATACGAACCTCATTTATTTCTCAAAGTCATATCCTGGTTCACATACAAGGACAAGGAGTTTTATAAGAACACTCTTGGTGCATGTTGTGTAATGTGAGCTACTTTGCACCTTTTGAATTAGACCAAAACCAAAGAGTAGCCACTAATGATGAATTTTGCTATCCCCAACCAGAAATATATTTGACTTGAGAAGAATTTGTCTTTAAGCAAATTTTACCTCTCAGGGTGACTGACTGGGTGGGTTTTTTTAATTGGATTAGAAAATCAGGGAAACAAGTACTCTAACATCATTGTGGATTATAGACATCATGCTGGAGCTCTAAATATGGTGGGTTTCACAGCACAAAATATGACAAGTAAAATAATATTCCTCTAAGGACATTAAAATACCACCCCCCCCCCCCAATTCTTAGAGATCCACCCTTCAAAAAACCAGTAGTTTTGTGCACGATGGAACTAACTTCAATAATATTGTAATATCTCAGACAAATCCACTTTATAGAAAAAAAATTAAAAAAATGTCATGCTTTAAAATATTAAAATTAAGTTTACCAAAAAATCTCAGGCTTCTGGGCTGTAAATTCATTTCTAGAAGGAAAAGGTTATGGTGTGGAACAAAAGAAGGTGTTGGTTAAATATTAAATTCAACAAATGTGCAATAGGAAAACGGTGAAATGGCAAACGTGACTTGACAGCAAATGGGTTAGAAGGGTAAATAAATTTATAGATGGAAAGCAGAATGGATGAATATGTGGCAATACAAGCAGGTTTGAGATGAATACATGTAAGCAGATGTATACTTATGATATTTCAACCTGAATGTTGGAAAAATTAAATAAATGTGATAAGAGTGAGAAAAACGATGAATAAAATGGGGATATACTTGTAAGGTTATGAATTTACCAATATCTTCTGTTCCCTTCTTTATAAAAAATATTACCATATCAAACTTCAGGGTCTAAAGTTATTGGGGTTCAGATGTTCCCAAGGTGTGAGGTTCACCATTTTCATATAATTTAAAAGGTTGATGATGTTTTTAGTTAGGAACTGGAATATTGAACCCTGGGAAAAATGAACCCTTGGAACACTGGCAAAGTCCCCCAACATATATGCAAATTTTCATCAAAATTGAGCAAATTGTCTTTTTCCCAAATTTTAGGACTTCCTTTACTTGAACAGTTTGTCAACGTATCATCGTTTCACCATGAGTCAGTCAATATGCGTTGTACATTGTGTACATGCCATACGTTTTGTTTGCAGTGTCCGACTCAAGATACTGACCGACTCAAGATACAGTCACTATACATACTGAATTATAATAGAACTTTGAAAGATAAAGGTAAGTACATGAACATTAAACATGCCTCTAATTATAAAAATTTAGACTGCAAGTTTTGTGGTCATGGTTCGTTAGTGTGTTGAAATTCACAACAATGGAATTAATGGTATCTTCTAGAATGGACTTTACATGAACTGGAAGATACCAATATCACAAGGTGAGTAAAAAAGCTTTAATCAGTATCCAGCAACAGACCCCTTTCTTCACACAATGGTCCAGTCCAGCCTTGGACACAGTCACACGTAAAGTTATTAAACAGATCAATGCATGTTCCGCCATTCATACAAGGGCTGCTAATGCATTCATCAACATCTGAAAAGGAAAGAAAAAATTCAAAGCACTCTCTGTAAAAGAACTCTCTTTATGTACAGGCTTCTGCAATTTTTTTTTTTTTACCTGTCCATCAGACTGGGTATCTTCAATACTACTTGCTCACATCAATATCCACTTGTCCAGTTTGAATTTGCCAATAAGCTTCTGACAGTTGGTTTAGTAGATCAATTTTTAACCTTCTGGTTTTAATATACTGGAAAAGTGGCCATGACCATTTTTTCAGTTTTGGGACACTAGCTAGTTTCCCCTACTCCATTGCTCATGCCAAGCGTCATGTACAATGGCTGTAGGTTCAATTTTTAAAGCCTTTGGTATGACTCAAAAAGGAAATTGCACCCAAGCCTTCCCAAGTGAGAGGTGGATGCTCTAAAACTGCTAAGAAGGGGAAGTTGCTAGCCACGCCACCTTTGAAACCTAACAGTGCGCTCCCCCAAGTGAATTTTGCTTTGCCCAGACCATCAGGGACCAAATTACACAGTTAGGGTAGGTAACAAGTACCCAAAACTTTTAGTTCAGTTTGATTACTGCCACATAAAGTGGAAATTCATTTTGTTCTGAAAGGGAAATGTTTCAATGAAGTCAACTAGAATATAAATGGTAGTTCATCAAAATGCAGTCACCCAAACTTGAAACAAAGAACACCTGTCACATTCATGAATAACCTTGTTTCATCCTGTGCCAATATTTCTTTTCACCAATTTGTTTTTAGTTCATGCGAAATAATTACTCATTCTACTTTACAGAGCTTGCCAATTATCCTAACCAACTTTTAGACAGCTGCCTATTGTTTACACTCCTAAAATAATCAAATCCAGGTGCTAAGTCTAAACCAGTGATTTAGACAGGCTGCATATGTGTGACAATTGTAGCAAAAATATATCTTTTCAGCAATTTCTACATGGGTAACTATTTCAAAGATACCACCTTAATGCAATTTGCAAGGAATAAGTCTTTCCAAATTGTTCTTCTCACACAAGTTGCAAGGTGTCAAATGCTATTTAGGTACCTCTAAAATTGAAAGCTTTACCAGGACTTTTCCGTGGTTACACTTCAGAATGTACCATTGGCAGGCACGAAGCCAGGGGGGGGGAGGTTGGCGAGATTTGGGGACTGTAACCCCCCAATGACCTTAAGTTGTACAACCAGCCAAAATAAAAGGGAAGGGAGCAGTAGACACTTTTACCCTATGACTGAGGCACAAATACTGCATCTTTGCCAATCTTGAGACCTTGCAAACCAAAGGGGAGGGGACATCCCTCCCCTTACACCTCTCTCCCATGTCACTCTCAAAACCTCTCATGACAAAATCCTGGCTATATGCAATGAAGAGTTGACCTGGCTTAATCACTGATCTAAAATAAGTTTATTATGGTCACTGGTTGGGAAAACAGGACAGAGGACCACAACTGGTAAAGGGCCAATGGCTGGCCCACTTAAACCAGTTGGTTAGAAGCCAAGCCGTACATGTTAACCTCATCAAATTAATTAACTCAGTACTCAGTACTCACCTTCTTCACAATGGGTTCCTTCCCATCCACTGATACAATTACATGTATACCCTTCAATCAAATCCAAGCATGTACCATTATTCTGACAGGGATTACTTGTGCATGGAAGGACAGCTGTTGGGTGCAAAATGGATACATTTAAATTTTTTAAAATTGACAACTGAATTTGAATGGTGTAAATAAATTATCAGATTAACTTTAACAGTAAAAGACTTAAAACCTGCAAATATAATGAAGGGAATACCTTCAATTTCTTTGACTTTACTTCTTAATCAACATCAAACATAGCTATATGAGAGGGAAGGGGTGGAGGGGATTTTGAACAAACTAAAAATTGTAGCAAAATTGGAATTCAGATAGACATTTCTGAAATTATGGAAAAATCTGAAGAACTTTGACCAAACATTGAGTGCTAATTCAAACAATGCAGAATACCAAAGTTTATATTACACAGCATGAACTGTATGGAGAGTGTTTGATTATACACATTGAGCTTTCCTATACTCACCCTGAAACAACTTAAACTGAGATTGTGTCTGGATGAGGATGAATTCCAGACAATTGTGGGAAGGGCTTATTAATGGAAGACGTTGGGAGAATTGGTACTGTTTGGGGTGGGAAAATTGGGCCTTTAAGGCTTCCATCAATTTACAGCCTATCATGTTGTAGTATATTTCATCTAATTGATGTAGTTTCTGACAGAATGAAAAGAATATCAAATATACCTTCACTACAGGTTGGTCCTGCCCAGCCTGGCACACAGAAACATTGGAACCCAGAAAACTCATCTTCAATACATGTAGCCCCATTCTCACATGGACTACTCAAACATGCATCAAGGTCTGCAATATGAAATAAAAGAAAAACAATATAATAATGATAATGATAATAATAATGCTACTATTTTTAGGTTACAAATGTCCATGGAACAATGTGCATGCAGTCCTATGCCCGATACTGAATTCTCTAGGAAAAATCAATGAGCGACAGTCATTTGATGTAAACAATACTGAGTCAAACACTGCAGTGCTAGATAATGGCACTTTGACCCTGTCCCCCTGCAGGTCACACCAGCTTGTCTCTTATCAGATGTTGTTCTCAATATGTGCATGATGCTCTGCATAAGCAATAGAGTTGGGAAAACAAGCCAGTGAGCCACAACTAGATAAAAGGCCTTGGCCGGCTTCTTTGGCCATTAGGTTGGAAACTGGGCCGTAAAACCCTATCAAACTATCTAACTAACAAACTACTTTAAAGGTCTCTAGCTAGGATGAACATATTACACTGAACTGAAATGAACTGTGCTTTAATGTCAAAATTCCCTCATGTGTAATACCATTGTTTCTGTACCTTAATCTTATATTTAGAAACCAAGTTAGAAGGCAACAGGTCCTGTTTTTAGTCTGATACCACCTGACTGGGATCTGAACCCCCAGTCTCTCTGTTGAAAGGCCTATCATGTACTAACCACTAGGAAATACAGGCAGTATTAAAAGTCATTGAACCCGCCATTCTTTATCTCTGCCTTATACCTAATTTTTACATTACCGTCTTTGAAAACACTCTGACCACATTTCATAAACATGGTAAATTACTTAGGGGAGAGTCATTTTTCTAACCGGCCAGTATGGGCAGGTGGGCAAAGAAAATACATAAGCCACTAGGCTATAACCACCAGTTGAGTAAATGACTCTGCCCTTAGAAAAACATTCAGCAGATTATGAGAAAGTAAACTGTGACAATTTTATAATTATAAGTTCCCATTTGAGAGAAAATTGGGGTAGTGAAAAGGTCACTTCAAAGGTATTATAGGCTCAACTTACCAATTCCACAGTTTCTCCCTAAAAATCCATCCGGACACTGGCAAGTATAACCATTGATTTGTTCGATACAAGTACCACCGTTTGCACAAGGTTCACTCAGGCATTCTAATGTTTCTGTATGAGGATTGAAGTAAGTAAAGTATTCAATTAAAAAATATCTTGTTTCACAAGAACAAAAATAGCAAAAGAAGAGTAAATAGCAAACTGGAGGGAAGCGGGCACAATTGGACCAGCATGAGGAGACTAAATTCAGGAAAAATCTTCCCTAATATTTCATCACAAAAAAACATGTCAATTGGATAATTCATCATAGGAGGAATGAGTAATTCAACACATATTGAAGTGGCTACTGCTTGTTCTAAACTTTGTACATGCAGTAAGTGAATTTGAGACTAGATGCAACATGCACATTTAATAATCATAAATGACACATTTTTCTACCACAATCACATATTAAATCTACAAAACTTAATGGTTTTTCCGAGTATGTGAGCCATGATACTTACCTCCCATTTACATATGTGTTTCCCCCATTTGAATATATATGTACATACAAGGTAAGGAGAAGTGAAATAGACTTGAAGGTCATTAAGGCCATGAAAATGTGACGAATGTGCCACGTTTTTCACATTTTTCCTTTTGGCACTTTTGCATAGGAAACCACCCTTACTTGAAAACCAGTAAAAAATTTCTAAATCTCACCTAATTCACAGAAGGGCCCGTAGTAACCATCTGTACAGCGGCATTCAATACCATTGACCCCATCGATACATTCTGAGCTGTGTTGACAGGGGTTGGAGCGTGAACAACTAGATCCATCATCACCTGTAAGGGATTGCATTAATGAAACAAGTTGGCTACAAATGGACCAATTTGGAAATGTCTGTGTACAGTGCATTATGGGAAAAAACACTTTTTAGGTAAACATGTATCCTACATACATCCATAAGTAGGCAGAAGGGTACACTTGATTCTGTTGACCTAGCTGGATGTGCTAAATTCTGAAATTTGTCTATTGACATGAAACAAACTTAATACTTATAGTTTTTACTGAACTAACTGGTGATTATAAACACACATCCTTTCTTTTTTCCATTTACATAAATATTTGTTTCATTGGGTAAACTTTTGAAAGTGACATTTCACATAAAAGTCTTCCTCATAAAAAAAAAATAAAATTCATGTTCATTAATAGTAAAGCAACACACTTGAACGGAATTTGCTGAACCCAAAAATTCATTGACTTCAAAATATGCAGAAAAATTTTCTTTCAGGAGATGAAAACTTCATTTTTATAGCACACAGCATTGGAAGATACTTTTTAAGTAATGGAATTTTTTCTTGAGATAGAGGGCACTCTTGGAAATCTGTGGTGTCCTCACAGCACCTTAATATTGCATTTGAATTATTTATACATTACAGCCATATGTTCGAACACATTGAATACCTTTACGTACAATTACGTCACCACACATAACAATTTAAATAGGGTTGATGCAACAGAGAGGTTTTAGAACATAATTGATTTGTCAGATTTAAAGGGTGTCAGAAAACATCAGGGTGTTGAAATATTGAGCTGTAGCAATTTTTCTACCTACATTAAGCCTCACTTACGATAATAATTGCAAAGAATTGCTCAATACATTTCTGACATTTAACTGGTTCCAACTTGTGTTTTAAAAGTAACAAAACATTTTGGTTTCTCTATAAGGACACATTAAAATCAAGCAATAAGAAGATGAATTCTACAGAGAGCAAAGTGAATGAATATATTTCACTTTATCAGATATACTACTCCACATCTGGCTGTCCTAGATTTGACAAATCCAATGTGATAGTAAAAGTTGTAAAACTTTGAATGGAGGTGACAGTGATATAAAGCAAGTGAAACATTGCTATGGATGAGATGAAGGGATAGAAGCTCACTTGAGTGCACTGGATGAGATGAAGAGGAGGGGGTTGGGGGAAAGAACAAGAGGGGGGAGGTTGGGGGGAAAAGAAGAAAATGTGCTTACAAGGGATGAGACATGGGGAACAGAGAGGAACATAATTACACTGGATAATATAGATGAACCTGATCAGCGCTTTTTTTTAGTAACTGTAGGCAGCCATTAGTGGGGTCCATCAGACTTAAATCATCTTCATTTATCATCTAAATGAATTTCAAAGCCTCACATTCAGTGAAATTGAGGAAATCAAGATACAATTTAGTGTACAGCCATCCACGATACAGGTAAGCAGGAAATTGAAAGATTAAAAGGTGATAGACCCCAGTTATGGCAGACAGAAATCAGACCATCACTTGCTGTCCAGATTCATCTATAGGGGGGCAGAAGAATGTGTGAATCCACTAGAAGAGAATTGGTAGAGAAAGGTGAGATCTTACAATGGATGAGATAATTGGGACACAATGGAACATGTGAGTTGCATACTGGTGAAATTTGGGAGAAATTTAATTTCAGATGAAAAGAAAAGGAAGTGAAATGGTATCAACAGGGAAAGTTTTAGTTTTGGTTCACACAAGTTGCATCAATTTGACAAGGATTGAAGTCACAAGAAAGACCAGCAATACAAAAAAAATTTCAAAACATTTATTTATCCTACAATGTTCTACATAATACTTTTTCATTTCACAACATGGATGCAGGAAAAGGTGCGACCTAGAAAAGATCCCAAACTTTTCACCAATGAAAGTATTTGATAGTAAAAATGCTCTTTTTGGATTTACAGTTTACTGCAGGTACGAAATGATGATTTGAAATAAAATTTTGAATTTTGTGTCTTTGAACTGGGCTGTAAAGAGTTCAGCAAAATAAATTAATAGGCATTTTCTTTTCCTTTTCATTCATCTTCCTTCTTTATTAAAACAGATCATTCATGAAACATTTTTAAAAAATGTTTAATCCACACATAATAATATTTGAGGAATGTAATTAAAACATTTGGACATTTTTAAAACACTTTTTGGGCGTACTGAGGTTGTAGTGTATTTTTTCTAAACAAATAAAAAATACTGAAGTACAAAAATTTAGCATTAGTTAGTAGGTTTAGGTGCATGTAATGTACTATTAAATGATTAATTTTGAAAGTGTAAAAAAGTGGAGTGAAATCTAGACAACAAGACATTTTTGTAAATGTTTGACACATTCATTAGATGCATTTTGAACAATTTAATAGAGGGCACTATTGCATTATAGTATTGAAAAAACATGAATTTTTAATTCTAATACTTAATGAACCAACCAGTCTGACAGCGGCTCCCTCTATAACCATCTGGACATTTGCAAGCCGGCGAGTCATTAAAAGTGAAACAAGTTCCCCCGTTCAAGCAGGGATCTGGATCACAGGCGGCCTCAGTAATCTCGCAAAAGGTACCAGCGTATCCCGATGGACACACACATATTAAGTTAACAAGAAGGCTCAACTCTACGCAAGTGCCTCCATTCAGACACTGTTGAGTTCTACAGTCTGTGACTTCAGCTAAAGATGAGTAAGGATGTAGTAAGATGGAGATAATGATAGTTTAGTATCATATAAAAACACAATGGAGAGGAGAACAATTGGCAGTGGGATTGAGAGGGAATGAGGAACCTATCTACTCCACCCAAAGTTATGAGAAAACATTTTGGCCAATAGTCATGGAATGCTTGTACGATTTGTCACAAACATGCTTTCTCAAACAAATTTTTATGCCCACACTTCAGCCCCTCCCCCCTGACCTCAGACAAATGTTGACCACAGGCTGTGTAGTTTTAATATGTTGGTCTACCCCATCTGTGAGTCATTACAAATGAGTTAGTTAGTTAGTTAGTTAGATGGAGTTTTACAGCTCAATTTCTAACCAAATGGTTTTTGTTCGGCGGGCCACAGCTTTCTTTCAGTTGTGACTCCCTGGTTTGGTTTCTCTACCCAATTGCTTATGCTGATCAAGAGAAGAGTTTGTTATTCAATCATTTACACACAAATACTGTGGTCTCAGATACCTGGAGCTCAAGGTAACACTGTGTTACCTCACCCTCAAGTAACATGGGACCAGGGCTTAATGGGGGGTCGGGGTTTAAATTTCGATCCACCTGAAATTGAGGAGGGTTAACAGTTTAAAACACTGTGTTTGTTTTAATCAAGCCAGGTCATAGGTATTTATGGCGCTGATGACAGGAACTTTCTAAAATAAACTGTAATTGGAATGTGAAATATTTGCCTTTGTTACTACAGTAGCACTACCCAATCAAGGAAACATGGGGTAAGTGAGAAAACAGACTGAATAACACAGGGTTGACCTGCCGTTTTGCCTTCTTGCAAACAAGAGGTAACGCTGAGTGTTGCAGGGTACGTGAGACCAAGCCTAAAGGGGTTGATATCAGCACTACTGTGTAAATGAAGAGCAAAAGTGCAAAGAAGAGATTTGAAATATTAGAGTGGAAGTAAAGAAATGAAAAATGACGTGAGAGATCAGATGATGACAGGTAAGATGACTAAATATTCAGCTGATTTAGATACCTTCCGATTCTTTATCAATGACTATAGCAGCTCCTTGTAGCGGTAACCTTAAACAGTTTGGCGAGTCAAACTCACACACTAAGCAAAAGAGAAAGAGAGACAAAAAAGTGCAGAGCATTCTTCTTTTCTACAGAAAAAGCTGCAAACTATGTTGTTGTAAAGGTTGTACCAAATTTCATGCCTTGTCAATGGTATGATAATGATATTCAAAATTTATACATTCTTAACAGATGCTTTCTCCAGGAAAGCTTTAAAACTACAGAAAATAAAAAACAAATAGGGCCTAAAGAAAATTTTTGAGCAAAATCAGCAGTTGGCCCCAAATTGAAAGGAGCTCTATATTACTGTGGACATTTCCACTTCTGTAATCTGCAGGTATATCCAGGATTTTTGATTGGGATTGGCTGTGGGGTCTGATAACCTGAGGAATTCTTGAATGTTTAAGAACCTTCTAATGAAGCCTGGTGCAACATTTAGCAACTTTAGTAAGTGAATTTACTTGCTCCATTACAAATTTTTTTTTTTTCAGAATTTGATTCGAAGCTAGTCATGACCCCTAGGGCGTGGGGGATAGCCCTCTCTCCCCTGGATAAATCCCTTAAAAAATAGTAATTCCCAAAATAAAAATATCAAATAAGCCTCTTTAATTTTTTGACTTTGTCTAAAATTGAAGCACAATTAAGTTCCATATAACGTAAGCTGTTAAATCACAACTATTTCTCAAAGACATTTTCTATCTTCAAAATCAGGGTCTGATCTTCCCTTTCTATCATATTTGACAAGGCATGAAAAAAAGTTTATGCATTCCAAGCAATAATCTACTGCAAAACTACTTGTCGGAATGACACTACAAATTTGCAGAATTTAAAGAAAATTTCACCATTTCAACAAAGGTTTCACATCCACGGAAGGGGGGGGGGTATGTACCTTCTTCTTTTATCGTATTCAACGTAGTGCAACTTGTTTTCTATGTAAGCAGTAAATTAATTGCAATTCTATCAAACCGAATCATACTACAAAGCCAGCAATATTTAAGAACAGTTTACCATTTTGACAAAGATTTCCTGTCCATGGAGGGGGACAAATACACTGGAAGGAATCCTCAGTATCTCGACAGATACCACCATTCAGACAAGGCTCAAAGGTGCATGGTGATACTGAATGCAGGATGTGAAATTATAATCACAAGAACCAAAGATATAATTTATAAGCCAATCTATGAAATATTACTTTTATTTGACAGCTTTCACAAATCAGTTTTACCTTTAGGCTAAGAGAAAACAATTAATGCAAATTATCTCAAATAAGTTTTTGACAGTTAAATTGTTTAATTAAATAATTACATTTACAGTTTATATTTATTACTTAATAATATAATTATTACTTAATTCTATAATTATTACTTAAGTATAAAATTTAGTAATAATTAACTTTCTTGCATACTTCAAATTTGCTACAATTCCACTAAAGTGGCTAAAATTATGCAAGCAGCTGTTGCACCCTTAATGAACACATCTGCAGCTGAGCCAGTAATGTGACTAGAATTTCAAGAGAGAGGGGACTAGATGAGGTGAATAAATTTAGGGGTAAAGTGGGGACACCTATCTGATTTGGAGAGAGAGGGGCATAATGAAGGCCAAAGTTATTGGCAGAGGCAAATACTTATTTGCCTTTCCACTCCCTCTATTCCTGGCAGTACCATTTATCTACTTAAAGAAATTAAAACTATTATCTAGTTGACACACAATATTATCTATGAACAATAAAAATAATAACACTATACATACTTATAAACAGTGTTGTAACAAGTCACTACTTGAGTCACTTCCTCTCAAAATGATAGTCACTGGATAGAACTCAGGAGTAATTTCCCCATTGAAATAGTACAGTGACTCAAGTCCATGACTCCACACGAATCACTTAAAAGTTTGAAAACTGGTGACTCGAGTCACTAATTTAGCAACTCAATTACAACATTGCTAATAAAACTAGTCCATGAACATGAACATTGTCATCTCAGATAATCAGATGATCCACTGTGCAAAGAAAGGTCTCAAGCACTAACTTCAATGGTCCAGGGGACAAAACTCCCTTTTTCCCCTCTTAATGTTCACAATACATGTGGAAATCACTAAAGGTGTATGCAAGACTTAACTGTATCTTTGTTATCCAATTGCTTCTACATTTTTCTGATCACTTTAGTATTACAACGTTTTTCACACTCAAGTCAGAAAAACATAACATCATGATTTTATGGGTTTTTAAGATTGGAAAAGGGAACAATTCCCCTTGAAATAGAATGGTTGGCGAGTCCACATAAAATGTAGATATGAGAAAAAATCATCCTGTGAACAGGATACACATACCATCTGCGCAGGTGATACCAGTGAATCCGTCTGGACAGAGACACTCAAATCTAGCCACAAAATTCAGGCAAGTAGCGTTGTTCTGACACGGGTTAAAGTCACATTCATTTAAATCTGTAATAAAAAGTATGGTGAGTGTGATTTTGAATATTCAATTACTGGGAATAAAATATATCATAATAGTGTAAGGCATTACTTACCACGCCGCTAGAATTGAATAGGAAGTTTTGCCAATGTTACCCGAGAAAAAGGCATTTTCGCGGGTGAAGCTTGTCTCTGTAATTGTGGCAGTTATCTGTGTTTGAGCCAACCTTGTTGCTCTATTGAGCAAATAGTCTTGGATGGGGGAAAAGACCTTTAACTTCATTGATCTAAAGATACCTGAACAGGAAGTTCTCTGACAGATTCTGGATTATTAATTGCCAGTTTGAGCTGGCGTAAACTTGCTATTTGCTTCTAGTGTCACTGTCATGCACAGGTCTCAAGTATCTTTACACCCAAAAGTAAAACCATTGATGTGACAACACTTACACAGCAACTCTCCAACACATAATGGAAATTCTGAATAAAAGGTCCCATAAGAAAGTCCTACAGTGTTTCTTACCTTTGGAAGTTTTCTCATTCCTTCTAATAATGTCATCATCTTTTTGCTGATATTTATTGTTAAGATATTTCTAAGTCAATTAAAACAGGCAAACAGTGCATTAAAGTGTTAGTCATATTTCTTGAGATTTATGACTATAGACGAAACAAAACTGTCACCTGATGGGCAGATTTAGTTGGCTATAAGTGTGGCTGGGGGGCCTTAATATTTCCTATTCTTTTGTTTACCCGTATAATCTATTATGCATGGTTGTCCACTAAAATCTTTAGATCCATTGAATATGAGGTTTTGAAATTTCACTTCAACAATAAAATTAAACAAATTTAAGGCTGATTAACACTAATGGCAAACTCCAACAAGTTTCTTTTATTTAACTATACAACCTTCATAGCATGCCGCGACATTGCTTCCTGAGAAAACAACATAGACACCCCAGTAGATCAAAGGCAGTGCGAGGTGATACTGGTATCTGAGTTTGTTACATGATCTGTGCCCTCAAATGAGCTATGCTTTCTTTGTGTTGATACTGCAAGAAAAGCAATTAACCAATGCTTGACTGAACTGTTAGCTAACCCCAAATATTACATAACATATTTGTGCATTTTAATATATCTGTTACTGTCCATCAATTAATCAGATGTGAAATGTGACTATATCAAGTGTGTGTGAAGTAAGCTTCCTCTCCTCCCTGAAGGGATAAGAGGTAATCAGGCAGACAAGGAGGATGTAACAAAAAGTAAGAGCTAGTTTGATAGAGTTTTACAGCCCAGTTTCCACCCTATTGTTTCAAGTCAAGCCGGCCACAGCCTTTTTTCAAGTTGCCACTCAATGGCTTATGCGGAACATCCCGCGCAACGGCAGTAGGTTCCATTTTTGGAGTCTTTGGTATGACGCAACCTGGGAATAGAACAAGGGCCTTCTGCATAAGAGGAAATGCTCTTACCATTAGACCAAACACACAGTTTAAAAAGTGAGAAGGAACATTTCATCACTGACAATTCACAATATACTGTACTACCAAAACCTAGGCTTCTTTGAACCTCTTGCTAGGCAAAATTTCTCCCAAGCATCCTATAAAATTAAAAACTCTGACAGAGTTGCTATCAGAAAGTTTGGAATCACACTGGGTATGAATTGTACTTAGAAAACTGCCAGAGGTGCAAATTGTGGCGCAGATTGTTAAGACACCATTGGGGAGAAATTTTTCCGAGGGTATGATGGGAGAAAAAGGTCCTTTTCCCATCCTTACTTCTTTACACAACCTCTGCCTGTCTGACCATTGTTCCAGATTCTGTGGAACATGAAAAATCCTGTATTTCTAGATAACCAATGAGTAACGGTACAAATATTAATGTTAGACATGTTAGCAAACATGAACTTTATTGCATGTGAAACATTATATACCTACCTTCACTACAATCAATGCCAGTAAATCCAGCTCTACATGAACAAATGAATCCATTCAGAACATCAACGCATGTTGAACCTTCTGAGCAAGGGTTACTATCACACTCATTGATATCTGGAAAGGAACGGTAGGTACGACAGTCATATTCAGAAGACTAAATGCTTTCATACTGGCCTCTTTTTTTGGAAATTCACTACAGCACTCTTCACTATACAAAAGGTACTAATTATTCCATGCTCATGGCCATAAAGCAAGTATCAAACTTTGTAATCTCTAAACTCATTCCACAATTCCAAACCTATATTTCAATAAAGGTAAATGGCATATCCAATAGTAAAGGTAGGATTAAATAAGTTCCAAGAACTCTTAATTTATTGCCATGAAATGACACTTTTCTGTTTGAAGCATGTTGCATATCTATCAATGTTTCATATAGCAGCTATGCAATATCAGCAATGGATATGGAACTTAAAATTTGCTTTTAAACCAGCCAGTAGCCACAGGGAGGGGGAAATTTGGGGTTAGAACCCCTAATGACCCAACCTTGCACAGCAAAAAACACCTAAACGTACGTAGCATTTTTTTCTCTCTATCCTCAGACTTTTCCCTCAGTTTGTGCCCCAAACCCCCTCCAATGACACAACCCTGGCTACGCACGTGAAACCTGCCCTCCAAATCTAGTTTTATACATCAAATGGTAAATCAGCAAAGAGTGCAAATAGAAAATGTCAAAATGAATTTAAAAAAGAACATGAAGATGGACTAACAAAAAGATGTAAACAATTTTGTGAACTAAACTAAAGCATTTACTTCCTAATCCCAATTTCCCCAACACAATTATATTCTTCTTGACCTAATCTACTTGTAATCAAATTGTTTCTTTTCATGGGACAAGAAATTTCTGAGAAATTATTGACAGGACAATCATTAAACTTTTTGAGTATTTCTCAGTCCTACAGAGTCGTTTAGGTGCTTGAAAATGGACACAAACTGAAAGTGTAACTCAAATGAAAAAAAATTCAAAAATTTATATTAAAGGCCATGAATAATGAATTTTAACACTCTAAATCAAATCCTCATAGAGCATTCCTGAGCTGAGATATAAAATGTTGAAGTTTAATTGCTCAAACCAAATTGGTCAATTGTGCAATAATTTGTGGCTCTCTTGTACAACTAACATTATCTGCTTTGTTTCCCTTTAAAAACAAAAATGTTTTTATGACCTTGAGCACTTCCTGTTTGTTTACATAGCATGTTGCATCGAGCTTCAGTAATAGCATCACCCCATAGGAGTAAGAGTGTACTATCACATTGGCACAAGATGTAGTAACTTCCAGAAAAAGAAAGAAATACAAAGATTGTAATTTGAGTAGTACAACAATGCCATCACAAATTATTGCACAATGTACCATTTTAAGATGAGTGAATTAACTTTAACATTTTATATCTCAGCTCAGGAATGTCCTATGAAGGAGTTAGACTGTTAGAATCCAATTTTCATAGTCTTTAATATATATTCTTGAATTTTTTGACTTGAGGTACATTTGAATTAAGTCCCCCAACACTATCCATAGTGGATGATAAACACAGTCACTATTTACAGGGACAATACACAATGTACAATCAATCAATCATTTACCTGCCTGCCCCGTGTGAGCTGGGGTTGTAGAATGTGCCCACAGTATTTCCCACCTTTCCTAAGAGGCGACTAAAGAGGAACTAAATTAGAACTTGAACCATACTGGAAAATGAATTTAAACTTTGAATGACACTATATAACACTTTTGTGTTGGTGCGTCACTAAATCTCATCTACCTAACAAATTTACATGCCCAGGTCAGGTGAAAATGACATCCCCAGCACTAAATAGCCACAACCACAGAGGCCCCCCCTTTCACCATCACAGATACTCCTGTATTAACAGTCCTCGCAACTATCTGGCAAAAAGTCAAGCAATGAAACCCAAAACATAAACCCCCAAGGAGTTCTGCTTCCCAAGGAAGGTGTTTTCTCAACTGTAGCTTGTCTCTGTAATTGCGGCAGTTAACCTCGTTTAAGCCAACCTTGTTGCTCTAATGGGCAAATAATCTTGGCAGGGGCAAACCCCTTTAACTTTATTGATCTCAAGATACCTGAACAGGAAGGTCTCTGATAGATTCTGGATTATTAGCTGCCAGTTTGATACGGCTAAAACTTGCTATTCGCTTCTAGCGTCATGGTAAGTAACAGTCCACTGCTTCATCAGAAATGTTAAGGTAAGGTACACACTTATACTTAACCCAAATATTTGAGAGCCCACTCACAAAAAATAAAAGAAAGTTCAAGAAATGAAACAAACTCACTTGTTTCGCAGGTTTTTCCAGTCCATCCGGGTTCACAGTTACATACGAAGTCAAGGCTTCCAGGGACTGGAGAACATTCAGCATCGTTTTGACAAGGATTATTTTCACATCCATTTAATACTGTGAGCCCACCAAGCGAAGGATAAATAGAGAGCAGAATTATGAATACGCATGAACCAACACCACCAATGAAAAGCAACAAATCAGATCATCATAAAAATTCAAATGGGGCAAGGATAATTATAAACAAGGCAGATTGTAATTGGCAAAAAACAAAAAATAAAACTGAAACATGAAGAAATGATAGAATGTTGTACATGATATTAAATTGCAACACCCAAAATATGGGCAAGACCAAAAAATAAAAAAGCAAAACATTTCTTCAAAAATAAATTGCAACGATGCTAGAGAGCCAATCCCAGCACCCATAAATGAATGCAATGCATATTCAAAAGCTGCCATCACCAATGAGATGCCAAATATATTATGCACTAAAAAGCAAACTTGCATGAACCAACAGCAAATGAATCAAAGCTTTGAAACAAAGTGCTGACACAATTTGCCATTTCACACTAAAATATGATGAATATTCATACAAATTTGCATCTCAGCTAGTTTCATTCTATCCTGAAAAATAAAACTACCATATGAGAAAGGAATTAAATCATGATGATAACATACAACATATGTAAAGGTCACAAGTAATGAACTGAAATTTTCATGTTTCTTGAAAATTCAAACTATTTTTACCTTTGAATAGGCTAACCCTTACTTGATAGTACTGTATGTTGAGAACTGATGCATGTCAATCAAATTTCCCTATTTTGGTTTATAGTTCAATGGAAAATTGTGAATTCTGCCATATCATTTTCAGACCAAATTCTATCAATTTATAAATATTTCTAGATATTTTTTTGCACTTCTTACACCCTGCCATAAAAGACACAACATTCCTACTTCTTCAGAGACTCAATATCTTGTTCAAACTCAGCAACTAATTAAAAGATGTATCACATGAATGAAACTAATTATTTATCACATCAAAATAAAAAATAAACAATTGTAAATGTTTCCACACAAAGAAAAGCAATCAACACAATGAAAAAAAATTCATTTGACAATGACTTGAGCAGAAAAGGCTGACATGAACCTATCAAGAACTGAATAGTTTAGAGAAATCTTTTCCTTGAAGAAATGTAAAAATTCTAAAAAAACTACAGAAATGGACACAGTTGAGCACTTCAATGGCAAGATTGGAAAAGTATGACTGGAAAATATGGAAAAATATGGGTAATTTAGGAAAATTTAACAAAATGACAAGTGATATTTAGAGAGGGGAACTGTGGCAAATAAAAGGTAATTTGGCATTTTTTTGAGCAATGAAATATGCCAGAAACTGCAGCAAAATTGACTTTTAGCTCAATTACTAAACACCATTCTCAGCCCCAGAACCCTGCATATTAAGACAGTTTAGAAACATGTTACACAAATGATTTTAGCTAGCCCTTTTTCATTTTTTACACATCAACCACCTCATTAAAAATAATTCACATTTCTAACCCTGGCCCTTCGAGAGATTTTGCAGCCAACAATACCTTAAACAGTTTCTTTAACAGGAATGTTTTTTGCAGGTTAACCTGTCATCACATCACACTTTTATTATTATCATGCCAGTGGCTTTGCAGGATTCTGAAGGTGGGGGAGGGACAACCTGTGATACCCCCGGCTGGAATGGGTTTTTTTTTTGGCTTTTCTGCACTTCAGTACTCGGCGACCCATGTGCACATCAGCATACTGAATGCTCAGTGTGTTTCTTCAAACTTTTCCTCTTCCTCAAACCCGTAAATCCCCCGACAGTGATTTTCCCCGACTGAGTGATTTTTCCCAGACTAACTTCAGAGGTGGAAAGGCCTGTGTCCCTGCCCCCCCCCCCCCCCGCCCCTCTTTAAATCTGCTACTGAATCATGCAATCTAAGGTTGAATGAACAAAACAAAAATTAAAATGAAGTGAATTTTGTAACATATTAAAATGTAAAATTCTATAGCTACTAGCCTGTAGGCAACTTTTCTATCTAAGCAGAAATTTTTTATTCTATTTTTCTACTATTATTATTCTATTAGGCTATTTTTCTATTTAGCCAGAGGATTGGTTAAAGACAGAGGTTGCATGCATCTATTTTACCTTCCTCGCACAGATCACCAGTGAATCCCGAAGGACATTCACACCTGAAGTCAGCTACCAGATCAACACACGTAGCATTATTCTGGCACATCATCATTTCGCATTCATTTGTTTCTGTGAATAGGGGATGGGTGAGTAGTGATAACGATGAAGACTATAAACTAAATGTGATAGGAGTAAAATAATGAAAAATCCTACATTTTATACCTAAAACAGGTTAAAATACTTGACCTTACTTCAAGATGACGGACTGCACTCAAGATGAATATCTAACATGGAATTTTGGAGTTACCAGGTCTTAAAGGATAGGGGAACCAAAACAGGGTTCCTGCAGCTTGAAAAAAGTAAACATTCATGACTTTTCCAAAGTCAACAAGTCCTACTTCAGTCCACATATGGTTTCCAAAAAAACCTTCTACTTGGCATACAGAATTACTCATTAAAGTCCTCACTCTGTATTTAATTCTTGAGAGTACCATACATGTACATGAAAGTCTTATTTTCTGAAAGTATTTGTAGCCATACTAAGGCCTTAAAACAACACTCACTGTGAGACTGTTACAATGCCTAATGTTTCAGTGCACAACACATTCTTTTCAGCGACATCCTCTTTCATAGCCGTTTGGGGTTAATTGTCTATGAGGGGGCAAGAGCATTTTTTGCCCGAATAATGTCACCATTTATCATGTTTTGCCCATGCCTTGCCTGAATGGATCAACTGTTTTTGCCCAAATTGGGAGGGCGGGTGCCCCCCTGTATCCCCACCTCATATGCCTATGCCCTCTTTACTTGAAGAGGGTGTTGAAGCAGGTGTTGTACATTCAAATGTTGTCCCACAATGATTGTGGTATTTGTTGATTTTATGACTTGGTATGGCTCACAATCCACGAAGCAAAAAGACAGTAGAGAGGTTATATTTTTCCAAAAGAAAATGGAGAATCAAGGTGTTTGAAGTTCAGTGAGCATTTCAAAGATGTTTAAGATAAAAGGCATGTACTGGTTTCTGTCCAAGATCATGTCTGAACAAGAAGTGTCATTTTGAATGTATCAATCATCCATACCAGAAAATGAATGTGGATGGAAAAAAAAAAAGAAAACAAGGTGTAGAGAGAGATGGTAGGTGTCATTCCAAGAGCACCATCTACATATTTCCTTTCGGAATGAATCTTCTTGTCAAATGTATCGAAATATTCGACTATACTGTTTCTGTGCTGGTAGCATTTCTATGTGAATTTTTAATGAGCAAGCTCTCAAGACCTCAGCTCTCCACATTTGAGGTACTACATTTAATTAGTTAGATAGAGTTTTACAGCCCATTTTTCCAACCTATCGGTTCAAGTCGAGCCAGCCACAGCCTTTTTTCCTGCTGTGGCTCACTGGCTTGTTTTCCCTACTCATTTGCTTATAAAGAGCATTACGCACAATGACAGTAGGTACTGAATGTAGCAGGATAAGGTGAGTGTCTTTCCCAGCTTTTCTTTCCAGCTAGAAGTTTTGCTGAACAGACTTACGTAACCCTTAAGTACATTTAACTCAAAAAGATGGCACAATTCTTTCAAAGTGCTTGACAAAATTATGCAGGAAGCCCCCGTTCCTATTGCCTCATCCCACCCCCCTTCCTTTACAGATCTCAGTTAAGGCACTACCACATTGAACTACATAGGAAAAGTAATACTGTTCCTTAATTTTAAAATAAATTATGGCAAATTTGTTGACCTAGAATTTACTTCAATATTTGTCTTAATTAGTGTTTCAACACTTTTCATGGAAAGTCCTACCAAATATTTTAAACTGAAGATATTACTCCGAAACGTTTTTTTTTTGGGGGGGGGGGAGGTTGATGATGTACCTAACATTACACTACATATCTACATGATTAAAATGTTAAAGGAGACAAACTTATTAGTATTAACACACAGCATACATTAGTACAGCTGTTTATTTCCATGCAAATAATAAAAAAAAACAAAATCACAAACAAACATATCCTCACTCCTTTGGCATGGGTTAGTTTTGTTTTCCACTATAATGGGTTTCCTAAAACATAAAATGCCACATCATTTCAAAAAGAATTTTGCCGATGTTTTCTTTTGTTTTTTCCTTCAAATGATTAAAATGCTTTCAAAGATGGCATATGTCAAATACTCTTGATTTTTACGCTTCATTTCTTCCTTCCTTTTTTTTTTCTTGCAAGAGGTTTAGTATGCAGTAACCAGAACACTGGCTGAGAGGACAAAAGAAGCAGCAATGAAGCTCAGCAACAAAGAAGTTTGGGGTTCAATCCCCAGGGCACAGTCAAACTGAGGTAGGTATTAGATCCAAGGGCAATCTATTGTTTCCCTATCTAAACTGGCTTTTAAATGGAACCAAGTTTGACCTAAATTGGATAGCCACCTGATTTAAAGTTGCAGGTTATAAGTAACAAGCTATTCCAACATTCGTGGTCCCTTGGTATCATAAAAAAATCCCTTCAAGCTCTTAAATTTTTGTATTAAATGAAGTGGCTAAAACTAAAACAACTATTTAAAATTGTCTTACCATTTTGACAGGTGGGACCTTCCCATCCCTGTGCACACATACAACCAAATGTACCCATAAGATCAAGGCAAGTACCATTATTAGCACATGGTGTACTCTGACATTCATCAATATCTGCAGTATAGAAAATCATGAAAACAACTCAGCAACTTCTCATTAAAATAAATTTATCATTTTCCATCAAATCAAGCAATTTTCATAAATATTACTAAATTTATGATGTTGGTTATTAACTACCAATGAATTTTTCCTTTGCTCAATTCTTTACACTTACTGACTAAGACTTGATTGCACATTGTGAATTAAGCTTTGTTTAAAACGCAAGTATATTACCACATGACAAACTTACGGAATTCGACAGAAAACAAGTTTGTTTGTTTAAGAAGGATGCTGTAAATATTGCAAAAAGAACATTTGTCTTTCAACGGGAACTAGCAATAGTTTGAAACATAAGCTGCATATTCAACACCTCATCAAATTTTACCTTGCACATTTCACCACATTTCACCAGTGCATATTTCCACAATTAGAAATATTCCATAGTAAAGGCAAAGGTACTTCTTCACGAAGCTAAAATTCAGCAACAGTGCGCAACATAATAACAAATGACCAAAAATACAAAAAAAAAAGAAGAAGAAAAAAATGTGAGATGCCAGGTTCACTAATAAGCAAGTTGTTCCTGCTAATATGCTTGGGTTGTGAACCACAATGACCAATGACCTGAAGAGACTAGTCACATGCTATGCAAGGTTTTGTGCACTGCCCGCTATGTGTTAGTACAGCAGCATTGGATCAATGAAAGAGTATTTACCTTTAATAACCTTTGACCTCTAGAAAAAAACACTTACTCTAAACTGGCTCACTTTGTTAAGGTGACTAGGACTGCATTTGATATAAACCACAAAAACTGACTTGAAGTGCTACTGTTAACTGTCTGATGATGGCATATGGATTCATGAAAATAATTTTTGCCAATAAAACTATGTTTATACAAGCAAAATATTACCAATTTCACAAGTAGTTCCATTAAACCCTGTCTGGCAAATGCAAGCAAAACTTCCATTGGTATCTACACAGTCAGCCCCATTTAGACAAGGTGAGTCAGCACATTCATTTATATCTGAAAAGAAAATTACATACAATGAAGATAATCAATTCAATTCACAGGTAACAATTTCAATCAATCAATTTCAATTAAAATCAAAACTTTAAAGGGGTTCATTGAGTTAACTGGTATTAATAACTTAAAAGAGAGTTTTTAAAGGTCACTACCACATGAGGATGCTTACAGTTAGCATGAATCAGTTTCATATCCAATAATTACGGAAAAGGTTAAAATTCTGAATTTTGTGGTGTCTTAATGTGTAACAGTTTTGTGCCTTATTTCAAAAGTGTATAGTCACAAATTTTTGAAAACAAAATTGGACCGTAAAGTACTCACTCATAAAACAGTTATTTGTATGTAAGGGATTTTCTGAGAACTTGACATTTTTTCATTGGAATTTGAAAAAAAGTTGCTGAGTTTCATGAACCAACTCAATGAGCTGCTTTAATAATTCACCTGTTATGGTTTGCCATCCAACATGGTGTGGCAACCTGACTCAGATGCCACAATAACGATGTCATAACTGTTAAATAGTTGTAAATAGACCAATTCAAAGTTTCTTTAAGGAACACTTTTGCACAATAGGTCAACGGGTAACTCTATTGCATGTGTTTCATACAGCTGATAGTGGGATGTGAACACACCTAATATACAGCTTATGTCATGCACAGCCAACACAGCCCTCAGATGTTTTGTTACCAGTTGACCTGAACAGAAGGGTTACTATTAAGGTATGTATGGATATAAACTTCAAACTTGTCCATTGAGTGGGAGGCTAAGGGGTTAGAGGAGGGAGATTTGGAGGGGGATGTGATTTAATTTATTACTTACTCTGTTCACAAGTTTCTCCAGTCCAACCACTGGGACATTCACACATAAAGGTTCCAGTCATACTGGTACAGGTACCACCATTCTGACAAGGGATGGAACTGCATGCATTGGATGCTGGTTAGGAGACAAAGTTAAATGTAACTAGTTAATTACAACAGGAAAATGAATCTAGTGAATGACTTACATTGAACAATGCTAACTAAAGCACTGATTAACAATTTACAAAATTTAGAGATTGCATAGCAAATTTGACATCTGTGAAATATGTGTCACTTGATCTGATCATGGTATGTGGGTATTAGCAGCCACTCAATACCAAATCAAATACACAATAAAATTAAGTAAACATCTGCTCAAAAGACTCAAAGTATACTAAACAAACAAGTAGATATCTTTAGATCTTGGCTCAATCTTTCAAATTTATCACCTAGGAAACACAAAGTAAAACATAAAAAGGAACCATGATTACAATAATACAAAATGGAGCTACCAATTAAAAGATGAAATATTCAAACCTTCACTCCATCTATACTTAATCAATTTTCGAATGTTTTTGTTATTTTCTTCTTTGTTCATCTTACAAATCCCTGTCTGTATTTCTACTTCTTGCACATCAAATTTGTGTCAAAACTTTCCTTCAGTACTTTGCATAATATGACTGTTATTTCTACTAAGTAAAAAAAATCATAATATGGAGAAGACATGACTCACAATTTTCACAGAACTGTCCCTCAAAGCCCATTGGACACTGGCATTGGTATTCTCCTACCAAATCTAAGCATGTAGCTCCATTCTGGCATTCATTTTGAATACAATCATTGATGTCTGTAAATAAGATGAATACAACTTTGCTTTTTAACAAATTGAGTAAAGAAGTTATAAGTAAAAGATTTTTCCCTCAAATATTTGCAGATATGCAATCTCATCGAGTACACAAATACACCAGTGTAACAGTGTTACATGCAGTTTTTCTGCTTCTTTCCCAATCCAAATTTCCCTCCAGAGAGGGTTGCAGGAGACTGAAAATGAGCAAATATTAACAACCCTACTCAGGCCTTGAGTTTTAAGATTTTCCAGGTGTGCTACAAACCACACTCCTCAGAAAATTAAGGGGTGCTGAAAGCGTGCTTTCTTATAAAACTCATCAAATGACCTGTATTCCCAGTTTCTAGGTGTGCAAAAATCACAGTGATTTCAGGCAACGATGGGGTAAAATTCACACACTCAATCCTACTTCAAAATTCCCACATTCACTAACTGGCACCTGAAAAGGCCTGACTACCATCATAAATTATTGCCAACAAATTTATTCCGATAGTGCTTTTGAGTGCAAAAAGCCTGTGAACACTTTTTATGGACCAAAATGTACGAAGAGAGCCCCTCTTGAGACAGTGAAGTTTGTTCTGATTGTGCTTCCTCTTGTATCTGTGCATTTACCAGAGGCTTTTAACACTGCCTTCAGTCCATCTGAAAAACTCTGACAATAATGCATTTGTCAACTTTATTTTGTTCAATAGAAAAAATCACATTTGAAGGTTTCAAAAATTTAGACTTACCGTTATCACAGTTTGTTCCATTAAAGCCTGGCGGACAGGTGCACTCATAATTGTTTCCGATGTTTGTGCAAGTTGCATTATTCTGACATGGGTTAGGGCTGCATCGATCAATCACTGCACAAAAAGTGAAGAAGTGGTCCATCGGTAATTTTTTAAAGTATCAAAGGCCAGTGTCATCATTTATCATAAAAGGTACTAACAGCTGAAGCAATAAATTATGCTTTTCTAAATAAAGCCCACTTGCTTTCCTTAGATATGGATAAATCATCAATTTTTTATAATTCCTTCAAATCTACAGGCTGATACTATGAACTTTCATGAATAATATCATTAACTTTAAAGGGTAAGGTTCCTCCAAATTTCCCCAATGTGCCTCAAAATACTTCTCCATCCCACCCTCCCCCCCCCACCTTTTAAAGATATACCGATCAAAATACCACCCAACTTTGACGTATCTTGCATATCTAATGAAGGAAACATGTACATGAAAGCAGGAAAATAAAAGTGAGGTTTTAATAATCAAAATAAAAGAATGTACTTACTCTCTGAGCAGTCATTTCCTATAAATCCATCAGGACAAACACAGAGAAACCCACCGGCTGTGTCCTCACATGTAGCATTAGCAGAACATGGATTGGCCAAACATTCATTGATATCTAAAAAAGGAGAAATTCAAGGTTGTCGTGACTCCTACAAACTTTCAACCATTTCAAAAATTGCAGATTTAGCTGGCTGTGCTGTGCCAACTAATTTTCCACTTGGTTCCGTGTTGTTTAAAATAAACATTCAGATGTCTTGAGCTGCCTGTGTTCAGTTCTCATAAATAGTTGTTTCTATATTTGTTTCTCTCAAATGTATATAAGAATTTGCATATTTTCACTTAACATGAAAGCTAAAGATCAGAATTTAGTCAAAGATTAGTAGAAATAATGCTCATAATAAAAACTATAGGTTAAGTTTGATAAATATTCTACCAAATCACTATAAATATGTAGTTATTAGTTAGATGAAGTTTTACGGCCCAGTATCCAACCAATTGGTTCAAGTCCAGCCGACCAAGGCGTTTTTACCAGTTATGGCTCACTGGCTTTTTTTCCCTGCTCAAGCCATTGATTATGCTGAGCACTAAGCACATTGGCAGAAGGTCCCGTTTTTGAAGTCTTCAGTATGAACCAGCCAGGACTTGAACTCCCAACTATAAATATGTAATGAAATTAGGAGCAGCTACTGGTTCGACCCCTAACAACTTTCACACAAATCTACAACTCAACCATGGGCATCTGCACATAAAAATTTCAAGAGGGGTGGGGGGGGGACAAATCCTTTAATTGATCAAATGAGGGGAATTGTTTTTAGTACTCCCAAATTTAGATGAAATTTTACAAACCCATTTTCTAACCCACTGGTTAAAGTTGGGTCAGCCATGGCCTTCTTTCTAATTTTGGCTCACTGGCTTGCTTTTACTACTCCATTGCCCAAGCTGAACACGAGAAAAGATCTTAATTGCAAAATTACTCTTAACAGAGGTATATTATAGTGAGAAAAACTAGGTGTATCACCTCTACAGTTTGTCATGTAACGTGAAGTAAATTTGGGCTGAAATGCCTCCCAGACTGCTGAAAACCACACTGCCTGTGAGTTGCATCTAATCATTTTGCTATTTTGAAATCTCAAGATGTCAGGGGGACATGTTGATGTTATTTCTGCTTACAGTTTTTTAATTTAAGATTTTGACTATCCAGGAGGGATACTGCAAATGAATTAAAGGTATCACATGAGAAAGAATGCATAATATGCATGGATAATGTGCATTAAAGAAGAAAAATGACTCACTCTGATCGCATGTAGTACCATTCCATCCTCCTACACACTGACATTCAAACCCTGGAGATAGGTTGGTGCAGTTGCCTCCATTGAGACAAACATCCATTGCACATTCATCGATGTCTGTCAAAAGTCATTACCATAAAAAATAGAGTTAGTAGACAGCTGATGATAGCAGAACCTTATCCTACTTATATTCATGTTACTACAGGACCCACTGGCCAAATGCAGCACCTCTGCAGCTCTGCTAAATGGGTTCCCTTAATTTTTAAGTCTTACAGTAAGGCTTTCATTCTGAGCCCGATGCCAAGAGGCAATTGGAGGCTTCCTTACAATATGCACCTAACTGGTCCAGATAATTTCACTAACATGAACCAACAATGTTACACAACACAAGAGTGTATGCAGAGATGAAATTTACTCAAACCATCAGATATTTTAAATCAAGTTGGTCAAAATGTCCAAACTTTCAATTTCTATGTAAAGAAAAGGTTCATTTCCCTTCCCTCTACCCATCCGAATTTTCCATAAATTTGCCTTCTAGCCCTCCACACAGTTTTGCACCCAAGATGGTCATTCTAATAAGCTTTTAGTCAAAGCAAAGGAAGATGAAGCCCACATAGAAATCTTTGCCCCCCCCACAGGTACCAATTAGCATTGTTTTAATAAATGAAGAGATTAACTCCCTCAAAAAGGTACTTAACCATCTTCCCTTCCCCCAGATATAAAAAACTTTCTTGCCTTTGTAGGGATCTTTCATGACTAAAAGCCTCCAAACTATTCTGTTTGCAAATTAAAGCTTGTCCCAAAAATGAATCTTCTTTCCAAACTTCCACCCGACTTGTAGCTAGAAAGAATGTGTTGACTGAAACTTCCTTCACATCAATTGATAAAATTTACTCTCTACAAACTCGAGCTTAGACACCAAATGTGAGAGAAAAGATGAGGATTCCCTTTTGTAAATTACCTGTGCCACAATTTCGTCCAGTGAATCCGCTCGGACAAACACAAACAAAGCTATCAAAGTTGTTGATGCATGTAGCACCATTCAGGCACCTATCTCCAATGCAGGCATCCTTAGCTGTTAAAAAGAAGACATAATTTTATAAAAATTGCAGAAAAGACAAAGTAACAGAGAGACAAATCTCACTGGAATTTATCAATGCGAATATAATATTAGCCAAAAGGTGAAGTTAGCACCATGGTTGTCATTGGACCATTTTGAGAGCCGGATAAATTGTGATCACCGTACTAGGGGAATGGTCTAACGGGTAGAGAGGCCCCCCCTCCCCTTTGACAAATTATTTCAGCTTTGAGAGTGCTTACAAAAAACAGAGAAAAACGGAGATTTTCCGAGTTGGGTAGCATAATGCAGTGTGGTGACAATTCTGGTCAGCACCAAAATAAATGTAAATAATTTGTTTGGGAAGTTGGTTACATGTAATAATTTACAGTTAACATATGAGAATAATAATTTCTGATTCACCTTTGCAGTCTGCATTTAGTCACTATAACGTTTTAGGATAAACTTTTAACATGAATATGTTCTCTTCTAGAAATGGCATTCTTCATGAAATATCTTTAAATCTATAGTACTCCTTCTCAAGGTTCATACATTTATTTACTAGTGAATGCATCCTTATCAAACTGATGTTCATAGTACTCCTAATTCTCTTCATAATCAGTTTTTTCAATAACACTTACGTGTTTGACAACGTGGTCCAGTGAATTCGATTGGACAACGGCAATCAATTGATCCCTCATTATCACGGCATGTACCACCATTTTGACAGGGTATTGAAGCGCACAGTGAAGCTAGTGAAAGAGAAGGAAAACACAATCGTTACAATGACAGTATCACATTTTCACAAAAATATTACCCATATTAAACATTTAAGTAATCATATTTTTCATTTATTCAAATTGCATCTCATCTGAGAACAATTATATGTTATACATACAAATATTTCAATTTTACATAAATTCTTCCATATATTCTAAACAATCTTAACACTAAAATTATTTTCATACCAATTCTCTTCAACTGAAAGATTTCTAAAACTGATCAGTTCCGTTTGCCAGGGATTAATTCAAGTTTCAACATTGGTTGATTGGTTGAGTTTCATGTTTTCAATGCTGTAACAATTTTAATTCCCATGCCATGGGTTTCTCTGGATGAAAGGTTCATCAAATCAAAAGACAATGGATCTATGGCAACAAGTCTGAAGATTCACTAGATTATAGGTTCATTAGATCAAACATTCACTAGATCAAAGATTCCCTGGGCAGAACCTTCACGAAAGGTTCACTTAATCAAAGGTTCACTAAATCAAAGGTTCACTAAAACTGAAGGTTCAAAGACAGAAGGTTCGCTAGATCAAAGGTTCTCTAGAACATCTAGTGAACCTTCAATCTATTAACTTCAACCTATAGCTTAATTAATCTAACCACATTCCTTGTGCTATGGATTCAATCTACTGGAACTGTTAATAATTATTGAACCTCCTATCTAGGACATCTTAAATTCAGTAGACTTCTGATCTGGGTAAAACTTTGATCTAATGGACCTTCTCCCCTTTGAGCCTGTGGTACTCTCCAATCCAGTAAATGTTTAGTTGTAATGAACTTTTCACCTAGTGGACTCTCAATTTAGTGAACCCTTTTTCTATTGTCATAATCTTTGAGTTAGACTTAGAGAAGTGAGAATTTCTCTTCCCAAGCAGCAAATCATGTATTTTGAATAGATAAAGGTTAGGTTAGACAGAGTTTACATCTCAGTTTCTAACCAGTAGGTTTAAGTCCAGGCAACCACTGCCTTTTCACCAGTTGTGGCTCACTGGCTTGTATTCCCCATTCCATTGTTCATATTTAACACCAAACACAATGCCAGTAGCCTCCATTTAAATTCTTCAGTATGACTCAGCCAGGAGTCCAACTCTAAGTCTTCTGACATATCAACTTTCTATGAGACATAAAATATTTCAAAGGGTCTCATCCAAAGTTTGCTACTACATCATTGCAGAAGGATTAGGCTCTACAAAATGTTAAGCTGCTGTGCTTTCCCATGGAAAACATTTAAAGCATTCAACACCTGTCCAGTGTCCAATGCTGTGGTGCTTGGATGCTCAACTGCTTTTTTACCAGCAAATACAAGCTAGCAAACTAAAATAGTTGTCAGTACTGATTGGCTTCCATGCTTACTTTCTGCCCCCCATCCCCCTCCCCCCCCCCAAAAAAACAGCAGTTGTACATGCACATGAAGCTTGTTACTCAGGGTTGGGAGTAAATTAAAATGGTCAACATTATACCAATGGGGATTTTATAGCAAACGGCTTGAGACTCTTTGCTTTGCTCATTCCTGGTGTGAATCTGAGAGCGTTTGAGTACTGTTGTCAATTCAATATTTCCTTTGCTTTTCTTGAGGTATGCCCTCCTTGACAAACATGATATTCAAAGCTGCTACTTACTGGTAAACATTTGATAATATGGATTAGTTAGTTAGATAGAGTTTTACCGCCCAGTTTCCAACCTACTGGTTCAAGTCGAGCCGGCCACGGCCTTTTTTCCAGTTGTGACTCACTGGCTTGTTTACCCTACTCCATTGCTTTCGCGGAGCGTCACGCACAATGTCTGTTAATATGGGACAAACATTAATTGTGACACATTTGTGAAATATTAGGTGACTCACTTATCTGACAGCGTTTGCCGATGTTATTGTCAAAACATTCACAGGAAAAGTCTCCAGGTAGATTTGTACAGATTCCACCATTCTGACAAATATCAAGGTCACATTCATTGATATCTAGAAGCAAAACGGTAAAAGTACAGAAAAAATTTAGATTATGAATTTACTGTACATTATGTTAACCAAAGTTTATCTTCATGCTTTATGTTTGCAGTCACACATCTGCACAGAATACATGCAGAATGTACATTCAAAAAGTAATTAATTAGGTAATCAAGTCTCTAAATAATATCAGATGCAAACAGGCTATGACTTAATGCATATGGGCTGAGAGACTCAAGGCAAAGACTTCATGCATGACATCCAAGTCTGTTCGAATCTGATATAAAGACAAAGGCACCAAAACTATATTCCAATTCATCAATACTTTCATTTCTAACAGCTTAAAGGTGATTAAATCTTCTTTTTCAACAGTCTGCCTAAGATGGTATATTATTCTCCCAAAGTGACTAAAGTTTGTAGATTGCATGATAACATTGACACGGAATAGCATATGGAGTGGCTAGAAAAGTAATTAGCTGTGAGCCTGTGTGCAATCATAGATATTTACTGCACACAAGCTTACTATCTTTAGCATCCTATGTGATCTATTTTTCCAAAAGGGTATATTTTGGATTATATGGAGATGAGGTCTTATTTGAATATTGAACACCTAGTCCTTTCATGGGATGCATCACTGACGTAGCATACATTTTTCCCTGAATTGAAAAATCACATATGAAACCCTTTTGATGACTACGAAGCTATATATCTTTAAATAGTACCACTATGCAAAGAACATGCATCCAAACACCAACTTTATGGAATATGAAAGTTGAGCTGTTTTAAAGGTTATGGAGTACTCGTCACTCATTTTACAACTTCATTTTTAGCCATCCCAGAGAAACCTCTTGTAATGAAGTTAGAGGTAATGTAGTTATTCCTTTTTTGTAGGCAAAGAACCAAATCCAGTGAATGATGGATAGCATGTTACTCAATTAAACATTGGCACTGAATTTTCTCTAGAAATATCGTATATTAGTTGATGTTGATTATATGTTTAAAATGTGCAGGTGATATTCCTGTCAATAAAAAAAAATTTCTTTGTAATTTGGGTAGTTCGCAGAAAAAATTACAGTCATACCCAAAAGTAATAGTTTTGTTTGAATGTTGATCTATTAAATCTGAAAAAGACAAGCTGTTTACTGTAGAATCATTTTTTCTTTGATAAAAAGCATCTTGTGCTCCATACATCCTATGTCTCTACACTGGATTAGAACATGGATAATTGACCAATCCCAAGCCCACATTCTCAAAAGGTATTCCTAACTCTTTATGAAAGGGACAATTAGGGTCTGTATTCCTGACCTTTTTCACAATAATTCTGCACTGGAATTGAATTATAACTGACAAAAAATATATCATCATGAATTGGTCCCAGTACAAATATATACATCGTTTCCTTTCTTGCCCATTACACAGTTTGATGATTGGCAGGCAATAATACCCCATTCATAGACATTTAATCCTCCTCAAGAAACCTTAGCCCCAGCATGCAGTGCATGCAGAGGGAGTTTTCATTACAATCTTGCTCAAAGTACCGTGTAAAATTTTGCAACCTAAGTGGAGCAGAAGCTCGGTGATGTAATGATAATAGTCCTCCAGCAGTGGGTTTGTAAACTTGATATACCTCACTTGGACAATAGATTACTGAGGACAGAAAATCAACTTTTTTACCAGGATCAAAACAGCATGATAGGTCATGTCAATTAAAGGTATTGATTGGTTACCCCATCAAGTGGTGGCTGTCATGTTTTGCATCATAAATGCATATTTTTTTTATCAAAAAAAAAGGGAAAAGTCTCATTCAACAGTCATTAACAAATTAATTATAAATTCTTCTCACTTGAAAGACCTTTACACTTCCATGTCCCTAAATTCTTGTAAACAATAACTTTAGAATAGAGCCACTGGAACAAAAGGTAATATTTTTCTAGGAAACTGATTTCCCCTTTCAGGCTAGTGATCATACACAAAGAGAAAGCATTTCCTTCTCTTTTTCTAAAGTCCTCCCGACCCTCTGGCAAAAAGTTGTTCAGCGAAACCAAAGCTTCCACTGTTAACCGAAGAAGCTATTCTGTCCACTGAAGGATAATACGTGACCAACCTCACAGCCCTCAGACCAATTACATTATTGGTCATAGAAAAGGAAAGTGCATTTCCTTCTCTAAAGGACATGTACATGCAGAAGATACTGAGTATGACACACATGATGATAAAAAAACAAAAGATGAAATGTAGGTATAGCCACCCCTCTTTCAGGTGACCCTTGCCACCACCTCTATCAGGCAAAGAAGGGCTGCCCACCCCCTTGATTAGGTAAAACCAGCCAATTACTCAATCAGGTAACACAAGCTATTAAAGTACTCCCAAATTTTCCTCATGCATATTTTCCATTTATATTCTTGAACCATTTCACTTTAGTTGATCACTCACCCTCAGAACAGTTTTGTCCAGTCCATCCAAGAGGACACATACATGAATATTCAGCACCCATGCTGATACATGTTGCATTCCCAAAGCAAGGGTTAGGGTCACAACCATCAATAACTGTGAAAGAAGAGTGGTTTAAAGCCGAAGTAACTTCAAAATTATTTATTTATTTACTTATTTTTGTGACTCTTTCTGAGTACTGAGCATTAAATACAGATATATATTACTATGATTTGCATCATTTCTATAGCATGACATCTTATCAACACTGCAAAGAATTGTGAAGGTTATATGTGTTTAATTTGGAGAAAGGAAATTACAAACTTCAACCTTGCCTGGTATTGCGGGCCTTGAATTTTGAGGCATGTGAGTGTGATTTCACACCACCATTCACCTCAAATAACTGTGAAGTCACAGTGAGGAGTGAGATGTTTTGCACAACAAGATGAAGAATGGAAACTCATATTAATCTATTAACATTCAATAAAACAGCACTCCTACCACACTCGTTAATTTCCTGAGTGTGATTTAAAACACACTGGGAAAATCTCAAATCAAGGCTCGGTATTTCTAGACGATACACACAGTTGAAACTAATATCTTCCAAAAAGAACATGATTAGTCTTCTGGGATTATTTACATCAGTTTATATCCCAAACTTTTTCATATTTTTAAAATCACCATATTTCTTCATCTGAACATGCTTAAAATACTTTTCAGATGACACTCTTTAGGAAAATGTAACCTTAAAAATGGAAAAGGAAAATTGCTGATGATAATGATAAAATGTCTTGTTTTGTTTTTAGCTTTGCAATAGTATATCATTTGTGATGCTTAAAAATAGTAAAAGTTCACCTTGTTCACAGTTGTCACCACGGAAACCAGGCAAACAGGTGCATGTATAGTTTTGAAGGTCTATACCAACACAGGTAGCATTGTTTTGGCATGGATTAAGTTCACATATATCTGTAAATTCTGTAAATTCAAGATAAAGATTTAAATAACATCTGGCTTCATAAGAACAGTCATAAATACAAAAAGAAAGTACACCTTTCAAAGAGGCTTATGTCAAAATATACCAACAGAGCGACTCAAAACAGAAGTGCTGAAGAAACCAGAGCAATGGTGACAGACACACATTATTGGCAAGCACTATCCAGAATAGTAGAATACAGAATAGCGCTTTTTTTGAGTTGACCATATAAGCTAACGACGTCTTCCACATTTGTATCTCCCTATAGTTCTGAGCATTAACTTTGAAAACATCTTGCTGGGGGGGACAAGTAGTTTCCAGAAATCACCTGCCTTTATAAATTTTCACTTGCCCCATAATGGCAGGGAATTGAACAGCTCAAGCAAAATCAACAATATAATTGGCGCATTCATCTTATAAAAAGCTTTGCAATTTACAATCCTGTTTCTGTTCAGCAACATGTTTTTAACAATGACTTTTTTGTAGCATCTGGAAATCAGCTTGGCAAACTGAGGAGTTTCTGTAAACACCACAGACCAGAAGTTTGATGCTGTGGACCAACAATTTCCAGAATAGGGGAGGGGGGATACTAAAATACAATGGATGGGTTGGTTGATGGAGTGCTTTGCCTTAACTTTATATCATCTGGTTTTATCTAGTGCACGGAACCCATGGTCCTTTTTCCAATTGTGGGTCAATCGATTACTTAACATACTCCCTTGATTATGTAATGTATCACACAAAACAGCAGTAACTTCCATTTTTCAAAGTCTTTGGTATGACTCAACCTAGGATCAAACATGGGCTTCTCAGATGAAAGGTGAACACTCTGCAACTAGACCAGACAAAATGGATGGGAGAGTGGGGGTTAGCTTTGGTGAGCTGTCATACAAAACATTTCCAAAAAGTTACTCTCCACCATACCTGTCTCACAACTGAAACCAGTGAATCCTAATGGACAGGTACACATGTATGTGTCTCCATTATTTGAGCATGTGGCTCCATTCAAGCACGGATCTGAGGAACAAGGATCCCGAACTTCACAGGTGTCACCAATATAACCCGCTGGACATTCGCAGGAAAAGTTTGAAGCTTGGTTCACACAAGTTGCATCATTTTGACATGGATTGGAGTCACAAGGAAGAACAACTGTACAAGAGGAATTTAAAAAGACAATTACTCAGCCTTGAAGGTTAAGTTCAGCGCATAGAAGCAGGAAAAGTTAAGGCCGGGAAAAGATCCCACACTTTTCACCAGAACAATTATATACCTGTTTGCCTATTTCATATTCCAAAGCAATGAAAAATGTTGATAGTGTAAATGTCCATTTTGAATTAACAGTTTAACACAAATATGAAATCCTGATTTGAAATAAAACTTTGTGTCTTTAACATGAGCAGTCAAGTTCTCAGCAAATAATTTAATAGGCATTCTTTTCCTTTTTATTTACCTTCCTTCCTTCCTTGTAAACACAAAACATTCATGAAACATTTTCAAAACAGTTTAATTTAAATGTTATAATATTTATAGAAAGTACTCAAAACATTTTGGACATTTAAAAAACACTTTTTGAGCTTTTTGTGGTTGTGGGGTTTGTCAATGTAAACAAAAACAATGAAGTACAACAACATAGAGTTAGTTAGTAGATGTTTTGTGCATGTTATGTACTATTAAATGATTAATTTTGAAAGTATAAAGAGGATAAGTGAAATCTAGACTCTATGTCTCTATAATGTTTGACATTAAATTAGATGCATTTTGAACAATTTGATAAATGGCTTTGTAGCATTGATAAACATGAATTTATAATTCTAATACTTAATGAACCAACCAGTCTGACAGCGGCTCCCTCTATAACCGTCTGGACATTTGCAAGCCGGTGAGTCATTAAAAGTGAAACAAGTTCCCCCGTTCAAGCAGGGATCTGGGTCACAGGCCCCCTCTGTAATCTCGCAAAAGGTACCAAAGTATCCTGATGGACACACACATATAAAGGTAACGATGATGCTCAACTCTAAACAAGTGCCTCCATTCAGACACTGTTGAATTCTACAGTCTGTGACTCCAGCTAAAGATGAGTAAGGATGTAGTAAGATGGAGATAATGATAGGTTAGTATCATATAAAAGAAGAGTGAAACAGTGGGAGAGGAAAAGAGAAACCTATCTACTCCACCCAAAGTATGAGAAAGTGAGCCAAGACTGGGAAAAATAGCTGTAATGCCCTATCTACCTAAATATCCACCATCAGGGACAAAGAAATGTTTTGGCCAAGAGTCCTTCAACATTTCTGAGATATGGCACGAACAAGCCTTCTCAGACAGGATTTTCTTAGGGCCACCCTTCACCCCCCTCTTCCAACCTCCCTTCACCCTCCCTTCCAACCTCAGACAAATGTTGACCACGTGCTACTCCTAATATGCTGCTCTACCCCATCTTAAACTGTCTGTCGATATACATGAGTTAGTAACTTACCTAGATGGACTTTTACAGCCCAGTTTCTTACTAATTGGTTTATTAAGTCAAGTGGGCCACAGCTTTTTTTCTAGTTGTGAATCACTGGCTTGTTTTCCCTACTCCATTGCTTATTCTGAGCACAAAGTACAATGGCAGTCACCTAACAAAACCTTTAGTGCTCCAGGTTAACTATATAGGTCACTAAGGCACCAAGTCAAACTGCAGCCTGCAGCTGCCTCAGCTATCCTTTGTTGCTGTGCACATTACAATAGCACCATTGGACTGTTCAAAAAAGTGTGGTAGCAGCTGCTACAGTTTGGCTACAAGAGCTGCTACTGGCTATTTTAACATGATAACTAAGTGTGCAACAAGAATTATAGATGGCTGACAACAATGTGCGAAAACTAACCTGGTTCCACCCACCCTCAAAAAAAAAAATTAAAAAAAAAAAAAAATGACTTTCTCCTCTCCCACTGCTGCTGTGCATGCAATTTAATACCAAAGAATTATGTCATGATATAATAAGCTAATGTGAGAGTGCTTTCAAATAAGATGTATATTTCATATATATCATAGATTAGAATTTAAGGTACTTCAACATGCTTAGTTAGTTTTTGAGTTTTGAAAGTGAAATTATAATAATTCCAAAAAAAAAAAAAAAAACAGAAAGAGAAAAAGGAGAAACAAAATAAAACTTGGCAATACCAAGTAAAACATATAGTAAATATGGCTAAACAACAGAAAATAAGTTACAGTGATGACATGCAGGTTAAAATAATCCTCAATTAAAAACTGTTTCTTAGACACATGAGTAATATGAAAACAAAAATTTGATGGCACGGCCAGGCAACACAACATGGAGATATTAAAGGGATGTTTAGCTACAGCCAGGTGAAACTGAGGCAAAGTTTATTTGTTGAATTTATTTCTGCAGCAACATGGTCTATTTCATGAAAAAATAGTCACCTGGGAAAGTTCTATGGGGTCATTTTGATCAGAAAAATCACACTATTAGTTGGGAAAATTAGCTTGGTTCCCCCACTTAATCAAAATTGTCCAGATACGATTGTCACTTAATTATGACAAGAGTTGCAACAGGGTTCCTGCACTTTAGGAAAAATTTAATTTCATGACTTTTCCATGTCTAATTTATGACTGGATTTTACAAAACCACAACCCAAAGGCAAAAATCTCTAAAACCAAAATATTAATATGTACACATAAAATTACTTCCTAATTCCAAAATATTGATACATATCCTCTATAGAAAGACAATTTGTCATATGTATGCCAACCTCAATAATACCCCTTCCTCCAACCCCCACACCTTATCCTGTGCCCCCATTTCTTTCCACACATGAGACCAAAATATTATGATTGCACCGAAAGTTACAAAAGCAAATGAAAATGTGGTAAAATTTTTAAAAAAAATCAAAAACAATTTCAAGTTTAAATAAATGAGGTTCTTCTTACTTGTTTCACAATTGTCCCCAATGACTCCCAAAGGACAGGAGCACTGGTAACTGGTCCCATTAGAAGAACATGTACCATCATTCAAACAGGGGTCTGACAAACATGCATCGACTATAAAAGTGAAAGAGTGGATGTGTATGCAGTGAAAGAGAGAGAGTTAAAAGAAACAGAAATGGTGTTTTGATTAATTAATATCGATTTGATTAAAGTTAGTTCAACACAGAAAATGTAGTGATTAGACTATGGAAGAGGAACAAGATACTAACTTGATGAATTGTACAAGGACTGAATAAGTTATAATGAGTAGTAACAGGAGACTGAGAATTTACTATTTTCAGGAAATGTAGTAGTATGACAACCCTTGGAATGATAGTAGGTAGTGTGTTAACATTTTTCTACCTAAAACCCTGTTATACAATATGCTGTGTATAGTTGGACTACTCATTTTCAACTAGTGCATTTTAGTTTGTCTTCCTCTCCCCTACTCTTTTCTTTACCTCACCTGTCCCCCCCCCCTCACTCCCCTCCCCCATCTGGACAAAAACATTCTCACTGCCTTAATGCATTCAAATATATCTCCTTCCCTCCTCCTATATTTTTCTTACCCCACCTCCGTTGAGCCTGTCTAGCTTTAGACCTGTTGTTAACATTCCTACTGTATCGGTAAGGTGCGTGACTAAGCTGTGTACAAACTATAAATGTAAGAGAACCTATGGTGGCTTTAAAAAAGATGTCAGTTTAAAGATCAATTTCTGTGAATATATGTGCTAAACATATATATATGTTAATGGAAAGATAAAAGTCATGATGAAATTTTAAAGGGAAACATTTGCTTTTTTTTAGAGATCTTACATCTTTCACAGTTGAAACCAGCATAACCCGGTTGGCATATGCATTCATAGGCATCGTCGCTGCTTGAGCAAGTGGCATTGTTCAAACATGGGTTGGATGAGCAGGGATCAAAAGGAATCGTAACTGATGGGAAAAGATCAGAAAAGGTAACAAATAATTGGACAGTTACATACTTGAAACTTTCGTTGAAACTGCAACAAGTGGTTGTGAAGCAATAGCATATTTGAATATAAACACTGATTGGAAGAGAAATAGTGTTCTTGAAATTCAGATTGTAAGACAATTCAGATAATATAGACCAGATGAACTGATTTCGGTCAATATAATTAGTTGAAAGAGGCTGTTATAAGAGGCTGGACTGATCAACATGAATAAACTAACATCATAGAAAAATGTGAATTCATGAAATATCTGAACTGAGCATAAGGAGTATATGTAGCATTTAGAAAATTAGTAACTACACTCTCTTTAAAATATATAGAGAAGAGCATACAAATATAAAAAACTCAAATTACTACTTACATTTAAGACTTCATAATTGGATTCCATATTTGCTAATGATATTTTGATTTTTGAATGAGAAAAGAAAAATTTAGGCTAATTTTATTAACCCTTACCATTCTCACAAAACTCTCCTTCAAAGCCATCTGGGCAGATACAGACACTTACTTCACCACTACTCATACATGTTGCACCATTCAGACATGGTTCAAACGCAGCACAGGCATCAGTTACTGCAAAATGACAAGGAATCAACATGGAATTATTAATAGTCATGGAATTATTCAGGAGCTTTGTCAATTTTAAACTGAAGCAAAAAACTATAAATTCATATCAAAGTATAGTAGGTGAAATTTAATTATCCAATAAAAATATTTGTAAAGAAGCAGTTTTTCATGATCTTGTTATGAAGCATTCAAATGAATGAGGTATACCATAATGGCCATGAAAAATATTCTAACTTGCCTCTTATGATCCCCATCCCACAATCCCCCATACACTACTAAGGTTTGGTCTCCCAACATCTAGTAAAAATACAAAATAAATTGCAAGACTCATTTTTTTCTCGAAAGGGCTTCATTATATGACAATCCTTAACTTTAAATTATAACTTAAAAGTTTTAATGATGTTAACTTTTTGGTTTTGCTTGCATCAATCTCCTTATTCCCTATATTTCCATCAACATCTATAGATTTGCTAACTTTTAAATAAAAAAAAAAATAAAGTAAATAAAATTTCTTTTAATTGATGCTTTTGGTATTTATGCTCAAGCAATAATGTTGTGCATTCGGGTACATAACAAACAAAAATTTTTGTATAAGAATGCAGTATATAAGAAATATTTCAAAATCATCCACATAATTTATGAACATTATGCAAATTAGGGCCCTGGCAATTATGATGAAAGGGAAAGGAAACAAAAGGGAAAAGGAACGGGAAATAAGTCATGTCGGACACAGATCCAGACAAAAATTGTGCATTGATCCATGACTGGAGGAAGGAACTCGGATATATACGTTCTGCTAAAAACCTGATTAAAGGCCCATGGATCGGGATTAAAGAAGTGCGAGTTTCTCTAACAATAAACAGCTATCATGCATGGCCATGCAGCTTGTGCACTCAAGCGCAATAAGCATCTTTGCTGTGTGCTGACGGTGTAAACTCTTGAATAAACATTATGCCAAAAACCTGATCAAAGGCCCATAGATCAGAATTTTTAAAGTGCATTTCAGTAAGGGGCTATTTCATGCCATGTTGACTTGGCAAGGAAGTTCAAGAAACTCTTTGTATGACATAAATGATGATGATGTTCAAATCCTTGCCATATGCATGGTGCATTAACACCCTAAACAGCTACCCCAATTTTCTAAGACATACAATACTGTTAAATTTACAGGAATGTAAAGAGGGGATGTTTTGCACTCACACCCCTCTTGTTAATAGTTACACAAGGTTTGACAATATACCAACAGGAATAAGTTATATAATCTCAACTGTATAAAAAGGTAAAGGCTGAGCATGGTTTCAAATACAGTACAAGTTCAGTTTTGGTTCAAATAGAGTACCAACAGTTTCCCTAGTTTATCAGCTTCTAACCACAAGTTGGAAAATTCAATGTTCTCAACCTCCCATCCAACAGAGGGATTTGGGATTAATAGTAGGATTAAAATTAGGATAAAGAGACACGCAAGCCTGCACTCACCCATATCACACGTTTCTCCTCCGTACCCATCAGGGCACATGCATGTAAATGAAGAAATGCTGCCCTCACAGGTCGCACCATTCTGACAAGGGTTGCTAAGACATGGATCTGGTATTTCTATAAAAACAGAAGCAATCATATTAAAAATACATCAGACAAGTTTTAAGGAGATTGAGTCTGTTTGGCAGCATATTTTATCCATCTTTGGCCCCTGCTCAAAATTTGGGGTAAGTGAGACAATTGTACAATGTACACACTGTCAATAAGGAATGTAGTTGTTTTACTTCATACCAACATTTGCAAATTGGCTTTGTAAATTTTTATTTTTTCTTATTACAGTTTGGAATCATGACACAACTGAGATACCCCACTCATAAGCTTGCTAATATTTACAACATCTTAATAGGCAATCACAGTTTCATTCACAATAATTCTGTCTCATTCAACAGCAGTTAACACAAATGTCAACAATTTTTATTACATAAAACCTCTCTGGTAAACAATTAATTTAGAAAGGAAAAGCAAACCAAAGAAAAGTTTCTCAGTGAAACTCAGATTGCACCTTTAAATAGTACAAGGATTCTCCATACAGTACTGTAGGTGGAAACATTGTTTTTTTGTTTGTTTGGTTGCTATGCCAACATGATACATCCTTACAGACATTCATAAACATTGCAACAAACCACTTGAATCAGCCCATGATTAAATTTGATTGATATTTCTATCTGATTCTTAAATCAAGAAATATGAAGTTTAACATGCAACCACATGGTGTACCAAGAAAAAAAACTGTAATGAAAATTAAGCTAATCGATAAACTTGTCAGTAGTTTAATTTTCCTTAAAAATATTACACATTATGAGGATTAGAGACATTGCATCATTTGAATTTTTATAATTTGGGGTCAACAAATTATTCTCAAGCAAAACACCATAGAATATTTCCATGTGAAAATGATATTTCTTGATAAGTATGCATGCAACTGTCCATCATTCTCTACATTTAGATTGGAAAGATAAAGTAACAAAATATTTTGTAAGATTAATGTAATATTTCCCTTAATATGGTACCTTTTTAATTAATCTGTATCTAATTTGACATCTGGTGGTCTCATGCAATGGGTTATTTCCCACTAAACCACAATCATGGTTTGGTAAGTGTAGATTAACCCATGGTAGGGTGACATGACAATATCTGCTTCAAGAGAAATCTGTCAAGGCTACCCAGTTTTGATGGAAAAACTGCAATTCCTAATCGGTTTTGATTAGCACTTTGGTTCAAAGTAATGAAGCCCAACAACTTTAAATCACAACAAATTCTAAAACAAGTGCTGGCAAAAAGGAGATAAAATTACAGAAGTTGCATTGAAGGGTTGAATGGCCTCTCAGTTAAATCTGAAGTACACTGCTATCACATGTCAGCCTTCCTGGCTATTTTCAAAAGCTTGTATATACATGTAATTTGTATTGGCAACAGTTCTTGCGAAGGTTATCCAAGATAAGCCATTAATTTTTCCAAATGATGTCAGCCATCATGCTTGTACATACAATCAAGTTTTCATCAAAATTTATTGTTGAAATTAAGTGTAAATATAATAAAAAACAAATGTTTTCCATTTGTGCAACAATATGGATAACTTCATTCATTGAAAGGCTGAGAAGGTTCTATTTTTACCTCATTGAGCAGATCATTCAATCCTTCAATGCATAATATTCTTCACACTATTGCACTCAGAAAAATCATTATTTGTGTATCAAATCATATTTGTTGCATTATGCCTTGATCAAAATGAGCAGCAATTAAGAAAGCAAGCATAACTTTACCAAATTTATGAACAAAGGATTGTAAATAAAGCTGCATAATAATGACAATCACAAAAAACAACACAGAAGGAAAGGCAGGGATTGGTGTTTTTATTGCTTCAGGAGTGACACGAGATGATAAAGCAGTGGTGAAGTGTTTGACATATACACCAAAGAATTAAGAAACAGCATTATGGATGTTACACACAGCTTTAAAGCAGAGCACAAACATTAATTTTTGAGTGTAACACAAAACTTGATCTGAGTAAAAATGAAAAATCCCCTATTTCTGGTCTTAACAGAAGGGACCACTGCCTACTTTTTACATGAATCACATGATCTGTTTTAGAATAACTACTTTCCTTTTTACTTCATATTTAAAAGGAAGACTCTTGCTTACATTTATACATTTCTTTTCTTTTTACAATTTCCTCCATTTTAATTCAAAACAATGAAAGTCACATTATATTCTTAACATTCACAATAAAGACTGACGCACGGCGTTCAGTTTTGATAAAAATAATACATGCAAGCCCTTTTCATTATAGAACAAGTACAACAATATCAGCCTGTGCTGAGGCCAAATGGATAAGGTTATTGCATCTGAAGAGATAAAGCTTTCAAGCCAGGACATTTCTGGTTTGATGCCTGGCCTGGTCAAAGTAAGATTGCTATATAATCCAAGAGCAATCTGTTTTCCCATCTGAACTGGCCTGGCCTTTCAAAAGAAACTAAATATGACTTAAAATGTTGAGTTGATGACCCCCCTGATAAATAGTTGAACTCCAAAAGCTTTATATATTTCTACCAAATCCATGGTCTTTTAATATCCTTTAACAACTGCCCTAGTCAAAATATGCACTTTTTTTAAGTTTCCAACTCCTTTTACCCTCAATGAAAATGACTTATATCACCATTGGTGGCTAAATAGAATTGACAGCATGAAAAAAGAAGTATTTTAGCGCAGAATAATTGCAGAGTTTATGGATATGTGGCAACCACATGGGTCCAACGCAAACACTATTAAATTACACAAACCATTAGAACTATACACAGACATTACGTTTCCACAAAATGAAAACAACAAATTAAAGAGCAATACATACTTGAAAGTTACCACAGCAACCTCAAATAAATAAGCAGCAGGTCAAAGCATGAATAACATAAATCAGAAAAGATATGAGATTACTACAAGAATCACAACACATTCTATCTAAAATTTTCTGGAACAGTTGCAAATTAAATAACTTCCTTGTTGTAAATTAAATATCTTTCTTGTTGTTGTAAATTAAATAATTTTCTTATTGTTCTCAATTAAATATCTTGTTGTTTTAAAACAAAGTTTCAAAGTATAGTTCAGCTTATATCACAAGAAGCTTATTTACAAGGTCAGGTTTCTCTTATTTTTTTGGCACAATTTTTTAATTTGATCAAAAAACGTTTAAAATAAATAAATTTGTACTTCATTTAGTTTTACTGATTTGATAATTTTGCAGGCCTTACCTTTTTTTCACAATACATTCACATTCCAACATGCTCCTCACCACAAGAACTTTGTATATATCCATAAAAATGATGTCCAAAAGCAAGCACTTTTAAATTGCATTCATATTTGAGCATAACTTAAACACAAGACCCGTGTTAAAAAATAGTATTTCACAAATCTTGAAACAATTAAGCTATCTTTAGATCCAAATCAGCAAATTATCAATTTGTTTAAGCTTTTTGATTCTGTTATTCCTCACGTATGCATCATTTTTTTTTTCTTCATTTGTTTTAGTGATGATTAAACTTGCGTTCACCCTGTAAACAAACAAGTTTAAGCATATACTTTGTTTCCTTAAGGACAGATTCCCTCAACACAGAAGCAATTTTGTTGGGAGCAAATATACTCCATCGTTATTACTGCTTTTCCGTTGATATCAAATTCACAAGATTTAAAGTAGCTCATACTACATGTCATGCACAGGGAGGGTAGTTATTGCACATTAGGACTTTGTTAGCTTACTAGGAATATGGCCTTAAGAGTGGGTCACACTACAGAAATTTTACACTGGAATTCCATTTACATTCTGTTTTAAAAGTTTTTGGAAAAATTCATCCATCTTTGGTCAGAAAAAGCCCCAAATTTTCCAACTTGTGTCCATCAAAACTTTGTATCAGAGGACTAAGAAAATGAAATGTAAGCTAATTATTACATTACAGCACATGGAAAGACAGCTTTTATTTGAAATCCTCAGAAATATCGGAACAGATCTTGAAAATATATTCCAATATTTAGCACTCAAGTTATGTAATGATGAACCTTGAGACAACTTAGGACTCAGCCTTTGACTTATTCTTAGAAGAAAGTCTATTTAGAGACTATTGGTCCAATTTAGGAAAAATCAGATGAGATATCTGATTGAAAATCTCTGTAGAGTGACCTTTCTTTTCAGCAATGAACTGGGCTAGCATGGGACAGTTGGGAGAGTCTAGAAGTAACTTGATAGAAAGGAGAACTGGAACTTTTTATACACTGAGAAGATTTGCCCTTTCAAATTCCCAAATAGATGATGAATTGTTAACTAGCAAAATGGTCCAGCTACACCAGTTAGTTGCCTTGAATTCCACTTAAGTAACTAAAAAGTTTCCCTAAAGCAATGCATATCCTTGCAGGTTGGCATGACAACCCAACACCATTAGCCCAACACACCAAATGATCTGGATACGTCTGCACCAGCAAGCATTGCAAAGATTCCCATTTGCTAGCTTTGCTACTTTACCGATGTCACAGGTGCGACCAGTGAAAAATGGAGGACAGTCACACACGAACTGCCCTGGTCCAAGATGTCTGCAAGTAGCCCCATTGACACAAGGTTCTTCTTCACAAGGGAATTCAGCTAAAATGAGAAAGTGTGAACAAAGTTAACCAGATAAAATGGGTGCATGGGCAACATATTTTAAACGATGGTGCCCCTCGGATGTAACATTACCTTGCAACAACCTTGAGGTAAATTCTCCCTCTCCCTCATATTCCTATCTCCCATAATATTCCTCCCTCTTAATAAGCCCAATTCACATCAAACTCCTCTTGAAATAATAGCACATTTTTATCTTCAACAAATAATTGAATATCAGGCAAAATCAAATGTATCATTTTCCTACTACATTTTGATTAGTAAGAATGTAAAGCAGAAAGTGGGAAACTCACGTAATTCACAGTTGACTCCAACGAAGCCTTCTGGGCAGGTGCAGACATACCTTGACCCAAAGTCAGAACATCGTCCCCTCACACAGGGGTTAGGGAAGCAGGCATCACTATCTTCCTGGCAGAAAAAACCTGTGAAACCAGGGCTACATATACAAGAGATCCCAAAACCTTGGACACTGCTCTCAAGGCAAGTAGCACCATTCTGACAAGGTTCAAAGTCACATGAAAAAGGAACTAAAGGATCAACAAGAGAAAGAAACGCCAAGTTTCAGTTTTTGTGTCAAATAATTTCTTGCTTCTCTAATATAAAATACTTTTAATATAAAATATATACAATTCCATGAGTAGAATACAATTAATTACAACTCACTCAACAATTGTGATGTACAAGATTTGAAATGAAAAATGTCAATTGTCAATAAAACATATCACCTCAATGTAAATAGAGAATGGTAGAAAATGCAAATCCGTGGATGTACAGGTGAGGATCTATGCCAGACAGAAATGAATGGAATGCACTGCAAAATTTATATTCCACCTTTAGCAGAAAAAAGGTGGCAAGTGTGGGGAATCTCTTCTCTCCCCCCCCCCCAACAGAATATCTTGCTCAAAATTTTGCCCTGAACATTTCTCCAAAACAAAAATCCAGCTATAAATATATTACTGACACCGAAATTTTTCTCTTGAAAAGGATCACAAACTGTGGAAAGGATCACAGGAAAAAAACAATCGAATGTCTGATTTACTTTACGCTCCCTTATGATTGTCTTCAAATCCGAACCTTAAACTTCACCAATCTGTGACAGAATTTAACCCTTCTTCAAGTAAGCCTTCTTTGCCTTGCGGGAGTTTTGTTTAATGTGTCAACATAGCTTGGTGTAATATTTAAGAGTTAATTGTTTTACTGACATAATGTTTTTGAAGAAATTGAAGTGTCAGTATTCCCCACAGAAAGCTGGTGCTGTGGTTTGAGAGATGTGGTGATATAATAACACCTTGAACCTTCAACAAAAACATAGCAAGAGGTGTGGGGGTGAGATCACTGGAGGTCTACGCAATTATGGTATGAGTTTATTTGGATTAATTTTGAGAGCAATCTACAATTTTCCATGTACTATTAGTCCTTCCCAAAGAAAATTGGCTGAGGTCAAGTAAATAAAAGTATGGATCTTCAAAGGCATGAGCTACATTTCAAAACCTGCAGACGTAAAGTTTGATCTCTGTTCAATTCAAAGTAAGGGGAACTTTTTTTTCCAAGAACAAGCTACAGTTTTCCCATTGTGAATGAGGGGAAAAAAAAAATTAATCCAAATTGTTTTTTTAAGTCATAGGCTTCTCCTGCATCTATAGTCACATGGCATCATACAAGAATTGACCTTTCACTTTCTGAAAATAAGGGCTTTTGATTGCAAACAATAGAACAATGGGAAAAGCTGATCAAACTGTTCATTTGCTTCCTTACAAAGACACCCCATGGGATCAAAGGCAATGTGGGGTGTAACTGGTATTCCACTTTGTTAAATGATCTATGCCCTTAAGTGATATTTATATGTTTATAAATATTACCAAAAGATCTGTGTAGCACAAAACTTGTGTTAAAAATAATTGTTAACATGACTTTTCTGGGCAATAACATTTATTCAGTACAAAATTGTGACATTTCTTGAAAGAACAACTTTCATCATCAGGCAGCAAAACTTGGAATAAAGACTTAAAACCAACTGTGTTTTGAAAGCAGTGACAACTTGAATAAAGAATTAGCTCAATAAAGTGATCAATGGGCTCTCTAATTGTCTGTTCAGATTTGGTGTTTCCATGGTGATATGTAACCTTTCCTTAATCTTTAACTGGAGTTTGGCAGGAGCCTAGTCAATGATTTTGGAAGAGTTTTGATCACACTGGGATTTACAGTTACAGGATTCAGTTAGGCTAGTGCTAAGTAAGATAATAATAATAATAATAATAATAATAATAATAATAATAATAATAATAATAATAATAATAATAATAATAATAATAATAATAATAATAATAATAATAATAATAATAATAATAATAATAATAATAACGACAACGACAACGACAACGACAACGACAACGACAACAACAATAATAATAATAATAATAATAATAATAATAATAATAATAATAATAACAACATAATAATAATAATAATAATGCTATTTATAAAGCGCTTTTTAAAAACACTCAAAGAGCTGTACAAAGAAAAGGGTTAAAAATTACACAGATAAAATCAAAACTTAAAGCACAGAAAAGAACAAAAAAGCTTAAAATACAAAAACAGTGATCAGTTTAGCCAATTAAAAAAATAAGTTTTCAAATTCTATAATAATAAGCTCGCTAAATGTCGCAATTTTGAACAGAATAAATTTATTGCTGGGACAAGTTGTGTTTTCAATCACCTTTATCATATTATATGCATTTGATGTGTTCACACACAAATTATTGCTTCTTAACACATATTTGACTGGTCTGTTAGCTAACCCCAAATTTTAATCAATTAGTCAGATGTGAAAGCTGACTGTATCACATGTGTATGTAGTCTGCTTCTTTTCCGCCCTCAGAGGAAGATGTTATCAGGCAGAAATGGAGCATGTTTCAAAAAGTAAAAAGGAAAGTGAATCAGTCAACTGAATCAATAAATATCACTTCTTAGATCAATAAAAAAAACGTACCATCCTGGCAAAGATCACCAGAGAAACCAGGCCTACACAAGCAAACAAAGATCCCATTTTCAACAAAACATGATCCCCCAAAGCCACACGGATTGGATGAACACGGATTTAATTCTGAAAAGGAAAAGAACAAGTCTAAATAATACATAAATTAGCATTATATATTAAATCCTAATACTTATTCTTACTTAAGATGAACTGTACATATATTGAATCGGAGAGGACATTTAAAGGAACTTATAGTTCTCTACACAACCAGTGCTGTGGATGAGTGGGTAAAGGACAGTGACACTAAAGTAATAAAGCTAATTTCATAATCACCCAGAAGTTTGGGGTTCCCCACCACACCAGCTTAAAGTAATGCAGGTTAAAGAGATCATTCAGTTGGAAGCAATAACTTTATAAGAATGCTAAAAGTCACCACGTCATGGCAACATTTATAGTTGGCATGATTGGTCAAGTTTCTTATCCAATAATTATGGAGAAAATTACAATTTAGGATTTTGTGGTGTCCTGACCTGTAACAGTTTTGTGCACATTTTGAAAAAGTACCTGGTCATGACTTTCTAAAATCCAACTGAACCATTAAGTACTTAGTCATAAAACAGTTATGTGTATGTAGGTTATAAGATGATTTAAGCTTTACCATTTTTCATTTGTATGTAAAGAAAACTAAACAGATTTGGAAAAATTTTGTTGAATTTCATGAACCAACTAAATGAGCCGCTTTAACCCATCAGAGGGCAATCTACGTTCACAGGCTTCTGCCACATTCATGGTAACATTGTCCAACAAATGCCCTTTGAGGTAGGAATTACTTGACAAAAAAACTTTAACGTTATGGTACACTTACCTCCTACTTCAATACCCTTTACACATACTCATGACTTGGTAATCTACATGCTCTATACTAAATACCCATATTACCTGTACCCTTACTGATATGCCACTCACCCATACTACCAGTACCCAAATCCCTACACCCTATACCCACCTTACCTATACTCATATACCACCCATACCCATGCCAGTACAACACATAATAATGCTACCCACATCCATACCTGTACCCACAACCCCAAATGATAGAAAAATGTTCAGGATATCCCCACGTAAGACTACACAGTCCCATTTTAATTATGACACTCTTTTTCAACTTACCAAATCCACACGTTCTGCCAGCAAAACCAGGCGGACACTGGCAAGTAAAATCAAGCCCATTAAGGACACAGGTACCTCCATTTTCACATGGTTCACTGGTGCAGGGACCTTGATCTGAAGGTTGAAAAAATTACAGTTGTCAATTTTAGGTTTAATCATCAAAATAGTGCATTGGATTATTTTCTTTCTGCTATATTAAGCTTTGAATGGAGAGATTTAATCCTTTTGCTGCTGAAGGGGGTCTATCCCACCATACTGGATTTTTAAATTTAAGTCATCATATTTGCATTCTTGTTAACCCAATAGGACATACATGTGACACAATTAAAACTATTCTGTACCAAGAAAACAATTGCACAACCATAGGTTTATACCAAGCTATTGCAGGACACACCAGTGCAATGGTTTTTCAGCAAAACACTATGTATATGTCAATGGTTAATTACAGTTTCAAAGCAAAACCATGCTTTGCAAAGGAGTTAACATCTGCTTAAAAAAGAAAGCCAGTGCAAATAGTGGAAAAACCTTTTTCAGGTCAAATTTGTTCTATGAAAGTGACAAAGGAAGCTCATTTTTCCATTTTTTTTTTTAATTAATTGAAACATGTACCCTGTAAAACTTCAAAAGCGATGTAAATATACAATAGCTGAATAACAAGTACCCTCAACCAGTGTACATTCATGACTTATTAAAGGTAGTGCAATGTGCATGTTAAGTATGGCATAAAAAATTGCCATCTGTTTGGGATTTTTGGTGATGCTTTAAACATAGCACTTTATTAATTTTAATGTACAATTTCCATATCACCGTACTCTATGCTGAATGATGCCAACAAAGGTTTAAGCAGTTGCAGTTTAAGTTACCATCATCTAGATAAACTTGATGGGAAAGTTTTGCCTTAAGAAACGAACCATACATGGCCACGCCAGACCATTCAGAATAAACTTAGGTTACTACTAATTCGTCATCAGTCGCTCACCACGACAATTCTTGTTGCAATTATAATGTTGCATCGCATAGTGTGGACAGGGCTTTAGCATTCACAGTAGGTCTAGTTTTGAGTTTTTTTTTGTCTCAACTTCTAACCTTCTGGTCAAATCTAGTGGCACCCACAGCATTTTTCCCACTAGATGGTCAACTGATTTCTTTTCCCAGTGAATGGTCAATTGATTTCTTTTTCCCACTTGATGGTCAACTGATTTCTTTTTCCCAGTGGATGGTCAACTGATTTTTTTTACTCATTGGATGGTCAATTGATTTTTTTTTCCCTACCACATTAGTTTATGCAGAGCATTACACGCAGTTCCACTTTTTAAGTCTGGTTCGACTTGCTTGTATAGGCCTGCATGGACCAATCTACAGGATTGGGGGGACTTTTTCACCGTTTGCGAGGAAGCAAAGCAACAAAGCCCAAGAGCCCTTGCGTGTGAGGGGGAGGGTTTGGGAGGGGGCCCTTGCATGTGAGGGGGAGGGTGTGGGAGGGGGTGTCTGATGCTCCCACAATGTAAGCATTTGAAGTCAAGAAGTAAGCATTCTATATTTCAATCTCTACTTCATCACAGATTTTGTTTTCATCATTTCTGACAAAGTGTATGTGTGGGGCGGACATTTTGGCAATATCCCCCTTCCAAAAAATTGAGGGGGTTGCATGTCCCCTGTCCTCCCAACCCCCCTAGTCCCCCCATGATGCAGGCCTGTGTTTGCTTTGGAGTTGAAAGCTGACCTCCTAGGTAAGAAGCAGGTGATATACCATTAGAACGAACGTTATCATTCAAGATAGGACAATAAAGTAATTGATACAGGATGTAATACTTGCTTCAAAAAGGACTGCTACATTATCAGAGTCCACAATATATTGAATATGTTTAGAAATGACAAGATTCTGATCACACCAGGTGCTATGGATCCTGCAACGCTGGAAACAAATCTATCTATCTATGGATAGGGTTACCACATTGCTATCAGTTTCTTGCCGGCTAATAACAATAAACACAGGTAAATAGGAGGTAGTGAGCAAAACGTGCAGTATCTTGCCTCTTGCATATACTCACCTATCTCGCATTGTGCTCCTGTATACCTCGGCAAACACTCACAACTAGAGTTGGATTCCAGGTTCGTGCAGGTACCACCATTAAAGCATGGTGCATTGGAACAGAAGTCGATCTGGCTGCAAGTTGGGCCGACATATCCAATAAAGCACAGGCATTGGAAGGAATTTCCTACAATTCTGCAGATACCTCCCATTGGATTACAAGGGTTGTTTAAACAGACACCTAGAAGATGGAAGTTATTCTTGTTTGTCATTCAAAATCTTTGATAAATTTAAAATAAAAATAAAATTTGAATTCTGCTTATTTAAAATACATCAATTAGCAAATAAATCATACACCTTGCTGGCCAGTTGTAAACCTTGTCAGTTTTGAAATTTTACAAAGTAACGCTGAAACCTGATAACACACTTATGATATACTACTTGTGACAGAAAAAATGAGATTTATGAAACCGGTGGCAAGCCACAAGAGTTATTAAAGTTTTATTTTCGGCCTTTTTTGAGATATTTTCATATTTGAGCTGAAAGTGTCCCACAACCAGACATCGATAGTCTCGTAGGCAAACATCTACAAAGATTATGATTAATATGTAACTTTTGTATCCAGATTTTAAGTCATTAAGTAGGTTACATTCTTCATAAAAGGGCTTATTCTGATGATAAATTTAGAAATACACCACACCAAAATGCATACCACAGGCAAAGTAAGAAAAGCAATGCTAATTATCATGTTTTGAAAAGTTAATTTTATTTAGAAAAATATCACAGATGAGCTAACATGAGACATAAAAATGTTTAACACCAATAAAAAACACTGGGTAACACCTTTAATGACCTACAGGAAAATTTATCAGAAGAGATAGGTGTGTAAAATTTTAACTTTTGTTGCCACTCACTAGAAGAGATATAAAGGATTCAAACTAATTTACAAGAAAACTTTACTTAATTTGCATGTAATTAACATAAACCTACCCATAACATACACCTATTCATATACAGATCATAACAGCATCCTAATTAAATTAGTAAGAATTACACTTGCCAGGAATTCAAATGCCAGGACTCCTACAGTCTTGAAAAAAATAAACCAAACACTTAACACATCTTGAGCAAACTTTTGCCAAACTTGTTATAAAGATTTTAAATAAATACCTAATATGTTAACAATGATCGCGATTTCTGTTTACCTTGTCAGGAGTTTCTGCATGACATGTACGAACAGGCTCTCTGAACCTTACCTGATAATATTGTTTCGTTATTTCTCTGTCGTCCTTTCTTCTGGGAAAAAGACTTTTGTTGTCTCATGGTATCTTTTTACTGAGATAAGGACATCCACCATCGGCTTGTCCATGGAGAGGGTTTTCAAAGCTGATTACTATTCATCTACTTCGAGATCTCTTACTCGCTGTACTAAGCCATCACTGAACCAATGAGGCTGTTGCGTATAATGCGTTCACTTCATTATCCCATCGCTTTGAATTCTTTGTCCAACGTACACATACACAAGATTGCGCATTAGAAAACAGGAGATAGTCCTCACACTGATTCACCCATGATGTGATCTCAGAAGCAGGCCAAAAGAATTCTTTGTCCAACATACACATACACAAGATTGCGCATTCGAAAACAGGAGATAGTCCTCACACTGATTCACTTAGCTTATGATGTGATGTCAGAATAAGACCAAAACTTCCTGTAAAATCTACATTTACCAAAATATTACAGAGACTTACATAGTCTTATAAAGTTATCACTAAAGCAGGAAAACTTTTTTTTACAACATTTCAGCTCAGCAACATATAAAACTTACCACTTTCACAGTCCTGTCCAAAAAATCCATCTAGGCAGTCACATGTATAAAGACCAGGTCCAATTGAGTTACATGTTGCATCATTCTGACAAGGATTATTGTCACATGCATTAATAACTGCAAAATAAAATTTTATAATATAAATTAGTGTGGTGTGTAACTCAGAGCATAGCTGTTTATAGAAGAATCCGATTGGTGCTTGTTTTTAGTGACTCTAAGCAGCCATTAGTGAGGTTCATCAGCTTTAAATTGTCTTCATTTATTGTCTACATGAATTTCAAACCTTCATATTCAGTAAAATTTAAGGAATCAAGAAACAATTTAGTTTAAAAATAACCATGATACAGGTAACAGAGGAAATTGACAGATTAAAAGTTAATGGACCCCAGTTATGGCCGACTGAAATCAGACTATCACTTGCCGACAGGATTCGTGTATTGGTTGAAGGAAGCTATTCATCACCCGATAGTTCCAATTCTCCCAACCTACTTACTTCTGGCTTTTCCCACTACTGTCTAAAAATCAGCCTAATCTAATCCAGATGCAATCCTAGTTAATTGCTTCAGGGGATACCCTGGTGAGTATAGGAGGTAATAATGTGTAATCAAGACACTCTCAGTACATGATGTGTAATATGAGCTACTCTCAATTTCGAATCTGATGTCAATCAAGGAGCTGTGCTGATAGAAAATTTCTGTAGACTTTTGTGTAAAATTGTAGTTTGGAAACTTCAGTGTAAACATTCTGCTGAAAATCTGACCAAAGGCCCACAAATCAGGTTTTTAAAAGTGCTCCTTTCTCTAAGGAGTCTTTTCATGGCATGGGTATGATGATCATTGCATTGTTTCTTTGAGCAAGATGGGACTTTTTTAATTAGGGGTTAAATGAGTAGATGTGAAGTGGAGTGAATTGTAAATCAAACCACCCCCCCCCCCCCCAACTGAAGCAGATTCTACACTGTCTGTATTGTCTTTGTGAGAATTGACCATTGCATTGGGGTAATACTGCAAAACACCTTGAAGCTTTCATACCTTCATTGTAAAGCATGATGTATTAAAAGCAAATTACATACAGATGTACAGAGGAAATGGCTCCTATAATATAGTGTGCTGTTCTACTTTATTTTGCCTACATGCAGCTTAATATATTTACTTAAAGGGCCAAACCTCTCACCCCAAACTACAATTTTGGTACCTGGGTACTGAAATTCTCAATTGGCTCAGCTCTTTGATTGACAGCTAATTCAAACAATGCAGAGTGCCAAAGCTTGTGTTACACAACATGAATAGCACTGAGAGTGTTTTGATTATATAAATTGAGTTTTTCTATACTCCTGAAGCGATAAACTGAGATTGTGTCTGGATGAGGATGAATTTCAGACAAATGTGAGAGGGGTTTCAGTAAGAAGGTTAGGAGAATTGGTACTGTTTGGGGTGAGAGAACTGCGCTTTTCAGGATTTCCAGAAGGTGAGGGGTACTAAATGAGATAGGGCTATTTCCCACACTTTAAAAGTGGAACCTTCTGTCATTGTGCCTGACGCTCTGCATAGGCAATGGAGTAGGGACAACAAGCCAGGAAGCCACAACAGGAAAAAAGGCTGTGGCTGGCTCGACTTGAACCAATTGATCCGAAACTGGGCAGTAAAACTCCATCTAACTAACCAACTTACCCACAATTAAATTAGGTGTTTATAGCAATTTTTCTACTTTGTTACATGTCAAATACTTAAATACAAAAGTACCCAGTACCTCTATGAACATCATGATAAAAACTTTAAAAGGAAAAGCTCAAACTAAAACTGGCTGGCCTAAAGACTCACCATCTTGACAGCTATCCCCTTCAAATCCGAATGGACAAAGACAGGTAAAGGTACCGGGTGATGGAATACAGGTAGCACCATTCAAACAAGGTGATGAGTCACATAGATTTAATACTGTGAAAGAAAATGAGTCACATAAATGAGTCACATAGATGTGTCACATAGATGAGCCACATAAGTTTAATACTGTAACAGAAAACAAGTCACACCATGAGTTACATATGGTTTAATACTAAAAAAGAGCATAGAAACTGGTTTATTTTTTTTATTTTATGTTCATTCAAGGTATGCCATTTTTTCTTAATTTCTAGTCAAAACTAATACATGCATCATTAGACGTGCTGAAATCTTATCCCTAAAATAAAAAAAAATAGAGTATCATGATTTTCCTTAATAACGTACAACTGATGACTGCCATTTTCACTGAGTTTCTGAGAGCCTGGTATAAGCCCATGGGGGTAATATCTAGCGTGCCTTAAATGGCAATGTTGAAGGAGATATATAAGCTACCAATTATACTACAGGTAGTTTCATTAATGCACACATAATAAGGACCTCAACCAACAGTGACAGTGCCAAGCACATGGGGGTATTATTATAATATGGTCTGGGGTGTGGTGGGGGTACTATTATAATATGGTCTGGGGTGTGGTGGGGGTTTCATACCAATTTTCTGTGATATGGTGGCCAAAAACTGTGAGGCGATTGCCTCACAAATACAATACCAAGAGAAACCCTGAGAGACATTCATTCATGCAAATGCTTTGTTCTGGTTGGTTGATAATGACAATGCCTATACAATCAGTTGTGTTCAATCTACGACACACCATTCAGAATGGGGAAAAAAATTAATGTCTGACACCAGGCTGTAGCTTTACCCCTGTTAAAAATGTGCCCTATTTTAATAAACTGTCTCAAATTGCTAAAAGAAGAACATACATCTTTGAACAACTTCAGCCTTTTGCCAAGGATCATATTTTGCTGCGTTTTACATATTACAAGAACTTTTGGAGATGTAGAATACTGACAAAGAGACCATTTAAGGATCACCTAGACAAAATCAAAAAATTGCAGTGACATACTGTAACTTACATTGAGAAACTCTAACCCTTTACAATTATTATATTTTGCCTGCATTTTATATAATACAAAAACTTGTTGAAGATGTAGAATTTATTTTCAAGTACTTTCAATGTTGTGTGCAAATACTGACAAATAGTCACTTTAAGGATAACCTAGACAAAATCAAACAATGCAATGACATAATTTACATAAAGAAATTTATTTCACTGTGGGATTTCTATTTCCATCTTTTAAGATTTCTTCTCTAAAGCCTTGTCTACATGAACAAATGAGTACTTTCAAAAAAATTAATTTTTTTGTTCTTAAATAATTTGACTTTTTTTCTGGCAACATTTTCTTGCGAAAAAAGTACAAAAGAGTGATTAAAAATCAACTGCACTCACCATTTTCACACCTTGGCCCTTCAAATCCATCAGGACAAAGGCAAATGAATGCAAACCCTTGAAGACTTGGTGTACAGATACCATTATTCAAACATGGTGAGGAGTCACATGGGTTCAAAGCTAGGAGATGAATATATAAAGATGTCTTTATTCAAAAAGTGACTATCCAGCTTTTCCCAGGGCACCAGTCATGAATTTCATCTTCCTTTTACAAAGGAGTGATTATAAATGAGTAAACGATAACTTCATGCTCAAACAACAATAGGAAATTTCAAAACTTCAAATGGGAAACACAGTCAAAACTGGGACTAAACATGTTTTCCCATCATGCATTGCACCTTAACCTTTCACTCTAAAATTTTACATGGACTCACCTATTTCACAGTCAGTTCCAGAGAAACCCTCAGGACATTGGCATGTGTATTCTGTTTCACTCATTGCCGTACAGGTAGCTCCATTCAGGCATGGCTCAGCGTCACATGCACTTGTGGCTATATATTTTTTTCAAAATAATATAAAAAGGTTTTAAAGAATGAGGAAACTAAGAGCAAAATTAGTAGTTAGTTGGATGGAGTTTAACAGCACTGTTCCTAACCATCTGAATTAAATCAGGCAAACCACATCCTTTTTTCCAGTTATGGCTCACTGGCTTGCTTTGCTTTCCCTACTCCATTGCTTATGCTGAGCACCAAGCACAATCATGTCAATTGGTTCCATTTTAAAGTCTTCTGTATGACCTGGCCAAGAATTAAATTTCGAACCTCCTCACTGCAAATTGTATGTCTGACTCCATGACTTGACTAGTACTTTACTTGATTAGTAAATCAAATTTTCAGGGTACATAATGGAGCAAAAGCGTTTATGGGTAGCACATGAAATACTCCTTTTCTCATAACCTATTCCATCTTGCGAAAACTGTAATCTCAGAAAACCGAACATGTAGCTGATGATCCACTGTATGCACTGAGAGTGCAAGTGGAAACTTCACAGAGGTCAGTGGTCCATGCTGCAACACTTCTAGTCTTTTCTCCAAAGAGCATGTGCAAAAGTCGACATTACTTTTGCCAAGATGCTGCTTTGTGACCATATTCTGAGTATATTTAGTACCGTAATATTTTTCAAGCCTTAAGTCAGAAATCGTAACATTCTGATTTTTATGGCTTTCCAAGCTCAGAAAATGGAAGAGTTTCACTTGAAAAAGGCAGATAGTTTTTAGGCATGTACTTTACTCTGTTATCACATGATCTAACATTACAAATTATTCTTTGCCTCTTGATAAAACTTTTCAGAAGTACAGCCTTTGCCCAACTCAAAAATAACACTTGAAACTTTTTCAGAGTAGAAACTGTTCATGGAGAATTCCACTGGGATTACCCATTACCTATAACTATACACTTTTTTTAATGCCACTCCATCTAACAAGAGAAGCTATTGGAGCAAAGAATCATAAAAAAAATAATTTCACAACATTCAAAGAAATTGAAACAGAAAGAGATTTTTCAGAGCAACACGGGAAGGATGTTTGAAAGTGTTTTAACAACTATATGCATTCAAAAGTTTTATTTCTATAAAATTAATGATTGATAGCAAATGCTCTAAAACAACGACAATGACAGCAATGGCAACAACTAGGAAGTATTCATGTTTTTGCACATGCCCCATGTAGTTCCCCAGAAATGTATGAGCAACATGGCATAAACATTCCTTTAAAAGATTTGTAGTTACCCCCCCCCCCCCGACTTTTCCTATAGCCAACCCGTGTGTATGCAACTCATCTCTGCTGGACAGCTATCTATCGTCTACAAATTGCATGGCATTCTGGCTGCCACTAACAATGCTTTGACACAGCTTGCTGTGGTATAAAGTATTGGTCATTGGACTTGTTGAAGTTAACTGATGGCTGTTGATGGCTTAAGGGAACTGGAGGCTTTACAAATCTTTTAAAGGAATGCTTTAAGTAATGAAGGTGCAGAAACATAAAAAGGTGGGTTTGATAAGAATTTACACTAATCTAGAAACTTCCAGTGTCTTTTTCAATTGTGGGGCACTAAGTTTTTCTCCCTCTTCCATTTCTTATACTGAGCATCATGCACAATGGCAGTAGCTTCCATTTTAAGACTTCCGTAGGAGTCTGACTCAAGGTCAGAGTCCAACCTGGGCCTCCCCCCTGAAAGGGCCGGATGGTCTACCACTAGACCAAACTCCTGGTATAACAACAAAAACAATATTCATATTAAAAACAATTTATGAAGCACAAAAAGAAAGAGTCTCTCAGCAATTAGAGGAAAAGACCAGGGGTGTCGATCAGGTCTGCAGATTGGGGGGCAAAACTTTTCCAACAGCTGGTTGGACGCTACATTGAGTCTCAGACAGGAATTGTTTATAAGCAGTCCACTGATAGGAAACCAATGACTCACATATAAACACACAAACAAACATGCATACACCCACACTGACAAGTACACACACTCAAATTTTCTCAAAGCCCTAAAGTCATCTGAACACCACAATGTGATACTTTGTTAATTCTGCCTGTTTTCTTTAATCTGCCTGAATTATTGGTGAGGGGGGGGGGGGGTAGCAAAACATGTTATCCCCCAATAATTTCACTGGGGTGATAATTACCCCCTGTCCCTTGCCCTCCCACTTGCCAGGATCGACACCCCTTGAAAAGACATGAGCAGTTACCTGTCTCACACATAGTGCCTGTGAAACCACTTCTACAAACACAGAAAAATTCATCTGAAGTAGTAGAGGTGAAGCAAGTGGCATTATTCATGCAGGGGTTGACATCACAGGCAGTTGGTGCTGATGTGGTCAAGAGAACAAAGGATTTTATTTATATTCCAAAATGTGTATTAAGTTCACAAAAAAATGTAAAATATTAGTTGGTTAATTTGTTGGGCTTCAAATGGATGAATAACAATGTATCAGTGGCTAAATGTTAGAACATCAAGTTAAATTGTTTAAAAATGATGTGATAATGTGACAATTTCATGAAACTTTCTTACATATATGAATTAAAACCTGTTAATGAACCACAGTTACGGACTAGATGTTAAAAATGTTAATGGATGTACGACTATTCTCAATTCACTATGATGATCATCAAAACGTATTTAAATGTGCTACAGAGTCAAAAACCTATCTGCCTCATGTATCCTATATTTTTGTTTTGTAACACACAGGTAGAAGTTGAACCAGACATAGTTCTGTATGTCATGAACCATGCCACTATATATACCTAATAAACTGTGAGTGAATGCTTCACAAAATATCATCAAATATTGTGATCTTTTATGAAATGTAAATGCTCTTTACTTCGATAAATACTTGTGTCTCATTTACATCTCCCAAGCACAGAAGGAGAAGGAAACTATCAGGGTAAGTTCTCCCAAGTTTGATTATACCCCCCTATCTCCCCAAAACCAATTCAATGGTGTAAAAATAACAAACAACAACTGTGGTCCATCTAAGGCAAATTCCTTCCAAACAAAAAACAACTAAGCCCTTCCTTTTTGAATTTACTAAGAAAGTTACAGGCATGCCATCATTAAAGAGTCCATTTAAACAAATTATCACACAGGAAGGAAAAAATTTTCAGAGGAAAAAGTTCTTGAAGGAGAAGCATTTGTTAATAAGAGAACAAGAGTCGTACCCCTTTCACAGTTTGCTCCGCTAAATCCTTGCGGACAAATGCAAATGAAGTTCAGGCCAGATCCACGCTGACATGCAGCCCCATTTTGACAGGGTGCCAAACTGCATGGATCAATTTCTAAAACAAAATAATTACACCAAATGTTAGATGCAAATCAGTATTTGTAGTTTAGACAACATTAGGTGAGATAGTCTACCTAGAATGTTGGTTGTGATATAAAATGCTTACATAATGACAAGAACATGAAAGACATTCAATAAAAAAATTTCTAGCTATTCAGTTCTCCACAAAATAAATCAATTTGTCAGAATTAATCAGCTTCATAACTATTGAGAAACTTAAAAGCTCTGTTGCTTTTATTTGCTCTCTGTTTTTTGGTATTTTAGCAAAAATCTTCAAAAATAAAGAAATGAAATAATTTTCAAACAAGAGTATTCCTCTCTTTTTCAGAGAATTATCGAGAAGCAACTGCTACTGATAAAGATTTCGTTCTTATAAATGCTAAAATGACACCAAATAACAAAAATCTGTGTTCATAGAGGTGACCTCAATCAGCCCAAAATATACTTTCCGACAAATGACAAATAATTATAGTATTGATAAAATTATTTGAAAGCGTGTACTTCCCTAAATTTACAGTTTTCTCTTTCAGACATTCTTTTCATTTTACAAAAGATAGTAATATTTCAGAGGAAAGATTCGTTATACCAATTTGACAAAATTCTCCAACATATCCAGGAGGACATTCACATGTGAAACTGGAAGTTCCGACAGGGTTACAGGTGCCACCATTCAGGCATGGCTGATTTTCACAAGGGTTAGTTTCTTTGAAAAAAAACAAAACATTAATGATACTTTAATGTTAGTAATCTAAGGATGACAAAAATGATAAATGCATTAAAATGAGTTCATATGAGTGTTGCACCTAGTAAATGAAAGAGAGATGCTATGTCACTTGCAAAAAATATCAATCTCACAATTATGCAGCTACAGGATTTTATGTATGAATAGTGCTATTAACCAACTTGAATGATTAGTAAAACATAAAATGCAAATATTGTTAAAGAACATTATAGAAAGAAGGTAAGAAAAAATGAGAAAAAATTAGAACATTCACAGTCTTGGTAGAATACTTAATTGGATATCATTGAAGTTGAATTGTAATGAGGGAAATTAGATAGATTATTGCATATAAATGACACTTTATAGGAATGTACAATTAACATCTAATCAAGAACAAAGTGAATCAAAATAAAAGTAAAAAAATGTAAAGTAAAATTCATCAAGTGTATTATTATAAAACTGTGATTTCAGAATCACAATGAATGATCAAAATTTGGTATCATGATAACAAAGCAATTTATTGTAAGAGAAGAAAAGATTGCAATGCCATAACTCAACGACAACTTCACAGTTTTGAAAGGTGATGGTTCAATGATAAGGCTATACTGTTTTAATATATTGGTCATATAGTAAAGGAGAACTAAACACTAAAAGTAACCATTTCCTTTAAGACTGGCTAAATAGTTGTTTGTAATCATTAGAAGCTCCCCACCTTAAAAATCTGAACACTTTTGCTCGAACTCACAAAGGGAAGATTGGGTGTTATAAAACTCTTCTTATCCAGTTGGTTACACACCAGAACAACTATTTTTGTTTTCTCCCACTGCATAATTAAATTTTTAGTAGGGTAGTGGGTAGTAACCACAAAAACTCCAAGACCAAGTCAAATTGGGTTAAGTAAATGAAAAACTGTTGTAATGGTAACAAAACTAGATTCTGAATCAAAAAAGCAGACGAGTTCCAATTGATGCACAAAATTAAGCCATATGTACTTCAAGGAAATGACTACTTCAAGGAAATAATTATTTCAGGGAAATGACTACTTCAAGAAAATGATTACTACAAGAATGGCTTTTAAGAAAAGGACTATGAATATTACAAAATGAAAATGAGATCAATAATGGTGCATTTAATATAGCATGCTTCATATTTGCAAACTTTATGTCCATACAGCTCTTGAAGGAAAAATGCAGTCACTCCAATTTGGATTAGTGTAAAAGGCTACCATACATCATGAATGGCTCCTGAGAGTCATGTGACAATATTTTCTTACTCAACTGTGAATTTTAATGAGGAGTCCCTCTTTGATCACCCTGCATTTGCAATACATATGTCCTGAAATATCTTGAATGACACTTGGAAGAGAAATCTCTGAGGTCATTTTGGAATAAGTTGGGAGAAGAGAAGACTGCTTTTCCCCTTTTAGATGCAAAACATGTTAGATGTACAAAATATAATTTATTTCAAAGTATACAAAATGGTGTTAGTACCAGTTTCACAATTGGTTCCAGTAAATCCTTGCGGACACACACATAGATAAGAGCCCGCTACGTCAAAGAAGCAAGAAGCCCCATTCTGGCAAGGGTCAGAGTCACAAGGCATGGGTCCTTCAAGCAAGCAAAAAAGCGAAGCAAAACAGACAAAGAGTAAGCCACAAATAAACACAGCCACTTTAGACAAGTAAACAAGCAAGCAAGCAATAAGAAATTCACAAACAATTTTTAAGAAAAGAGCAACAAAGCAGATTTTAGAGTCATAGGCCTATGCAAGCAAGGCAAAAGGCATGTATAAAGTTCCTCATACAACTGGAACCTTAGCCCTTTTGAATAAGCAAATTGCAACCACTTGCAAGTCTACTACAGCAAGCAACAGAATACAATATCTTAGAAAGAATGTAAGATATCACCTAAATTCTGAAATGACTAAAGAATTACCTAATTTGGAAGTTTGGAATTTTTTCTACTTCTTTTATTACAGGTCATCGAATGGCTCAATCTATTTTCTTTTCTATTAAAAAAATGTCTTCATAACTTGCTCATATCTCAATTTTTCTGAAATTCTTGAATCTTAAATCAGGCATTGTTCATAACTTGTCACAGAATTTATCTTATATCTTAAAAAATAAATCATGTTTTTAAGTGTTGAATGTAAAATTTCTGTACCAGTTTCACAATTTTCTCCTTGAAAACCATCTGGGCACATGCACATGAAGTTTAGACCAGTACCAGGGATGCATGTGGCTTCGTTTTCACAGGGCTGAGAGTCACATGGGTTTATTACTACAAAGAGAATACATGACAGGCAAGGCATATATTAAGCAGGCATGATATAAATTTTAAGAGCCAAGATGCATGAGTAATACAAAAAAGCAAAAAACTTAAGCTAAGTATCTCAGCAAAAGTATTTTTCTGGGATGTTACAATATATATTTTACTTTATAGGCAAGTACAGATCTTTTCATCATGACAAGATGTGGAATTTATTTACTAAAATACTCAGAAACACAATTTCCATTCTTTTCCATTATATCACAACAAAGACGTGCAGAATGATTTATAATTTGTACATATGTACAAACAGAATATATTTGATACATCTGGCACTCCTTAAAAATAGAAGTGACAGAATTATGTTACTTTTTTTTCCTTTAACAGTTCATACAACTTTTTTTTAACAGCTCGTTCAAATCCGTGAAATGTATCTTTGAATAGACTGGCTCAGTACTATCTTGAAACTACAACATGGACTGTCCTGGTAACACCTAAAATTTAGTTAGGAAGGGAATAAAAATGTAAAATGGAGGTAATAAGGGACAAAACAGACTTTTAAATTCATAAGAAAAACAAGAAAAATTTGAGGAAGATTAAACAACTTCATTTTAACAAATTACCAATTTGACAATTTTCTCCTTCAAATCCAGCTGGGCAAACACAGAAGAACCTATTTCCCAAGAGAGGCAGGCAAGTGGCACCATTCAGACAGGGATCTGTTTCACATGGGTCGATGACTGTGCAGGACAAAAGGACAAGACATTGCAAAAAAAAAAACATTGCAAAAAAAAAAAACCCACAAATAGCAAACAAAATTACAACCACAGACTTCATGCAATGTAAAATGGACAGAGAATATTGCAGTTTTCTTTGAGCAGAGTGGCATAAAAGACATATTTGAAAGCAGAAGTATTTATTCTAAAGCTGCAATGCAAGCCGTTTTGCATATAAGCTAACATTGACAAAAAGCAAGTTTAACGCAAGAAACAAAAGAAAAATTGAAAAGAAAAGAATTTTTCAATCTACATCTAATTTTGTTTTTATTTTGAAAATTATGACATGGGATTTTAGTATTCAAACCAGAAATAAATAGTTTTAGTATTTTGAAGAGCAATTCTCTCCCATTATTATAGCTATATGTCTTTCAAACTGCTATATCGATATATTTTAAATCAAATAAAACATAAATGCTAAATAAATAACTTAATCAGGTTTTAGTCTTACAAGCATGGGTTAATAAGCTTTTATGTGAGAAAGCTGAAGATAATAATAAAACAAAGATAATGACAGAAAAAAGAGATTGCTTTCTACCAATTTCACATGTTGGTCCTTCAAACCCATCTGGACATGTGCAAATGAAGCTGAAAAGGTTATTCGGATTCTGTAAGCATGAGCCTCCGTTTACGCATGGATCAGAATCACACGGATTGATGACTGGGTGAGAGACAAAAAAAACAAATAAATTAATATCATGAAATAAAATGAGGATCTGTAAAAGAAAGAATTATGACATTTATATTTAGCATAAAGTAAGGAAAACTACAGACTACAATTCAGAAGACAGAAAAGTTGTAGATTATAATGGACGATCAGAGTTTGACAGAGGCTATAACCGTTTATTCCAGCACCTTATTTTTCCCTTCTGAACTGATTGTTTACCAGCATTAACATAAAAACATCTTAAAGGTTTTTGGGGTTAGAAGAAATGTTTATTTCGTGTTCATCACTGTTGAATGAAAATTTCTGAATATTTGTCGGGTAAAAAAAATTCTGCGCATATACAAGACTATAGACAGTCTCCACAACACTGTAACCAATCACGACGTGTAATCACAGATCATTTTTTGTCAGTGTTACATCAATGTACATATGTGGTGCAGAATTTAGTTAAGAAACAAATTAATCCTTTCTCTATGGAAGGGGGTCCCATCCCACCATACTGAGCTATACATATGTAGCGGTTCCTGAGATAATAACTTTTTTGTATAGATGGCACCATACGTGCGCTGGCTATACCCCATGAGGATATATATGTGTAGTGTATCTCCTCTTCAAACCTATTCCATGTCCAAAAAACGATTATTATATACTATTATAATGAGCTACTCCGGGATGCAGCCGAGTGCTATGGTTTTGTGGCAAAACGATACAAATATAGTAGTAAATTATGATTTTGCAGCGAAACCGTGCCTAGCTAAGGGGATAAGAAACAATCTCTGTTTACTTTTCACTAGATGTTACTGAAAATGCTATTCTGGAAAATGCAAACCGAAATACGAGGAAAACAGGAGAGAAAAAAACTGAAAGTTTACCAATGCACTGTACTTAAATAAAGCGGAGGGTAATTACCGTCATAACATATTTGATGGGAAAAAATAATAAAGTTTAAAACTAAAATGAATGTCACTTTTACCTTAAAAATATTATCACATGAAAAAGCAAAGTAAATATCAATAAAAACTATAACACATAAATACAAGTTTAGCAAGGCAAAATTCAAACATAACCAAAAGAAAGAAGACCAATCACTCAAAGAGAACGCATAAAAGAATACCATATTTGTAAAAAATAAAAGAAGATTTAAGTATTCGCACAACACTGCAGATACATGACATGAAGTATTAAGAATACTTGTACAAAGAGAAATACAAGGGACCAGCAAACTTAACACAGATGCATATTTGTAGGTTGCCTTATCATGCAAACATTCTTAATGAGAAAGGGGAGATTTCTATCAAATGAATATAGAAAACTGCCTCTTACTTTGTGTACAGGTTTCACCAGTAAAACGGGGATCACAAATACACACAAATCCATCATCCAGCGTGGCACACTGTCCGCCATTTTGACAAGGATTTGTATCACACAGATTTATTGCTAAGGAAAAATGTTAAAAGAAATGGAAAGAAATGAATTAGGTGGTAGAGTTTGAAATAGATGTGGTATATGTTGGATGGAAAATGTGTGAAGGAAAAAGTTTAACAAAATAAATTTGGATGATGAAAATTTGTTGGATTATAAAAGTAATACATCACTTCTGGTATTGCTCTGTGATTGATACCCATAACCATAACCACTGGGTATTAAAGTTAATGCCGCCAATCGCAAATTGACCTTACCATCAAAAGATATCACAAACAGAGACACTCTGGCAATTTCCCACAAACATAGGCTATGAAGCTCACCCCACCCCTTTTGTGTACCCCACCTACATATAAACTGCTAGGAAGAGTCTAAAACTCAACTACTAGCAAGCATTCTCAACTATTTCATTTCACTGCTAATCACGTTTTACACAAACCGTGAACAGTGACACAAACTAATTAAGCTCTTAAACTGGTGAGGCTTATGTCTGCCATAATTAATTTTCCAGCCTTTCTGGTATTAATGGTTTATCCTAAAGCTACAATAACTTCCCCACGAACTTTTCCCCCTTTTAGCTTAAATGGTCAATCCTCCCACCCCAAACTACACTTCTTGAATGGGGTAACAGAAACTCTCAATTGGTTCAGCCTTTTGATTGACTGCTAATTCAAACAATGCAGAGTACCAAAGCTTATATTACACAGCATGAACTATACTGTGAGTGTTTTGATTATACACACTGAGCTTTTCTATGAATGTCAACACACCATGGTCATCCCAAAGTTTTTGACACTGGAATTTCATGCTTTACTTATGGAGAGTGCACTCAAGCATGTAACATGACTGAGTTGTGATCAAAGTAGAATTGGCTTTAACTACACACTGCATAAAATGGCACAGGGCCTGCTTTGTTATTGGCCTAGCAGATGCAGAGTTTTCACCAGGTGTGTTGAAATTCTCTTTCCCTGAGCTAAAGAGTACAAATGGGGGGATGGAATCTTGTGAGGTTTTTCATAGCATGTCATTCAAATAATACATACTTCTTGACCAACATTTCTGTATATTAATCACTCACTGCAAAAAATGACTCAAGACTACAACAAGCTCAACACTGCAATGTGATGAAGAAAAACGATGATGTGCTAGATCAATGCTTACCCGTTTCACAGAGATCACCGACAAAGCCAGTATCACAGAAACAGAAAGGTGAATTGTCAACAGCCGATCGAAAGCATGTAGCTCCATTCAAACAGGGAGATGGGTCGCATGAGTTCATGACTGTATAACAGAATAGAAAAATGTGCTGAATTGATCTTTTAGGAAATAGCAGGACACAAAAAGTTTGGAAATATAGGATAAAGACATTTTTTAATTTATTTTATACAAATGACACTATAACATTCACATAACAGCACATAATGGCACATAATCCTTGGGAATAAATAATTTTACAGATTTAAAGTAAGGTTCCCCTTCATCCCACAAGCTGATCATTACATGTTAAATGCCCATTTATAAGTATTTAAGGGTCTATAGAACATCCCTAAACATAATTACAAATATCCCTAGAGCTCTACATTAAATGTGTGACTGCATGTCTGATAAACATGAATTCATACAATAGCATTTACTTTGGTTGGTCTGTCAATGATGCCTGTTCAGTTCACTCCGTAGTATTACAAAAAACAGGTGTTCATATGTTTTTCCCAGAGCTTAACACCATGACAGGTTTTTTGCATGAAAACCTGTGTTTTCCCTTGACATTACCGTAGGATGACCATTTGCACAGGTTCGACACAGGTTTGTCACAGGTTTGACACAGGTTTTACATGCAAAACGTGTGGTGATTAAAACTAGTGTTAACAAAGAATTCTGCAACAAAACCTATGGCTTTATATTCAAGGTGTGCCAGACCTATGTCAAACCTGTGTGTAGAAGGTTCCAAAAATGCAGGTTTGCCACCCAAGAACACAGTCACGTGATTTCTTTTGTTTTCCACGTGCGATCACACAGGGTTGCAGACACAGGTTGACACACCTTTTTTTGTAAGGAATATATAGTAGAGAGAAAGCTTACACAAAGTCTGTGTGGTCTCCAGCAATTTTATTCTCAGTACAAGATATTGCTATATTTTGTGGGAGGTGCACTTAACAGCACTTAAAAGGGAGAAAAGGTCACCATTTTTATTCTTTTTTTTATTGTGAGATATGCTGCCCTTTAATTGAAGTTCATCAGCAAAGGGAAGTGAAAGGGGGTATATATGAATGTATTTTGCATAGAATGATAGAATTTCAATTGCATGACAACATTTAAAACCTTAAAAAGAAGTACCTCTTGGAACTAGAAAGCATTCTTTCCATTTTTGGAAGATGAATGAGACAAAAATTATTGCTTTAAAGGTCCAACAATTACAATCTTATTGTCAGTGATTTTTGTAGTACTTTTTTGACAAGTGGTTGTTTTTTATTCTAAGCAGTGACCAATTGGATAACGAGGTAAGGGCATTTGAACTAAACAACAGCTTTTTTTGTCTGAACTACATCTGTGTATAAAAAGAGGACTTAAATTGAGCCTAAACAGTTACATAGTTTAACCAATCTGACGGAGTTGTAATTTGGAAGCCACAGGCTTTTTGTCATCTTCAAATGCTCTACTTTAAGAGCTGCATCAATTGGATTTTTCATTTATTACAGGATCCAAAATCTTTCCACACACTCCTGTGTTTGGCCAAAAGGAGGGGTGATTAAGTACTTATGCATTTGGTAACATTAGCTCCATTTAACACTTCACTGCACAAACAGATTCTTAATCTCTGACAGTGTCACTCCTTAAACCTATTTAAGAAATCCCTGAAACTTTTTCTGATGAGTAAACATAACTGACTCTTCTTCCCAGTCTCCCTTCTTCCCAGTTTCCTCTCTCTGATTTTCCTGTTGTTGTTTTTTTGTTCTCTTTCCTTTTGTTAACTCTGTTTTTGTTTTTTTATTCGAAGGGCTCCTTCACAAGCTCTATGGAGCTTTTTTGAGTTTCCTCCTGAGTTTCTCTTTAGCTTTGTTTCGTTGTCTTATGTTTTGAATTGTGTTGTAAATCCAGAGAATGACTCAAATAAATGTTGTCGAACATAAATTAATTGTGAAGTACCTAGAGGAGGATCACGGATTACAGCAACAACAGATGCAAGCTACCTGTACAAGTGGCTTTTTGAACTTGATGTCAATCACACACCTGTGCCAATGGAGAATTTCTGTAGACTACCAGTAAAAACTGTGGTTTGGAGTGACAAGTGGCTGCCTTTAAAATGGAGAAACTTCATAGCTGGTACAATAGGTCAATATTGAAACAACTAATGAGCACAATAATACGGTGGGCAGGGTCAATTATGTGCACTCAAGCCCAACAGCAGTAGCACCTTTGGCAGTTAGTTTACTATCACCAACCACTTTTTCACACCCTTGTGACCTTAAGGACCATTCTTCAACATGTGCAAGATTGGTCGTCATGGGAGCCACACAAATGCAGTCTGTAACATCCTTCAAAAAGTACTGTTAAGGAAAAGCCCACATTGTCACATGGCCTTCAGAATGTACTTTTCAAGTTGCTATTAGATAACAACGGTCAATAATACTTTTTTATATACCTAGGTTTCCCCCCCTATCACAATATTGTCATGGGGGGGAAACCTACGTATATAAAAAAGTATTAACCTAGGCCTGTAATGTTCTATCTCTAAAAGGCCACTTGTAAATAAACAATGCAATGGTCTCTCCTTACTTAAAAGGAATGCATATAGCTATTTAAAGAACAGCTGTCATTATGAAGAAATTATCTGAAACACTGCGCAATAAAGATGGGACTTCTTTCCATACCTATGCTACAAGTTGTTCCTTCAAATCCCATAGGACAGATGCAAACAAAATTGAGATTGTTTCCAGGGAAACAGGTGGCACCATTGTTACAGGGTTGGGCATCACATGGATTGATTTCTGAATGAAATGAGTAAATGAAATTGTGTGATGTCATAATGATGTAAACAGTTAAAATGATTCACTGATAATGGATGTAAAAGATGAATAACATTTGAATAATTGTGCATTCAACACAAATAACTAGTGCAGAGAGTTTAAACAAAACAACTCATATTAATTTAACAAAAAACAATGATTTAATTGCTTAATGTCAGTTAATGACAATAATATCAAAAATTTAAATACTGTTAAACAAAAACCTTGTTATGATGTAGTATTAATTAATAATAGTTTGAAGGTCTCAACCAGTAAGAACTATGCATTTAGGTTTGAACAACCTTCATATTAATGAAAGAAATGACTTGAAGCACAGAAGCCCCAAACTGATACAGTACATGATAAAGACAAATATTTTGACTTAAGGTACAGCAGAAACTTTCCAGCAGAACCTAACTCTTTTGTTTCTTAGGTTTTAAATTCCACTCAGGTGGTTTTGATAAGTTGCACATGACTTTGACAATTTCAGGTGACAGAATTTTCACAAATATATTTTTTCTTTAAGATGAAATTTCATAAATGCATACAAATGGTGTTGGTTAAATTCGTTTACTGAAGGGAAATATTTGTAATCAATGCAAGAGGTTTTTCAAATGGATTCTGCCTCGATCCAAAAGGTTTTTCTTCAATTACCATCCCTACACCTATTGAAAATTCAACTGGGGAAATGTCAAGAAAGGAACGATGCTGACATCAACTCAGAAAAATAGGTTTTTAGCAGATCAAAATAAGTACCGTTTTGACAGAATGTTCCAGCAAAACCAGGCAGACACTGGCAAGTGAACTCCAAACCATTCTGAGAATTACATGTAGCACCATTTAAGCATGGAGCACTGCTGCATGGATCAGCGACTGTTTAAAGGAGAAAATTTTTGTATGAAATATAACTGAGATGACACTCTTGACGAACAGGGGAGGAAGAATTATATCAATATGTTATTATAGTATGCATCACCTGGATAAAAATAGTTATGGTCATTAGTAAATGTTTTATTTGTAGGATTATATGGCAATGAATGTTACAACAATAATGAAAGATGGGCAGAAACATAGTAACAAAAAGAAGTATGGACTTGATTGTGATGCCCCTTATGCAGGTTCACATCTTTTACTTGAGCTTTGTTTTTGTTTTGTTTTTTTTTTTCATTCTTCTCTATAGCCCTGCAACATGCAAACATCTGTCAGCCAATGAGAACTCTGCCATCAGTGTATGCAACACTGAGCTATAAGATTATGTTAACTGGTGTAGTGCATACTTTACATAAAATGTACAAAGGTAACAACTTGTTGGGGCTACACTTTCAAATTTCATGAGAAATGAGAAAAAGATTCCCAAGAATGAAGAGAAATCTAATCATGTACCTGATTCACAGAAGGGTCCAACGAAACCATCCACACAAGAGCAAAAGACGCTTTCAGGGCCCACCTGAAAGCAGGATGCACCATTCTGACAGGGATCAGAATCACAAAGTGAAACAGCTGCATGCAGGAAAAAGGCATAAAAAAGGAGGATTTTCCACTGGATTTTTTTTACCCTTTTTTGGCGGGTATTAGTCACTACACTGATAGGGGTAAGAATCACAAGGGGGGGGGGGGTTAGCTTTGTAAATAAAAAAAAAAATCATCAATGAAAATAAGATCAGTATTAATATATACACCACTTACATGGAAATTAAAAAAAACATTTCTTTATAAAGGAACATGAACCAATTACATAAAACAACATTAGAAGTCACTGAATTGTTAAAGTGTGAGTGATGACTTTCAGAATACAATTCATATACAAAACATATTGAAGTTAGCAACATTGTTAAAACAGTTACAGTGAAGAATTTTAAAAACAGTAAAAATGTTTTCATGCAGGATACCCTTTTCCAGAGATGCCAACATTTACATCCAGAATTCATGGGAGGTTTCACACATGAATTAGGGAGGTTGTTTTAGAATTACATGCAACTTAATGAGGGAAAAACTTTCTTAAATCAGGGAGGTTGTCATATTTGCTAGTTGGAATGGCCAAAAATCCTTCAATATTCAGGGAGCCCTGAAAATCAGGGGGAGTTGGCACCTCTGCATTTTCTGTTGAAAAGGGTACAGAATTTGTCTTGTTTCTTGTCAACAAGGACAAAAACTATGGGGAAAATCAAGTGTATTTAAGCACCTCCCCCCCCCTCCCAACACCAACTCTGAAAAAGAGGTGGAAATGTACCTATTTCACAGGTTTCTCCCTGAAAGCCTTGTGGACAGTTGCAGATAAAGACAATGTTGTTTAATGGTGTACAGGTAGCTCCATTCAGACATGGATCTTTGTCACAGGGGTTGGTTTCTGGTATGATGCATGAAAAAGAATACATGAGTTAGAAAAAAAGTCAAAATGGTGGCTGTCAGTGACTAATCACTTCTCAATGACTTTGATGCGTTTGAAGTGAAAACAAATGTGTTTTACACATGGGGACCGTTCCACAAAGAGTGACGCACAATCTTAAGTTTGATTCACCATACTTAAGCCAACATTTAATCATACTTAAGATCATGCGTAAGTCTTTGTGGAACGGGCCCACAGTCTGTACATAGAGTGGTGCGGGAATGGTTTTCAATTACAGGGCAAGAGCAGTCACCCCAAAACTTGTTTTGAAGCAGCAGCTAAATCTTTCAAGTTCCTTCTTACTTCTCTTTGAAGTATCTTTTATAAAGTTTTATGACGTCAATATTGCATACTCAAGGTGAACACGGAAGTTACTCCTAGTAACATTTAAACTAGAAACTTGTTCTCCAATTTTTTGCTCTTATCTCTCTGAAAAGTATCTTTTATAATGTTTTAAGACATTGATATTCCATATTCAAAATAAAACAAGGGGTTATTCCTAGTATACTAGACACTTACAGAGAAAAAAATGTTGTCACATGACTCTCAAGAGCCAATCAAGAAACAGGACAGTCTACTACACTGCTGTAAGTTTGGGTGACTGTATATCATCTTTGTGTTTTGTAAGGTACAATGACTTCCCAAATAACTATACACGAATCAGGACAGCAAGTGACGGTCTGACATCAAGCCAGATGGTGTGATTTCAGTCGGCCATAACTGGGGTCAATCACATTTAAATCTTTCGATTTCCTTGCTAACCTCTATCATGGATGGTTGTACACGAATTTGTCCCCTGAATTCTCCAAATTCACTAAATACGTGGGTTTGAAATTCATGTAAACAATAAATAAAGACAATTTTAGGTGGATGGAACCCACTAATGGCCGTCTACAGTTCCTAAAAACAAGCGTTAATCAGATTCGTCTATACTGCAATCACTTGTTCATTTCACTCCAACAATGCCAGGATAAATGTAAGACCCAAAGTCCCCCTAGCTTATTAAAAAGATTAATCCTTAACATGAAGATATATAAAGTGAACACATGTTATATAAAATTCAGTGATTATGCAATCTAGGTTAATGAAATCTACAGTTGGTGGAAGGTGTTGATTCACAGCTGTGTAAAGTTTTCAAGCATCGTATTACTTGTACAGTCTATAACTTGCATTCCATTCCACCATTCACTAAGCAACATTTGACCAATATTTCCTGAACTGTAGATTTCAACTGTTTACAAATTTTGTCCTGATAATTACATACACAGTTGCAAAATTTCCAAGTATTATTTTAAAAAAAGTGAATCGACCATGTACAGAGTGAATTTGAAAATTGAGAGCATGTCACCTGTATCTGGGGCTATTTTATTTGATTTGTTTAGCTTTCCCACTTCCTGTATATGTCAAATCAAACTTAACATATTTTACAGAAGCTTTTTTTAAAAGTGGACTTAATGGCAGCTAAAAGCCAAAGGTTTGTCAGGAGTCCACTCACTATTATGTGGACTTAGAGTCCACTGCCTAAGGTGGACATATATGACACTGTAACTGTAAACTAAAAAAAAAATTATGGGAATGAATAAATTGAGAACTTTAATAAACTCCCACTCCCTGTAGGAGAAAACAAACAAACAAACAAACAACAGACCCACAAGAAGAATACTCTTACTACCCCCCCCTCCCCCACTAACAAACAACCACTTCATACCTGATTGACATCTATCCCCTTGGAACCCCTCAGGACAGGTGCAAGTAAAGCTAAACCCTGGTCCAGATGTACAGACAGCACCATTAAGACATGGATTATTGTCACATGGATCGACGACTAGACACAAAATGAAATGAAGGTTAAAACTATAGATACGATAGTAAAAAAGAAATATATGACTAAAGAATAATGGAATTAAACTAAAATTGTGGACATAAATATAAGAGAGAGTTAAAAATACTACATATCTTACCACTAATGCAACTAATATAAGTTGAATATTATGTGATTTCTGGTGTTAAAATGTCGAAGAGTGTGTTGAAAAAGATTTTATAAAGATGAGAACTTAAAAATTCATTAATATATAGTTTATAGAAGGTGCAACGACAGAGAAAGAAATTCAGTATGAAATAAAAATTAATATCCTTTTGAAAGTATAGTAAATATGCAAAAAAAGAATAAACAATTTGTGCATGAAAAAATTTATAACTTGTATTAGTCTGGATATTACACTGTCTCAATATGATATGGCCTAGAAGAACTACAGGGACTGAACTGAAGTTGTAAACAAGGCACTTCTCAAGCCAAGTATTTTCCATGCAGAATCTTCAGATAAGCTGTTTAATCATGATTCAATTGAGTACAATCTTAACATTTATGTTGTGACAAAAATGTCTGGAAGAACTCATATTATCTATAAAGATGAATGGTATGACAAGGAAATAAAAAGAATGTACAGAGGGAAGGGGGGGGGGGGCAGGCAAAAAATTTAACTTCTTAGAGAGTGTTTGAATGCATCATACCAATATCACAAGTTGGTCCTTCAAATCCTTCAGAACAAGTGCATGAGAAATCAAGACTAAGTCCTGGAACACAGGTGGCATTATTGTTACAAGGTTGAGAATCACATGGATTGATATCTGAATAAAAGGATTTTAGAGTTTTTGTGATGTAAAGAAGAAGAGTAAGGGTTAAAAGTCAAATAAATTAGCAATTAGTATTGTCAATCAGAGAAAGAGAGTAGAAAGAATATGACAAGATAAAACAGGTGATAAACTGATGCAATTTAAAGGCAGTTGTTCATCACGTTAGACCGTTACGAACCTCCCAAACACCTTACTTCTAGCCCCGCCCAAACTGTCTCAAACTCATCCCGACACAATCATAGTTCATTGCTTCAAGGCATACTCTGGTGAGCATACAAGGACCCCGAAGTGTAATCAAAACATTGTCAGTACATGATGAGCTACTCTGTATTTTTTTAACTTGATTTCAATCAATCAGCTGTGTCAATTGAAAATTTCAAATTTACCATTCAAATTCTAGTTGGATGAGTAATTGCCTTTAAAGTTAAAAATGTTAAATAACAACTGAAGAGTAGAGAGTACAAAACTTGAGAACAGTTATTTCTCCATGCTGGTAGTTTACATCGATGCTTTACATGAAGTGCCGAGAAAATACAAACATAGAGAGTACAAAACTTGAGAACAGTTATTTCTCCATGCTGGTAGTTTACATCGATGCTTTACATGAAGTGCCGAGAAAATACAAACATTCTTTGAATCCAACAAAGAAAGAAACACAACCACTTTTTTTGTAAATCTCTTAATCAAACACTGGTCACTCCAAAGGGAGGTCATTACACAGTTCACAAATACTTTTACATGCCAGAGCATTTACTGTTTTCCAAGTAAAATTATCATGTACAAATGAATGAAAATCTCTTTTGAGTAATTACAAGTTTACCGCCAAAATGCGTTGTCATTGCTATTAAAACAAGAACACTCACCTAACTAAATGCAAAATTTCAACATGATTTTTAAAATTGCATTAATTCACACTTTACAGTCAAACGTTTAAATATTTTATTATTCATGTCCACCTCTGAAACAATTTTGGCTGTATTTAAGACGAATTTCAGCAAACACTACATGAATGACTACAAAGGCTACCTCACCATCTCATCTCCTAAAATGTTCTTGGTAGTATGAAATATGCTGCAAAACTAAGTACCTGTTTCACAGTTTATTCCTGTAAAGCCTATGGGACACTGACAGAAAAATCCCACTGAACCGAACGGTAAACAGGTAGCACCATTTAGACAAGGGTTACTGGCACATGGCATTATCTCTGTAGGTTAAGACATAAAAGGTTATATGTATGACAGAAAAATATACACAAATGAATTAGAAGGTTTGATGAGTTACATGCTTAATAAATCAAGCTTCTGATTTGCTCTTAAGATATAAGAACAAAGCTTCACTTGAATAATAAGAATTTCAGTTGCACAAATCCCTCAGAACCCCTTCCCCATCAAAACATAGATCATTTATAAATCTTTACCGTCTTCAGCAGATATGTGATACAGAATTTTAAAAACATTGTGTACGATATTACCTTTCCAGATTTATATATATTTTACATTTCATGTTGTATTTGATATTTTTTTATATTCTTATGCTTTCTTTTGGGCAATGAATCCTTACTTATGAAACCCATCAGTTAAATTATATTAAACTGAGAGAAGTGTAACAGTTTTTGGCTTGGCCTTTTTTAATGAATTAACATTCATACCTATTTCACAAGTAGAACCTTGGAATCCTACTCTGCATTGGCACACAAATTGAATGTTGTTGATTGGATTACAAGTGGCTCCATTTAGACACGGAACCGAATCACATGGGTTAGAAGCTGTGATGGAGAGTTAAACATTAATGTTGTTAAATAGTGTGAGATAAAATACGAATTACGATACATTGTTAAAGGTTTTGCCCTCTTTACCTGACCACACTTCACGTTTTCAAAAAAATGCATTTAATCAACAGTAGTAAAATATCCGCTCAGTCCTATACATCTATTTTGGCTGCAGAACAAGGTACACATTCCATGGGATTTAGCCCAACGTTACAACACACAGAGGTCTCTGGGAGCAGAAATATTTGCATAGGAATGCTTGCTATTGCCTCTTGGCTCTTTGACAGAGGGTTGAGCAAAAGGCTTTGGAAAGGTATCTCTGTGAGAAGTTTTCCAATCTTTAAATCATTTTTGAGGACATCCCTTCTTTGAATCATAGTGATAAAATTTTTGTAAAATTTTAAGTTTTAAAGCTTAATTCCAATAGAACTTCAAACTTTTGGTAGAAGTGATTTTTAAAAACAGATCAAAATGTTTACAAAAAGATGATTCTACCTATTTCACAGTCAGTTCCTTCAAAGCCTTCAGGACATGTACATGTGTATGCAAGACCAGTTCCACGGATACACGTAGCTCCATTTTGACATGGCTGATTATCACATGGATTGATCTCTGGTTAATGGATGGATGTAAAATGATTAGATAAAATAATATTATGAATTAAAACATCATATAGATGAACAAAAGTGGAAGTAGTTGGAATACAATTGCAAACAATTTTCACCAAAATCAAAACAGTGGTTAATTTTTAGTCCTCAAGATGGGATATCTTGTATATTATGGACAAAGGTTTTTGTTACAATCACATATGTGAACATAGTGTAAATCATTATGGCATTGTTAGAAATGAATGATGAGATAAAGATAGCAAAAACAAGAAACAAAAGAGATATGAAACAAAGAGCAAACATTCATTTAAAAGTACATTTACTTTCTCTCCAGTTTCTGGTGAGAGTAAATATGTATTAACTATATATGAATAAAATACGAGTCTACGCCAGTCATGTAACTTCAGGCAGCTTTACATAAGAAATACAAATCTAGCAAATGCAAACCTATGCTACAAGTTGGTCCTTCAAACCCAATCGGACAGATGCAAACAAAATTGAGATTGTTTCCAGGGAAACAGGTGGCGCCATTGTTACAGGGTTGGGCATCACATGGATTGATTTCTGAATGAAATGGATGAAAAAGTAATATTGATTGCATGGTTAGAATAATGAGTGAATGTTTAGATGGAATAATGAAAACTAGTTTTAAAAGGGCTGTTAGACCCAAGAAAGCTTTTAGGAACATTTTTGTAATGCTTTTGGTGAGGGTGGGAGTTATTTAAACATGAGAAAAAGCAATGAAAAATATTTGTTGGGCATGTGCACATTTACACCACCAGCCCAACATACAACTCAACACAAATTGTGCCATTTTGAGGGTTGGAGAAAATCTGAAGGCTTAAGGCCCCCTCGTCTCTGTTTCTTATGTAGAACCATGCCTGGTTGCTTCTCCTCACACACAAGGAGAGAACTGCTTCTCTAATAAGGACTGGTGAATTCACTTTTGTTGCCATATATTCAAAAATTCTTTTTCTCTCTATTTTGACTAATGAATGATGGTTTATGGAACCAGGAGTGCAGATGCTCAATGTCTTGCAGAAAGTTCACAAAACTTTATTTGAGGATATGGCCCTGGCCCTAAAGTAATTAACTCAGGACAGGCTAGACTAGTTGAGGTTCTTGGCTGCAGATTTCTTTTTTTTTCTTTCCTTTTTTTCTTTTATCAAAAAAGAAGCAAAATTTTTATATTAGGAAATTTAAATCATGTCAAAACAAAATGACCCACTGAACTATTAAAATTTTGGCATCGAATTACTCTGTGTTATAGTTACAGCTCCCTTTCTAACCAATTGGTTTAGGTCGGTGAGGCCACAGCTGTTTTTCCAGTTGTAGATCACTGGCTACTGGGACTTACTGTGAGTAAGTAAGGCTTATATGTGCAAACAAGGGGCAATGGAGATTTATAAAGAGCACAAAAGAATGATAAATAATTTAATTTGGGTATTTTTAAAAGTAAACACATATTTGCAAGGTCTTAAATTACAATGTATCGATAAAATGAAGTACCATTTTCACATCGGGTGCCAAAGAAACCTGGCAGACAGTCACAGGTGAAGTCCACACCACCTTGAGGGGTGCATGCTGCACCATTCAAACAAGGTTCACCATCACATGGGTTAATGACTGTAATATAAGGAAAGTTAGTGATTGTTAAATGGAATGATAAAATTGCAACATTTAAATAGTTGCAACTTAATTATTGTGTTAGATATGTAACAACACTTAACAATTGAAAATGTTTAGAATTTTAAAAAGAAAGAAAAATATGCACAAACTAACTGTTAACAACGAAGAAAAGGAAAAAATTATCAATAGATAAAATATATTGCCCATCCATGACATAAACATTAAACATCTCACCAATCCCCATGTTATGTTATATATTTCAGTAAAAAAGTCTAGATCAATAGCAGACATCATGAGGTGAAAAAAAACTTATGCTCAGTAACACGATTGACACAATTTCAAACACCACTATGGTTAGAGGAAAAATAAATTACCTGTTTCACATGCAACGCCAGTGAAGCCAGTAGGACACTGACAGAATATACTGGTTCCACCAACAGGAATGCAGGTGGCACCGTTCAAACACGGACTGTTTTCACACTGGTCAACAACTGTAGGTTTAATAGTATAACACAGAGATGGTTAAGAGTGAACAAAAGTGAGAAGGAAATCTTGTAAAGTTGTTCGATCAAGGAAACCTGTAACATTGGTTAAATGTGGTGAATCCCATTTTTTATGAGACAGAAAGTGAGTTTTCACTTACAACAGTGATCTAAGTGAATTTTCATTTTATAGTGACTTATTAAATTTTCACTCCTAGCAGCAACTTATGTGAATTTTTACTTTGGAGTGATACACACTGCCATTTAACTTTAAAAATTTTGATTAACATATCTGCTTCTTATAATCTCCATTTTTATATCAAAATATCTCTGTCTGTTTCCATAACCAATTCTATCCTCATCTAACAGATTTTGTTTGGTATAAATTTTATAACTGTGTTTAAAGTTTTGTGTGTTTCCAAAGCAACTACATCAATGCAAATCTTAATTATTTAAATTAATTTAATATCTTCCTCACTTGAAACTATTTATCTTGGTTTTCTAATTAACATACTACCATTTGAACTTTAATTTGAACGTACTTGCAGTCATAAAAAAAATAAATACCTACATCATGGTGAATTTCTTCACATCCAACTGCAAGCTTTTCATTGTTTCAATATGATCATCAACATTACCTTAAAATTAGTTTATTCTAGGATGCAAATTACACTTTCAAAAGATGTAATTCTTTACAGTTGAAATGATACATTTACATTTTTCTTCATCTGGCACTGCTAATACTCTCGTTCAGAAAAATGTTGCAATGTAATTTATAAATGTAATATTAAAAGGAACCTGTAGTGAAAGGTTGACACGGCAACAGATTCATACCTAATTCACAGTTATCCCCTGCAAAACCCTCAGTGCAGTTGCAAAAGAAATTTACATTGTCAAGAGGGGTACAGGTGGCTCCATTCAAACAGGGTGAAGTAACACATGGATTAGAGACTGTGATGAATTCAAAGGAAATTAGACCTGTCAGTTCCTCTTAATGTGAGTGCTTAAGTATGTACCAAAATTTGTTGATAGGGTAAGCAAAAGGCTATAAATAGTCAAATCACATTTCATGCAGATAGCACATTGAAGACAGAAAATGTTAAAATCATTGTGAAGTGTGGAGTTATAAAGGTAGTGAAATTACACCTGAAACAACACTACAAAGAAAGCTGGGTGATCAGTTGAAAAGATAGCAAATGTGATTTGATAAAAGTGCAATCATGTAACCAAGGGCCAAGATATGTTCTCTGTATTGGGAGGGGAACATTGCCTCATTTCAAAAAATTAATGTGTGAAAAAACAAAGTCAATGGGCAATTCTTAAATATCTAGGGGGACATGCCACCCCCCCCCCCCGGATTGCCGTCCATGCATGTAACACATGATTAACACATGACTGGATACTATACAAAAGTTTCACATCAATGCTCCACTTAACATGTGAATATTAATGGATACACTATATTCCCAATTGCTAGAACCTATATCAAGGCCACAAGTTTCCTGCTTAGTACTTTGAGGACAGTGACGACATTATGTTATAGAAAATTTTGAAAAAAAGAGGTGTTTAAAACAAGAAAAAAGTGAAGTCTCTACCTATTTCGCAATCTGTTCCTTCAAAGCCTTCAACACATGTACAGGTGTAAGCTTGACCTATTCCTTGTACACATGTAGCTCCATTCTGACAAGGTTGTGCATCACATGGGTTGATTTCTGATTAACATTGAAGGAGGTAATAATATGAGCAAGAAGAAATAATACACAAGTGTTGGTAGAAAAGGAGCCAATATAATATAACATTCATGCGTAATGATTTAGTTGTTAAGAAAGTATATTTCATATGAGGTTAGAAAACCAAAAAATTATAACTGGGTAACAAACAGGTTGATACATAAGGTCCAACTAAAAGGATATGTATGGGTCTGTGCCATGTCCGCAAAGATTTCAAACAATGCAAAATGTTTAAAAAGCATAAGTGTAACTGTAAGACATACATGACTGTATCTATGGTTACTTATCATTCTAACTTTTGGCAAATTACAATGACTTTTCACTTTTACAACAAGAATCACAGGTTGTTGGTATACTGTTCACATATGATTGATGAAAAGGGCAAAGTCAGTTAACTGGTCCACCCAAGAAAGCTTCAGTCCTGCAATGAAATGACTTCATTGGCTGGGCAACTAATTTTAGTGTCAGCCTAATGCCAAGTGGGAGGAAAGCTGGAATTAATCCAATGTACATGGAGCGGGATTTGAATCCATGCACACTGGTGCACAGCAGCTGGAATAGATCACTCTGCTACTCTATAATCCATCATATGATCAGTAAATTGTAGGGATTCTCAACTGACAACAAAAGGCAATAAATGATGCTTCAGCTTTTCATAATTTATTCAATAAGTTTAGTAGTTTGCATAAAGGTACATCAATGAATGTGTGCACTTTTATGCACTTTATTTGTCTTTGGAGAGGCTGACAGACTGACTGAGAAAGCAACTCTGAGTAAGAAGTCCAGCTCCTCTACGCAAATTTTGGTAAAACTAGTCTTTGTGAACCTGGCCTCTGGACATTTGCACAGAATGTAAAGAATGATAGATAAACACATGTAGATGAGTAAGTCATAATTGACACTTTGTGCAAATTTTTTGTAAACTAAGATTTGCAAATCTGGCCTCTAGATTTTTTGTAAGGAATGAAAAATTAGTACATATGGATGTTAGATATCACTTTCACAAATGACACTGTGTATTAAATACATTCTGAAATAAATAAAAGTTAATCAAGAAAAAAAGAATATGATAGGTTGTACATACCATCAGCACATGTTGGTCCTGTGAAGCCATCAAGGCACTGACAGAAGATGTTCTGTCCTCCGATATTGAAGCAATTAGCTCCATTGAGACATGGGTTACTGTCACATGGTAAAATTACTGAGGAAAAACAGAAAAACAAGAATTGATACACTTAATGTTTTTGTATCATTCAAATACATGATGCATGCCCATAGAGCCCTCCAAAAATAAGTTGTCTCAGTGGTAATAATTTTGCCAGGTGGTACAACAATAGGATTTTGTAAAGAAAAATACAGACAATGCAGGCAAGAAGGAATGATAGAGAGACATTTTATTCTGTTATGGATGATTTTCAAACCTAAAGATGCAAGTTCTGGATTGAATTGGTAAAGCAGCTGATTCAAAAGGTTCATGAAAATCAACAAAATTTTGCCAAACCTGTTAAGTTTTCTTCACATACCAATGACAAATGGTGACACTTAGACACTACTTACATACAAGTATCTGTTTTATGAATGAGAACTTAACTGCTCAAGTCAGCTCTCAAAGACCAGACACTATTTAAAATTATGCACAAAACTGTTACAAGTCAGGACACCACAAAATTCAAAATTTAACCTTTTCCAATAACTATTGGACAAGAAACTTGACTTATTATGCCCACTGTATGAGCATTGTCATGTTGTAGTGACCCTTTAATGCTGTCATTAAGTCATTGATGTCAACTCAATGAGTTGTTTTAAGATACAATGTGACAATGGGACAAGTAAGATAGCAATCCTAGTTGGCAGTTCATTCCGTCAAAGCCATCAGGACCCGCATACTTGTAGGGAAGACTAAACCCAGGGTAAAGATAACTCCACTTTTACATGTTACTGTATCAAAAAGATTTCTTAAATGAAGCTATCAGTATATTCTATGCCAAAGGATGATATGATTTAGGAGTCTAATAAATGACAATGATGGCTACATATTCTGTATATGATATGTGATAATGGAAGTTGGATAAGTTAATAAATCTTCTTTCAAATGGTAAGAATTGGTATCCTTGGGAAGAAATAACTAGCTACCTCTTTCGCAATCATTTCCTTCAAAGCCTTCTGGACACGTACATGTGTAGGTAAGACCAGCTCCAGGGGTACATGTAGCTCCGTTTCTACATGGACGGGTATCGCATGGATTAATTTCTGGTTATCGAGGAAGGAGGAATGGTTAAGTTGATGTTAAAGATAAAATGATATGAAATTGTGAATTACACAGGTAAAAATATTTCAGAAATTGAAGAGGTAGAATACATTTATAAAAAGTTTTGACAAACCAGGTGACTCATCTTATCGTGAATATTTGAAGAATGTAGTAATGTTAAATATTAAGTAGTTATCACAAGTAGTTATCACAAACATAGAATGCACGATCAATATTTTTAATACGAATTTAGTCAGTAACACAATCAGATCAGATCTCAAACCTCTAATTAATATTTCTAATTTGTCAGATGGAGCACAGCCCAATTTCCAGAATCAAATTTCTCAGATCATATAGGCCCTACTGATGGTAGCATGATAAAGCATAGCAATCAAATTTTTAACCATTTTTAGTTTTGGCAAACAACATGAAATTTCATCAGTAATACTCTTCTGTAATCTGAACCATCACCAGGTATAAAGAAACTAGACAAAAAAATCCATACAGTTTTCTTCCGTTCCTCTCAGACTTATGCAAATTCTCAGCAAGTTTTTAGTTTCAATCTGCATCATGCACAGTTTTGACCACAACCTATCACTGAGAATTAAATAACATAAATCAAAAGAGAAGCGTGTCACTACCTATTTCACAGTCAGTTCCTTCAAAGCCTTCAGGACATGTACATGTGTAGGCAAGACCAAGTCCAGGGGTACATGTAGCTCCATTTTGACAAGGTGCATCATCACAGGGGTTGATGACTGAACAAGGTAACAGTGTTATGATGAAGATTTTAATACTTAGATGAATCACATAACTTAAAATATGCCATATTTGAAGTATGTTATTATCATATAAAATTTAATCAAACAGTTTTTCAAGAAATCATACAGAAAGATTAGTAACAGCTTCCATCCTGACTGATTTGTCGATATTTTTTAATGAGAGCAACACACTAAGTAGCAAATATGAGTACTGTAGACTACAAATGTGAAATATGTCTTTTAATATGACTCCAATATTCAAACATCTAATATTGTAGGACACTTAAAGTTATTTGAGGGTAGTAGCAGACAGAAAATCATTAAGAATTGTCCAATATGTGATTCAACCAAGATTTGAATCAACATGCGACAAAAAAGCATGACAAGAACTGCTCTTTCTAGCGAGCTGACCCAAAGTGAATTCTTTTGATATGTAAGAAATGGCTCCTGCCATGATTCAGGAAATTCACTCAAAATAAAAATGTATTTAATTCACAAAAGATTTTACAAAATTACCACAACTATGGTTTTTATTTCTATCTAAAGAATGCCAAGTGTGCTTGTCCTGAGAATAAAATATTACTTAATATGTTTAGCATACCACTGCCACAGGTTTCCCCAGTGAAACCAACAGGACATTGGCATAGAATGTTTTGTCCTCCGATATTGAAGCAGGTGGCACCGTTAAGACATGGATTGCTTTCACATGGTAATATTTCTGTGAAATTTCAAATAAGTTATTGATGGGTTAATATCATACAGAAATGATCTTTATAAATATATGACATGATTATTTTGATTAGATTATTTTGATTAATAAAAAGTGAATAACAATGATGTTGAGATGACGTAAACAATATTTGACAAATGATCTGAACATGCAGTTGTTAAAACAAAAACGTTTGAACACTTTCAACTTTGAATTATTATGCAGTAGAGGAATGTTTTTCCTCTCTATCAGACAAACTGCTCCTCAATAAAAATACTACGAAATAAATTTGATGTTTTCACAATCAACATGCCATTCCTGCCTTTTAAAAAACTGTATACCTGATACCACAGTTTTCGCTCAAAAAATTCTGAAACTGACTTCCGGTTTCACACCTTGCCCCATTGCATCTGTTTGCATGTAACCTACATTCATAAATTTGAAGACCATGCATATTGTTTGCACTCAGCTGAACTACTATCACAATGAATCTATTACATAATAGTTGGATGCTCACACAATAGTTCATTGTTGATCCAGGCTAACCAGCATTTAATTCTCTTAGAGCTGCATGACATTTAGACAAGATAAACAGGAAATGCAACAATCTTGACAAGCTTCAACTAAGGGCCATTTATTTCTTCTTGACAACAATAAAGAAATTGTTCAATATTGAAAGTAGTGTTTGGAAAGGAGTTTCAACCACTCCAATAACAGAAAAAATTACCCATTTCACAGGTTTGGCCAGTAAAGCCAAAGGGACACTGACAGAAGAGGTTCTGTGTTCCAACATCGATGCATGTTGCACCATTGAGACATGGGTTACTGTCACATGGAAATATTTCTGTGAAATTAATGGGTGAAATGACAGATGTGTTTTAGAAGCCTATGAGTGAGCTGATATTACCTCAATATCATGAATATATACGACTACTTAAATTAATGAAATAAACAGTTGTTACTTTGTTACTTTCAGAGTCTGCATGAGATATGTATGAGATGCATAGAAAAACAAAACAATAGCAAATATTACTAAGTTTGAACAAATTTGCATTTTACTGTAAAACATAACATTAATATGGCTGCCCCCTTAGGGGCCAATCCTTTTGAGTTCTTGGTAGCCCTTGGCAACCTCCTTGTCCCTACTGTGACCCTGAGAAGGCCACCTAGTGGAAGTGGAAAATATTGCTCTCAGCTGGTCAAAAGAGTTCCAAGGCAGTCAAGAGTTTTGCAAGGTTTTAAACATATTCAAAAATTTTGCCACCTATTGAGAGCTCTTGAGACCAGTTGAGAGTAAGCACTGTCTAAAGGTGAATATCTCAAGGTCAAAAGTAGGATGAAAGAGTTGGTTGTTAAGTGGGCTTGATTGAAAATGGAAGTCCATGTTTTGCAGAAATGTTTAAATTGCAACTGGCCTGACATTTACCTGTATCACATGTAGGTCCAGTGAACCCTGGCTGACAGATACAGACAAAACTCAGACCGTTACCACGGAAACACTGGGCACCATTCTGACATGGTTGTGAGTCACAGGGGTTAATGGCTGAATTAGTGGATGGAAAAAAAAAAAAAATTAAATGAAAATGTGAATGTTGACTAAAAATAAATTTTTATAATGAGCTAAGTGTCTAGAACTAGAATTTTACATTTAAACATTTTTTTCTTGTAATGAACAATAAATAGTGAAATAGTGAAAGTGTGTCACAGATTAAATTGAAAAAAAAAAAATTAAATGTAATAAATGTAATGTTATGAAAATGGATGGGTACCTATTTGACAATCCATTCCTTCAAAGCCAACATCACACAAGCAAGTGTACTCAAGACCGCTTCCTGGAATACAGGTGGCTCCATTCTGACATGGACTGACATCGCATGGATTAACAACTGATTATGGATAGACGGAATCAAGTAGTGGGGTTAACATTTATATATAAAAAAAGAATTTTATATAAAAGAAAGAATTTTGGCAAATTTTAAAAGAAGGTTTGAACAAAAAAATGGAGTCAATCAACACACTGTAGCTATAAATAGGGTCACATGGGTTACAAATGTCATGACAATGTCGATGAAATACAATGTTAAATCAATCAATATAACAATATGAAGTTGCACATGGTAAAGGAAATGGAGGTGAGTAGCTGAATTGGAAACAGATGGTCTGCCCATCACAAACATTTGTCCAAGGGAGGTTCTAGGGATGGGCCAGTTTTCTCCCGGGAGTATCCAGAAAATTATCAGAGGCACTTCAACATTCTTGAGGGGTTACAAAGATGTAATGATCACACTGATACTCATCATACGTTTTCACTCTTAAATATTCTAGTGCGGTCCTGAGGGTGAGATACTTTTGAGGGCTCATATCCATTCAAGTCCATCCCTTCAAGCCCATCTCCTCCATCTACAAGACTGGTTTTCTTCAAGAAATCTGGTTTTCTCCATGGGATCATTAGCTGTAAACTCCCATGAGGTATGACCACCTCAAAAAAGGACAAAAAAGTACCTATTTCACAGTCCATTCCATCAAATCCATCCACACACGTACAAGTGTAATCGAGACCACTTCCACGAACACATGTAGCTCCATTTTGACATGGCATGACATCACATGGGTTGATGACTGATGAAGTAAAATGTTGAATGATTGATTGAAAGAAAGATTAAAATGAATGAAAGATAGTTAATATGAATAAGCCCTGTGTATGTCAAAATAGCCAAGCTACAGCTTCTTCAGCCATGCTGCAGTAGCTGAATAAGCCCTGTGTATGTCAAAATAGCCCAGCTAGGGCTCCTTCAGCCATGCTGCAGTAGCTGAATAAGCCCTGTTTATGTCAAAATAGCCATGAAGCTACAACTCCTTCAGCCGTGTTACAGTAGCTGAATAAGCCCTGTGTATGTCAAAATAGCCAAGCTACAGCTCCTTCAGCCATGCTGCAGTAGCTGAATAAGCCCTGTGTATGTCAAAATAGCCAAGTTACAGCTCCTTTAGCCATGCTGCAGTAGCTGTATAAGCCCTGTGTATGTCAAAATAGCCAAGCTACAGCTCCTTCAGTGATGCTACAGTAGCTGAATAAGCCCTGTTTATGTCAAAATAGCCATGAAGCTACAGCTCCTTCAGCCATGCTACAGTAGCTGAATAAGCCCTGTGTATGTCAAAATAGCCAAGCTACAGCTTCTTCAGCCATGCTGCAGTAGCTGAATAAGCCCTGTGTATGTCTAAATAGCCAAGCTACAGCTCCTTCAGCCATGCTGCAGGAGCTGTAACCATGCCTTGTTACTAAATACATCACAATAGCAAACCAGTTGTAATCTGTAGAGCAACAAAGTAGGCTGAGGCTATTATGGCCTACCGTTTGACATGGTACCTTATGTTAAAGAAATAATATCAGAGTCCCTATCCCAGTTACAAGTATTTACACAAATTCATGTCTCCCTGGTTATAAACTGCACTCTCCATAAGATAATATAACATTATAATTGAAAGCATAACTGACAAACAAATAATTAACAACTTGATGAAATCATAGATGACTCCAGACATTGGCCAACACATAAATTTCTAAGTTTTATGTTTTTCTGTCAGAGTTATGTTTCTGAAGTAGACTTCACAGAATCCCTGCTTTCGATATTTTTGTAGCAGTATCAATTCATTCTGTTTATTTTTTTGCAGGTGGACACATGTGTGGTTCAGTACAGGTAAGAACTGATCCAATGAAGCCACACAAATAAGCCCCACTCTATACTTGTTCTTGTTGACAGCCAGGCTGTTCTTGAGGCATCACACCCCCTTGTGGGCTGGGGGTTGTAGAATATGCCCACAGTATTTCCCGCCTGTCGTAAGACGCGCAAATGGCAAACCAAAATTTGAATTTGAACCATACTTGAAAATAAATTTAAACTTTGAAATTTTAATCGCATTGACTGACACTATATGACAGGTTCATGTTGGTGTGTCGTTATGTCTCATCCAACTAACTTAAGGCATCACAAGTACTCATACATTCTATAACACTATCATATCTAATGTACTTATCCCACTTACATTAACACAATTGTGATTAGTTTGATTCCTTTCATTCATCATTAAACATTGGCTTTAGCAAATTTAAAATTCAGCCAACCCCCCCCCCCCCCCATAACAGTGATTATAAAAAATTTCAAGCAACAGGCAAAGAGATGTTTTCATGTTTTCAAAGCTAGTGCTTCCATTGCAGTGCTTTCTAAAAGGAAATTAGTACCTATTTCACAGTCAGTTCCTTCAAAGCCTTCAGGACATACACAGGAGTAAGTTAAAAGGTTAAATCCAGGATTACAGGTGGCACCATTTTGACAAGGTTCAGCTTCACACGGGTTGACCACTGACCAATGAAAGTGTAATAAGAAAATAGTACACAAGAAGATGTGATGTATGCAATAAATGAATGTAAAAGTGTTATTGAATTAGATTATGAACAAATTATTAGACAAAGATGATGATGATTTTTGTGCATATTTAGTTCATTCAGGGTTCCTGCACCATCTAGGAAATCAAATTTCACAACTTTTCAGGACTTTCAGTCAGACCATATAAAAAATTTCCATGACATTCCTCTTGCCATTTTAATCGTAACTGCATTGTTGATGTTGAAGACAGTAATAAATTTTCAGACTTATGAGAGAGAACACACTTTGAAATTACAAGTAAAAATTGGAGCAATATTACTGTTAACTTTAAATGTCAAAAATTTCCATGATTTCACACAATTTCCCCAAATTTTGAAAATTCTCCTGGCTTTGAAATAAATTTCCAAATTTACACCACTCTTCCATGGTTTCCCATGAATGTAGGAAATCTGGTAGATGAAAAATGTTTAAACTAAGCCACTCTGTTTTTGTAGAAACCACTTATACAATGTACACTACACAGATTTGGGTTACATATAAGTTAGGTGAGATTGTCATACCTTGGCTACAAGTTGGTCCTTCAAATCCCATTGGACACATGCAAACGAAATTGAGATTATCGCCAGGGAAACACGTGGCACCATTGTTACATGGTTGGGCATCACATGGATTGATTTCTGAATGGAATGGATGAATATTGGTGACATTTTTGAGTTAAGGATGAAAAATGAAGCATACATTTAGAAATACCATAAGGCAATGAAAAAAGTAAATGCCTATCACAGAGCAAACATGAAAATGTTACAAATGTTAAACAAACAAACAATTTTTAAAATTTTTATGAAAGGTTTTGAGGTGCACGCAAAAGAAAATGTGAGTACCGTTAGCACACAGACGTCCAAAAAACCCAGGGAGACAGTCACAGGTGAAGTCTACACCACCTTGCGGGGTACAGGTTGCACCGTTCATGCATGGATCAATATCACATGGGTTAATGACTGGAAATGAATTGAGGACAAATGAGGTTAATACAGATTTTAGAATAGAAATTTGTAAATGTTAATATATCAAGTTAGAGCAAGGACATTGGTGGTGTATGTGGAAAATGCCAGGGGTTGGTGAATACTTGAATAACAATTTAGGAAAGGCAGGAAAAAACTGGGGAGATTAACAAGAGATAATATATGCCCAAAAATATCAGTTTTATATTTGTTAGAAGATAAAGGTGAAATGATTTTAAAAGAACTTAAAACTAAACAAAAAAAATATTATGTTCAATGAATGGTATATTTTAAAAGGAAATTGCCATCTTCAGTGGAATGAAATGTATAAAAGTAAAAAACAGGAAATATTTGGAACCTTTAAAGGGTATCAACCCAGCATATGTTAAGATGTCATTCTGTGGGCTTTCATGGGCTCTGAAATGTATGGAAAATGTTTCAGGAAATGGAGGATTTTAGTAATTAATACTGTGCAATAGTTTAAGAGATATTGGCAGAATAATTTATTAGAGTTTATACAAAGAGAAAAAAATGGTTTATCTACATGTATAATCTCACTCTTCTTCAGCACAAAGATTGACAAAATTTCCCACATGAACAAAAAAGGTAGAGCTTTTAAACAATTATCATTTGTTTTGATACGAAAGCTAAATGGTAGTAATAGGGTGAGTTCCTACATTTACAGCTAAAAGTTAACATAATTGGAAATACCTGTGCCACAGTTGATACCAGTGAAACCAACAGGACACTGACAGAATACAAGGGTTCCACCAATGGGGAAGCAGGTAGCCCCATTCAAACATGGGCTGTTATCACATGGGTTGATAGCTGTGGATTAGTATGTGAAATGATCAGTTCAAATGTGAATGGAGTGAGAATTTATAAGGATTCCACCTCAAAGTTAATATGCTACTTCAGAATAGCACTGTTATTAGAATAAACATTTCAATCTGCCAATGGAACTTATTAAAACCTATTTTTACTTGCAACAGACATGTAACATCATAGCTGGTATTTACTTTTTGAAAGCAAATTGCATTCACCCCAATTTGAATTTGCATACCAGGATATCCCTATTCATTGATGGCTCCTTTCAACAACAGGTTTACCTTAAATTTCAACTATTTTTTTATTTGAAAACATAAAGGACGATACTTTTAAGAGAAGTAAAAGGATGTTGTAAAAATTTTATAGCTGAAGTTTAACATAAAGTTGACGAAACTGTTCATTTCCTTTGAATATCATGAATCTTTTTACTTTTTTGCTGCCAACACGAAATTTAACACATCTTTCCCCTGGAGTCTGAGGAATCTATGATGCTATATAAGGAAGATTTTATCTTTACTGGTTAGTACAGCATTGCCTAACATGACACTATTTCTCCAATTAAATATAATTAAATTTTCCATGTCTATGTAACACAGTCTAACCTTTAGCCCAAAATATATACAAACACATAGTTTTTGACACTGTATGGGCATAAATCAAGATGAATAGATCTATCACTGGAAAACTTTGTAATTTAACAATTGACAGTTTTATTTAGAAGTGCTTTAAACTACCAAATACAATTGATATCTAACCCTATCATAATTGGCAATGAGACAATGTTTGAATAATTTTATTTTTCACATATCACAAATTCCTTTTCCACCAATTCACTTAAACAGCAAACAAATGAGTTTCGTAGAAATGACGGGTGTCAAATATACTGACAGGGAACACAACTGTACCTATTTCACAATTAGTTCCTTCAAACCCTTCAGGACAGTTGCAAACAAACTCTAGATTGTTCACTCGGATACAAGTGGCTCCATTCAGACAAGGGGAGATGTCACATGGGTTAGATTCTGTTTTGAATATGAATACAAAATAATGGAAAAGAATAAAATGTGTTAGAATTAATGTTAAAAATTGATGTTAAAAAAGTCAAAAGTAATATAAACACTAAACATATATAGAGAGACATTACATGCTAAACAAAAAATGAAACTATAATATCTTAAGTGATGTAAAAAATTGAAAAGATCCCGAGTTTGATGAAAGATGTATTTTTCAAAACTTTTATACTATAGCTTGTGCTTGTTCAATCCCAATCATGCTGCTTTGTGTATTATCAAAATGTGAATAGGAAATAGATATTAAAAGCTAGATGTTTCTTGTGCAATGGGGTTTTTTTCTTTGTCTTTTGTGTACAATCTGCTTCACATTTAAAACAACTTGAATTTCAAGGTGATTTGTCATCTTTTATAAAGTCAATTTTTCCATGTCTTGGACATCTTTATTCCGAGTAACTTAGAAAAAAAAATGGATTAAAAACCTCAAGACGACTACGATTGAGAATACTATGGGTAGATGCTACCTAGTTCACAATCAGTTCCTTCAAAGCCTTCAGGACATGTACATGTGTAGGTGAAGCTGGTCTCAGGGGTACATGTGGCTCCGTTTTGACAAGGTTGAGTGTCACAGGGGTTGACGGCTGGTTAGATGGAAATGTGGTTGGCAAAAGAAATCAAACAATGAAACATTAGAAGCTGAATGAATAAAATCCAATAAAAACAAAGTTAATGAATATTTGAGTAAAATGGTAAGAATGACTGATGCTTTGATGTGAGGATTACCAACTTAGAGGGTACTAAACTTTTGTATACTGCATATTGGTTAATGAATGTTAGATTTATGGGTGAAGGTTGATGACTAGGTATTAAAATTTTATCAGTAATCCTTGCCTGAGGTTTGAAGTATGTGACAAAACTTACGAGATTCACACAATGGTCCTGTAAAACCAACAGGACACTGACAGAAGATATTCTGTCCTCCGAGATTTAAGCAAGAAGCTCCATTAAGACACGGGTTACTATCACAGGGATTGATTTCTGTGAAAGAGGAAAGGCAGAGGAAATTATCAGTGTTAATGATACTTTGTAATCATTAAACAGAACTTCCATCTGATATCTTGTAAGTTTGAATAAACTGGTCTTATCTATCAAACAGAAATTCAATGTGTATTGAGTAAACATTATCTTCACATACTGTAGATGAAGGGTGATTCTCAAATGAGTATCCTTTGAAAAAAATTTTCACAAAGTATGCCACAGGGCCTGAATACTGGGCCAAACATACAGGTATTCAAATCTAAGATGAACAACAACCTGACTGGTCAGAACATCAAAGATTGGGTATGTGGCTCTACTTTAGGTTAGTTAGTTAGTTAATTAGATGAAATTTAATGACACATCAACACCAATGTGTGATATAGTGTCAGTCAAGTTTAAATTAATTTTCAAGTATGGTTCAAGTTCAAATTTGGTTTCCCTTTGGTCCCCTAATCAACAGGCAGGGAAATACCGTGGGCATATTCTACAACCCCAGCCAACAAGGAGACTGGATCTACCTTAGGACAATCCTTTTCATCTCCCATACATCAAAACAGAATATCATACATCACACAGAGTTTTTATTTAACCTTGATCTTCAGAGTCGGTCACCCGCTGCCACTGTGCTATTAGGACCTTGCCAGGGACTTACTGGGGGTGAGTAGGGATTACATATGTAGATAGATGAGACGAGGGGTGATATAGATCTTTAGAGTTGGCCTCAAGCTTCAGGTACCTGTAACCCTACTGGGTAATGACAAAGGATTACCTAGTTTCAAATTTTTGCTATCCGACTCATATCTTATGAGCAACTTACTCAAAGGTATGAAATAAACCTTTTCCATAAAAGAGTTAAAAATGTGAAGCTAAAAGGGTTTCAAAAATGTTAAAATAAAACTACCTATTTCACAGTCATTTCCTTCAAATCCTTCAGGACATGTACATGTGTAGGTGAGACCAGTTCCAGGGGTACATGTAGCTCCATTTTGACATGGTCCAGTATCACACAGATTAATGACTAACCAAGAAGAAAGTGAATATTTATTTAGTAAAGAATGAAGTCAATGATGGGTAACATGACAGTTACATATTATGAATATCGTTTAGTTAGTTCTATGGAGTTAAAAAGCTGGATTTTCAATTGGTATAAGTCTGGCCAGCCACTTCCTTTTGCCAGCTGTGGCTCACTGGCTTAATTTTCCTATTACATTGCTAACAATGAGCACCAAGCCCAATGGAAAAACAAATGAGTAAATTTAAATGTTATCAATGTTTAAAAAGCTGTTTCAAGATTAATTGTTAGTACTTTTATGATGCTTAATTCCATCATTTACAGTAGAAAAAACTTCATTTTATTAAATCCTGACACAAAATATGCAGTTTCTTACCAATATTCCCTACACAATTAACCCCATGCTGTGTTATGCCCCATATGGAATTCTCGAGTAAAAACTACCGAGCAACAGTCTTTTGATGTATTACAATATTGAGTCAAACATGGCAGTACTAGATAATGGCGTTTTGATTCAGTCCACCTGGCCCCACCAACTACTCTCTTATCTTGGTGTTGTTCTCACCAAGACAACGGGCTGTTCTTTGGCAAACTGGTGCAACAAAGCTGCTTACTCATTGTCAAGTAAGTAAACTGTGGGCTAATCAAAAAGGATCATCTAGCTGATGGCATACGCTTGATAAGACAGTTTTGTGAAGACAAGGGGAAATTGCAAACTCAGGGCCCTTTGCAGAGAACGTGTCATGGAAAGTAGACTCAAGAAACAGCAAGCTCAAAGTTTTGATATCTTTCTTCATTAGATTTTTTTATGATGTCATTACTTCATATCTTGGAATGGTATGAAAATATGACAAAATTGGCCTAGTACTACAACAGCACCCCTAAATTCCCCCAATTTTAACACTGTCCCGTATTTCAGACACTTGTAATGAGGGACTACATACATTGCCAAATCCAACAACAGTGTCCTCTATCTTGAAAACAGCTGCAATAGTGGCCCCTGGCTCACCTAACTTTATGGAAGCAATTGATACTTGCTTCTTGTAACCCTCTAAAGGCAGAGATATTCTTTATTAATATCATTGACTCTCTGCAATGCTTTGCAAAGATATATCAGGGAATAATCGACTCAACACTTCAAACATTTTTACATCCAAAACATATCCTGAAATGATGGTACTAAGTTGCTGCCCAATTTTCTCTGATAAAAGATAGAATATGCCCAAAAAACCTTTCTTCAAGAACTACAGTTTTCAAGTTAGTAAAAAACATATTGGATGAGTTTAGTTAGTGTTCCCTATGATTTCTAATATTTGTTGGTTTTAAGTGTAATATTGCCTTTAATGGAAGTCTGAAAGTATTAAAGTTGCCTTTTCGTTACTCCCCACCCAACTCTCCCAACAGAGACACCTCATTCTCTTAATGATAAACTTTAACCTTCTCTAATGAAAATAGGCAGACGTTAATAAGTAATAATTTACTTCTAATATAATGTGAGAATTATGAAATTTTTATTGAGGATGGAATACAACAAGATCAGCATACCAGTTTCACAGTTTGTTCCAGTAAACCCAAGGGGACATTGACAGAAGATATTCTGGCTTCCAATGTTGAAGCAGGAAGCTCCATTGAGACAAGGGTTACTGTCACATGGGTCAATTTCTGAAAGAAGAGGTTAGTATACCATCAAGTTGCAATGGATAACTATTAAAAGTTAAGAATGGATACAACAGAATTAGCTTATGGCAGGATTAAAAATGGGTGATGAATTTTTTACTTTGCATATTAAAGTGAAAATATAAAACGATAAATATTAACATTACTTAGCACATAGGAAAAAGACCCAGCCATATAACTCTCCTCTAACTCTCATTCTTAATACACTAGTGGTCACACTTTACAATGAAATGAGATGATGCCTTGCCTTCACTTTCCAAAATAGTTGGGGGGAGGTACTTTTCAAATGTAAGGAAGATATTATAGGAAGCACTATTTTCATACTAAGAAATGGATATTGTATGTGAGATAAAAAAAAGAATGAATATGCATATTATCTTTGTAGCATTTCAGCTAAATTATACCATGAGGATGACCCTTTCTTTAAAACTGTCTTAACCATGTACCCACCAAATTGGGCATTTTGACAGGGTCCCTTGATTTGAATGCAGCTGGAAGATGAACAACTAAAACAATTATTTTTCTATGGCAAAAAAAACACTAAAGCAAAAAAACTTCCTGCTCACTGATTAGATAATAAAACTGATTATGGAGAACTTTTGCTGGGACTATGGTTTGAGGGCTGGATGTATCATGGTTTGAAAAATTTCAAAAAATTTGTCTGCCTCATGCAAATTCCATGTTCATGTTCTCTACAAAAAATGCCAACTTAAAGAGCTGACAAAAAAAAAAAAACAATTTTATTGGACCTAACTACTAATAGTTTTGCCCTTTAAGAGTTCAGAGTGCAAACAAATAATGCTCCACACAAGTAAAACCCTCATTCATAAAACCAAACAATTAAAAGAAATAGGGTACCAGTTTCACAACGTTGTCCAGTGAAGCCTTGAGGACACTGACAGAAGACATTCTGTCCACCAAGTGGAAGACATGTTGCACCATTCAGACAAGGGTTAGTGTCACATGGATTAATTACTGTCAAAATGAAATCAAAAGAGAAGATGAATGAATCTAAAGAAGATGATCTCATAAGATGCAAAGACATGCTATATTTTGAAATATGAAACTAATGAGAAAAATGTCTCATTATGAATATTCATACAATAAAGTATTCCTGCACTTTCTGGGGAATCAATTTTCATAACTTTCCAAGTACCAAAAAAAAAAAAACTCCATGACCCCGCTCTTAGAGTGTGTTCCCATTTGAGAATGACCAGGGGATCAGATCCGGTTCAGACCCTGCTCAGGAGATCAATTTGCAAGTGGGAACGCTCTCGTTCCCCGGATCAGATCCCGAGAGCTTGATCGCCCCTTCGGGGAGGATCAGACCGTGCACAGGCGATCAAGGAAACAAGTGGGAACACAACGGGGGATCAAGGTGACTCGAGATCAATGTCATACTTCCTCAGCCAAGCTCCTCACGCCACACTAACTTGTGTAAACAAACCTGACCTGCACATGTAATTTCAATGAAACAACTTCCTGTTACTTGAACCAGAGGAGGGGATCAGATCTCGTGCAGGCAATCAAATGGGAACACTCTTGGCGTTGGTCACAAAATTTTCACGTTGATTGAGCTTGGGCGATCAGCATAGGGGGGTCAAGAGGGAACACCCCATTAATGTCTTACGTAAGTTCTTTAACCAGAACAGTAAATTTGAGGTGAAGAAATTGAAGTTTGACCTAAGGGATGAGAATGACATTCTCATATAACCATTGAGAAATTATCAATGTCACTTTGAGAAAAATTCCACGACTTCGTTTAATTTCAGTTAATATCAAGACTATTTCAGGCCTTAAAGTAATTTTCTAAATTTTGATGACTTTTCCAGATATTCCATGACTGCAAGAAAATGAGGAACATTATTAAATATAGGCGAATGTAAAGAATAAATCCAGACTGGGAGGTTAGATTAGGTTAGATGGAGTTTTACAGCCCAGTTTCCGACCAATTGGTTCAAGTCGAGCCGTTTTTCCAGTTGTGGCTCCCTGACTTGTTTTCCCTTCTCCATTGCTTATGCTGAGCACTGAGCACAATGGCAGAATGTTCCGTTTTTTTAATAAATTTTTCAGTATGACCCAGCCAGGACTCAAACTCCCAACCTGCCAATCTAGACCAAGACATCCTCTTCAAAAGCCATACTGTCCCAATCTTATATCCAGTTTCCATGAAGGGAAGTCAAAAGGTGTGGAACTTTCCCAAAATGGGACAGTCATCCACCATTCATACAATTGTAGTGGAAACCATTTTCAACAAGGTTGGCTACAGCTGGTAGTGTATTGCTTTAACAGTAACAAGCAAGAGCAAGAGAACAGGCTCCTACTCAGAAATTTTCAAATGAGAATCACTGGCAATATCAACAGGCCATGACATCTAACTCAGCTAAAATAAATGGCATTTTCTTCAGTTATCCAAATTTTGTTGGGAAAAGAGACTTTCCCAAAATGGGACATTAATCCACCTGTGGATAAAATTGAAGTGGAAACCATTTTTAACATGGTGGGCTACTGTTGGTGGAGTAAAGTGTCTTGCTTAAAGGTAAAGAGCAGTCCCCCCCCCCCCCCCAAACTTATTTTGTAGAAAAAGCTAAAAAGTACAATTTTTGTCTTATTTCTCTTCAGAGTATCTTTCATTACATTTTATGATTTAACTATTGCATATGCAAGGTAAACCAAGCAGTCACTTCTTTTAAATTTCACATTTGAAGAGAAAAAATGTCACATGACTCCCAACAGCCAACCATGAAACTGGACAGTCTACTACACTACCTCAATTTGAGATGACTGCTCTTGCCCTTTAATAATAGCACACAGCAAAGGATGGACTCACACCCAGCAACTTTCAACTGAGAATCTCTGGTTGATACATCAAACTCAGCTAAAATGAATAGTTTTTCCTGTTGCTCGATGCTGGGTGAAAGAAAGCTTATTTTTATTAGTTACTGAGAATCCAAGATTTAATCTAATTTACCTGTCTCGCATGTCATTCCAGTGAATGGAGGAGGGCAGACACAGGCAAAAGTCAAACCCTCACCACGGAAACACTGACCACCATTCTGACATGGCTGAGGATCACATGGGTTAATGACTGAATACAGGACGAAGAAAAGAATTTTGAAATGAAGATGGAGGCAGTGAATAAAAGATTCAGGGAAGATTGAGAATAAACAGCAATTGTTTTGGAATAGTGAGATACATCAAAAGTTTTCACTTCAAATCAGAAAAAATCAGAGAAGAAAATGGTTGTACGTTAAAAACCATGACAAATTTAAAAAAAAATTCAAAGATTGAGAGAATATCTATAAAAAGGCTAAGAAATGTAAATGTAAATTTTAAAAATGAAAAAGGTATAAGAATCAAATCAAAAGTAGGAAACAAGAAATAATGAAGCATAACAGTGTACCTATTTGACAATCCACTCCTTCAAAACCAACATCACACAGGCAAGTGTAGTCAAGACCGATTCCTGGAACACATGTGGCCCCATTCTGACATGGACCAGCATCACATGGATTTACAACTGGTTATGAAAAGATGGTATGGTATAGTAAGGAAAACATGAAAGAATGAATTGCATTGAGTCATAATTACCACAAATTTGAGCCAAGAAGTAATGAAATTTTCTACTACAAGAAGTGATTATTATGGATGAAACCAAAATATGAAAATTCAAATTAAATGTTGAGTACATATCACTTTAAAGTTGTAAAAAGATTTGGAGACTGAAAAGAAATGGGGGTTCTGATAAAGCCATATTGAGCAAGAATTATCCAGGAAGGTACTCTATGTAAAAGGGAGATGGTAGGTACAGAAAAAGCATAATGAAGTCATTAAATGCCACATCATTTAAAAAATTACCAGTTTCACAGTCCATTCCTTCAAATCCAGCAGGGCATGCGCACATGTAAGCATTAGGACCGGTTCCACGAATACATGTAGCACCATTTTCACAAGGCATATCATCACACGGATTGGACACTAATCAGGAAGGAGAGTACGGTGAAATGGAAAAAGAGAACAGATAATACATTTTTGTATAATATGAATGAGCATGCAACTATGAAGTGAAAATGATACATGCATATGGTTGATGATCTTTCAAAAATCTCAAACTGGGGACTTGGAGATGGCAAACTCTCCCCAATTACTGAGACAAGGGCATCGTATTATCCCATCCTTGAAAAGGCAATCAATCAAAAAGGCAATCAACCTACAGCTGCACAGAACAATCTGAATCAGCAACTTCCTACCAATTAATCTCACATTTGCCTCAAAGTACCGATGAAGGCTGCTTTATTAACAGCTATTTAAAACAAACATTATCAAAAAAATTGTTTTCACTAATTTAACAGATAGGTAATGACAATTTAGTCACATGATTAAAAGTTTCCATCCCTGAATTTGTCCACAGGGGTATGTTAATTCAAATTGGGAGACCTGCCAGTGATTTTCCTAAAGCAAGCAGTTTCTCATTAATTTTCAAGAAAATTAGAGTTCCCGAGTGAACAATAACTAATTCAAATTTGGCTGCAGTTTCCTATGAAAAGTATCACCAGAGTGATTATCAAGCTATCCACCAAAATAACTTTGAAAAAGCAAGACCAGTATTTTCCTGTAATTATCACAAGAATAAGGGATCTTATGTAACCTTAAACCTACTTCCAAAGTTCAAATTAACTAAAATACAAGACCAAACCGCTGAACTTTGACAGTTATTGTATCTATGTCTGTCAAATTCCTTCAGATTAAATTCTTTCTGGTTCTACTTTTACTATGTTACCATGCAAGGAAATGCATTCAAACAAATTTCTCACAAAATGAAAGCTAAAAACACGTTTTCAAAACTAAACTGTCCCTTGTCAAAATATTTGTTACTATAATTATTTGACACTAGACTAGCTAATAATACCAGTTTAATGTGGAAAAGCATGCCATACTTTCTTTTTTCTGTTTCATACTTTTAAATGCGAAAAACACAGATAACTACCTATCTGACAGTCAGTTCCTTCGAAGCCATCAACACATATACATGTGTACGTAAGAGGATCAACGCCAGGAATACAAGTAGCACCATTTAGGCAGGGTACAGCTTCACATGGATTCACCACTGAATTAAAAGAAATGGTATGACATGGTGAAGTAGTACAAATATGACATCATGAAATGATACATGGTGTAGTTATAAGATGAAGATGTATATACCTTACAAAGCCTCCAGCAAAGTGATCCTTAGATTTGTCTGCACTTCCTAGGGGCCATCTTTTCATTTCTTTTGTCTACCTGTACCTACCATGGATACTTGTGTTCAGTTCAAAACATGCACTTCATCTGCTTATGTTGTGGTTTTGAATTGTTGGTAGCCATCCATGGTTTAGGTAAACAAGAAATACTAAAACTCATGCTGACACCTCCCCCTCCCCCCCCCCCTCCACATGGCTGACCATCACTTGGCTATTTATTCCACAGATTACAATACCCACTCATACTTTTTGATAGACCAATACTTTCCATCCACCCCCCAATTTATCTGAACTTCTTTGCCCACTCTCATCAATGCCATCCTTTTGCATTATGCAATCATTTAAGTACAGTAGTTCAAGTGACAAACTGAGATATGAAGAAAAAACAATGTTGACAGCTCTTTCAATCATTCAGCTGCCATTTATTTCCTCATTTTTCCCCCTACTTTAATCCTGCCAGTCATAACTTTCAACTTTCCATCTAACTAAGATTATTAATTCTTCAACCATGAAAGACCACAGGTCTAGATAGACTGTAACTTCCACTTGGAAATTTTTCTTTTATCCAACCCAAAATACCAGAATGATAATATCGCTGTACCTTGGCTACAAGTTGTTCCTTCAAAACCCATTGGACATATGCAGACAAAATTGAGATTGTTTCCAGGAAAACAGGTGGCACCATTGTTACAGGGTTGGGCATCACATGGATTGATTTCTGAATGAAATGGATGAATGTAAGTGACAATTAAAGGGGTTAGATGAATTATTTATTATTTTTAATTACAACATTTATTATGAATCTAATTGTGAAAACAGGTGTGGCCATTATTACAGGGTTGAGCATCACACAGATTAATTTCTGAGTGAAATTGATAAATAGGAATGAAAATTTAATGGTGTTAGATTTAAATTAGCAATCTTATTATGATCTAATTGCAAGTTGATTTTGCATACTAAAACAAATAAAGACATGTGAATGAGTACTATGGTGTGAAGAATAAAAGTTTCCATAGGTATCCAGTTTACAGTTAACAATGAGAAATGGTCTACCATTTTCACATCGACTTCCAAAGAAACCAGGGAGACAGTCACAGTCGAAGTCCAGACCCCCTTGAGGGGTGCACGCTGCACCATTCAAACAGGGTTCACCATCACATGGGTTAATGACTGGAAGTGATTTACAAAAAGGATTACTGTTAGTTTTTATACTATGTGCTAAACAGAAAGTTGTTCATATATGTTACATTGTGTGTTACACACTATTTGGTCACACAAATAAATATGAAGATTAACTGCATAACTTAGTGCATATTTCTAAACCTGAACTAAGTGCAATGAATTGTTAATTAGTTAGATGGAGTTTAACAGCTAAGTTTCTAATCGAGTGGTTTAAGTCAGGCCAGCCATGGCTTTTTCTCTGGTTTAGGATCATTGGCTAATTTTCCCAGCTCCACTTGCTTATGCTGAGCACCAAGTGATGAAGTGTAGGAACTATATTTTGCTTGAATATGTTATAAATTTGGTGAATAGCATGATTACTTCTAATTTTTTATATTAAATGCATGTTAGAGTAATTAGAATGCTGAAGTAATCTTTTCAATCAGTAAATAATTAAGACGCTTTACCATCTGTGGTTATTTCTGAATAAATGGTGGGGAGAGGAATACTTCCATTTTACAAATTACAGCAGAAGAGGGAGGAAAAGGGAAAAAACACCAGCACTTTAAGAGTCCAACGTTTGGTGTCTTTACAGCAATATTTTTACACTTCTATCATAAATATGTCATTGACCAAAAATGAAGGCAAGAGTTTTCCAAGTCTAATAGTTCACTTTTGTAAATCAAGGAAATAACTGCTTACAAAGACTAATTTCAAAATGTTTGCTCAACACAAAGAAATAGAATCAGTATCTATAAGTACCTATTTCACAGTTGTTGCCACTGAAGCCAATAGGACACTGACAGAACACAAGGGTTCCACCAATAGGGAAGCAGGTAGCACCATTCAAACAGGGGCCACTATCACATGGGTTGATGGCTGTAGGTTAGTGTGTGAAATAATGTACATGAACTCAAAAAGGGTGCAGTAAAAGTTAAAGAATAATTTTACACAGTGATGTTTTGATATGAAAATGTTATTACAAATTTGCTTTACGGCAAATATCTAGACAGAAAAGTTATCCTAAAAAATTCTAAACAAATTCAGCAAATGTGTAGGAAATACTAGATAAAACTGTTGCATCTGATTACCACTTGCAAAAAAAAAACACATACCAATTGGCTTCATAAACAAGTCATCTCTAGGCTAGTTTGCTTGTCTCCTAAGTTTGATTTTTCAAATAAACACAAATTAATGTGATATTCAGGATTGCAATTTTCTAAAAATTTCCTGTAAAATCATACCTATTTCACAATTAGTTCCTTCAAAGCCTTCAGCACAGTTGCAAACAAACTCTAGATTGTTCACTGGGATACAAGTGGCTCCATTCAGACAAGGGGAGGTATCACAAGGGTTAGATTCTGTGATGGGTTAAAACATGTGATTGGTGATGAAGAAAATTGATAGAGATTGATAGATTGATTTGAAATCATAGACCAGAGCGCAAGAACTAAGACAAAAGACACCTTTCAAACAACGCACAGATCTGTACAGTATCTTCTGTATCTAAGGATTGTGAGACAGAATTTTGGTGCTATAATTTTTGTCAGTACCATTTTACTGTGGCAGGAAGAAAAACACCAAAATTCAATCTCACAATTTTTGGTAACTGCTATCAAGAGAGAGGTTTATACAAATATTTCTACAGATGATTAATATCTGAATTGAAATTAAGAAAAAAGTTTTGTTAGAAGTCAAAACTGAACTTTAAGGAGTTAAGAAGAAGATGAATTATTTTGTGAAAAAGATGAATGGGCTAACCTATATCACAGTCAATTCCTTCAAAGCCTTCAGGACATGTACATGTGTAGGTAAGACCAGTTCCAGGGGTACATGTAGCTCCATTTTGACAAGGTTGAGCATCACAGGGATTGATGTCTGGTTGTTAAATATGAATGTTATTAGGAAGGTGAGAAATGAAAAAAATGTAGGAACGAAGTAAATATCACAAAATGATGTATATTTAAAAGGAAATTATGCAGTATTAGATGAGCTGTCTTGGCCGTCATAAACTTTCCTGAGTCTACAGGGTATGGACAGGAAACCCTCAGAAGTAATTTGTAAAAATTGACTATGTTAGAAAATGGAAATGGTAGCTTGTAAAGGGACATCTACTATGCTACATGTGTAACTAAACAGGGTTCCCAAACTTTTGAGATAGTGAAACTTATCTTCACAGACTTTTTGAAGACTGAAATCTTAAGTGGATTTATGGATTGCCAAGGCTAAGACATGATCAGTTTCAAACATTTTTCAGCATTTACCAAAGATATATACTAACCATGGCTGCAAGTACCAAACATGTATTAGGTGACAAATATCAAGACCATAAGGCAATATTTCCAGACCAAACTACCAAAATATGAAGAGTTTCAAAGACCTTGATAAAATACCAGTCTTCTTTTAGACTTCTCCCCGTTTTCCTACTGCTTGGAAACCCAGTGAGTAAAATTTAAACATGGCTGGCTGCATTCATGGCACGTACAAATTTAATCACATATCTGTTTCGTAATAAAATTCCTTGACTCGTCAATTGCAATGAACCAACAAAATTTCCAAATTGAAACAATGGAAAATAAATGTATGAGTCATTTTGTAATGGTTCTAGCCAATGAAACTGTTCAAATGACTGTACACAGTCCACCCTTTCAGTTTCATATGTTCCTTTTTCATATAAATGAGTAGTTTGGGTACTCTATAAACAAAAAATTAATTCCTTCCCATCCCAAAAGTTGAGGCATAAAATCCTATTCTAACCCAACCTAACTTATCCCACCCTTTCCCCCCTCCCCTCAATTCTTAGGTAACTCGTACTTTTCTAGTCTACAGTGCACACCTCTGTCAATTTCTTTGAATCATCAGATAAATTCAGAATTCTTTGGCAAAAGATGTTTACACTGCTACTCAGAGACTTTTATCACAAAAAAGGCCTGCTTTAAAAACAACACAAAAAAGTACCTATTTCGCAGTCAGTCCCTTCAAAACCCTCCACACATATACATGTGTAGTTAAGACCAACTCCCCGAAAACAAGACGCTCCGTTTTGACAAGGTGTAGCATCACAAGGGTTGATAACTGAAGGAAAGATGGGACATGTGATGAAAATATGTGGTATGAAATATATAGTATGATTATTCAATGGTTTTGGAAGATAATGTATTTCTATCCATAATTTTGTATGAAAGATGCATACCAGAGAAGAAAGCTCCACCAGTAATGAATAACTTTCAATAACAGAAGAATAGGGAAATGCAGCAAACTACGAAATTATGGTTAATTGAAACAAAGGAGTTACAATGATGTAAAGGATTTTTATGTTTAATGTTTGAAATTGGAAATGAAAAAGATCTTAAATGGTTATTGGTCATTCAGTAATTAAGTTTAAAATCTTACCAGTTTCACAAGTTTGTCCAGTAAATCCTGCTGGGCACTGACAGAAGATATTCTGTCCTCCGATGTTAAAGCAAGCAGCTCCGTTGAGACATGGGTTGCTGTCACATGGTAACATTTCTGGAAAATGATGTGCAGTTTGCAGATGAGACATTAAAATAGTTCAATATGCCCATAAATTTCCACAATCTTAAAATGTCTAAGTCAAACATGTTTAGGATAGAGTGTTAGAACCCAGCCCATACCCCTCTCCCCCACCCCCCCCCCCTCCACCAGTCACTTATATATTGGTCAGCAATACAATATTTTGGCGGAGTGGAGTACTGAGTGATTATTTTTTCAGGAAACTGACCTTTTCAAAGTTTGTTAAAATGTTTCTGAAGTAACTCACTGCCTGTGCAGTTAGTTAGTTAGTTGGAGTTTTATGGCCCAGTTTCCAACCAAGTGGTTCAAGTCAAGCTGGCCACATCCTTTTTTCCAGTTGTGGCTCACTGGCTTGTTTTCCTTACTCCACTGCTTATGCTAAGCACCAAGCTCAATGGCAGTAGGCTCTGGTGCAAAACAAACCATGAGCAGTGTTGCACAATGTTGGGATCTCTTTCAATGACCCTATATTTTCTCTAAATTACTTGCTGATGTTTTTTAAGTGAACAACTTTGACTTCCGAAATTAAACTCTCAGGATATACTGAATGTTACAAATGTCCTTGTAGTGATTGAAACAATGGAGGCAAAATACAGAGGGTAACGTAATAAGATATATTTGGGCAGTTTATCTTTCCACATCACACATTTGCATATTTGGCTCATGTTTATTATCATTTTGTTTCATTTGTTTGATATTCCACAATATTTGATGGTGATTGGTACAATGTACAGAAATAAAGGCAGAAAATTACATGATATGAAGATGTTGTGGAGGGTAGCACTCTAAAACCCATAGGGTTTGTCGAGTAGGGTGCTCTGAATGAAAAGAGAGTGAGAGCAAAAAAGATGAACTAGGATAATACAAACTGAGAAAGTACATGAGGATGTGAAATCAAAACAAAAAGAAAACACATTCCATCACAAATATCAGTCCGATTTCACACCATTGAGCCCTCCCTAGTGATCACCAGGCGCTTAGCCATGATTGTGTCATGGGGCAGGGGTTTGGTGTCATGGGGGGGGGTTTAAGGGCATGACACTAGGGAAAAGTCTAAGGATGGAGAGAAAAAAATGCTATTTAAGGTGTTTTTTGCATTGCAAGGTTGGGCGGTGGGGGGTTCTGATCCCCCTTCCCCCCCCTCTGGTTACCACCCATCCAAGCTCACCCTTGTCCCAAATACCCTACCTGTGGTAAATTATGTTCTTAACTGTGGTTATTAAGGGTAAAAGTGAAGGCTAAAATACAAATAACCAAACAAAATGGTCAAATATTTGATGGGTTTGTTGAAACTATTTTCAACCTTTTTTCAGGTCTTCTATATTAAGTACCCAACAATGACAATTTTCATTCTACCAGACCTTTAAAGCTTTTCAAATGTTATAAACATTCATTACCGATTTCACAAAAGGTTCCTGTGAATGGTGGCTGACAAACACACACAAAACTCTGTCCTATACCACGGAAACATTGACCATTGTTCTGGCAGGGTTGAGCATCACAGGGATTTATTTCTGAACACAGATGAACAAAAGGATGACTGATGAAGATGTTACTGATAGAACAATCATGTCAAAAGTACTTTAAAAGAAGAATGAGTGTGGATAACTCAAAGGAATGTCACATACTCGTAAAGGAAATGCAAAACTTGAAGAACAAAAGAACGTCAAAACAACAAAGGTTTGTATCAAAGAGATAATCAAGAGGTTTCATAATAGAACAAAGAATGATTTAAAGAAAATTGATCAAGAAAGATATCTCAAATAAAGGAAAGAAAATGATGTATAAATTTAAAATCTATTATTTATGGAACTGAAACAATATATGCACTTTTGTAATCAAGTAAAGTAATGAAGTCAAACAAAAAACTTGAAATTTGAACAATATTAAACAAAGAAAAGGGAAATTTTTCCAGAGTTTTAGTTGACTAAAAGAAATTTAAAAGTTTTGATATAATTATCAAAGGGTACCTATTTCACAGTCAGTTCCTTCAAAACCTTCAGGACATGTACATGTGTAGGTAAGACCAAGTCGAGGGGTACATGTAGCTCCATTTTGACAAGGTTGGGCATCACATGGGTTGATGACTGAATATGAAGGAAGGATGAAAAGGTTGAAAGGAAGAAGTATGAAACAGGTATTTAATTTTGAGATATTAATAATTTTGAATTTGTGTTATTTTATTGCATGAGATGAAATTTGCCTTTGCTAAAATCTGTTATAGCTACAAGAGTTTAAGGAAGCATTCAGGGAAAGATTACAGCTTTCAGTTAAAGTATCTACTGGATTCATTTTTACAGAAATAAGCTGCTTTTCTACGAAGCAGCTTTTAGGACCATTTTTTTTTTTATAAAAGAAGCTCAACAACTTAGGGGTTACATAACAACTAACAACAAATTTTGAAATAAGTGCTGACAAAAGGGGATCAAATTACTCATGGTGCATTTGAAGGATAATATCACCTCTGGGCTTAATCTAAGACCAACAAACATCAAATATAAACCTTTATGGCTATTGGCAAATACCTGACTAAGCCCTAAATTGGTATTGACCAAGTGTTCATGGCTTTTGCAAAACTTGGCTTGTGTTGCAAGATATGGTGTGACAACAAATACACAATTTCCATGTGGTATTATCATCAAGTACTTTGATACAAAAAGATGAGTCTATATACCTATTTCACAGTCATTTCCTTCAAAGCCTTCAGGACATGTACATGTGTAGGCAAGACCAAGTCCAGGGGTACATGTTGCTCCATTTTGACAAGGAATATCATCACAAGGGTTAATGACTAGGCATGAAATGAGAGAAAGGAAGTTGCTCAGCATGTTACTTGATAATACAAATCGAATATAGTTGTTGATAGTACTTGAGTAGTAAATAAAGGTGATTAGAGGAGTTGAATTCTTATCAATGGGAATACCCGTGGCAGCAGAAGGATACAGGTTTCCTAACCAACTCAATGTTTTGAAGACTCAGGGAAACAATCCATCCTAGCACAACATCACCTTCATAACTTGCACATGATTTAACTTTCTCAGATCAACCCTACAAACAAGTGGTAATCGCAATGGAGGCTATGGGAGATATACCTCCTTACAGTTTAGAAATGCTTCCATTAAATTTACTTTTTCACACAAAATTTTTCTTCAAAAGTAATTAACTCCACCACTATTGGTACAAATGCCCCTACCACTATTAATTTACGGATGAATATAAAAACAAAAGTAACTGATGTTCTCTTGTTGTGAACAAAAATTAATTGGGAGAACAAATATTTTTTAAAATACTGGCAGTTCTTGGATAAGGTTGAGGTTCTTTTATATTACGATAATAAGTCCCTGCATACTTTGCAAGGGAACCTCCAAAATGTACCCAACAGCAAACAAACTGCCCTAAAATTGTAGGACTATACTCAAAGTATTTATTTTTTTTTTGCATTTAAAATTAAAGTCACAATCAATACAAAAAACTTTATTTACGAAGTGTTACATGATAGACGTTGAAATAATGTTACAATCTTGGACAAAACTCTTGGGACACTTTGTCATAATATTTGTAAATCGCAGTTAGCAGGCTAACATGAAAACTCCTGCCCCTCACAATGTTATGTCGAAAGAGTAACTGTGTGCCGTGAACAGCATAGCTGTCATGATATTAGACTGTCCATACGCCTACAATCCCTAGTAGTCCTGCACAACCCAGGAAAATTGTTTCAGAGATGGTCAGTAACTTGCAAATTCTGAGGTTTTAGTCCAGAGGCTCCACCCAGTTGTGATGTATGTAATCACAACTGGCTGGACTAAAATCACAGAATTTGCAAGTTACTGACCATCACTGATACAACTTTCCCAAGCTTTGCAAGACTGCTTGGGAGGCTTATGGGCATTTTCATTGCATGGTGGTCAACACTGGAATGGAGAGAGGGGGTTCTGTCCAAGATTGTAGCTGCCAGACCATTAAAGTCACACTCAGATCATAAAAGCTGCACAAGTGTCTACGTTATATGATAGATGTATAAGTAAGGTACCTATTTCACAATCATTTCCTTCAAAACCAGGAAAACATCTACAAGTGTAGCTAAGACCAGCACCTGGAACACACGTACCATCGTTTTCACAAGGGAGGGAATCACATGGGTTGACAACTGACCAATCAAAGTGAAGAAATGAAATGAATCAATGTGACATATGAAATGATTGTGAAAGTGAGATGAAGGTGCAGGAATGATGGTTACAAAAAAATGAAGTATATTATTTTCACTACTTAAAACAGAACAACAGTATCCTTAAAAAAAAAGTGTTGGCTGAAGAAAGTATTCCACAGTATATGATACATTTGCAATATTAAATTACAAGAGGACTCCGTCCAATCTTTTCATGACATTGGCATAGCCAAGGGGGGGGGGGCAGAGGGTTATGCCCCCCCCCACCCTTTAAATGGAATTCCCAAAAATTACTTTGTAATAGAACAAAAAATATTAACTCCAAATAATGCTAAATGTTCCACCAGAATACACTGGGATACTTAAATATTCAAAAATTTCTCAAGGGAAGGGAACCAATAAAAAACACATCAAAAACAAACTTTTGCTTTTTTGTTTCCCAAAAGTATTGTCTTCCTAACAGAATTCTGCTGTAATGCCAAAATATTAACCCATAGAAACACTAAAAAGTATGTTTCACTTTGATGAATCTTCAAAAAAAAAAAAGAAAAAATTCACTCAGATGAATCTTTAAAAAATGAAAAAGGCTATGGGTGGTAATCCTTTACAGGTCACAATAGGTCGATACCTTGACTACATGTTGGTCCTTCAAAACCAGGCGAACATACGCAGACAAAATTGAGATTGTTTCCAGGAAAACAGGTGGCACCATTGTTACAGGGTTGGGCATCACATGGATTGATTTCTGAATGAAATGGATCAATAGGAATGACAGTTCTATTGTGATTAAAACAATGCTAATTTTCATGGAATGAATAAAGATGTTAAAATGAATAGATGAGAGGAATGGTTTCACATTCTGTTACATTTCAAATAAATGTATAAAAGAGAAGAAAAATGTAATGTGCGTTGATGTAGCAGTGATAATATGAAATGAACTACCATTATCACACAGGCGTCCAAAGAAACCTGCGAGACATTCACAGGTGAAGTCCAGACCCCCTTGAGGGGTGCATGCTGCACCATTCAAACAAGGTTCACCATCACATGGGTTAATGACTGGAAATGAAGTGAAACATGTATATAACTAACAATGGTTGAAATGCAAGTGATATGAACAAAGGGTGCACAATACAAAAATTACCGTCAATAAGTGAGTACTCATGATGTTATTAAAGGAGATGTTTAAATGATATAAATAAAATGGATGTCTTAGAATTATCACATAATAATGAAATAAATATTTTGAGGAGGGTTGGGTGGTACTGTGGAATATTGGTACCGATAATGCAAAGCACACAGAACCGGTATTGTGGACAGTACTGGTTCTCAACTCACGGGTAAGAAAGTCAAGCGGGAAGGAGCCTAAACCGTGAATGGGTACTAATGTATGCATAAAACATTTTAATCATCCACACATCCTAACACTGTTATTTTGTATTTTTCCCACACAGTTTTTGTATTGATTAAAATGAGTACCAGTAATTTTTCTAAGTACCAGTAATTTTTTCAACAAAAGTAACACACCAAATTTCTTCAGTATTATTATAAACTGTGCCACCAGTATGGTTATTCAGGTCACAAATGGTACACCACCCAAACCTAGTATTGAGTATGAGATTCTGGCAAATTTGTTAAGTTTCAAATGAGCAACCTCAACACCATATCCTACAAAAAACAATTGAAAAACTATTGAGACAAAACTTAGTTTCTTAAACAGTTCAGGACCCTTAGACTATTTCTTCCGTGCACAATGCAAACATAAATATGCAAAGTATGTTGTTTGCAACGTTGAATAAAGTCATGGCAACAAGTAAGAATGATACAAGGAAAGAGGTTTGATACCTGTGTCACATGTGGTACCAGTAAAGCCAAGAGGACACTGACAGAATACATTGGTTCCACCAATAGGAATGCAAGTAGCACCATTCACACATGGGCTGTTTTCACAGAAGTCAATTGCTGTGGGTTAGTACATGTATTAAGTGATGAGTTAATAGGGAGGACAGACCAGTTACATCTGCACATTATCTTAAATCATCTTAAATAGTTGAAATGGCTAGGGCCACTCACCTTTGACAACACGTGCTAAGAGTCTACCAGATGGCTATTGTTTGGCAATTCAGGGAAATACATATGTAAATGGGACGTAACAAGGACCAAAATAAAGTCTGACTTTTTTTAAAAGAAAAGTTATCATAGGCATAATGATCTCCCTGTCAATTAGGCATGCCACCTAAGGCCCTTATTTTTTTGCAAAAACCAATCGGGATTAAATGCAATCACTGTACTAGAAGCAACTTTCACAGGAAAATTGGAGTACTTGCAAACGGGGGGGGGGGATGGGGGATGCTTAATCAACAACCCAATTGGAAGAAACGTATTCTATTTTCTACTAATCTGACATCATTTTTCAGGAACCTTTTCCTACACCATTAAAAAATGTCTACCCAAAATATTATCAACTTGTGAGGAACACTCTGAACAGCATGAATACCATTTAAACATGGGGATTACAGCTTGTAGTGTGCATACAACTAGTGCTACATTTGATTTCTCAATGGTAAGTGGTGTTGTGCAGAGCGTCCTTCACCTTTTTTCTTTTTTTTTTTCTCTTCTACCCCATGCATCCATCATTTGTAATTGATTCAATGAATTCATTAGACTCTCTTAAGTTATCCCAAAAGTAGTCATAACGCTGACCTACTGACAAGCAAGAAACAAGCTGACAAGCATCCCATTGATTGTGTTGGGGTGGTATGTTCATGCATAAGCACTATTACAGTTGCATATTTGTACAATGGTAATAAGTAGCACCATGCTAGAATGAAATGGTACCCAACAGGGGAGATTAAAGGTTGGCTAAATTAAGTCACAGAGTTTCATGACTCAACTTAAAACCTTGTTAAATCCAGTAGTGCCATTGGCCTTTTTTTTTCCAAAGGGCACTGGATCTCTAATTCAATGCTTATACAGAGAATCATGCACATCAGCAGTAGGTCCATTTTTGAAGTCCTTGGTATACAACCTGGCCTGGAAATCGATAGCCAGACGTTCTGAGTTATTGTTGGTTAGTTAGTAAGAAAGGTTTTACAGCCCAGTTTCCAACCTATTGGTTCAAGTCGAGCTGGCAGAAGCCATTTTTGCAGTTGTGGCCCACTGGCTTGTTTTCCCTACTCCATTAACTATGTGGAGTATCTCGCACAATGGCAATGGGTTCCATTTTTAAAGTCTTACGTAAGACTTGACGGGGAATCAAACCTGGATCTTTTGTGTAACAGGCAGATGCTCTACAACTAGATCAAACACATGGTGCCCGAGTAATTGTTGGATGCTCTACAAACTAGACCAGATACTTGGTTGGGAATTGGGCCTGACATACACTGTATTATCAGATATGAACATAAAAAATAAATTTTCAGAAAAATTGCCAACAATTGTACCTGTTTGACAGTTAATTCCTTCAAATCCAGTTAAACAGTTACAAATGAAATTGATGTTGTCAAGTGGCGTACAAGTGGCTCCATTCAAACAAGGAGACATGTCACATGGATTAGAGGCTGTGATTGGTAAGAAATGAAATGAGAGGTGGAAAGGGCTATATATGACAGAAGAGATTTATTCATGATGTACTACATGACATTTCTAAAGACTCAAAATAGTTCCTAATCTTAAACGTCAGCTTAAAAACTGAAAAAGTGAATAAATAATGAAGAGTTCTGTGTAAGGTACAACTGTTTTCATGTCAGAAAGGATTGCCCAAAACTTGTCTAAAACTACACAGCATTAAAGTGGAGTCTAGTAAATAGATTTATGCAGGGCAAACAGTTGCAAGTTTTTCACCACATTAAAATTTTCACCTCTGAATGATATTGAGGAATTATCTGCATTTGGCTCACAATAGCTGGTGAATAAATCATTGAGACTGAAGTTGGCAAAATAATGGATGAGACACAAAAGAGTCCATTTCTTTGGCAAACTTAGACCTTTTATCAGCGCACAATAGTCAAAAATGTGGTTTATTCCTGTTTAACTACCAAAACTATATGGAAAAATATTTTCAACTGTTGGAAAATAACTGTTGGTATGTTTGAGGGTCAGTGTTTAACTAATCAGAATGCAGGATTCTTAAAAACCAGATCAAGAGGTGGTAAAATTAAAAGTAAATGTTTACAAAGATACCACCATACAAAATCTATCTCAACCAATGAACCAACTGGATTAAATCATCTGAAAAATGAAACATTATTTAAATGCATTATTAAAATTATCCATCCTAAACGGTTCTGGAACTGGCAGTATGTATTAATAGTTTCACAAATAACTACCTATTTCACAGTCAGTTCCTTCAAAGCCTTCAGGACATGTGCAAGTGTAGGTGAGGCTGGTTTCAGGGGTACAGGTGGCTCCGTTTTGACAAGGTTGAGAGTCACAAGGGTTGGTGACTGACATAAGATGAATAAAGATGAGTAATAATGCAAGGATGACTGGTTTAAAGAGTTATTAACAACAAATGATGGTTCAAAAGTGGACATATAAATGAATATGAATGATAAATGAAGGAATTGTTTCATTATTACAGAATATCAGAAATTGTTTGACACAGGTAATTACAATGAAGTTAGATTGGACAATCTATGGATGAGAGGTAGGTCAAGATGGCCACTAACAGTTGGTCAGCAATGTGAAGATATGTATGGTCAAGAATTTCCTCTGCAGTACACCTTCACTAGTGTGGCACGTTTCTTGGTTGCATATCAAATGCAAGTAAAGGCTAAGAACTTGCTATACAAACATCCCACCCCTACCCCTTTTACTTCCTTTCGTCTTTCCTCCCCTTCCAATTTTGTCAACTTTTAGCCTCACACATAAATTTATCTTTTGTAGATGGTCAAAATTAATGAGCACAATCCATATGCCAACATTTCTTACAGCCAACAATGAAACCACCTGCAACAATAAATACACAGTCTACCACCTCTAGAGTAAACTGCACTGAAACATTTAGAACTTCCATTTTCCACTACTTATGGACGTTTTTGGCATGAAGTTAATCACAGAGTCAAAAGTGCCAAATTAATATTAGAGCTGAGAAACTGTGGCCATTCAACAACTTATAAAGTTAGAGTGACATTTCTGCTGCTTTCCTACAGAGGGTATTTGGTACTTCCCCCAACCAACCTTTGGGTGATGAATACACAAACAGGAAAACTTAAGACTTACAAACAGGAAGATTGACGACTACCACACCACCAAGTAGAGGAAACACAGAAAAAGGGATAGTGGGCTTTAACCCCCCACCCCCCTCACCACACTTTTTCTGCAGTGGAAATTTTATGCTGCCTTAAACTAGGAACTGGAGATTTTATTTCCTAGAACATACAGGTTGCTTTCATGATTAGCCCCCTCATTTTAGAACTGGTTCCATGGTCAATGTAAATTTAATACTATGATACATGATGAAAGAAATAAATAAAACAGTAAAAAAATTGAGATGACATAGATGAAAAGTTCATGACAACATAGGAAAATGAAACAGAAACGGAGAATTCAGAAGAAGTTTACCAGTTTCACAAATTTGTCCAGTGAACCCATCAGGACACTGACAGAAGATATTCTGTCCTCCAATATTGAAGCAAGTAGCTCCATTGAGACATGGGTCACTTTCACAGGGCAACATTTCTGGAGAGATATAGAAAATATACCAATGTAGTTTTTTTTGGGGGGGGGGGGGGGGAAATAACACAATGCAGCTTTATTATAGCACTTGTTGTTGAAGGTTCATGTATGTGTGGAAAACTTTGTTGCATCTGTTCAGATCGATGTTATTGATAACCCCTTGAGTACATAACATCCAACAGAAAATTTGATACTTTTGGCATTGTTTTGCCTCTTACTCATATATATCACTTATGATATTTAACCAGCTTGTGTAGTATTTGATTAAAAAATTAATTTCTTTCCAGTGATGAAGACTTCAACTCAATTCATTTTGGGGAAGTTCTCGTAAATTAAAAAAATTCATGACCTCTTTTGCCAACAGTGATCTTTCAATGGCAAAGGGCAATGTTGACACCTGATTGTGGTTTTTTTCTTAGAACTGTCAAAAGTTTGGGTGGGCTACACAGCCATCTTTCATTGTGAAACAAATGCAATTTTGTTCTCTATCCCATGATCTAAGACAACTTTATACCATTAACTTTGAAGAACATCTCATAAAATGCAGTCCACCGAGGAGACTTCCTTTGAAAAGTTGCCCTTTTTAGCATTGATCCCAGTGACATATATCACATCATCTCATTATGAATTCATCTGCTTAAAGATCCAAACTATGGTTTTGGAATCATTAACTGGGTATCTGTTACTAAATCTAATTAAATTGGGTTGCTGTGAACATGGCTGATTTATTCTCAGTGACATATGAGCCCTTCTTTGGGTAAGTAAAGGCTTCCTGTTCATAATCTTAACAAAAGATTTAGCTCTGCAATCACTGGACATTTCAGTAGCTTATCTGCTGTGTTAATAGGCTGTGTAATCAACTGGCAAAAGTTCCTCACAGGCCAGGGGGTTAAGTGCTATTCTAGAAGTGAAAGTGGTTTCTTGCAACAAATAAATGAACAGATAAGGAGGATTCTATTACACCCTACCTCCCCTTTGTGAGGTCTGGTCAGAGTGGCCTCATTTTTAAGCAAGTGAAGTCATAATGTGTTAGGTTTATTAGGTAAGCCATATTCACACAAACATATGGGTGTTTACTCAAGCAAATAAACTAGTTGATATATGCTGTGCTGAGAAGGTTTAAAATACAGACTTTTTGCAAGAATCATGTGGGAAGTTTTCCATATGAGGGAGTAAAGAGAGAGTTCGGGCAGACCCAACTGACAAAAAGTCCAACTGTCTTAAGCAAGCTCCCCTCCATTACTACCTACCTACCTGTTAGAATTAAAAGATATGCAGTAACAGTTTCATATCTAGTGAATGATTTCCCCAGCAAGGTACTGGATTGTGACACAACATTTCTAATACACTGCCATCCCCAATAATTTATAGTTAGACGGAGTTTTATGGCCCAGTTTCCAACTATTGGTTCAAAGGAAGCCAGCCACGCCCTTTTTTTCTAGTTGTGGCTCACTGGCTTGTTTTCCCTACTCCATTGCTTATGCAGAGCATTACCCGAGCCTTCCGCATGAGAGGCGGATAATCTACCGCTAGACAAAACCCAGGGTTCCCAAAACTTCATAAGAGGCTGACACATTTAGCAAGTATTCAATTTAAACAGGTCATTGTAATTTGGGACTCAACCAGATAAAGTGCTTAGGTGCGGAAATCAATAAAATCAATACAAATGGAAAAGGATACTTATCCAAACCACTGGCCATGATAAAAAAAAAAACACTTCTGGCTATCTCTTTAGAAACAACCAACACTTTATTGTAAAATGTGTTCATGAGCAGACAAACTTTTCTAACATCAGGAAAAGTGTGTCAGACTTTTGACACGGCAACTAGTGAAAGAATGAGTAGGCCCTCTTCTAGAGGGCTCACTTCTGGTACGATATCTTTCATTTGACAGGAATAACTGCAGGTAAGTGAGAGTAACATATGTGAAAAGGAGGTAAGGAAGGGCAATGTGGGCACTGTTGATGGGCTATTCCAGGGGTGAAAATTTTCAGGGCGGGTAAAAGTGTAATGTACGGGATGCATGATCAATAATTGTGAAAACAAAGCAATGTTATTGAACCTTTTAATTCATCAAATTATGGAGTAAACTGATAAAATGAATATTGAATGAATTCGTCATACCCATTTCACAAGATAGTCCAGTAAAGCCTGCTGGACATTGACAGAAGATATTCTGTCCTCCAAGGTTAAAGCAAGTAGCTCCATTGAGACATGGGATACTGTCACATGGGTTAACTTCTGTGGGTAATGAATGACATGATATAACATGTAATGAAAGCACAATGATGTAAGGATATGAAGGATGCTGTAGGTGTAAACATGAAATAATTCTAAAATATGAGACTATACTTGATCAGTTAACTGGCTACAACCCCATATCCTAGTGACTTGTATACTAGGTGCTTTAAACAAGATGAAAAAGGTGCGTAATATGATGGTGGAGTGTCTTGAACTATTTTGCGACTGGTTTCTCTGTCTATGAAGCAGAATACAACACATTCACAAAGTTATCCATAGTAAGTGTCAAAGCATGTACAAAAATTATCACACTCGGGATATCTTTCATTCCTAAATTATTCTTAAGCCCCCAGGGGGTATGCTAACCAGTCCAGCCATTGCAGCATAATCATTTAAAAATTCACACACATCTTTATCATTCCTTAATTTCAATCTGTTACACTAAGCATCAAACCAGAAGGCAACAGGTTCCACTCTTAAGTCTTTAACATGAATTAACCCAAGTTTAAATTCCAGATTCCCAGCGAAGAGGTTGATACACTAATCACTAGGCCCACCAAATTTTGGCCTAGATAAACATGTTTACCTTAACCACACCACAGGGGCCAAGTAGAATAAAATGAACAACTTGGCAGGCATGTCCAACAAACAATAGCCTGTACATCACATTGACTTCAATAAAGAACCTTTACATCTAAAAATGACTATGTTAGAGTAAAAGTAGTGAGCAAAAATGACTATGTTAGAGTAAAAGTAGTGAGCAAAAATGACTATGTTAGAGTAAAAGTATTGAGCAATACCTATTTCACAATCCATTCCTTCAAAGCCATTAGGACATGTACATGTGTAGGTAAGACCAGTTCCAGGGTTACATGTAGCTCCATTTTGACACGGTTGAACATCACAGGGATTGATGACTAAATGAGATGAAATGAAAGAATGTGATTGCATGAAGCTTAGAGTGCATGACATGGGCAACTTGTTAGAACTGTGAGACTTGTTTCTAAGTAATTACTTCTGTACATAAAGAATTTAAATTATTCAAAGTTAAAAGGTAAAAAAGGGACATGGTGAGTTTGAAAAATTCCATCAACGTTAATATTCCTTACAATAAATCATGTAATATGTTAACTTCCTATGAAAAACGGAAACATGAAAATTAGCTATAGCTGTTTTCCCCTTTGCTTTTAAAATGCAAAGAGTTCTCTGTTTGCTTTTCAGGGTGGTTGGGGTTATCTGGCCCAGTAGAAACAATTACTTTTTCATATAATGTACAAAACTGGTGTACCTATTTCACAGTCAATTCCTTCAAAGCCTTCAGGACATGTACATGTGTAGGTAAGACCAGTTCCAGGAGAACATGTAGCTCCATTTTGACAAGGTTGAGCATCACAGGGATTGATGACTGAGGAAATGGAGGAATGGAATGAAATGGTGTTTTGGTTAATGGCAAAAATGAGATGCAGAAATGTTGTGAAGAAGTTTGAAGGAAAGATTGATTATGTCAACTTGGAAATCAATGACATTTTAGGAAGATTTACGAACATACAGAATGAAAAGTTATCCTACCTACCAATATCAGCAGTGAAAAATATTAAGAATGCAAAATGAATCATTAAATGTTAACGAATTAAGCACTGCAAAAAGATCACAGAGCTGGGTACTAATACCACAACATTTACTATGATTATATGACATGGAACAATTTTCATTAACTGTTTACAGTTTTAACTTTTTGGCAACTATCCCTTTGATTATGCAATGTTTACTTTGTTGCATGCTGTTGGTTTATATAATTAAAATGTTTGGTACAAAACCTACAGGGAAAGGAAAAAGTGGAGGCTGCATGCAATTTTTTTTTTTTTTTCTTTTTTACTTTTATGATTACTCCTGTTATAGAAACTTGTTATTAATCTGTTTAAATATTTGATGCAAAACCTACAGAGAGTTGTTGCATGACTTAAATCTTTTTTTCAGAACATAGTACAATAATGAAAGATTAGTACCTGTGCCACAAAGGTTGCCAGTGAAACCAACAGGACACTGACAGAATACATTGGTTCCACCAATGGGGAAGCAGGTAGCCCCATTCAAACATGGGCTGTTATCACATGGGTTGATGGCTGTAGGTTAGTATGTGAAATGAGATTAATTTCAATTTAGTGGATGACAAAACCTCTCAGAAATATGAACAGAATGAGCCTTACAACTTCAAGCAAAACTCCAGGCATTGCTGCATCAAAAGAGAACTTATGGTAAACAAAAATATCCTTTGAATTTATGGCAAAAATGTGAAAGTGTGCATCAAAGAGAATTGTATTTATGGAAAGAAAATGGCAGCTACCTCTTTCACAGTCCATTCCTTCAAAGCCTTGAGGACATGTACATGTGTAGGTAAGACCAGTTCCAGGGGTACATGTAGCTCCATTTTGACAAGGCTGAGCATCACAGGGATTGATGACTGGTTTATTATAGGAAGCAAAGGTATTGTAAGATAAATGAATGATCTGATTATGAAGCCTTATGAAAGAATGACAATGATAAGTTACATATATGAGATGTATGGAAGATTACTATTGTCAATTGTTTGACGGAATTCACTATGACACCAAATGACATGGAGTCATCATAAAAAAAAACAACCTTCATGAACAAGACCAGCACAGTCTTCAACGGTAAAAAGGCACGATACTGAGAAACAGGTGTACAACAACACCAAAAGCTAATTCATGCAAAGTCCCAAAAGGCAGAATTCATGCAAAAACAGTACCAAAATCAAAAGAGATCAGAATTTCAAGTATTAAAACAGGAAAATTTATGATTCCTCAAAACCATACCGGTTTCACAAGTTTGTCCAGTGAAGCCTGCCGGACACTGACAGAAGATGTTCTGTCCACCAATATTGAAGCAAGTTGCACCATTGAGACATGGATCACTTTCACATGGTAACATTTCTGAGGCAAGATAAGAGACCCAGTTTTAAAATACAAGGAGACCAGGAGTAAATATTTCAAAAGCTCCTTTCAGACAAATGTTTTCAAAGTTTAAGTGAATGCTCATTTTGTGTGAAAAGCCAACATAGTTTTAAACTAAAAAGGACTACGCTTTAAAACCATAACATTTTGGAAAACGTAGAGAAAAGCAAATTATTTTCAAAGGATGACACTTTCTCCACTTAAGTCACACGATCTATAAAAAAAAAAATATTTAAATGATAGCCATAGCTCCCATAGCAGAGGGGGTCGGCGGGGGGATTCATAGCTGTCGGCTCCTACACTTTCAAAACTCTAAAGTCATAAGAAGATGCAACAGATTGGGGTGTGCAACAGCTATTATCAGCATCCATAGTCCTACACAAAGAAATGAAAAAAATACTGTAATTGAACTTCACATCTATAGTCCTTCTATTGTAAAAGCACCAAAAACTTCTACCAATGAAGGCGTAAATGCAATGAATGCATTCATACCATTTGTTATGAAGGTTCATGTTGAATGAAACAATTTCTACTCATACACGGATACAGAACTTATGTCCTCCAATCAGGTATATTCCGCAGATCCTATGTGCTGACAAAATATTGCACCTGCACAAGGAAACTTGGCTAACCAAAACACCTTTTTTGAAAAACTTTCCAAAAATGTGTGACACATGAACAATGAGTGTAGGTTAAGATATTGATGAAATAAATGAAGATAGCCTACCCATTTCACACCTTTGTCCAGTGAAGAATTCTGGGCATTGACAGAAGATATTCTGTTCTCCAAGATTGAAGCAAGTAGCTCCATTGAGACATGGGTTACTGTCACATGGATCAATCACTGTAATTAACAGGGTGAATGATGGTGTATTGCAAGGTGTTATGTTAATGATATGATTAATGGTTTGGATATAGGTTAACATGGCATGTAAAGGATGGGATTTAACATTTGAAAAAATATCCATGTTAACAGCTTGTAACATTAAGCAGTAATAAAACTAAGTGGTTTTATTCAAATAACAGAATATCACTTCACTGACCTGAGGCTTACAAACTAGTGTATCCAGTGGCAGAGCTACCATATGGTCAGAGGGGGCAACTAGCCCCCATCATCAAACTGACCAAATTTGCCCCTCCAGAGCCCTTTTATGGTTTTAAAATCCTGCACTGACATATGTCTGCAGGTCACTCTCACCCCCTCTGATCAATATCTAACAGTAATAGCATCTACCTCTCACACAGAAGGCCCGGGTCAAAATTCTGTAGCCAATGAAACACTTTGCCTTTTATTTCAATAGACACCTATGGACTGATTAAAACTTTGCATATCTCAAAGCAAGTGAATTGGGAGGAATTCACTTTTTCATACATGTAATATTTTACACAGACCATGCAAACAACCCCAGAAGCAATTGTTTCAAGACCTAAAAGGGAAAATGCAGTAAACCAAACTTAAATTAGTATAGTAGACTATTCTGTTTCATGATTGGCTTTTTGAGAATCATTAGGCAACAGTTTAATTTACTAGGAGTAACAAACTGCTTGGTTTTCTCGGAATAAGTTTGTGTGATGGCGTTTTACGCTTCAACAAAATTGAACATATTTTTCCACTCTTCCTTCAAGTTTCCTTCTATGTAACATTCTTGAAGCAAACTGCTTAACTTTTGCCTCAAAAAAATTGGACCATAACAAAACGAAACCTCTGAAGACTTCTTCCAAAAAAGCGCAAAATGTGGCTAAAACAGCTGATGAGAGACACTGAAGTGTTTTTATGACAAAACGTAGGAATAGACATATAGTACACGATACCTATTTCACAGTCATTTCCTTCAAAGCCTTCATTACATAAACAGGTGTAGCTAAGGCCTACTCCAGGTATACATGTAGCTCCGTTTAGACATGGGGTAGCATCACATGGGTTGATGACTGAATGATAGTGAAGACAAAAAGAAAGAAAGGAAGAAAGGAATAGAAAAAAAGAAAGGAATATAAGTTGAATGGATTTTGATACAAGGAGATGGTATGAAGTGAAAAAGTCTAATCATTAACACAAAAGAAAATTAACTAAGGGTCACAAAATGAATTGAAAAATGAAGTTTGAACTATACCTATTTCACAGTCAGTTCCTTCAAAGCCTTCATTACACAGACAAATGTAGGTAAGGCCTACTCCAGGTATACATGTAGCTCCATTTTGACAAGGTATGGCATTACATGGGTTGATGACTGAATGAGGCCAAATGAAGAGATACAAATGTGATGAAATGAATTGAAGAATATATAATGAACTTGGTATGAACATGATTTATTTGGTCAAGAACTTTTCATAACCAAATCTTTTAACCCAGATCCACAAACAAAACATGGTCTCTGTAATATTCTATTTTTCCCATCAGTAAGGTAGAAGATGGTTTGCTTTAGCTAGAAGAACACAAATTTCTTTATCCTTGTTCATATTTACACAACTTGCTGCTGCAGGTGTTAATCGATCCTCCAAGGGTACCCATCAAAATGCCAAAGAAGACAGGTATGTGGTCACAACAATGTTCAAGATCCGTTTCATGAACTCATGATAATAAACAGCACACTTTATGACAACCATTAAATTAGGTTTCCACACTTTGGTCAAATTTAGCACAAAAGGTGATATGACATACAGCTTGGGTGAAGGGTGATGCCTTCACTAATGATGTTGATATTTCAAGAAATTCAAACTCGGCTGTGGACGCCCTAAAAATTGTCACCCCTCTTCAAGAGCAAAATATTACCACTGCATTAGAAAATATCTCTTTTCTTCCATTATCCCCTTCCCTCACTCCCTTCCCCCAGTAAGGATTAACACCACATATCCATCAAAATGTAGCTCTACAGTCATAGCCTCTTGATCCAAGAAGGATGTTTTTATTTTTTTGCTTGCACTACCACAAAACCTTGACACATTGACCACCAAAGTAAGAACATTCCAAATGTTTGCCACTGGTCAAACAGAACCCACAAGACACATTTTTATTACTTAATTTTGTACATTGATATGAGGTCATCTCAACACTAGGGGCTATGACATCACACATTTTAGCCTACAACCCAAGGTCCAATACAACAGATGGGAGAATTAACTGGTGCTATGGCAAAGTGGATAAAGGTGGTGGCATTTGAAGCAATAAGGAGTAGCAACCGGGAGGTCTGGAGTTCGATTCCTGGCAGGGTCGAAGCAAGGTGGGTTTTTCATCCAAGAGCAATCTAGGGTTTTCCCATCTGAACTGGCCTTTTCAAAAAATACCAAATTTGATCCAAATTTTTGAATTGGTTGCCACCTGACGTGAAGTTGTAATTCATAAGCCAATGGCTTCTCCACATTCGTGGTCACTTAGCGTTGTAAAACTATTGCCCTTCTAGGCCTGATTATTATTATTATATGAGAAATCCCAACCAAAAAAGTCCACAAGTTACAGACAACTGAACCTATCTCACAGTCCATTCCTTCAAAGCCTTCTGGACATGTACATGTGTAGGTAAGACCAGTTCCAGGGGAACATGTAGCTCCATTTTGACATGGTAGGTTATCACATGGGCTGACCACTGACCAAATAAAGAAATGGAATATGAAACAATGCTGTGACATTGATAATGAAGAGATGACAACATGAACCCAGTGACAGGTCAATGGTTCAAAGAAAATTATGAAGGTAGGAAAAAAAGGTTAACCAGTTGTTACATTCTTAAACATACCACTACTCCTTTTATTCAATTTGATAATATTAATATACTGGCTATGGCCTAGATAGTGGTTCTAAATCCTACCAATGCCGTAATCAGTGGAAATTCCAGGCCAATACATGCCCAGTAGCATGCATAAAGGGGGACCAGGGCCATGGCCCCTACTTCTGCAAGTTTGTTACAAAATCAGCTAGTTGGGTGTAATCAGCTGGAAGTAGTGTGACAGAGTGAGTCTGACTAAGCAAAAACAGGAGCACACCCCATACTAGCTTTGGACATGATGAAACATGCTTCACAATGTTTAGAAATAGCATCATTTCGCATCTATGAACTCCTGAAAAAGCAAAAACTTTCAAAGAGGTTTTCCTAGACCACTTTCCACAGAAAAATCAATCATCTAAGCTTGCAAACCCTTTAATGAAACTTCTCGATAATCTATATACCCAAACATCTATTTGCATATGGTTACAATTTTTGTTTTAGCCAGTTTCGATGTTCCCCTCCCACTGTAGGACCCTACCTATATCAGAATTTACCATCCCTCCCCCCTCCCTTCCAACACCATTCATGCACATGCCACTTCATACCACTTTACTTTGGGGGATGTTTCTATTTACTGTAACACTTTTGCTTCAAATCCAACTAGTCTCCACTTTTTTACACAGACAGTTTCTACTAGCTAGCCTCATGTATCAAACATGACAAAAAGAACATGAAAAGTTGTAGCACAAGCCTGAATTGACCTATCATTCCTATATGAACCATTGCATTCCAAAGTGAGGATTAACCACAGGGGCCATGACAGAAAAATATGAACAGGCTGTTTCTCTTTCACATCCAATACTTCCCTAGATTAAAAAGACAAGGACCTTTGATGTAATTCTTGATCATGTTGTTGTGAAGAGGCTGGCTGTGCGATAACACACAAACACGCAGGGAGAAGGTGGCAAGCAAACAGCCCAATTTCTGCACAGTCACTTTGCTAACTTTGTTTGCTTCAGTCCCATAATGTAAAGTTCAAGTCTCAAAGTGAGCTTGTTTTGGCATGAAAGCTTCATGGGATCTCATGAAAAGTCAAAGCACAAGACTGAGTGGAATTACCATCTCCAGCACCATTGCAATTGAAATGTGCTGACTCATCACAGGAGCTAACAAGCAAACAGGCATTTTTCTGTGTGAGAGTGCAAGAGCGCTTTTGAAAATTGAAGCCATCCTGCAATCCATTTGTTTACTTTAGTCCCAGAATGTAACACATGTCCGAGAATGAAATTGCATGTTTCAATGTGGACTCATCTTGGCATGTTCTTAAAATGTGACTGAGGGCAGAAGTCAACAACCAGATGCTGTTTAATTGGAATTAAGTGATAAAATTGTTTGATTTGGACACCAAAATTTAAAGAGTTTTGAAAAGAATCTCCAACAATTCTAATGCAGAATTGCAATTCATATTTCTTTCATTTTAAGGGGTCTTGTTAAATTACCCTCAAAGTATATTAAAAGTCATTAATCAAAATCATTCCCCAGAAGAATGTTAGCACAATACCTAAGCTTGATAACTTAACAATGTTCTTTCACCCAAAACAAAAAAAAGTTCTGCCATCCCATTTTGGGGTCATGACAGTTTTGTTCAATCCAACACAATGTTTCAGCTTGTGTCTATAAATTCCTTAAATGACAAAATGAGTTAATACCTTGGCTACATGTTGGTCCTTCAAAACCAGGTGGACAAACACAGACAAAATTGAGATTGTTTCCAGGGAAACAGGTGGCACCATTGTTACAGGGTTGGGCATCACATGGATTGATTTCTGAATGAAATGAGTGAATGTAAATGACAATTAATGGGGTTAGATAATTCATTATTTTTAATTATAACATTTATTATGAATCTAATTGTAAAGTAATTGCAAAAACAGGTGGCACCATTGTTACAGGGTTGAGCATCACATGGATTGATTTCTGAGTGAATGGATGAATAGGAATGAAAATTTAATGGTGTTAGATTTAAATTTAAATTATGAATCTTATTATGATTTAATTGCAAGTTGAGTTTGCATACTAAAACAAATAAAGACATGTAAATGAGTATTATGGTGTGAAGAATGAAAGTTTTCCTAGGTATGTAGTTTACAGTTAGCAATGAGAAATGAACTACCATTTTCACATCGACTTCCAAAGAAACCAGGGAGACAGTCACAGTTGAAGTCCAGACCCCCTTGAGGGGTGCACGCTGCACCATTCAAACAAGGTTCACCATCACATGGGTTAGTAACTAAAAGTGAAATTAAATATGAGTAAACAAAACTGCATACAGGAAGGATGTATTGGTATTAGAAATGGTTCATTACGATACATTCATTAATAAATTTAAAAGCTCACAAATAATATTCACAAATGAAAAAGGTGATAGGGGAATATACTGATGTGAATGGTGCATAACGTCAAATAAAAGGAGCTAACTAAAAGTGCAGTTAAGTGCATTTATCATCCTCCAAAAAGACGAATCTGATCATCGATTGTGTTTAGCGACTGAAGGCAGCCATTAGCAGGGTCCATTGACCTTAAATCGTCTTCATTTATTGTCTCCATGAATTTCAAACCCTCATATGCAGTAAAATTTAGGGAATCAAGATACAATTCAGTGTAACACCATCCATGATACAGGTAAGCAAGGAAATTGAAAAACTAAAAGTTATGGACCCTAGATATGTCAGGCTATATTCAGACTACCACTAGACTGTCCAGATTCATCCATAAAAATGTTTCTTATCATCCTCTTCCCCCACCCTCCCCACCACCTTTCCATCTCCCACTTCCAAACAAAGCATCCATAAAGTAAGACTTTAAAAGTAGGATTAGTTCTCAAACAGTCTTAGGAAGGAATAAGCTTGACAATTATTTCAGTACCTGTGCCACAGAAGTCACCACTAAAACCATCAGGGCACTGGCAGAATACGTTGTCTCCACCAATTGGGAAACAGGTAGCACCATTCTGACATGGGTTGTTAGTAATGCATGGGTTGATAACTGTGGGTGCAAAATAATTGATGGTGCAATGTACTGGAAAATAAAAACTCATATTTATGATGATGTATGTATTCCTACAGAATAAAACCTCTATTGTGTAAAACTGACCAAGAAATCTAACATTGACTTCTATGAAATACACTCGGCCTATGTCTGCCAAGTACCATACATAGCTAACATAGCTGCAAAACATAACATGATGTGTTGTTCATATCACAACATGTTTTAATATCTCACTTTGACTTGAAATTCTCTACATATCAACAGGCAGACTTGAGTTTCAAATCAAAAAGAGTAAAATGTTACAGAAGTTCTGTTCACTTAATCTTCAAAGAAAATCTATTCACTTTTAATTTTTTCTCCATGTTGTCCAATATTGTCATCTGTCAGATAACATTACGGTTCCACATTTGCTCATCACAATATGAAAACAATTAAATGTTGACTAATTATCACAAATAAAATTTTGGTTTGCCGAGGGAAATATTCATACCTATTTCACAATTAGTTCCTTCAAAACCAGTTGAGCAGTTACACATGAAATTTATGTTGTCAAGTGGAATACAAGTGGCTCCATTTAAACAAGGTGACATGTTGCATGGATTAGAAGCTGTGATGAAGGTAGAGAAATGAATTAATATCCCTATTAAAATGATTCATCAAACTAAAGATGGCTATGAGAATGCTTCTATTATATCTGATAAATTATTTTGTGAACGCATGGTAAAACATGAAAATGACAGGACGTGGAAACAGGATACATACTGAATGAAGTTAAATAAAAATGAATTGAAATTGGAAGGAAACAACTTTTTAAGGGTTGCAACAATGATACAGGGTAAAGGGTAATAGGGATGTGATCATCCTAGTTTAATTGTTCCATTCTTCTGTAATCAGGTTCCTCTGTAATTTTATTATTACAGTCTAAAGTTCGATCTATTGTAAAGTAATGAGCACATTTCAATCTGTAAATTTGGCATGGCCCATGAATTTTATGACTGACAATAAAACATATGCTATGTTGTTTTTTTAAGGGTTAACTCTTTTAAAGTACTAACTTAAAAAAATATTAAGCCTTCACAAAATGTACAACAAACTTTTAACAGACATCTGAACTTTTGACAGAAATTATCAAGAAATAGTCTTTCACAAATCAACTATATTAAGTAACAATTTTCTCCGAAACAATTTCACCAAAAACAAAAAACAGCTACCTATTTCACACTCAGTTCCTTCAAAACCCTCTGGACATGTACACGTATAGCTATTAGGATCGACTCCAGGATTACAAGTGGCTCCATTTTGACAAGGTAAAGAATCACAAGGTCTAATTTCTAGTACAGGGATGAAAAAGTGCATTAGAGGTTAACATCTGGTGTTGTGATATAGTTCAAATAGAAAGGAAATGAGATTAAATAAAAGCAAATCAATTGCAAGAAATGTCACTGCTGACTAAGTTTTTGCTTTTGATATTTTTTCTTCAATTTCTTTAGACATCTGTATGAAGCAGGCTTTGAAACAAACCTAACCCAAAATATGTAAAATACATGGCATCGCCTTTGAGATTTTCTTTAACCTTTCAAGTTCTTGTAACAGCTCTTCAAAGCCATCAAGCTACATCTAATAGTAAGCAAAGGTGAGGCACAGTCACCGAGCTGTAAGAATGAACCATTTTTCAAATCGTCTTATGTCTGGGATGATCACTCTACAGGGCTAATAAAGTTATACGAATGCAAATCCCATCAAATGATACAGAAAGAGTGGTTTTGTTAGGGCTTGTCATTTCAAGAAAGTCGGAGGAAAAGTTGAACAGTCTTGCAATTTCTTCTAGAGTCCAATTAAATCATTAGGCCTATATAAATTTAACCCTTGAATAGCTGTGCATTTGTGAAATCTTATGGAGAGGTTTTACAAGATTTAGCAAGAGTAATGTATCAGTGCGTAAAAAGCTGGAGCTCATGCATCTCGCTGATGCATGGGGTTTTTCCAAAGCATCCAGGGGAACTTAATAAGTGTCTGGGACCCAGAACCCTGGATAAGTGAAAATCCTGAGAAAGGTGGCATAGAAACAAAAAAGGCCAGGCCTTTCATCAAGGGGGAGGAAGTAGTAAAGGGGGAAGTTGTCCCCCTCCTTTCATTTCCATTAAAATAAATAATGTCCATATCTTGGTTTCTTATTCAAGAAAAGGACACCTTTGCAGCATTGTTCAAACTAACATGAGTACATAGCCTTTAAAACCCTTTAGATTGCACTGGGGCATTGCAAGCTTTTGACCCCACCCTAAACACACCTTCAACTCTAGCCAAAGGTTGCATCAATTTAGACTTTGGGTTTGGCACTAAATAAATCACCCTCTACCCCCATTTTTTTAGTGTCTAGCAGAATCCCCAATAGTTGTTAGATGAGAGAAAGCAAAATGAACTAGTGTCCAGCTGAAATCATGCACACAAAGTCCAAGATCAACCACATGCAATTTGAAGCCATCAAAATTTTAAAAGTCCCAAGGAAAGGGAAAGAGAAGGAACTGAAGATGATGTAATTCAACCATACCAGTTTCACAAGTCTGACCAGTAAATCCTGTTGGACACTGACAGAAGATATTCTGTCCTCCAATATTGAAGCAAGTAGCTCCATTAAGACACGGATCACTCTCACAAGGCAACATTTCTGTAAAGTGACAGACAAACTGCTGGATATCTTAAGAAATTACCAACAATATACATTTACAGATGAAGTGATTAGAACAAAGAAAGAGAGTTGATTGCTCCAAAAAGCTAGAACATATTCACAAGCTGAAACTGTTATTCTCTCTGCAAAATAACTAGTCTACAAATTTTTCCTTATATTACTTTTGGGGTAAAGGACAAAAAAAAGCCAAGAACACTTAATCCGTAAATTTTACAAATACTTTTCGCTACTTTTAAACAGTGACATAGATGAGAAGAACTAAGACTTTATTGCTTTAACTGCATGAAAATTTGGACAAAAACATTGTTTAAAAAGTAATTGCATGGGGGACCTTATAAAATCACAATCTGAGAAGTGTACAAGTTGCCTTTGTCATACATAACACATGCTCAAGGCAAAGTCTTACGGAATTTACTCATTACTCTTATGGACAAGTGCTTCTTGAGTGAATGCAACCCTGATGGCTGATGAAGATATCACAGAGAGTAAACCAATTATAAGTCCTTCAAAGATGTGCTAGACAAAAACCACACGAATCATGGCATAATAATAAATGCTTGCAGAACATTTCAGTAAAACTTAAATGAAATGAAGATGGCCTACCCATTTCACAAGTTTGTCCAGTAAATCCTGCTGGACACTGACAAAAAATATTCTGCCCTCCAATATCAAAACAAGTAGCTCCATTGAGACAAGGGTTACTGTCACATGGGTTAATCTCTGTATTAATGACAATGATGGCATGTAAAAATGGTTAAATGGGTATTAAAAGGGACTGAATATGAAGGGGGGAAGGAGGGGCGCAAGTCATGTTATCATAAACATGAGTAAAATGAGCCAACTCAAAAAAATGTTGCATTGATGTTACAGGCCAAGGGCTCATGAAGGTGTCCCTTTCTACATCTCTGGATGAAACAATATTACTTAAGTGGATGAAAGGAATACACAAGATTGCAAAAAAATATTATTCACAAAAATTATGTGCATGATTTTACGAATGCTGATGTGACAACATAAAACAGCATGTTAATAATGACTGCATGAAATGACAATGGCCTACCCATTTCACAGAGTGGACCAGTGAAGCCTGTTGGACACTGACAGAAGATGTTCTGTCCTCCAAGGTCAAAGCAAGTAGCTCCATTGAGGCAAGGGTTACTGTCACATGGATTAATTTCTGTAATCAAAAGGGGTGGTGATGATAGGTTTTGGTTTAAAATAAAAATATATAATAATAACAAAACACAGTGAAGCAGGTTACATAAACATAAAAAAGTTCACAAAAATTAGTATATGAACCAGAATAAATATAATAAATTATTACAGAATGAAGAAATACCTATTTCACAGTCAGTTCCTTCAAATCCGTCAGGACATGTACATGTGTAGGTAAGACCAAGTCCAGGGGTACATGTAGCTCCATTTTGACATGGTAGAGCATCACATGGGTTGATGACTGGTTTGGAGAAAGAGAACATGGAAAAGTTATGCCATGATTTTAAAAGATGGCAAAATAAATAAATTATGACTAACTGACAACATTTTGAACTTTGATTGTAATGCTAGTTATTGTGTAACTACAGTGTCACAAGTTACTACCCAAGTAAGTGCTACCCAAAACACAAGAATTTTATATGGGTTAGAAATTGCACATACATGAGTAAAAGGGCATCCAGAAATGAAAATAAACAGAAATGAAATAGATCATTATAGCAAGTGATCCTAAGAATTAGAAAAGAATTTGAAAATAAGACATTTTTATCTTAAAAGATATACAGTTAAATTGTCATATATCTAATGGGTATTCAAAACATCGTAGAAATTGTAAAACTCCTTACAAAAAAAAAATATAATCAACAAGTGTCCCAATTCTGAGAAAAGTCAAATAGGAATGAAAAACCTCATTCACAGATGACACAAAATTGTTGAGCTACAATTTTCAAAAAAGAAAAAGTCACATTCCAAGAAAGTTTTGGGCAAAAAAGAACTTCCCAAAACCCTCTCCACTTGACCACTTTAATTTCATAAGCTGCATTGCAACCTAAAGCAAAAACTTTTAATATTGAATTCAAGAGAAATTTCGCTGTTATGATAAATGAAACTTTTACTATGAAACTGATGAAACTATCATTACACATGTGAACTTCAAAAACCTATTAGTTAAAGTGTTGTGCACAATTTCACACTTCCACACATGGTTGGAATTGGCCCCCACTTAAGACTGAAGGTATCTACTTTACGATATACACAGTAAATTTTGACCTGGGACCACATTTCATATGATAGTGGTGGAAAGATAGAGCTTGGAGTTTGATGATGTTTTACGGTTCAGTTTCTAACTAATTGGTTTGAGTCAGGCCAGAGCCTTTTCTCCAGCTGTGACTCACCGACTTGTTGTCCCTACTCCATTGCTTATGCTGAGCACCAAGCACAGTGGCAGTAGGTTCACATCTTTTAAGTTTTTGGTATGACCCGTCCAGAAGTCATAATCTAGACCTAAAGCTTACACTTAGAGTGTTTTAGATACAGGTTTCACCCTATATCTTCAACAACACAAGAAAGCAATTATCACAAGACAAATATACAAAATCTAGACACAATAAAACACAATAGATGAGATAAATGACAGAAAGAAAATAAATAGAAAATATCAAAGTCCCATACACAGACGTAAGTACCTATATTACAGTCATTGCCTTCAAAACCAGGAAAGCATCTACAAGTGTAGCTAAGACCAGCACCAGGAACACATGTACCATCGTTTTCACAAGGGAATGTATCACAGGGGTTGATAACTGACCAATGAACATAAAGAGGTAAAGTTACAGTTAAAAAATGATATGACATTACGGTGACAAAAGAAAGATGGTATATGTTAACTAATGATGGGGGACAGGAATATGAAATGAGATAACGGAAAATGTGGGTGCATTACTACCAAGTATCTAGGCATGGTGCTTAACATAGAGACTTCTACTTTGCGACACTTCTTCACCAATAATGTTAAAATGTAAAAGTTAAAATGATTTTAGCTGCCATTAAATGATCACATTTTTTCATTCACACTTGCCAATCAGAGTTGGTGCAAAAAGGGACTAGTTTAATACTCAAACAGGGAATTCAAACACTGAAATACAACTAATCTACACTTGTAAGATCCTGAAATTTGCTTTGAACCGAATTATAATCCCAAGAAATTTCCTTGAAACTGATATGAAAATATGACTTTAAAAATATTCGATTTGTGCTGAGATTTAGAAATCCTAATTTCATTGGCAGAGTATTTATTTCACTTTGCAGCATTCCTTGTCCTGCTTTGGAACAAACTCAATCAGCCAAGTGACCTCACGCTAATCCTCTACTCCAGAGCATCATACCAAAGTGTAGATCCCAATCTAACAACGGAATTTCTAGCTTCAACTCTTCTCATATCTGCATTTTTGGAAATATCAATTTTGAAAACGATTTATTTCATATTAAATTGCAAATTTAAAGAAATGGGATCGAGATTTCATGACCAATTTACTTTCACAAATTTATTACTTATCAAAAGTTACATACAGGATGCTATCTGGTTGTACCATCCTCAACCCCTCCCCCCATCTCCCTAGAAGAATGAAGCAAATGCATGGTTCCTTAACTTGCAGCAATTGCTGGAAGGAAAACATTTCCAGGACTGATTCAAAGGTAAAAAGTGTGCAGGAGATGTTCTCCCTTTACAATGTCATTAATATTGATAATCTCTTGAATAATAGACATGTTATCACGTATTTACACTATTTGGTATTTGGGATGGAGGGATGGATGTAAAAAATAGGTGTCTAGGATGACGGATGCAACAAAGGTATCGCAAGATCTTACAAAAAGGTAGGAGGAACAAAAGTATATAGGAAAGGAGAACAATTAAGAACAGGTTTCTATACAGCTACAATTTATATGACATAAAAATCCATACATGAAAAACAATGTCTGGAAAACGAAAAATGTCTGTAAATGAATAACAATACAAAACATGACACACAATACATCAGCGGGGTTTGACTGACTGGCAACAACAGTGAAAAGACAAGACTTGTATACTCTCACGCAATCAAAATTAAGTTAGGGACCAGTATGACAGCACTAGTGCCCGACAGTGAGAGTTAGTTTAGGGTATGGTATTACAGAGAAGGAGAGAGAGACAAAAGGTTATATAATAGTGCATTGTGATTTGTCATGTAATACATTATGCTCTACACAATTGCTGATGTTATTGTTGCAAGATGATGTCACTATTGTTGTTGCTGATGTCACTATTGTTGTTGCTGTTGTTGGTGTTGCTGTTATTAGTTTTATTGATAAACTTACATGAGTTAATATGAAAAATATAATTTGGTAACTCTTTCCATCTGTTGGTGTATTATAGCATAAAATTAGCAATTTTTAGGGAATGGGATTATATAAAAGGTAAGACATGAGAATGAAATGAAACTCAAATGAAATGGTCAAATCCATACCAGTTTCACAAGTTTGTCCAGCAAAGCCTGCAGGACATTGACAAAAGATGTTCTGCCCTCCAAGGTTAAAGCAAGTGGCTCCATTAAGACATGGATCACTTTCACAAGGCAACATTCCTGTAAGTAAATGGATGGGTATGAAGATGGGATGTCTTATGTTGGATGTCAACCCATGAAAATGACTTTTTTTGACGTGAACATGAAAAGAGTTATCTCCCTAAGATGTACACAACCATATACATATATTGAAGGGTTTTGAATTTGCTTTGATATCATTCATACTTTAACACATGATGTCAGGCTATTCATACTTTGAAACATTCTAACTTCTAGTTGACAATAAATTGCATGCAAACCAATGGATTTAGCTAAACTTCTGACAGGATTTATCCAATAAAAATTAAACCAAAGAACAGACCAAATAATCTATTTCTTGTTTCCTTCAAAGTGATGTTCTTTCTTTATTTTGAAAGGTCTGGTAAATTATTTCCACTAAATCTAATCAGGGAGGTGTTATTTGGATGGAGACAGAACGGAAGTTTTAAAATATGCTAGTAGTTTAAGGCCTACTAAATTGAATGAAGATGAGCTGCATAATTGACTCAACGGTATTTACTTTCTTTACTTGCAGCCCTGCTTTAACCCTTTACCGTTGTGCTCCAATCGGGGCATATTTGCGCACCTCGGGATTGGGCCGAAAAGCGGACGTAGCCCGCGCCGCATCGACTTCCGTAGGCCATTGACCCCGTGACCTTGAACTATTGTCTCTCTCGCTCTTGTGGCCGAATTTTCGGGTAGCTACTCGCAGTTTCGAGCTCAGCGTGAAACAGTAAAGATGTGTGACAGCCGAGCTCTCCGCATGGGTCCGAAAGGACCCAAACAACGGTAAAGGGTTAATATCATTTGTGGAACACCATCTCATTCAAGTCAACTAATCCTTGGACAAATGGCTCATGCAGAACAAAACTTTGATAGGTGGGTCTGTCCTGCCAACAGTTTAAGAGCAACTGGAATAAAACTCGAAATGACTGTTTAACTGGAATAAATGAATTCAGTTGGCCTACTCCCTCAAAAAAGGCATTACATTCATAAAGCTGTCGGGGTAAAAGTATAATTTTTTGACAACAAGATGAGAAGTTTCCTCAAGTTTCCAGAAATAGCCAGATATATATATTATAGTTCAGATTTCAACCTACAACCGAGCTTATATTTTTTCATATGCGTTTCCGAAGCTTCGACAGACAGAATTTTAGTTTAATTGACCTGACGACTGGCAATGCTGTGGCAGTGCAAAAAACCCGCAAGTCCTACTCTAACCGTAGCAGACGACAAATGTCTTTTTGTGTCTTCTTACTCATCCTGTACAAGCATAATAGAAATGCCAAGAATGATACAAAAGACATTACTGAGTGGCCTTGACAGCATAAATCTCATTTCAAAGCGTTCTGTCTCCATCCAAATAACAGCTAGTTGATCTAATTAAATAGTTTCAGTTTTGATTCATAACAGTATGAGGTTTAGTGAACTCTAGCCTACCCATTTCACAAGTTTGTCCAGTAAATCCTGTTGGACACTGACAGAAGATATTCTGTCCTCCGATATTGAAGCAAGTAGCTCCATTGAGGCATGGGTTACTGTCACATGGGTTAGTCTCTGTAATGCAATGACAAATACAAATGAAATTTTTTTTTAAAAAAATTGCATGTTATTACCAGGGATGATGAAGATTACAATCCATTGAGTTAAAATATGTCAATTACTATAAAGTGTCAAACACTCCTTGACTCAAACTACATTTATGCCACAGAGGCAACATTTTCATTTGGTGCTGAAATTTCATTGATGTCTAATTCAATAGATGAAGAGGAGCCCCTACTACACAACATGAACCTTGTAAAGAGTGTCATGATTACCTAACAGGTCCTTGTGTGTTCCCCAAGATATGCCCTTAATCTCTGAACTAGTATTTTGTCAACACAAGAAGAAATTTTTTGACAGACTGAAAGAGGAACTCAAAGCAAGCCCATTGGAGAAATTGGAACTGCCTAAAGTGGGGGGGGTTTGGAAATATGCAGACCAGATTTTAGGTAGCAAATACCTGATGAGAATGTATGAACCAGTGTTTTTAAAAATCATGCAAATAAATCAGAACTGAGAAAGGTGTCAATTAAGAACCTTATACATCTATAAATTACTAGATTCAAGCAGAAGTAGTATCCAATACCTATTTCACAGTCATTTCCTTCAAAGCCCTCAGGACATGTACATGTGTAGGTAAGACCAGTTCCAGGGGTACATGTAGCTCCATTTTGACAAGGTTGAGCGTCACAGGGATTGATGACTGAATGAGATAAAAGAATGTGATGGCATGGACTGGAAAAATTTAATAAACTTAAGTCTTTAGAACAAAAAGACTTCTTCCAAAAATTTAGTTACTAAAGGAAGCTAGGATGAATTTCGAGTCAATGAAAGGTTCCTTCTCAGTTTAAAAAATTCCTCCAACTCTAATATTCTTTGAATTTAATTGTATGACATGTCCACTTGCCATGAAGAGATGATACTAGAAAAGTCTTTTTCTTTTTGATTATGTGAGTAAGGGAAAGGGGAGGGGGAAGTTACTGAGTGACTCAATAGGATATACACATGTGTATGTAATACCAGTTCCAGTGGTACATGAACCTCCATTTAGATATGGTTGGGCATCGCATGTCTGATGACTGGTGTTGTAAAACAGAGAGGAATGTAGGACTTATTTACATGTTAAGCAAATGCCTAAAGTGTGGTAATAATATGGATGAAATTAAACAAAATGGTTTACACAATTTTCATAAAGGTGACTTTTTTTTTAGTTTGCATGCAGAGGTCACAATAACGAGTGAAATATTGTCATTTCTCTTGATTCAAACAGGAACAAGAGAACAATACTTTGAAACACAGAAGTTACTTCAATCATTTAGTTTTAACTCCAGTACAACCCATACCTGACCACAAACATGAATCTCTTTTCTTTTCATTGGAATTTGTGACAAAGTAATAATGATGGAATACAATGTTAGCATACCAGTGGCACAAATTGGACCAGTGAATCCAGTTGGACACTGACAGAAGATGTTCTGTCCACCAAGGTTAAAGCAAGTAGCTCCATTGAGACATGGGTTACTATCACATGGTAATATTTCTGTGAAATGATGGGTTAAACAATTCAAATGACACAGGATTGTGAGTACGGAAATAGATGACATTCAAACAGCAAATAACCCTCTTCATATTTGCCCCATTTCCCAAACCCCTTTCCCTTTCTTCTGATTTGTATAATCAGAAAAATTTAAAACTCCTTACATGAATTTAGCAATTATTCCATAAAAAGATAATAGTTCTCATAGTTGTTTCATTTTTGTCTAAATTTCTACTACCTACTCAGAAAATTTAATTTCCTTCAAGTTCCCTAGAACTCATCATAAATACTACAACTAATACAACTAATCATTGGTTTAAATTCCAAGCAATCGTTGGTTGAGATACCAAGCAACTCATAAAAATCATGTACTTAGAGGAACACAGAAAGCAACTTGTTCTTCAGAAGGTTCAAAACAAATTTTCAGATGGGTAAAACATGATGAATGCCTGCTGTAGTGACAAGAAACCACACTGCAGGCCTGGTGATAGAAGAACCAACTAGTGAGAGGGGTGGAAGGGTTAGGGTACCACCTGCATTGAGGGCATTCCAGATGGGCATTGCTAGGCATTTAGAGGAAATACATATGTAAATATGACATATGGAGGAATGAAATAAATACTGCATTTCTTAAGTAGAAGTTAAGGCAAATGTTAATACCTATTTCACAGTCCATTCCTTCAAAGCCCTCAGGACATGTACATGTGTAGGTAAGACCAGTTCCAGGAGTACATGTAGCTCCATTTTGACAAGGTTGGGCAGTGCAGGGGTTGATATCTGATTTATGGGAATGTAGATAAAATATATAAGTGATGTAATGTCTTATATAATGATAGAATGAGTGATATAAGTATCACAAATGGTAGCTGAAATGAAGACTTGATTGTTAGGGTTACTGCTGTCAGTATGAATGGTGTATAGAATATACACGATATGACTGAAATATCTACATTTTATTTTATTCAAAATCAGGGTTTAGTCAGCTATGGAAACCATAGGGTATGGTAAATGAAAGGAAATAAGGCTTTGAATAGGGTTGAACACATCAAAAGGAAACTTTTTCCATCCCTTGTTATCTCATATTCAAAATGGCTATATGAGATTCATAGCATTGACCAATAGAGAGTGCTTTCACGTGACATTACACTTGGTAAGCCACGCCTATTACCTGGCCAAAAACAACAAGGTTTTAGTGCAACAGTCGCACATGGGTCATCACCTGCTTCTCAGCTAACTATACTAGGTAGCTTTAATACTACACTAGTTTTTGCCCATCAAAAGGGGTGGGACTTGTGTCGTAAGTGAAAGCATTCTATAGTGGTGACAAGGATTTTAGCTAATCTAAAAACATCAGTAACAACATATACAAAGCATACCATGAACCACTCAAAATAAATGCTAATGGATAAATGATCAATAATATTTGATATGTACAAACTAGGCATTTGAGCTTTAAAATGATAAAAAAAAAATTTAAATTGGAAAAAAATTAATCAGCATACTTGTTTCACAAGTTTGTCCAGTGAAGCCTGTTGGACACAGACAGAAGATATTCTGGCTTCCAATATTGAAGCAAGTAGCTCCATTGAGACATGGGTTACTGTCACATGGGTTGACTTCTGTGAAATGATGATTTAATCATTAGTATTATGTGCACTTGGGATGGATATCAGTGGATGTGCAGTTAGTAAGAGGAGATTTAATGACACACCAACACAAATGTTTCACACAGTGTCAGCTAAATGGTAAGGATTAAAAACAGTTTCAAATATGATTCCAGTTCAAGTTTGCTTTCAAATACAGTTAAAAAATGTTGCTATGATCCAAAATGTGCAATACATAATACAAAATATGAAAACAATGCATTTAAGGCTAATTTTCTTTAAATTTCAACAAACTTTGCAAAACGAAGTTTGGAAATTGATCCAGAAGAGGGATGACACGAAAATTGTTCTTTTAATGAAGCTGTACTCACTCCCCCATCAATCATTTCACTCCCAATAAAGTTTCCAAATTTTTCTTCTAAATTTGTAAATTATGCACAGGTTTTGGCAGAATATTAAAACTATTATAAGAAAGTTTTTCAAACAATAATTAAAATTCAATAATAGTTTGTATTCATCACTAGGCAACAAGTCCATTGCAATTAAATGAAATGTTAGCATACCAGTCTCACAGTTTTGTCCTGTAAAGCCTTGAGGACACTGACAGAAGACATTCTGTCCATCAAGTGGAAGACATGTTGCACCATTCAGACAAGGGTTATTACTTTCACAAGGGTTAAGTACTGTAAATGAATGAATCAGTTAATAGTGAATGTGTTATTATATGGTTATAACTTGTACAATACAGCAGTAATTTTTCTCCTATCACCCAAATTATAAAGAAAACTTGTACACAGTTTAAAGTCTCATTAGCAAATGCTAAAGTGTGGCAAAATCATCTCTGGGGTTTTCCATATTCTCAAGACAAAAGTGAACCTTTCCCAAGATGAAACAAAAACAATCATATCCATAGAAAGGAATCAATTGACAAGTTAGGCAATTGTTTTTGGTGAAAGTTCACTGTATTTCTCTTACTGATAATGATGGATGCTGTGATTTGAGAATATGCAAGTATTGAAAATTTGTGAAGAACTGACCAAATATTATTTTTTTGTTTAAAATCTTTCATCAAAAGATAATAGTTTTGTCCAGCTGTCTAAATTTAATGTAATTCTGTACTATAAACATTTTCAAGATACCCTAACTTTGTTCAGTAGAGTACTTCCCTCTTGAACAGAACTGCTGTTTACATGAAAATATTTCCTGTGCACATAAGGTGTACAACTCTGTTAGCACTACTGATAATCATCCCTGATATAAAGCAATATTACTCAAGTGTTACATGGTCACGCTATATCACACTAGTATGGTCACACTAGCATTAAGTGCTTGCTCTCAAAATGCATAACAAGATGTACACATAATCAGTATGTCTGTGATCATACCTCCACTTAAAAGAAATCTTCGAATTTTAAGAAATGTTAGCATACCTGTGGCACAGGTAGGACCAGTGAATCCTGTTGGACACTGACAGAAGATATTCTGTCCTCCAAGGTTAAAGCAAGTAGCTCCATTAAGACATGGGTTACTATTACATGGCAATGTTTCTGTGAAATAATGGTTAATATAATTGATGTGGTGTTTTGTAATGATGTAGTCGCTCATTGTGACCTATGGGACTGGTGCAGTATAATAAGCATATGAATAAATACCAAGCAAAATGGTGATATATTACAAGGAGTTATGATTGCAATTGACCAAATTATTGCTTTAATAATCAAAATGAACCCTATAGAACAACTTCTGCAAGGTCCCCTCCCCTTTCATCACACTTCTAGCTACGTTATCAGAAATGGTATTTCCATAACATGAATTCCGCATCTTTTTCATATCTATGTAGAAAGACTTAGAATCATTTTTTTTATTGGAAGGGGGGGGGGGGAATTCTGTATCTTCAAGAATATCATCTGTCTTTCAGATTGCTGCCATAAAAATTTGACTTCATTGAACCTGTGAAGCCATGAGTACTCCTGGGGCAGATAGTTAAAACAACTAAATGCACTATAGGGCACCATGTCATATCTGTAAGCTGCAGCTGCATCAGCTAAGCTGCAGCTGCCTAAGCCATTCCTGGCTACCACACACACATCACAATAGCAGGATTAAGCTGGTCTGGTATTGTGAAGTGCATGGTACGAAGAATTGCTGGAGTTGCTGTAGCCTGAGGGTGCTGTATGTAGCCTAGCCATTTTGATGTCGTGCCAAAAGAATCCATATTGAGGAGAATGGTGTGTTCATTAAATGAATATTAAAAGTAAGTAATAATGTATTTAGCTATGGGGGAGGGGGAGGATAATTAATAATGTTATCAGCTAAGGGGGAAGGGAGGATAATGGAGAAAGAGACAATGAAAGTTAAATTACAGGTTTAACAAAAATTACCTATTTCACAGTCCACTCCTTCAAAACCTTCAGGACATGTACAGGTGTAGGTAAGGCCAGTTCCAGAGGTACATGTAGCTCCATTTTGACATGGTTGGTTATCACATGGATTAATAACTGATTTATGAAAAAAAAGGTCAATAACAGCAAATAATATATGTACCTTGTATAAGAATCAGAATAAAATGTCTGGTGTTAGGGCTGACAATATTAAATGTAAACAGTTGTTTCTGCAGTATCCCCAACAAAAGTTTCCAATGTCAGAATTTCATTGCAACCAACATGCACAAGGAGAGCATTTTCAAGAAAAAGGTTGGTGATATAAGTTTTTCAACATCAAACTAGCAGATGAATTCCAACAACTTCACCTGTCATATCAAAGGCAGTGAACTCTCACTTCTACACAACAATTTTTGTAGTAATCTACAGAAGTTCTAAATTGAGACAGTTCTTTGATTGACAACAAGTTTTAAAAAAAATGCAGAGTACGGTAGCTCATATTACATGGCATGAACACTGTACCGAGAATGTTTTGATTACACATTGGGGTCTTATATACTCACACTGAAGCAATAAACTGAGATTGTGTCTGGATAAGGATAAGCTAAAGCCTGAGTTCTGGGGAGGGGCTTAAGTAGATAGATTGGAATGGTTTGGTTTGCGAGTATCAGGCCTTTCCTGAGATACCCATCCCAAAAGGAGTTGCATATTCCACGACAAGAATTCCAACTAATCTATAAAACTATCCATATAGAAAGAACAACCATGAAGAAGTAAAAGGTCCTAACAGACATACAAAATGAGTCCCTGGGAGGTACTTACTTAAGCATATAAAGTGAGTATTGGAACTAGAATTGGATCAAATCTAATAAGGATAATAAAGAAATGTGAAACCAGCATACTTGTGCCACAGATTTGTCCAGTAAATCCTGTTGGACATTGACAGAAGATGTTCTGTCCTCCAAGGTTAAAGCAAGTAGCTCCATTGAGACAAGGACTACTGGCACATGGATCTATTTCTGTGAAATGATGTTAAAAATGGTTTAATGGGATTTGGAATTAGGCAGATGGTGCAAATGAAATATGCAAGGGAAGTGCATAAGTGAAAAAAATAAGACTTTAGCTTGCTGCATGCAAAGATTAATCCTTATATCTACCAATGTCTTCCCTGTAATAGAAGGTAAGGAGGGTCAGCGTAGATTACCAATGTCCCCCCCCCCCCAAAAACTCAAGAGTGTGAAAGAAAAGATGTCAAACAGTCGTCAAAATTTTATTTTTGCTATTTTCTACATCCTGGCCTTTAACCATTGTGTTCCATGCCACTACTGAAGATAATTTTTTTAACAAAAGCAAAACCATGTAATACCACCCCAAAATTCAATACAAAAGTCCTTTTATTATCTTTGAATAATAAATTTACTAAGTATAAATACCAAATGTGATTACAATGAAATGAATTGTTAGCATACCAGTCTCACAGTTTTGTCCTGTAAAGCCTTGAGGACACAGACAGAAGACATTCTGTCCATCAAGTGGAAGACATGTTGCACCATTCAGACAAGGGTTATTGTCACATGGATTAATTACTGTGCATGGATGAATAAAATGGTAAATGGAAGGTAATTAGGAATGAAACAGACTCATAAAACGTGTTATTAATGTACACCTAGGGGAATAACTTATGGAACATGGGCGGATTTCACTAAAAATGTTATATAATTAGTCATACAGCAATGCAAATGCTAAAATATGTATGTGTATTTTTAAAAGACAATAATGGGCACACGACTGGCCACCTAACATGATTTCAATTCAATACTGGCCAGAGGAAGTACAAACCTGTAACCAAGGGGGCTGGAGAAGGGAAATGAGCAAGTGTCCATGAAAATTCTGTCACCCTATCATAAAAGAATTCAAATATCTCTCTATGCAATGACTCTATACACATTTCATCCCTGACAATTGCTTCCCCCCCTCCATCCCCATGCCATTTTCCCCCTTCAGTAACTTGTCTGGATAGTACTATCCTTAAATACCTCATGGTTAATTTATCGTGATGGAATAAAATGTTAGCATACCAGTGGCACATATTGGACCAGTGAAGCCTGTTGGACATTGACAGAAGATATTCTGTCCTCCAAGGTTAAAGCAAGTAGCTCCATTGAGACATGGGTTACTGTCACATGGCAACATTTCTGTGTGAAGTAATTAATGGTTTAAATGATGTATTGTGATATCCAATTATAAAGCTTTGAGAAATGAAAATGGTGCAACTAGAGAATGAAACATGATTTTAAACAACATATCCACCAAGATTAATTCATTTTTTCTTCTCAAAATCCCTCCTACCGTTGCTTTCCTGTTCCCCCTCATCCCACTTCTGATTAAGTCATTAGAAACAGTTGATACTATATGAAGTTGAAAAACTTAGCATCCACTCAACTGTACAGTAGTCATACCCTGCCATTACCATTTACTTTATTTTGGTGAAAGTTTATAAATTACTAATCCAAACCAACAGCAAATTTTGAACTATCTTCATTATATCAGCAACTTCCATGGTCCTTTATAGAGCAGTCATTAATTGCATAAAGGCACGCATGTCAAAACTGTGGTCTGCCATAGCCTAATTGCTCTGTTGCCTCATGAGCCAAGCTTCATTGATATGCACACAATAACATGCTGGTCTGATATTGTGATGTGATTTGACTTAATTTGTTGTAGTTCTAGGCATCAACTTACAGACAAATCCAGAGAGCAAGTAATGGTCCGATTGCAGTCGCCCATACCTGGGGTCTATCACCTTTTAACCTTTCAACTAAACACCTGTATTATGGCTGCTTGTACACTAAATTGTATCTTTATTCTTTCAATTTCACTGTAAATGAGGGTCTAAATTTAAGGCAGATAATGAATAAAGACAATTTAAGATTGACAGACCCCACTAATGGCTGCCTACAGTCACAAAACACAAGCCCTGATGGGATTCTTGTGTAACATTGTTGCTAAATCATAAAGCACCATCAGCCTTTTCTCCAGTTGTGGGGCAGTAGTTTGTTCTCCCTTGGGCATTCAACTGCGTGTTTGGTCTAACGGTAAGAGCATCCGCCTCTCATGTGGAAGGCCCGGGTTCCATTTCCAGGTCGAGTCATACCAAAGACTCCAAAAATGGAACCTACTACCATTGTGTGTGATGCTCTGCATAAGCAATGGAGTAGGGAAAACAAGCCAGTGAGCCACAACTGGAAAAAAAGGCTGTGGCCGGCTCGACCCAAACCGATAGGTTGGAAACTGGGCCGTAAAACTCTATCTAACTAACTAACCCTTGGGCATTCATATTAAGAAAGCACAGGGCTGCAGCTGCTGCAGTTTGGCTGATACAGCTGCTAATCTAACATGGAGCCAAAGAAACAAAACTTGATTCTCCTGTCAAATTCTTCTAACCAATCCATGGGTCAAGTAGAAATGATCATGAATGATAAAACTAAGTAGTGCTTAAAAAAAACAACAAAAGCAAAACTGAAGATAGGCTTCGTAAAATGTACCTATTTCACAGTTCATTCCTTGGAAGCCGTCAGGACATGTGCATGTGTATGTAAAACCAGTTCCAGGGGTACATGTAGCTCCATTTTGACAAGGTTGGGAATCACATGGGTTGATGGCTGATTTATGAAAAAATGGTTAAATAATGACACACTATATAATAATTTAGAACAAAATTAAGGGTGTTGAACAAAATGAAAGGGCTGATAATATGACCAATGGTAATTAGTAGTTGTTAGATTACAATAATTGTATTTATTTAATTGTTTGTTTTCTTTAAGATCTCTCTTAATACTTTCTATTGTCAGGAGTCTACTATTAGGGAGCATAGGTTTCTCTAGTCCCCTGACAGTCGTCAAATTACTATTCTACCTAATATGCTCCTAATTGAATACTCTGTACAGGCCAGTGACAAAAAGCAGTCCACTGGGCAAGTTATGAGTCTCCACCCATGACTACTTCATTAACTTGCTAAGTAGACTACTAGTGGCAACTGGGCTGTTCAGAACATTCAGTAGAATCACAATTTTTTAAGTAGAAATCTGCCAACTGCTGGGGACTAGAACAAGCTATGCTCCCTTAAAATGCAAACATAAGAGAGTTGAAGGGTGTCAGGTTTAATAATTGTAGTAACAAAACTTGCTTCAATGCCTCTGTAAGGTACAATTTGAAGCGTTTTAAAGGCAATTTATTTATGTTAGTTCAAACATCGCTGCAAAAGTGTCTTTTCTATGTAAGAAACGAAGATACTGACAATTTCCCTTCCCCCATTTGACGTGAACAATGATACTAAACACAATTGCGACACCACCATTCTACAGTAGGAAACAAAAGGAACAAAATCTTCAACCAATCTACAACAATTCCATCCACAAAAGAATGACTACACAGCACACAGCTTTAGAACATCCAAAATAAGTCCCATGGATGTTACTTACAGGTCATGATAGTGAAAACTAATTGAAAATGACACGATTAAAAATAATATGAGTAAATAGTGAAACCAGCATACTTGTGTCACAAGTTTCTCCAATGAATCCAGTTGGACACTGACAGAAGATGTCTTGTCTTCCAAGGTTAAAGCAAGTAGCTCCATTGAGACAAGGGCTACTGGCACAAGGATCTATTTCTGTGAAGTGATGTTAAACATGGTTTAATGGGATTTTGGATGATTCTATGGGTAAACCATGCAAATGATTTGTGCAAGGGAAGTGTGCAACTTAAAAAACAAATACAATAAAAAAAACATAGCTTGTTTAATAATGAAACTGATAAATTTTTTTCATCCATAGAAGGTGTAATCTAAAACTTATAGGCAAAGGAGAAAGACAAGACACAGTCTTCCACATTTAATCTTTCCTATTTTTTCAAATCCATGTCACTACTGCTCAAGATGACTATAACTTGAAAGTCTATTCCATTATCCTTCCAACCCATATTTAACATCAAATATCCTTTCATAATCTTTGAATATTAAATTTACTAGTATAAAATACCAAATGTGATTAAAATGAAATGAATTGTTAGCATACCAATTTCACAGTTTTGTCCTGTAAAGCCTTGAGGACACTGACAGAAGACATTCTGTCCACCAAGTGGAAGACATGTTGCACCATTCAGACAAGGGTTATTGTCACATGGATTAATTACTGTGCACGGATGAATAAAATGATCAGTTTTGTTATTTAATGACTTATGGAACATGGAATGGATTTCACTTCATTATTGCACAATTAGTCACACTACTTAGCAAAGCTCAAGGTTGGTAAGAGGAGAGCTGCCATTAACACAATGAATTTTTAAAAACTATGGCCCCAACAACATATTTCCCCCCTCCCCCACTTACCTCCCTCTACCACCACCCCCCCAAAGACATATTGACTCCCTTTTTTAGGCTAGTATGAATACGTGCCTAGGGAAGTATTATACTTCAACAACTTCATTCATTGTCAAGAAATGAAATGTTAGCATACCAGTGGCACAAATTGGACCAGTGAATCCTGTTGGACACTGACAGAAGATATTCTGCCCTCCAAGGTTAAAGCAAGTAGCTCCATTGAGACATGGGTTACTGTCACATGGTAATGTTTCTGTGAAGTAATGGTTTAAATTATTAATGTGATATCCAGCTTTGCAAATGAATACAAATGGTGCAATTAAAGATTGATAAATATGACTTTGGACAACACACGTCCAGATTGTTCCTTGCTCTATCTCCTGAAAATCATTTTTTCCCTTAATTTCCAGTCCCCCTCACGCCACTTCTGATTGAGTTATTAGAAATATTTGATTTCCCTTCATTTGCTTGAGTTCAAAGCCTCAATTATAACCTTCTGTTTAAATGGTACAACACTGGCAGTCTTTTCTACAGTTGTGGGGCACACTAATTATTCTCCCTACTCCATGGCCATTGTGATGTGGATAATAACAGAACAGAGAACTACAGCTCCTGCAGCTTGGCTGAGGGAGCTTCAGCTTGGCTATTTTGATATGGTGCCAAACAAACAAAACTTGATTTCATATTGAATCCTTCTATCCCAATATACAGATCAAGTAGTAACAATAACAATGATTTATCATTAAAGTAAGTAGTGCCAGAATGAGTTGAGGAAGGTTTAAAAAATAAAAACTAAGGAAAGCAAAACTGAATATAGATTCCACAAAAAGTACCTATTTCACAGTCAGTTCCTTCAAAGCCTTCAGGACATGTACATGTGTAGGTAAGACCAGTTCCAGGAGTACATGTAGCTCCATTTTGACATGGTTGAGCGTCACAGCGACTGATGACTGATTTATGGAAAAAAGATTAAATAATGACAAAATATATATAAAATTTAGAATAAAATGAAGAGTGTTGAATAAAATGAAGTGGGTGATATTATGACCAAAGGTAAAAGTAAGTAGTTTTAGGATTGCAAAGAGTGTATTGAGTTTTGTGGTTATTTTCTTAAAGATGTCTCTTAATACTTTCTTCAAGATGTCTCTTAACACTTTCTTATGTCAGGAGTCTACAATTAAGATGCAAACTTCAGAGGTTTAAGAGTGTCAAGTTTAATAATTTGACTTTGAAATTTTGCTAGAACAGGCACATCACACTGGAAGATTTTACCCACTTCGTAGTACCATACTAAACACATTTGAGACACCACCATTCTACAGGAAGTAACAAAAGTTGCAAAAACTTTAACCAATCTTAAACTATCCCCATCTAAAAAGAAATGACTAAAACAGCAAACAGCATGAGGGCATCCAAAATATCAAGTCCTACATATGTAAGAAATATTGCATGAGAGTGACAATTAACTGGAAATAAATGGATTACAAATAGTATGAGTAAATAGTGAAACCAGCATACTTGTCTCACAAATTTCTCCAATAAATCCAGTTGGACACTGACAGAAGATGTCTTGTCCTCCAAGGTTAAAGCAAGTAGCTCCATTGAGACAAGGGCTACTAGCACATGGATCTATACCTGTGAAGTGGTTTTAAGATGGGTTAATTCCATTTTGGATGATTCTATGGGTAAACAGTGCAAATGGTGTACGCAAGGTAAGGAAATACCGCCGGTTAAAAAACACAGCTTAATAAATAATGAAACTGGTAAACCTTAATGATTCATACATGTCTCATCTAAATTAATGAGCATAGGAGAAAGACAAGGAAGATGTTCAAATTCTATTTTTGCTCTTTTTCACTTCACAACCTCAACCATAAACCCATGCCCCTGCTCAAAATGATTAACTTGCAAGTCTATTCCTTTTTCGTACCAGCCCATATTTAACATCAAATATCCTTTTTGTAATCTTTGAATAATAATTAACTAGTGCTATTAACAATGCATATGATAAATATGATTTCCAACTGTGATTAAAATGAAATGATTTGTTAGCATACCAGTTTCACAGTTTTGTCCTGTAAAGCCTTGAGGACACTGACAGAAGACATTCTGTCCATCAAGTGGAAGACATGTTGCACCATTCAGACAAGGGTTATTAGTTTCACAAAGGTTAAGTACTGTAAATGAATGAATCAGTAAATGAGGAATGAGGTATTATATTGTTATAATAATTCATCAATAATTTCTATTCATCCTTTGGCAGCAATTCCATTGCAAAGAAAAAAACTGTTTATCCCCTCTCACAGTTTTTGTCCCGTAACGCCTTGAGGACATTAACAGAAGATTTTCTGTCCATCAAGTGGAAGACATGTTGCACCATTCAGACAAGGGTTATTACTTTCACAAGGGTTAATTACTGTACATGGATGAATAAAATGGTATTCAATATTGTATTTTATGTACTACCAGGGAATGACTTATGGTTTACGGATTAATTTCACTACAATTGATGTACAATTTGTCACATAACTACAGCGGAATGTGTAAGGTCCGCAGAAGTTGCCATGAGCACAGTAGACTTTTACACAATATGCCCTCGCAATATATTCCCCCCCCCCCAAAGTCATACTGAAACCCTTCAGTATCTTTTTCTGATTACAAGCCTGTTGAACTATCATAAGTCAACACTTATTGGTTATATTCATATTGATGAGATGAAATGTGAAATGTTAGCATACCGGTGGCACAGGTAGGACCAGTGAAGCCTGTTGGACATTGACAGAAGATATTCTGTCCTCCAAGGTTAAAGCAAGTTGCTCCATTGAGACATGGGTTACTATCACAAGGGAGTGTTTCTGTGTGAAGTAATGATTTAAATTAGTACTGTGATATCCACATTAGATGAGTGCAAACAGAGAATGATACATTTGACTATGAACAACACATCCATCAAGGTTGTTCATGTTTCTAAGGGACCAATATTTTTTTATATTGTCCTTACATAAAACATTCTTCTAAATTGAAATCTTTCCTCCCCCTGTCTGCCAGTCCCCCCCCAGTCCCATTCCCCTTCACCCCAGTTCTGACAGAGTAATCACAATCTATAAATACTGCTATGTTGATAATTAAGCATCAATCTATTTCTAAGGTAACTATACTTTGTAATTACTTTTTATTATTTAATTTTGGAGAAAATTAATTCCACTTAAAACCAAACTTTGAGTTTGCAAAGTATCAACCCCTCTGGCTGAGTACTTCAAATTTTGAAATCATGAGTCCGAGTCTAGACTCAACTACAGCCTTGCAAAATTGTAGGCTACAGCTGCTGCAGCCATGCTCCAATGATGTGGAAATTAATACAATAGCATCATTAAGCTGGTCTGCTATTGTGAGGTGTCTATGCCACTTATCAATTGTAGTTAGTTAGTTAGTTCATTAGATGGAGTTTTAGGCCCACTTTCTAACCTATTGGTTCAAGTCAAGCAGGCCACGGCCTTTTTTCCAGTTGTGGCTAACTGGCTTGTTTTCCCTACTCCACTGATTATGCTGAGCATCCCGCTCAATTGCAGTAGGTTTCATTTTTAGAGTCTTTGGTACGACTTGACCTGGGAATCAAACCCGAGCCTTCCTCTTATCAATTGTAAGAAACACCTTTTGAATCCCAAGCAATGCCCTATCAAAGTTCTCCAAATGTTGCGTCAAAGCAACCTACCACGCACAGCATTGGTGCATCAAATTCTGCACGAAACCCAAATCAAAGTCTATGAAATATTTGGTCCATTGCAAGACAGGGGTACATCAATGCACAAAAATGTTTCACTCTCCTAATGAACTTTTGACTGACCATCTCAAAGGGTCAGATGGTACATCTTAACATTGAAAGAAAGCATGGAGCTGCAGCTGCTGCAGACTGGCTAATTTGACATGGTGCCTAACCAAACCAAACTTAATCCTCCAATGAATTCCCCAAACCACCTGGTTTGGGAATCTACGAACCCAGCTATTTACCTCCTATTTACCTTTTGTAATCCCCACTAACTGGCAATAAGTAAATGGCAAGCTTTTAATACCTCAGTGGCTACAGGTGACCTCCTGGAAAGGTCACCTGGAGATGTCCACCCTCCTTCCTACCTAAATACTATGTCCCAGTAGGAGGTAAGGAAGGGCAAAATAGATTCCCACAAACCCATACATGGATTAACTGTGAGTGATGATGAATAATAAAAGTAATCAATCCTGGAGTTATTCGAGGAGGGGATTTAAGGGATTAAAAATGATAAAAAAATAAAGTTCCACAAATAGTACCTATTTCACAGTCCACTCCTTCAAAGCCTTCTGGGCATGTACATGTGTAGGTAAGACCAGTTCCAGGAGTGCATGTAGCTCCATTTTGACAAGGTTGAGCATCACATGGATTAATGACTGGTTAAATGAGAAAAAGGGTGAATATAAATAACATGATGCTTATGAACATCCCTGCAGAATGAGATGGCATTTCATATAACCAATGGTAATAACAAATAGCTGTTAGAATATAATGAGAATAATGCTTCCAGTCTGAACTTCTCAAATAATATGTCGATGTCAACAAACAACAAACTGGAAAGCCTTTAGGGGTAACAGGTTTAGCAGTAAAAGAAAGAGACTGTAAAACTATATTGATGGTCTTGGAAAATCACAGTAGTAGATTTTCCTAGCTCCACTGTTTAATTGATACTTAATTTGTTCATTTGATGATGATATATGATTTGTATTGATGATTCATTTCCACAAGGAAAAAAAAAGGAATTAAAATGTGGTTGGAGTTATTTGTTAGATAGAGTTTTACGGCCCAGTTTCCAACCTATTGGTTCAAGTCGAGCCAGCCATGGCCTTTTTTCCAGTTGTGGCTCACTGGCTTGTTTTCCCTACTCCATTGCTTATGCTGCACAACAGCAGTAGGTTCCTTTTGTAAAGTCTTTGGTATGAGTCGACCTGGGAAGCGAACCTGGGACTTCAACGTGAGAGGCGGATGCTCTACCTTTATACCAAATACGCGGTCAAAATAAGGTTAGAAAAAGAATTGAGTAGCTTCAGCTACCATTATATTAAATGCATTTCAGCAACACACATCTTACTGAAAGTAAAATAAGTTAAGAAGGACATTCCAAAAAACCCAAGCCACGTTATTTCCAGGTGAGGACAATTGTAAAAATTGGAAACAGAGATTAAATGGATCAAAATTAAAAGTGAAGTAAGCATACTCTTTTCACAAGTCCCTCCGGTAAATCCACTACACTACACTTCAACAACTTCACTCATTGTAAAAAAATGAAATGTTAGCATACCAGTGGCACAAATTGGACCAGTGAAGCCAGCTGGACACTGACAGAAGATGTTCTGTCCTCCAAGGTTGAAGCAAGTAGCTCCATTGAGACACGGATTACTAGCACATGGATCTATTTCTGTGAAGTGATGTTAAATTTGGGGTTATTTCTGATGAAAACAGTGCTAATGAAGTGTGCAACAAGTAAGAACACAACATGATAGATAATGTCAACATTAACAGTGAGTTTAGAGAACAAATGAAACAGTCTCTGTGAACAACAGTACGCATGATATTTCATATTCCTACTTTTCAACCTTCAACATTAACCCATGTCACTGCTGCAGATGATATATTTGAAAGAGATTCCTTTATCATAACAACTCAAAACTGTTTTTAAATGCTTTTACACATGATCTTGAGGAGGGGATCAGATCCGGATCTGATGCACCTCTTGAGATCAATTTTGTACTGTGAAAAGTCTAGCACTCCAGATCCGAGTCTGAGATATTGATACACCCACAAGGAGAGATCAGAACACAAGGCATGATGTGGTGCATAGGAAAGTACATTTGACTTCCTGTTTGATGATCACTTGATTGAAAGGGGGTAAGGGGAGGATGGTTCACCATGGGGGACCAAGTGTGGAGAGAGGCTTCCTACAGGGAAACACAGATCTGATCGCACCCTCGAGATTGGATCTAAAGTGTGAAAGCAATCTTTGTCTTCTTAGACATTTAGTAGTATAAATACCAAATGTGATTACAATGAAATGAATTGTTAGCATACCCGTCTCACAGTTTTGTCCTGTAAAGCCTTGAGGACACTGACAGAAGACATTTTGTCCATCAAGTGGAAGACATGTTGCACCATTCAGACAAGGGTTATTGTTACATGGATTAATTACTGTGATGGATAAATAAAATGATATTCAATTTTGCAATGTATGTACAACTAGGGGATGACTTACACAATATGGATGGATTTCACTACAAATGCTACAAACATGCTTAGTCACACTACCACACAAATGCATATTAAGTGTACACATATCTCTTTAAGCCAAAGACAAGCCAAAACTTGTCAATCAACATGTTTTTAATTTATTTCTAACCAGTAGGAGTACAAGTGACCAGATAATGGATGGGCTGCAGTGGGGGTTAAATTCCCCCTAAGAGTTCAAGCTACCATTTGCATAATGAATTTTTACACATTTTGACCCCACTTACAACTTCTTGTACCCAACCCCTAAAGCCAGCATCCCCCTTTCACCCATCAAATATTTTGTCTGACTACTGCCAAGACTATGAAAGTATAACAATTAAAAAATTATTGGAAAATTTATTATCATAGAATGAAATGTTAGCATACCGGTTTCACAGAGTGGACCAGTGAATCCAGTTGGACATTGACAGAAGACATCCTGCCCTATGCTATTGAAGCAAGTAGCTCCATTAAGACATGGATTGCTACCACAAGGTAACATTTCTGAAAAGTGATGTGTGATCCAGTTAATTAATGAAATGCTGTGTAGTTTAGTCACAATGTCAAATGACAAGGTGCAGTTTCATCAGCCAAGATGCAGCTATCCTCTGTTACTATAAACATCATGGCAGCAGACCTGTTAAATCCTGCTGATGTAATTTATGTATATAGTGACAAAATGTAACAAAGGCAACTGCAGCCTAGCTGAGGCAGCTGCAACATTCAGTTATGATATGGTGCCTTTATACTGTGCTACACTAGTGCATAGTGTCTGACAAAGAAGATTCTTTAAATCTATTCCCTTCTTCAATTTCATTTGAAAGAACAAAACATCACAATAATCCCTTCTTATTGCAAAAAAAAAAAAAAAAAATACAAAAGAAAAAAGCCCTTCACATTATAATGATTAAATTGATAAATAACCCTGTTACAAAACCATTCACTTTGTATTGACCAAATTCCTACATAGTCTAAAATAGAAAACGCACTTCAACCTCTGTGTATTAAACAGCACTAAAATAATGTCAAAATGCTTAAAGGGGTGATCAGAGTTTGACAGAGAATATTATCCTTTGGTTCCAGTACCTCATTTTCCATTCTAAACAGACTGTTTACCAGAATGTAGGAACACTGAAGAGGTGTTTCAGATTTGAAGAACTATTGGTCACATTACCACACAAATACTGACGGTCTGCAGACATTGCCACTGATGCAATGAATTTTTACAAATTGTCCCGCCCCCCCCCCCCCTCCCCCAATTTATAGTTTGTTCCTTCTCCCTGAAGCCATATTGACCCACTTCAGTATTGCATTTGACTACAAGCCTAGGACAGTATTTAACTTCAATACTAATTAGTAAATTCATTGTGATGAAATGAAATGTTAGCATACCAGTGGCACATATTGGACCAGTAAAGCCTGATGGACACTGACAGAAGATATTCTGTCCTCCAAGGTTAAAGCAAGTAGCTCCATTGAGGCAAGGACTACTATCACATGGTAACATTTCTGTGTAAAGTAATGGTTTTAATAATGAATGACAATGTCCAGCTTCGATGAATCGAATCCAAATATTGTAATTAGAGAATGATAATGTCTGTGTACAACAACAAACCCCATAGCTGAGGCAGTAACAGCTTACAATTTTCTCATGGTGTCTTACCATGCTAAACTTAGAACATAGTTAATGTAGCAAATTGTGGTTTGAGCCATCCAGAAGATTTCCTCAAAATGCTTTAAGTTAGGTAAGATACAGTTTTGCATCTCAATTAATTCTGGTTAAAAGAACCAATCCTCTCACCGTAAACTACAATTCAGATAGGGGTTTACCAAAATTCTCAATTGGCTCTGCTCTTTGATTATACTCGCCCTCAAGCAATGAACTGAGACTGTGTCTGGATGAGGATGAATTTCAGACAAATGTGGGAGGGGCTTTAAGTATGAATGTTAGGAGAATTGGAACTGTTTAGGGTGAGAGAACTGGGCATTTAATCTAGCAGTGCTGGCAGCCATTCTTCTCCAGTAGTGGAGCCCTGGATTAAACCTACTCCATTGCTTATACAGAATATCATGCACAATGATAGTAGGTTCCATTTTTAAAGTCTTTGGTATGACCTGGGCCCCTGGGAATCAAACCCCTGACCTTCTGAAAATCAGATACTCTTACAAATAGACCACATACTCTGTCAAAATGTTTTAAGACCATTTCTGGTAAGGACTGGGAAATAACCTTATAATACCAATACATTATGCAATTATATGGAAAGCTTGTCCTTTCTTTGCACATTTTATTCTTATAGTACACCTGTAGCAACCATAATGGACATATCATAAACTCAGATTAGCATACCAGTGTCACATGTTTCTCCAGTGAAGCCAACTGGACATACACAGATTAAGTTTTGTGTCCCCAAGTTGAAGCAAGTAGCACCATTCTGACAAGGGTTACTATCACATGGTAAAATGGCTGTGAAGTTACATAGGAAATGACATGATGTTAGGCAAATGTTTGTTAGAGTATAGGATAAGATTAATTAGCTCTTCTCAATGGAAAGATTCTTTTCTTATCCACAAAATATTAGACATGTTTAAATTGCTGGCAAAAATTATAAAATTTTCAAAAAACTTAAAAATTATGCAGAGAGATATTTCTTCCAAAAGTAAGATTATAAACATTAAAGAGCAGAATTACACCTCAGCCCCTACTCACAAAGAGGCAATTTTGGAATGAAATATTCCATTCTCTCACAAAGTTGTCAAAATTGTCATCTTTGACAACAGAATATGTCGCTGATGATCCATTATACACATGGAGTACAAAAGTGCAAACCACAATGGATGCAATGGTCCACTACTGGGTGACACTGAATTTTCCTCTTAGAGAAGAGCCATTTGCAGTATGGGCAGTTGAGCACAGGAAATTTACATAAGTGACATGGCAATAACTGCCAGTGAGATAAGCATCTCTGTCCTTAATGTTCACAATGTATCAGGAAATCAGTCAGACATATACAAGGATTAATATTTGCAAAGCTGCTTAATACTTTGCAATTGTTTTGATCATTTCGAGTATTACTACATTTTTAATACCTGGAAATCTTAAAACTCAGAAAATAGAGAACCACACCATTGGCAAGTATGTTCACATACTTGATAGGGAAACAGATTGTACTTGTTGAAATTTGCAACAATTGGACTCAACAAAGCAAGGTCGTGACAATAATGATAAATAAAATTTTGACAAAAGAACAATGAAAAATAATTTTTCATGAAATTTATAGTAGTAAAATACTGCATACCAGTTTCACAAGATGTTCCAGTAAAGCCATCTGCACACAGACATACAAAATTCTCTTGGTTTAGATTGTTGCATGTGGCCCCATTGAGGCATGGATTAGTGTCACATGGATTGATCTCTGCAATGTAATGATGATAATGGTGATATGAATGGTGCATTAGAAACTGAAATGTGTTGAAATAATAATTGGAAAAGGGTACATGTGGAGGAACTTTTTGCTGAACGGGATAATATCTATAGTCCCCTGACTCGAAAGTCCTGTAACATTGGTTCAATCACGCATTCAGGAGATCATGTTCCCAATGCCCAAGGCCTTAACCTATCCCCAAATCCTAACCCATAATCCTAACTAAAAATCCTAATGAGACAAGGGATTAATGACACAGGGGATCCATGACAGTACTGTAATTCAGCAAATTGGGTGACCAATGAGAGAGAGGACTATAATGCTGATCCATCTGTCAATTTATCAAAGAACAATGTACAAGACATTGCTATTGTAAAACCCTTTAAGTCCATTCTACCAAACCAATATTAGACTCTATGTACGTAGATATCCATCATGCCGTAAGTGTATCATGGCAAAGCTCAACATAAGTAGAATTACATACATTTTTCACAGAACTTAAACTGCAGTCCTCTGACATCTAATGTATACATCCGTCATAAAAAAGACTCTCAAACAATGGAAGGCACTTCATGTCTCACTGTTACTAATCATTTCAAATTTGGAAAGTAAATGTTTTGACATATTTTCACAGTAACCAAACTAAGAGACAAAAACTAAAATTTGATTTGAGAAAATTTTTTCCCTCATCTATGCCAACTAGGATCCCTGGTACAGCTTGTTTTATGGCCAAGTTAGCAAATAGCTGACCAGTCAGAATTAGTCAGTCAGGTAGTTTTTTTGCGATTTAGTAGAACCATGGAGAAGAAAACACAAAAGGTGAGAAATGGTCCACTTCAGCAAACAGCAAAAACCACAATACGGTAAGTTGGTGTTACAAAAATGTTACACCACAAAGTTAAGGATGAAATAAAGTAGATGAATATCTATACCTATATCACAGTTAGTTCCTTCAAATCCTTCAGGACATGTACATGTGTAGGCAAGACCAGTTCCAGGGGTACATGTAGCTCCATTTTGACAAGGTTGAGCATCACAGGGGTTGATGACTGAAAGAGGTTACGAAGGAATTATGAGGTACTGAGGTATACGGAATAACAAAGAGATACTTTTAAGGAATTGTAATGTGAAATAATGGAAAAGACATATAAAATATAAAAGTTTGAGGTAAATTATTTGGTATGAAATATTTAATGTTAGCCTTAATATAAAGTTAGCCAGCACAGGAACAATATAAACAATATAAGTGTCGACTACTATGTTAACATGACAATTGTCAAAGATGTACAGATACGTCAGTCTGGTTAACGGTCAAAAGCAGTAACTTAATTATTATTATTTTGAAACAATTTACAGCTACACAACACATATTCCTTCTTATTTGTCTTCCAAATATCTCCCCTGATGTATTGCATGTTCAAGGTAAACCAAGGAAAATTTAATTTTCAAGGATTCTCAAGAGCCATTCATGAAATAGGGTAATCCTAATTGGGTGTCTGCATTTTCCCTTTAAGTAGCATCAAGGTGGGGAGGGGGGCAATGGATGAGTCGAGTTGCTCCTTTTCTTTTCTCCTTTCTTTCCCATCCCTTTTTTGCATCTCTTTGCAAATATAGGGGAGGGGGCGGTTGTCCCTCTTCCCCCCTTCCCCAAGACTACCCCTTTGTATCACTAGCTTTGCAAAATCACCATCACACAGTTTATACATTTGAATCAGAAACTACAAATCACACCCTTAAGGAAATTTCACAGCATAAAGAAATCAGGCAAAACAATGGCTTGCAATACCTGTATGTTAGCATTAGAAAGCATAACCAGAACAATGCTTGAGGAAAAAATCATTGTCAGTTGTAGCAATAATAGCTATATCATTATGAAATATTGCAAGTATATATGTAATCCAATTTAGAATCTTTTGCAAACAACAATTATAAAGGATTGTGAGGCAATACTTTGGTGTGCATCATTTTTGGCCATGGTAAAATGACACATACATGCTAAAATCCTCTCTCTGAAAGCGCTGGTCACACTACAGCAATATCGGATCAGGTTGCCCTCCAATTTTTATGAGTTCTCCTTTAAATCTCCACCATCTTTGGTCAAGAACAAAAAAGTTTGCCAACCTGAAGAAATAGATGATTTTTATTACAGGGCTATGAAAATAAGAATTATACTAATTATTCCATGACGTCACATCTACACACAGCTTTTATTGGACATGTGTAGACCGATAAAAGCTGTTTGTCAACGAGACTTCAGGGAATAACTAGTTTACTTTTGATATTCATGGTCCTCTCACATAAATCATATATTAACATAGGATAGGATGGCAATCTTTTTGTACTCTATGACAATGGATGGAGGAGGTTTTAATCAAAACTCACAAAAATCGAATGGGATTCTGATCTGATGTCCCTGTAGTGTGACCTTCTAATGATTTTGTAATTCCCATTTGAAAAATGGAAAATGGCACAAAATCTATTTCCATGCTAAACTTTCAATCTTAAAAGAGATCATGTGAATGTTGTAAACACAAATTCTATTAAATAAATATGTGAAACCAAGTGTATATGATTTAGACATCGTTGCCTACCAGTGCCACAAGAATCTCCAATGAAGCCTGCTGGACACTGACAGAAGACGCTCTGCCCTCCTAGATCGAAGCAGGTAGCTCCATTGAGACATGGGTTACTATCACATGGATTAATCTCTGTGGATGCATGAGTTAATAGGTAAGGTAGGGGTAATGTTATGACGACAAAACTAAAGAAATACATCCTTTTCTGAGTACCTATTTTAAAGGATTTTGGGTAAGTTTTGGCATCCATACCATTGTAAATGTCATCTTATAGACCTTGTGCATTGACGACACATTGATGTCAACCTTGGATGCAAACAATAGGACACGTGGCCGCGTGCATAAGAATTCCTCTACACGTGTAGCAGGCTATGCGCACATTTGACTGATTGACAAATCAACTGTCTGAATTTGTCTGTGTTGGTTTGTTTTGCCCCCAAAGTAGGGTGTATTTTCTGCTCTGTGACATCATATGAACAAGGTCTATACTGTGTGACAATAAATGATAAGTACCAAATCCAGGTCCAGAATTTAATGACAGCCACTGCCCTTGTACCCTCCCTGTTTGCCACAGTGCCGAGATAAAATGACTAAAAGTCAGGGCCAAAGTTGACATTGCTGCCAATGATGCCTTCAGTGTATAGTCTCTGCACCCCACTCGCTGTTTTAAGTATACAACATATAGTTTTGTTGTATTCACTAATTTTCTGATGCATTTTTTTTTTCCAAAATGCTTTGGTCTCTTGTTCAGAAATGAGAAAGGCCTTGATGGCCTTGATGCCCTTAAAAATCCAAACTGAACCAAGACCAATGGCCTTGCCCCTTGAAAGTTTGAGGCCTGCAAATCTATCCCATAATCCTTTGTAATTATAGAATAGGTCAAAGGAAGTGCATTTAAATGATAAAAACATTGTAGGATACACAAATAAAAATTTTACTTTATAGGACAAAGCATAGGAAATGGAGCTTGAAAAAATGTTACCAATGAAACAATGATTTAAAAAATACATATCTATCTAAAAAGCACATTTACTAGTCACGACATGCTGCAATTTGCATGAAAAGAATATATGAAATCATTAGCCCACCATTGCTGCAAGTTAGTCCAGTAAAGCCCTGGGGACACTGACAGAAGATGCTCTGTCCTCTGATATTGAAACAAGTAGCTCCATTGAGACAAGGGTTACTGTCGCATGGGTTGATTGCTGTGGATGGGTGAATGTGTTACGGTTAAAATTAATGAGTGTAGCTGGTTCTAGATAAAAGGTCTGAATGATAACCAAACCTCAACTGTCAGGGCTTAAGATTAGGATAACTTCTATGATGTTATGCAAGTGCAATAAATGAGGAATTATTAATGCAATGTTTAAATGGGAAGACACCGAATGAACATCCTGCAGAAATACATATTTGCAACACATTTTGCTGATTGTCTTCCAGATGGAATAAGCTTGTCCAGTGGTGTGGAAAGGATATAAGAACACGGAATCAGTGATACACGAAGTTCCTTCCTTCCAGGATTACAATATCAATTTTAAAACATTCAAACTGGGATTTCCACTCCACTACTTGTGGCATTCAACATGAGCACTATTAAATCATGAATTGAAAAATGTGGAATTATTCTTCCTAAATGTACCATGGTATTAAAGGGTACACGGCATGATGACATAATATGCTGCATACATTTAAACCATATAAGGTACCATAAAAACAGCCCTTTGAATGATATTTTGAGTTGATCGAAAAGAGAAACTAAGGGACTAGAATGATAGTCAAGGATCTAATGGTAAGGTCTAGATTTTACACCAAACAGGTAATGAAGAACTTTAAAAGGATATACCTATAAATGGATTGACTGATGTAAATAAAATGAAATAATTCAGCATACCAGTTTCACAATTTTGTCCAGTAAATCCTGTTGGACACTGACAGAAGACATTCTGTGCTCCAAGGTTAAAGCAAGTAGCTCCATTGAGACATGGGTTACTATCACATGGGTTGGTTGCTGTGGATTGGTGGTGTGTGAAATGACAAGTGAGTGTTTTTTTTTTGTAACAAATGAAGGGGAAAGTGATTTGTATTAGTTAAACATTCATCTGTGTACCTTGAAACAATGGTTAATTAATTAATGAAATGGTTAATTAGTTGTATGAATGTGCCAAAAATTATTCAACTTGAGAATACTAGCAATACTTGATCATGTGTTCAGTGTATATGCAAATTGCATATTTTCAAACTGGCTTGTAAGACATAAAATGTTCAAAGAAAATTAATTTAGGCCAAAGTGCCAATGTAAAAATCAAATAATCAACTGTTTCATATTTTATGGATACTTTCCAATGATTTTTGGTGATAATTTGTGAAAATACCACTCTCCCAGTAGAAAGTTTCATATATACATATACACACACAAAAAAAAAAAACTGAATCATGCAATTGCACAAAATTTTCTCCACAATGTTGAAAATTCTGCAGGATTTACAGAATGTAAAAAAAATTCTTGACCATGGTGATAATGAAAGAATGAAAGTTAGGTACCTATGCTACAGTTGATTCCTTCAAAACCAACATCACAGAGACAGGAGTAGGTAAAACCAGTTCCTGGAATACATGTTCCTCCATTTAGACACGGTCCTATGTCACATGGGCTTATGGCTGACCAATGACAAATACATTTACAACAGTGTGAACATATTATGAAGACAATTTGAAAGTTAAGTGAGTTTAGAAAGTCATTATTTAAAACATGAAATGAAAATGTTACTTGGTTAATAGTTGTGAGACTGGTTTGTGAATAAACATGGATTCTTAACAACACAGCTAACAGAACAAAACATGACGCTTGAAGCGAATAGCAAGTTTCAGCCATCTCAAGCTGGCAACTAATAATCCAGAATCTATCGGAGAACTTCCTGTTCAGGTATCTTGAGATCAATAAAGTGTAAAGGTGTTTACCCCCTTCAAGGACTATTTGCTCAATGGAGCAACAAGGTTGGATTAAACGGGGTTAACTGCCGTAATTACAAAGACAAGCCTCAGCGGCAGAGAAAACCCCCTTTTCTCAGCTTAAGTTGGCTAAAACATCCTACTCAATTCTAGCAGCATGTGTTCATTTCCATCAAAGCTCTGGATAGACAACTAAACTACTAGTTATAGCACAGATCATGTTGGCTGCAAACTGATACTTAAAATGTAACTATATTAATAAGGGGTTAAACAACTATGAGTCGTGCATTATTACAGGATAATGCATGATCAGGGATTAATGTAAGTGATGCATTCATTCAATGTGCAGCCCAAGTGCATTGAGCAAAAGCCTTTACCCAAAATAATTGGTTCATACTGAGACATTCGGCCTGTCCATAGAGCGACTAACTTTTCTGATAACAGTCTGAAAACTAAACTTTTTGGTACAATCTCTTAAATGGGATCTAGGTTATGTTGAAACAAAGCAAGAAAACAACTAGGTTAAAAATGAAACAACGAAGTGACTTGGAGCAAGTTTACTACAGAATCATAGTTAGTCATTTACCATTCTGACAGTTCATCCCATCAAAACCAGGTGGACAGGTACATTCATAAACCATATTCTCAAGTGGAGTGCAAGTGGCTCCATTTTGGCAAGGTTGATCATCACAAGGGTTGGTTATTATTTCTGTTTTGATGAGGGTGAGTGCAGAGTTAGTAGAGGTAGATAAGTAAAACGATGATGTCAGGGTTTTAAATGGTCATAAACGAAATGATTACATGAATTAAGTGCATCGTAAACATAGAGGAGAAGCTCCAAATAAATAAAGGGGGAAGGGCACTTCACAGCCATGTCACCTACCACCCCTCGGTTTTTCCAGCTATGCTGGCAACCCAAAGAGATGACACAAAACCCATGAGATACCACATTGCCTTTTACAGTCACATAGAACAAGAACTGCATTCAGGCAAAAAAGCGAAACTAGTGCATTTAACCTCAAATTAGCTAAATATAAAACCCCTGAATTGGTCATTGTAGGCAGTACAATACACATTGGTAGACAGAAGTTTGCAGGTTAATCGAAGTTTACTGAAATTCCATGGTTACTTCAGACATCATCAAAGAGTGAAATTCCTTTAAAACTTCTTTGCAGTTATTTTTAACTGGCCATGAACGTCTTGATCTAATCAACCCCACCTGTCAAGCATACCTGTCAAGCAAACATTTTACACTCTCCTAAAACCAACTGTATCAACCTTAAAATCATGGCAAGGAACCCAGCCTTCCTAATGGTGTCGGAAACTATGTAATTACTTTTCGTGTCACAGAGATCACAAAAATACCTTTGTCAAATTACTTGCAAATAATTATGGTAAATTTGAATTTATTTGCAAAACCAGCAAATTGGATAGATATGCACAATAAAGTCAAACATGAGATTGGGCTTCCCTTTAAAATTCCTTTTTAACTGTTACTTCCATGCACTGTGAACTACACAGGTAGTTTCCACAATTTTAAAATACTGAAATTCGAGGTTTTTCTACAGACTTTTTAAATACCAAAATGGAAATATTTAGTAATGGAAAGTAGACAATTTCAATAAAAATGGCCTTTAAATGCCTTTGCCAAGCACAGATCTATCTTCTTTCCACTTATTTGCAAACTGAAAATTTTTTATGTTGCACAAAGGTTGTTGGGAAGGCAGCAATAAATTAATTTCAACCAAAAACAGCTACAAAGCATCAGTAAGGAGTTATTACCAGTGAGGCAAACAGGAGGCACAAAACCTGGCGGACATACACAGGTGAACTCAAGACCCGGTCCAGGAACACAGGTACCTCCATTCAAGCATGGGTTATTAGTGCAGGAATCAATTACTAGAGTCAGTGAAAAATGATGAACAATGGAAGAGTGAATAGGTGATCAAACAAAGAAGAGAGTTGTATTTGCACTTTTTCTACATGACTTGTGCTGGAGAAGACTTGTGAATGGACTAAATATTGTCTGAAAGACTGTACACTTTTACTAAAAATTTGCATCTTTACTTGAAGACGTGTTAGAAATTTCAAATTCTGCAACAATCGTGTGAAAACTAGGGGCTACCTTTACGGTCATAGTTTTCCTGTTAGAAGGGAAGCAATGGGACTGTGTTGGAACAGCATGAAATGCATAGGGAGGGGGAGAAGGAGATGGGTTCTGATACAGCATTTAACCCTTTACCGTTGTTTGGGTCCTTTTGGACCCATGCGGAGAGCTCGGCTGCCACGCATCTTTTACTGTTTCACACGGAGCTCAAAACTGGGAGTAGCTACCCGAAAATTCGGCCACAACAACGAGAGAGACAATAGTTTAAGGTCACGGGGTCAATGGCCTACGGAAGCCGATGCGGGGCGGGCTACGTCGGCTTTTCCGCCCACTGCCAGAGAGTGAAGAAGGGGAGGGAAAGGAAATTTAAGGTTTACTACAAAAGGGCAAATTTCATTGTTGAGCACTACAATCTAACAAGCTGCCTGATACAGTAGCTACTCTAGAATACTTAACATTTTCAACATTGATTCTAACAATTCAAGGGCCAGGTGTACAGAAGTGACACAATCAAATGAAAGAATATAGTAAGGGATGGGAAAGTATCAGTAAATGTTTTTGGTAAGTGACTAGTTCCTGGGCCTATTCCTTACATTGCAAAAATGTGAATGACTCTCTAAACATCTACAGGTTTACAACTAGCTTTTCTTATAAAATGTAATTTATATAAGCAGGGAGCTGTTACTTGGATGGAGACAGAATGCTTTGAAATGAGGTTTATGCCGTCAGGGCCACTCAGTAATCCATCTTCTGTATCATTCTTGACATTTCTATTATGCTTGTACAGGATTAATTATACTTGTACAGGATTATTAAGAAGACACAAAAGGGCATTTGTCCTCTGCTACTATTAGAGTAGGACTGGCAGGTTTTTTTGCACTGCCACAGCATTGCCAGTCATCAGGTAAATAAAGGTAAAATTTGGTCTTTTGAAGCTTGGTGACATGCATGAAAAAATATCAGCTCGGTCATACATAGAAATCTGAACAAGAATTTACATCTGGCTATTTCTGGAAACCTGAGGAAATGTCTGATCTTGTTGTAAAAAGTTTATAGACTTTTTCCCCTACAGCTTAAATGCATGTCATGCCATCTAAAGGGAAGGGCCAATTGATTTCATTTGTTTTCAGTTGAACAGTTGTTTCGAGTAAGATTGCATCAGTTTTAAAACTGTTGGCGGTACTAACCTACCTATCAAAGCATTGTTCTACATGAGCCACGTGTCTAAGGATAAGTTGCCTTGAATGAGATTGTGTCCCAGGAATAATATTGACCCAGCGCCGCGAGTAAAGGAGAGAAATACCTTTGCGGCAATTATACAGCTTATCTTCATTCCTTTAAGCAGGTCTTAAAGTACTAGCATAAATTAAAATTTCCATTACATCTTCTTCCAAATAACAGCTCCCTGACATAAGCATACATGCAAGCAGTAACAGTAGCCAATCCAGTCCCTAAATGACTCTACATAATGCTTTTCCTACCAAATATATGCATAAAATTCATTGCACTCCTGTAACTCCATCTATACATTACACCAGTTTTTGTTTTTTTTTTTTCCTTTTCTATTTGCTGGGAGTTTTTATTTTGCTCTGCGGTTTAGATGGCCTGAGATTTTACTAGGACTTCAATTATTTCTGCAACCTGACAATCACAGTAAACTTCACATTTGGGGCTCTAACACATACTACAAGAATAACTTATCAAAAATTATGAATGCTACAAATTTGAATGAATCAATTGCCTCTCTTCCAAATAGAGATTGCGATGGATTGCAGACAGGTTTTGGTAGGTCAATTGCACTATACTGTGGCAACAAACATTATACACCAGCATTCTATCCCACAAACCTTGGCAGCATCTATTTGGAAAAGGGTCTCAACATGAAGTTTGCAATTCTTTAAGATGATCCTTCACAAAATGTAATCTTGAAAATATGCAAGTCTAAAGCAAAATGGTAGCTACCTATGCTACACATGGTCCCAGTAAAGCCAGCAGGACAAATACAGAAGAAGTTATCATCTAATGGAAGACAGGTACCACCATTGGTGCATGGGTTACTTCTGCAGGGATCTAGAACTAGTGGATTAGAAAGAAGACAAGTTAATGGGGTTAATATGGAACACAGGATTGAAGGGAGAGGGTCAGTGAAATGGTGGTGATGGGTAATATGAATGAAAAGTGCTCAAAGTGGAACTGATTTTGGAAGGTGAATTTTAGGTCTCACACCTTTATTAAATAAAATATTAAAATATGTAGAAAGGGTTTTATGACAGGATTCCACAGTGGTAGAAGAATTTGAACAACTATACTGTTAGATAGATAGAGTCTTGAATCTAATTCTAAAGACATCACTTCAGCTTTCAATGGTACTTGAAAGATATGGTAACAGTGTTAAATTAAGTGACAAAATGAAAGAAGAAACTGGCTATATGGATAATTTCTGCCATAAGATAATTTGTTCAATCCACTGACAGTGAGGTATCATAACCCAACATGAATTAGTTAAAAGTTGGTTAGATGAGCTGGTTTATTAAGTCAGGCCGTAACCTTTTTCCAGTTGTGCCTCACTGGTTTGATTTTCCTACTGCATGGCTTATGCTGAGCACCAAGAACAATGAGAGAAGGTTCCATTTTTGAAGTCATGGTAGTGACCTAGTCGGCAGACAACCTCCACAGTTTGCCAGGGACTTACTCTGACTAAAGTAGGCAATTCATAGGTAAATAGGAGGTAATGAGGGATAATTTAGACCTCCAGATGCAATATCAAAATGTGTTGTAAAAACTAGCCAGAAAGTAATAAGCCACACCAAGATCCATGGCTGATAAAAAAGGGAGTATTTATGCAGGTGAGTGAATCAAAAACATTCTCACAAGAATTTTTACTGTAAGGAGGTCTTACACGAGATGAGAGAAATGAAGTTAGTCTAAAATGGTAGAAAATAATAAATATGAATGAAGTATGCCTACCAATGGCACAGGTTGACCCAGTAAAACCATTTGGGCACTGACAGAAGATATTCTGTCCTCCAAGGTTAAAACAAGTAGCTCCATTGAGGCATGGGTTGCTATCACATGGTGCAACTTCTGTAAATTAATGTATGTGAATGGTTAATATGCAATAAAGTGATTGAAAAAGATTAAAATGGTTGAATAAATGATGATGGGGTAAATATGATGGAACTTTGATATGAAACCAGAGTAAGTAGTGTTGGTCTCAGTTAAAGTAATTACTCATTGAATATTTGAGAGTAATAGACTAATTCATGCTTAAGTCACTGGTTGGCACAGAGCATGCTCAGGTATAAGGTTTTGCATGTGCAGACATTTCACAATTGCTTGCAGAATATAGACCAATTAGAATCTAAATTCTTCATGTACAAAGTTCTTAAAACTTCTGCAAGGCTCTTGTTCATTGTAAAATGGTACTTTATGAGAGGAAACTCCCCTTAGCTCGTTTAAAAAATTTGAAGTACCCAAGCAGGAAAAAGATAAATCATGAGAGCCATCACTGCTTTTGTGTTCAGTGTAATAGAAGAATACAATCACAATGCCTCTGTTGTGCTGGTCACTGGACATTTCATGAGTAGCTTCATGGATCAATGCACACACACAATACTCCATTGAAATTGACTTAATCCATCTAACCTGCCATGTGCCTGCTATGGCGGGTACCAAATTTGAGAAGTAGCTAAGGGGCTTTTCCCAGCATGTTTTTTGTAAGTGGCTAGTTTTAATGACTGAAATGTGAAAGGATTAATTGCAGACAAATATTTTCTCTGAGGATGACATGAACTGGACTGGGCAATCTCACACAAGAATGATTACTGGTGGTTAGTGATCAACAGTGGCTATTACTGTATGTACATCATAAAAAGGGAACAGCAAATACATATATGATTTTGATAATTTGGGTAAATAAGATTTTATTTGTTGCAAAGATTACAAAACAAATGTTAGATGGATATGAAGTGAAATGTTGAATATCTACCTGTTTCACATGTTGGTCCAGTAAATCCTGGTTGACACACACATGCAAATGTTGAACCCACACCACTAAAACATTGACCACCATTTAGACATGGTTGGGCTTCACAGGGATCAATGACTGAATGTGAGAAAGAAATAATGATATGATATGGCAATGGGAAAATAGCTGAATGAAATTGACTAAATCAAGGTTCCCCACATTCTAAGAATATTAATTACACAAGTTTCCCATCATTTCCCAATGACTAACTTTATACATATCTGTCTTCTGTACAAAATTTATTGATAAACACCTGCCCTGTTTATGCAGTGTTTTCAAATTCCTTTTCAAGGTGCAGATGCAGAAAAAAATCAACAATTTGGGATTATGAGCAGAAACATGCATTGGTATATACATCCCAGTGATGAGCCTGTGACTTCTAAAAAAAGAGGAAGTTTAAGGGCCCCTAGTGGTATTGATGTCATTAACATACAGACTTCTGTTTGGATAGAACTCTGAGGGCTGTTTGTTCAAGTTAGATAGCTGAGATTATGACAGAAACTTAAGGGCTATTTAGCGCAAAAAGGGGAATGAATAATGAAAAAGAGGAAAAGTAAAAAAAAAAGGAAGTTTCCTCTAAAAAGAGGAAAAATCTCATGCCTGATATCTATTGAAAGAAGTCTGAGTAGTCTACTCAAAGTTGTTGCAATTTTTTCAAGACAGTTGTACCAGCCACTAAGTTCATCGTAAATAATAATAAAATTATTTGATTTTATGACAAGTTTCAGGAACCCAGCTATGAAAGTAGACTCTTAGAGGTTGTAGACAAGGAGCATAATACTGTATCTTAAAAGCTGAAAGCTTGGTTGACAAATGGTTGTGTTTTTATACAGGTTCAAGGAGATAAGAAATATGATAATATTGTAAAATTTGGAAAATGTAGGAAACAGGATGTAATGGTTCCACTATGACACTATTAAATGAGACATTGACGCATGTCTGCTTAAAAATGAACCATGTTGGAGGCAAACATCTGCTTTGGTAAAGACAAAACTTAACATCTCAGTAGTAGATTAATAACTAACACCAAGGAAAAAGATGTGGATTGCTGTGAGAAGAACAACTTTAATAGAACAACCTTTGCTTATTCTAAATAGGAAACCAGATCACTACATATTGAACAGAATTTACAGGTGATTCAGTATAGGCATTTTGAAATTTAAAAAAGTTCAAAAAAAAACATGAGAAATAGAAAATGACTATGTAGTTACAAAAATTTTATGATGAACTTAGTGGCTGAACAACACATGTTCCACAGTGTGAAGAGTCCATTGAGTGCAGTTATTTGTTATTACCAGTGTAGTGAATGAAATGTTGCAAAATGGTGCAAGAACTCTAGAGTGTAGTTCAAATAGCCATGAGGAGGGGGCTGAAATCTTTGACCTGCAACTTAATTGCATGTTTGCCAAAATTAAGAATGTAGCTTCTTATAAATTGTACCTACTCTTCCTGTATGAATGAAGGTCAGCTGCCCCAACCTTTCTCTCATATAGGCTACCCTCTGATTTCACCCGACTTAACCAGGCTTAAACTATTTTTGGCAATGTTAATACTTCATGGATTGTGTGAGTGCAGAGACCAGACTTAATTGGGTGTTGGTAAGTATTCCCACTCATAATCGAAAAATTTCACAATTGGATATACATGAACTCTTAAAGCAGCCCAATGAGTAGGTTCATGAATTTCAACAAATTTTAGAAAGCTTCTAATTTTTCTTCTCATACCAATGACAAATGGTAAAAATTTACACAATCCTTACTTTCTACATACAAATAACTGTTTTATGAATGAGTAGCTAAGATTTCAAAAATTTGTGACCACACACTTTATCAAATTATGTACAACTGTTTCAAATCAGGAAACTGCAAAATTCAAGGTTTTTAACTTTTTTGGTAACTATTGCATATAAAACTTCATTCATTATGCTTACCATTTCATTGTAATGTGGTAGTAACCTTTTAACACCTTCATTAAGTTATTGATATCAACTCAATCAGTCCCTCTAAGAATACATTTTCAGTCTTGATCATACAGTACTAACACATTATGGGAGTTGCACAATGCACTCAAGCACAATTCCAAATAACTCTTAACCCATGAGAATGATGTGCACTCTACTAATGTTCAAACCAAGAGTTAGTTGGAGTTTTACGGCCCAGTTTCCAACCTATTGTTTCAAGTCAAGCCGGCCACTGCCTTTTTTTCCAGTTGTGGCTCACTGGCTTCTTTTCCCTACTCCATTGCTTACACGGAGCATCACGCATAAAGGCAGTAGGTTCCATTTTTAGAGTCTTTGGTATGACTCGACCTGGAAATTGAACCCTGGCCTTCCACGTGAGAGGTGAATGCTCTAACACAAGGCCAAACATGCGGTCCTCACACCGAGCGACACATCACTTGCTACTCATGGCAATGCTCTTGTATTACTCTAGTTGTTGTACTTATCTACTTCTTGTCTACAGGGAGCCCTGAGATATATAATTTTAGCACCCCAAGCTGACTTTCCAAAGAACATGTTAATGATTTATCGTATACATGAATCTGATCAACCCTTGTGTTTAAAGATTGTAGGCAGCCATCAGAGGGGTCCATCAACCTTAAATCATCTTTATTATTGTCTAAATGTTATTTCAAACCCTCATATGCAGCGAAATTGAAGGAGTCAAGAAACAATTTAGTGTACAAACATCCATAATACAGGTAAGCGAGAAAACTGAAAGATTAAAAAGTGATAAAACCACAACTATGGCTGATTGAAATCAGACAATCACTTGCTATTCGGATTCAAATATACCATTGCAAACTTATGAAATGATAACACCACAAAACACTGCCACTCCAACTCTGTTGAAAAAATGAGATGAAATATACTGCATACCAATGTTACAATTTGGACCAGTGAAGCTGTCAGGACACAAACAGAAAAAGTTCTGTCCACCAAGTGGTATGCATGTGGCACCGTTCAGACAAGGTACATTGTTACATGGATTAGTTTCTGTGAGAGGAAGATGAAATTTTGATGAGTATATGAAATATATATTTAAACAATGACATATATACTCCAACAGTGGTAATGAAATGCAATTTTATTCAAAATTTTCAATTTATATTCATGAAATAACAAAAAAATACCAAAATGAAAGAAAATTTGAATATAGCTGCCCTTCAAAAGAGGGCCACTTTTGCATTTGTTGTCTCGATAACGAAAAGTTTCAATGTCAGAAAAATATTAAACATGTACCTAGTTCACAGTCCATTCCTTCAAAGCCTTCAGGACATGTACATGTGTAGGCAAGACCAGTTCCAGGTGTACATGTAGCTCCATTTTGACAAGGTTGAGTGTCACAGGGATTAATGGCTGGTTTAATGAGAGAGCATACACATAATATATGATGAAGTCAATAGCTAGACATGATCTTGGTTGAGTCAATGCAAATGAACAAACAGTTGATTGATATCATGAGTAATTTTCAAAGGAACATTTATAATGGCAGCTTTCCCCTCAGATAAATAGTCAGAGTTCCTGCATTTCCTGAAGAATCAATTTTCCTGACTTTTCCATGATTTTTTCCAGGACCAAGATAGAATATCCACTATCTTCTGCTTGATCCCATTTCTTTTTTCAACAACAGAAAATTTGGAAGTAAGGAGCATATTGATATTTATGAGTGAGAATACATTTTGATATTACAAATGAGAATGGAAAAAACTCACTTTACAGAAATTTCTAGGACTTTTCTGAAAATTCACACAATTTCCCTGAATTGCAAAACCTCTTCAGGCCTTTAAACGATTTTCAAACTTTCATGACTTTTCCTAGATTTCCATGACAGTGGGAGCAATGAAACACTCAGCAATATCTGCCAGGCATTTGTGTCATACCCACTCAGGATGACTTCATGATGAAAATTAACACACATTAAAATGGCCCTGTACATAGGTAGCTCCCCACTCTATAAAGAATGTCATGATGAATGTGTACAGACAGGAATCAGTGGCATAGCCATGGGAAGGGGGGCTGGGGGTTAAACCCCCCATGACCCAACCTAGCAATGCAAAAAACACCTACAATAGAGGTGTTTTCTCTCTATCCTTAGATTTTTCCCTCATGTCATGTCCCCAACCCCCCCCATGACACAATCCTGGCTGCGAGTCTAGCAGGAATTAATAATTAATAACTATGAAACTCTATCAGAGCACTAGCATTGCCAAAAAGATGCTCAATGAGCTGTCACAGTACAACCAGAACAATCAATAGTCTGAAAAAAAAGAAATTTTTAGTTTTCTTTTAAGAGAATATCCAAAGATTTGGGGAAATGTACATATGAAGAAAGATTGGTCCAAAGTTTGAGAGCAGCAAAAGCAAAAGCCCTATTCAGATGAAATAGTGAGAGATGATGAGATGTTGTCTGAAAACAAATGCATGTTAACATCACATGACAGATATTTAGTACAATTTCAGGGGTTTGATGTTTCTTAAGTAGTGATGAAGTTAGGTAGTTGGGATATGGGTAGTTAGGTAGGTGGGATATAACAACACACTTACTAAACTAAGTGTGTTATAGTTTCAACTAAAAAAAAAAAATGGTGAAGTTTAAAAGCGGTTCCAGAAACGGTTCAAGTTCAAGATCAGTCTCAAATACAGTGCAAGCCATTCCCTGTAGTCACCTTTTACAACAGGCCGGGCTGGAAATACCATGGATATTTTCTAAAGCCCCCAGGCCACAGGGAACATAGTCACAAAAATGAAAGTGATATTTCCGAAGCATGTAGTATTTATTTCATGAAACAGAAGATGTCGTAGCTTCCACAGAACAATGATGGCTGGTAATCTTCCACTTAAAACATTCTTTGGACATGTGACAATGTGATAAATATGATAGCAACGTCATAGAAAGGATGATTTGTGTTGGTAAAATTGGTTACAAAATTAAATATGATTCAATGAAATGTTAGCCTACCATTGGCACAGGTTTGTCCAGTAAAGCCAACTGGACATAAACAGATAAAATTCTGTGTTCCAAGGTTGAAGCAAGTAGCATCATTCTGACATGGGTTACTATCACATGGTAAAATTGCTGTGAAATGAAGGGGCAGTGATTGGTATGTATTGCTACTGATGTGATACTATGATAGACAAGTGATTACGATGAGTTGTGCATTATGCATCGTGCTCATGATTCCACAATTAGTTGTTTAACAAACGATTTTCATTTTTAAGAATATTATTATACTACATCTATCTATCCCTTTGCATGTGGACAAAGAAATTACAAAATGAGATATGCCATTCAAGCTTCATTTTCCACACCAAAAAACTGTTTGGTGTGGATTGGTGTAATTAAGTGTCAGTCCATTCATGCAAGTCACAGACAACACTAGAAACGGACATTCACACAATATGAATACAAAATGCAACAACACAGAAAACTTTGAATATTCTACACAATGTGACAACAAAACTGAGGGGAGGGTCATACAAAAACAAAAAAAGTGTCTCCAAAAAACAGGTGGACAAAGTGACAGATGCATTTCAGAACAATATAAGCAACTCCAGTGTCCACCTTTAATTTTTCACATCAACATATGCTATTAGAAATGACAAAGATAGCAAGTGTTAAGGTTGAAATAATTTTCAAACCCACTCATTTAAAAGCAGTCAATTCTAGAGAGGAGCAAAGTAGATCTATAAAAAAAATTTGACAATAACCAAAAGTGAAAGCTTAGAACAAGTTGACTTGACGACATTATGACAAAACAAACAATTATACTGATGAAGACAACAGACACACTGACAAACACATCTCTTTCCATTCCCATAACAGTCAAAGATTTAAGGCCAATCATTTTGTCCAAAGTCATCTAAAACGAACTTTCAAGTCTCTCAAGATTAGAGGATTTTAATATCACAAAGAGACCAGAAACACACTGACAAGCAAAGTATAAAAACAAACATTTTTAATACTAAAAACAAATGAACAGACTGACAAAGACATCACTTTCATTTCCAAACCAACATTTGGTGCAAAGCCTTTTAAAATAAAAAATTCCAGCCTACCAACATCACAAATTTGTCCAGTGAAGCCAGCTGCACACTGACAGGCAAAGTTTTCTCCTCCGAGATCAAAACAAGTTGCACCATTTTGACAAGGGTCGCTATCACATGGGTTAGTGTCTGTAGATTGATATGGAAAATTTTATGATTTTTTCCCTTTTATTTTCCTGTGCAATATGGCATGAGTCAGTGATGTTACAATGGTTAAGCAAGTTATTAACTTCTCCTAAAACTGGACAGTTAACTTTATAATGACTGTTAGTTTACACCTTAAATAGTCTTAACCCTTAAAAGGAACATTTGGCTACCACAGATGCCTCTCAAATATAAATGAACTAGTTACAAGAGGTTTAACTGCACAGCTTCTAATGCACTGGCTTAAATTAGGTTAGTCATCGTCCTTTTTACAGCTGTGGCTCAATACCTTGTTTTCCTTACTCAATTGCTTATGATGAGCACCAATCACAATGGCAGTTAGGTTCCACTTTTTGCAAATCTCCAGTATGAACCAGCCAGGACTTGAACTCCCGACCTCCCGGCTGCATGTCGGGTGCTCTAACCACTTGATCATGCATTCAGTCTCTTTAATGTAAATGAAAAAAACTGTATCTCCCTCCTTCAACCCATGACTTTCCTCAAAATTCTACCTCCCCCACTTTCCCCATAAAGGCAATTTTGAAGACCTTTTGTTTAGTTTCAAGGGCCAATTGTGGTCCTTACTAGTCTAAAACTCCAGTTAAGTAAAAGCTTAAAAATGATTCCTTCAACAGGTCACTTAATTGTTACTGTAGCAATTATCTGCAATGACTGTGCACATGACTGAGAGAGTAATGCTCTTGTTATACCATTAAGTTGAAGAAAAGGTTAGTCCAATGAGATTAAAAGAATTACAAATGAATGATGTACTCTACATGATACTGAAATCCAAACCAGATAATTATTGACTTTCCCTATCAACTTCATTCAGGGAGAAAAATTAAAGGGGAATAATTCTAAGAAAGTTGAAATTCTGCCAAATTACATACTCCTAGCCCTTCCCAAGACTGCCTTAAACTCCTCCTTATGCAGACCCAAAACTACAATATTGAACAAAACTGTTGAGAAACTTTGTCATTGATATTCATAAAAAAAAGAGTTAAGTCAGCTGACATAACCCTTGCTCCTCCTACCAATGATGTGCAGGGAGAGCCATCATACGCTGTAAACAGCATAACTGTAGTCAACATTGGGTTCATGGTTTTAATTCAGGTGAGTATTGTTTCTCATATGAAATCATAACATTTTCTCTCCAAACTGTGAAATTTCATCACCTCTTCACCTTTGGAGTTTTCCACACTTTTGATGTTAATCAAAAAGCAGTCAAAAATTCCTGGGTTACCTCAAACCAAAAGTGAACTTATGGTGATGATTGTCTACCTTTAAAAGTTAGTAGTTAGTTTATAGTTACAGCAGATAGAGGTTGAATGAAGCACCAACACAAAAGTGTTATATAGTGTCACCAATATAGAACAGGTTATATTGTTGAGGTAAAACTACTTCAAAAGTAAAATGTGGGATCAATTTCCATTAAAAGATAGCAAAGGCGGGAGTCATGTCAGAAATTTCTATCAAGTTTACTTTCTTTGAGAAAGCCAAGGAAAAAATCTGTTTGTTCATAAAAGGTTTTCAGGTCGGGCACCGTGTAGTATTTCTGGAGAATATGGGAGCATTCATAACCGTCTTAAAAGTCAGTAAGTGAGAAGACAAAGAATTTAGTATTACCTATTTCACAGTCAGTTCCTTCAAAGCCTTCAAGACACATACACATGTAGCTAAGACCAAGTCCTGGTATGCATGTAGCACCATTCTGACATGGCAGAGCATCACAGGGGTTGATAACTGGTGACAAAGATGTTGCATATGGAAATGGAATTTATTATTTCAAAGTAATGACAGAATGGCTAATAAATCGTTGAAAATATGGTTAGGAATATAATTTTACATCAAACAGCATAAAATATTAAACATGAATTTATGCACTGATAAGATACATTAAACTGATGACATATACAAGAATGAAACAGATATAAACCTTATAAATTATGCACCCACTCATCCCCATCCCCTCTCTCTTCATTAAGTTCCTCTGCATTATTTATGAACAAAGTTGGTCCAGTTATCCATCCACCAAAACTAAGATACCTTTGAGGCACTTTTGAACTTTTTTTATTTAACATTAATTAGAATTTATTCAAGCATCACCATTTTTCCATGAAACGTTCAGCTTTGACTTAAGTTTAACTTGTTCCTTTGATGTATTGCTACTCTACTTTTTTCTAAAAGCATGAATGATTTGTATCAATCAATTCCAGCCATTTCAAACATTAAAAAAGTTTCAATTTCTTTTCACTGGCCTAAATGGATCTGTATATTGATTTAATGTATAAAATTGTGACTACCTATATCACAGTTAGTTCCTTCAAAGCCCTCAGGACATGTACAGGTGTAGGTAAGACCAGTTCCAGGGGTGCATGTAGCTCCATTTTGACAAGGTTGGGCATCACAGGGATTGATGACTGGTTAAATGAAAGACATATATATATACAATGAAGTTAAAAGTTGTAATACCCCTGAAGTACAATACGGGATACACTGAAAGAAATAACTAGTTGTTTGAGGAAAAATTTCAAGATGTAACTTCACAGATGAAATTTATTAAGCATGTTACAATTTGATTATCTACTTCAGAAAATGTCAAAGGTCAAGATAAATCAGAAGAATAGACCTGAAGCTTCCTACTTTAGCCTAAATTCCCAAATAGAGGGTCAAAACCCAACACTAGATTGCAAGATAAAAACTGATGGGCCCCAAAGTCATCTGGAGGTCAAGGGTTGGTAGAGCCTTGCAATGGCTTTAAATCTTGTGTTTAGTAGACTGCAATCTATACCCCAACACTGCAACGACACACAAAGTATTTGTCAAACAATGTTAAAAATTGCTGTTCATCTCTAATTTCAAACTTTATTTGCATGACAAATGGCAAAATCCTACACCATTTTGATTATGTACAAACTTCATTTTTGCAAAAAGCTTTAGACTCTCGATCCCCAGACGTGGTTTTATTTCAAGAACAAGTTGCTGTACTCCCTCCCTTCCCCCCCCCCTTCACCCCGGAAGAAATTCTGCATGTGTGCCTTGGTCTAGTGAGTCGCTGAAGAATCCAAAATCGTTAAGTTTCAGTGAAAATTTACTATACTTGCATTAGAAATAGAGTATGCTCATGTATGAAATATGCATATGCATTTTTTCTACATGAAATAATAATTGAAGGTATGAAAAAATGGGATTACCTCCAGAGATACCCCCAAGAGTACATAATCCTGTTTTAATTCACAGGTGCTAAGTTGTTTAACCTCTTTCACTTATAAACAACAACATTTGATTAAATAAAAAGGACATTTAGTTTGTAATAACAACCACATTATAAAACTACAACTGTGAGTAAAATGGAGTATAGCCTGACATGAAGGTATTATCCATTAGCATGAAATTATTGTAGGATAATGCATGGTCACTTGATCGTAATGAGCTGATGGAAGCTGAACATTGTCAATAAGTGTGGATGAATATGCAATATACCGTTATCACAAATTAGCCCAGCAAAGCCTGCAGGACACTGACAGAAGATGTTCTGTCCTCCAAGATCAAAACAAGTTGCTCCATTGAGACAAGGGTTACTGTCACATGGGTTGATTGCTGTAGATGGATAGATGAAATGAGTGGTGTGAATTAATGAGTACCCTGGACGCAATGGTGTTAAGTGAGGATGGAGTTTGAAGTGCAGAACTTATACACTAAAATGTTGACAAGTCATAACTTGAACTGAAAAAATAAACCATTACATACACACAGCAAAATACAGTAAAAAATAACAAACTATCTTATCTGTCAGCAAAAAGTTTTGGAATACCGTGAAAACATTGCTTCTATGGGCGTCTAGAGAATATAAGGTCTATTTCATGTTTCCCATTGATATTCTGTTACAAGCTCTTTGGTAGGAGAACAAGTTTTCTCCCTCCACTGCCAAGTTTAATATATTTAAAGCAGTCCATGAGAAAAATGAATCTTTACACATCTGAGAACTTGACATTTAAATTTTTTTTGTTACGTAAGAAGAAAGGAATAGTGATGGATACAGATATTTTTTTAGTGATGTCAATTGCAGATAAAGGGGGGATAAATCTATTTATTCACAGGATAATTACTGAATGTGTAAAGTTTCTAAAATGTTATTTACTGTTCTACATTCTTGAGATAGGGCTAGGATTATCCCATATGAAAACAAACTGGATATTCACACAAACAGTCTGTATTATCTTGCATTAAAGTCGGACTCAATCTGTCAGGAGTTTGGAGCATCCGTGCCCGATCCAAACATACAGAAACATTCCAACACATAATCAAATTTAATTCATTATGTTGAAACACAGACTGCAAGTCATGGATCACATGAAAGCCTCTAAAAGATTAGAGCTATACGGCTCCAGATGATATCTACCCATGTCTGAAGTGTGAACTATTGTACCAAGATATTAATAAAAGATAGATTACAATTGCCTACCCATTTCACAAGTTTGTCCAGTAAAGCCAGTCGGACACTGACAGAAAATGCTTTGCCCTCCAAGACTGAAGCAAGTAGCTCCATTGAGACAAGGGTTACTGTCACATGGGTTAATTTCTGTATAAACAATAAGTGCAATGGTGGTATGTTTATAAAATGGCTAACTATTGTACCAAGATAATAAAAGATAGATTACAATTGCCTACCCATTTCACAAGTTTGTCCAGTAAAGCCAGTCCCACACTGACAGAAAATGCTTTGTCCTCCAAGATTGAAGCAAGTAGCTCCATTGAGACAAGGGTTACTGTCACATGGGTTAATTTCTGTATTGACAATAAGTGCAATGATGGTATGTTTATAAAATGGCTAGAAGTATGTGCCAAATGTAAGAATGAAAGCAAATTTTACAATTTTTTCCAATAAAACCAACTGCTAATCTCTGTACTAATGACAAGTGCAAACATGATATCTGAAAAGGTTGAATGCCTGAAATGTTGTTTAAAATGAAAAACAAAAATGATTAAATGCTGGTTCCACAATTGAGTTAAGCTCAAGACAAGACCTAAGTAGCTGGTGTGATGGATGACATAGTAAACTGCAAATAATCACAGCAAAGTGAGGGTTACATATATGCATGGAAAGGACAACGAAGATTAATAACTTCAATGAAAATAAACTGGCCTACCACTTTCACAAGTTTGTCCAGTAAATCCCAGTGCACACTGACAGAAGAAGTTCTGTCCTCCAATATTCAAGCATGTTGCACCATTAAGACATGGGTTACTGTCACATGGGTTAGTCTCTGTGTTAATGACAAGTGCAATAATGGCTAGTGAAACCAATTATTAGCCTTCTACTGATAGTAGCAAAGTACAATGACCTTCGATGTTCAAATGAGAGCAATGTGATTGCTATCACATAATTTCCTTGCTGTAAGTTAAACGTGACTACAAGATCTACCGAATGAGTGCAAACTCCTTACAAAAAATCCATAAAAAAGGGACACTCTTCTACAAAACTGGACACCTCAAAAGATAAATTACAATGCTGTGTTTAGTTTTCAGCTGGATGGTCAGACCAGATATAAAATAGGTTCCAGGGTTACATCATTTTTAGTTAATCATTTTTTTAATCTATGTTGGTGAAAGGGGTAGGGGGAGGGATTTCTTTTGCTCTTTTGTTCAACTTTGCGTCCGCTCTCTCTAAGAGTACTTTTTTTATTTCTAAAGAAGAGTTTTAAGAGCACTTCCATTCACAACATTTGATATAACCATCAGTAATTGTACTATCTGTTATCATGATCATTTACTATTGTGAGAAAACGAATAAATGAAAATGAAATGTCTGGAGATATTTTTAGCATTAATTAAATGCCCACTTTGGAAATTTATTACCTATCTTGGACTTATACAAAAAAAAAGGCTAACTTTTGTAAACCTTTAAGCTGTCACTGCAAGGTTAGCTAACCAACCAAAACACACACTTCCAATAAAATTCCAGGGGCCGGTCAAACAGCTCAAGCCCAATTGCAAAAAACACCTAAAATAGCATTTTTTTCTCTCTATCCTTAGACTTTTTCACTCATTTCGTGCCCCAAAACCCCCATAACACAACCCCCTCCCCCCATGACACAATTCTGGCTAAGCGCCTGATACTAGTGATCCCCACTGGCTTAATGTGATGAAAACTGGGCAAATAATCTGTTAGTTTGAAGTTGTAAATGTATCTGAATGTGATATGAAAGTAAGACTAACCTGTTTCACATGTAGGTCCAGTGAACCCTTCAGAACACACACATGCAAAGTTCTGACCTACGCCGCGGAAACACTGACCTCCATTCAAACATGGTTCAGCATCACACGGATCAATTTCTGAATAAAGGGAAAAAAATGCAAAATTTAAAGTACAACTGATGGTGTTAATTAATTGGTGGGATTTATTGTGTCAAGAACTAGTAATTTGTTACCTCTGTAAAGATATTTTTACTATTTAAAGGTATGAAAGCATGTACTGTAGCCAGTGTATCAGCTGTGCTTAATAATAACCTATCACACAGAGGGTCCCTTAATTTTGCAGCATGTCTATACTGCACACCATGTTAAGCTCTGGTCAAGTGGTTAGAGCATATGACTAGCAGTTTGTAGGCTGGGCGTTCCGAGTCCTCGCCAGGTCATACCAAATACTTTGGAAATGGATCTACTGCCATTGTCCTTGGTGTTCCGCTTATGCAACAGAGTAGGGAAAATAAGCCAGTGAGCCACAACTAGAAAAAGGCAGTGATCAGCTCCACTTAAACCAATTGGTTAGAAACTGAGTCATAAAATTCCACTTAACTAACTAACTAATAATGGTAAGCCAACCCACAGGTAATCATTTCACTTTCTGTCTGGCTATGGCATGTGAAAAATATATCTAGGACAGTTCTTAATTAACAACAGGTGACAGAACTCTAACTGTCATTCCCTCCAGCTCCCTTGATGGGACATCTACAAATTCTAATGCTTATCTCTTATAAAACAAATTATCCCACCTATCCACAATTTAGACCCTAGTAAACTTATAGCACAGTGAAGTTGGGACTTTCCCCCTCCCCCACCCCAACCCTCTATATTTCCCCAGATTCTCTTGTGCTGAACATAAAACAGTTGATACTGAATTTTGGCCTTGCTGGAAAAACCTTACATAGGTAAATAGGAGCAAGAAGTGGGATATGTAGATTTATTCATGCAATAGCTCTAATCTGTATGACCTTAATCAAAGTCAACTCTGTACCTACTATGTTAGCTTCTCCTATGGGTTGGAGGTTGTAGAATATATATGCCCATGGTATTTTGTGCCTGTTGTATGTGGTATGAGGGGGCTAAAGGGAAGAACTTACAACTTATCCAAATTGCATTTGAAACAAAAGGGTTGCATGGATCCAGAAATATTTGTACTACCATCCACTGCTATGGGGTTTGACTCAAAAATAACATAGACAACTAATTGTACCTATTTCACAGTCCATTCCTTCAAAGCCTTCATTACACAGACAAATGTAGCTAAGGCCTACTCCAGGTATACATGTAGCTCCATTTAGACAAGGTGTGGAATCACATGGGTTGATGACTGAATATGAGTGAAAGACAAAAGGAAGAAAGGAAGAAAGGAATGGAGAAAGCTGATGTGAGTATCAAATGAAAAGATGAAAACTTTGAAGAGGATGGTATGAACTGATGAAGGTTTAGGCCTGTCAGTTTCCATTAAATGTCCTAAATGTTTAATGGTCAAAATAAATGTTTGTTACTGTTCAAAGGATGTCAAAATATAGTTGCCTTTGATTATCCTTAGAATCAACAATAAAAACATATGTACAAATACTGCCTTTGAGGCAATAATTTTGGCATGCATGCTGCCCTTGATCAGTTCACAAAGCATCCAGGCATGTGTTGCTGGTCATTGAGTAACTGCATACTGGATATTCTGCACAAACTTTTGGGGTATGAAAACACTGTACAGTATAAACGGCCAATCATTTGTTTAAACATTAAAACATGACAGGCCTATGAAGGTTAACCATACATATGCAAAAAATTAAACAAAAGTAACAGAAATGATGAATTATATAATAAGTTTAATTACACCTATTTCACAGTCATTTCCTTCAAAGCCTTCATTACACAAACAGGTGTAAGTAAAGCCATCTCCAGGTACACATGTAGCTCCATTTTGACATGGCATGGCATCACATGGGTTGATGACTGCATGAATCAGGATGGAAGGAATAGACAGGAGTATATAATGACATGCGAATGAAATTTGGAAGTATGATACAGCTAGGTTAATGCAAGTACAGTTTAACAATAACATAATTACAAAGTAATGTCTTAACATAGTGTAAATCATGAATGAACTCATTCCACATGGTGTCACACATGGTGTCATGTTTACGAATAGAATGAATGAAGAATAAACTCTACCCCACAAGTCATGTGTTCAACAAGAATGAATGAAGAATAAACTCATTCTGCATGGTGCCATGCTAACGGCCAAGACTGAATCATGAATGAACTCAAGCCAGAATTTGTCATCTTTACACAAACAGTGGATCATTGACGAATTCATTCTAGTTTGTGTAAAAACACAAAGTGAATCATGAATAAACATTTCATGTGGTGTCATGTGTACGCAAAGAGAAAATCATGAAAGAAATCAGTCATTCCAAAGGTTGTTATGTTTACACAAAAAATGAATGAAGAAGGAAGTAATTCAAAATGGTGTCATTTTTTTAAAACACCCACCATTTTGATAAATATGAAAAGCTTGTACCATATCTAGACATACATAATAGAAAAAAAACACCTGTTGAGTGTTTATCAGCGGCAAAGTTGCGTACCTTTCAATGAGCACTTTGCCTTGGAGGTACTAGTGCTCCCCATACAATCCTCCAGAAATACAGGATTTATTCATTGCTTGTGAAAAGGTGAATACATGACCTGGGTCTATACAAGGCAGAAATGAAGTTAATGTTGAATATCTACCTGTTTCACATGTTGGTCCAGTAAATCCTGGTTGACACACACATGCAAATGTTGAACCCACACCACTAAAACATTGACCACCGTTTAGACATGGCTGGGCTTCACAGGGATCAACAACTGAATGTGAGAAAGAAATAATGATATGATGCAACAATATGGATATGGTCCGATGAAACTGACTACTATGTATCAGGGTTCCTGCAAATCTAGAATAAGAAATTCTGTGAATTCTTAATTGCCCCAAAACTCATTTCTGGATACTTTTGTTTTGTAAAGTAGTTTAGGACATAAATATGTGCTGTGCACTTCTGCAAAAGTCCTCATTTTCATACATTTCACACATTTTCTAGTTCTGGGTGACAAACAGGGATGTAGCTACAGTAGGTGGCACTGGACAGTGACCCCCAGCACTCCAAATTCACATCCAGAACTCCAGGCAAATACACCTCTCATCTCGCACCACAAATATGCCAGATGAGACCTTAAAGGGCAGGAGCAGTCATCCCAAATTGAAGAAGTGTAGTAGACTGTGCAGTTTCATGATTGGCTGTTGGGAGTCATGTGACAATGTTTTTTCTCTTCAAATGTGAAATTAACCAGAAATAACTGATTGGTTTACCTTGAATATGCAATAGTACAGTCATAAAATGTAATGAAAGATACTTTGAAGAGAAATAAGATGAAAATTGTGCTATTTAGCTTTTTCTTCAAAATAAGTTTGGGGGGACTGCTCTTTACCTTTAAACTAGCCCAAAATTCATTCTGTGAAGTAAAATGAGGTAAAAATGAGGTAAAAATGAAAAATTAATGGCTGAAAAATGGGGCAGATGCCTTGGAGTGGGGTGAGGTGCTTTTCCCAGATCAGACAATCACCTGGCACTCAAATTTGGCTGGCTACATTCTTGGTAACAAAACAATTTCTGGCTTTTTCCAGGCTGCAGGAACCCTGGTTAATACACTTAAATGATGAAGGTTATAGATGAAAACAATACTATAATATCTATATGTTTGTTATAGAGAATTGGTACAAAAATTTTAGTATTCATCTAAAAAGTACAAAAAAACAAATAACTGGTACAAGTAAGAATAGACCATCATTTAATGGTCTAAGCTGGTCCATATCCACAAGAGGCACAAATAAATGTAAGCCAACTAATGCTTTTGTATTTATGTAATTAAAAAGGGAAATTGTTCTCAAAGGGGAGGGGGACACCCCTTAAATGCCTACACAGGCTGATAAAAAGTCCACACTAATGTTACTTCTCCTGCCTCTCACATTTGATAATCTGGATATGGTCTTGTGTATAAGTACTCCCACACATATGTGATTCCTCTTTAATACAGTTCTGCCTGGAAGGAATTGATGGGTGATCAAAATGCAGACATGATGCGCTCTACCATAAAAATGCACATGGAAATTTCTTTTTAGAAAGTTAGCGTGCTAGTACATCATGGAAAACGATGAATACAAATTGCATAGTGATTACTGTATATGTAGTGAAATACTAAAGTTATAAAATCAATGAATAGTGAACATTGCCAATATCTTGAGTGACACCTTGGTGGCAAAATATTACAAATGACTATCCTACAAACAAGTGAATCTTTGAGGGTTATGAGTATATGACATTGGAATATCAGTTGTATTCTACACAAGGGACAGAGCATATTTAATGAACAGTTATCAATATGTCATTGGTAAATATTATTAAGTGATTTTCAAAGGTTATATAACTAGCATTTGCATGTCTTAAAATTAACAGGCATAAGATTGGTAGCAGAATTCTATATTTTTGTGCAAGTTAATTATTTTTGGTGGTTCAATTTCAAAATCCAAATCATAAGTTGTTTTACGGTACATGACTCATATCACATATGAGTGGGTGTATTAATACATTGCAATAACCAAAATTAATGGTTTCCATTATGACACAAGCTGTACCTGTTTGACGCAATTGTATAAAGGCTTAAAAAAGTGCAATTTTGACATGATAAAATGCAAGTGATGTTTAATAACTGGTAAATTAAATGTATATGAAGTTAATGTTAAATATCTACCTGTTTCACACGTAGGACCTGTGAAACCTGATGGACACACACATGCAAATATCGAACCCACGCCACGAAAGCATTGACCTCCGTTTAGACATGGCTGGGGGTCACAAGGATCAATTTCTACATGGGAAAAAAGTTAGCCATATGTGGTGAAAAATGTCAACTACAACAAAATATTTGGTGCACTTAACAGGTGCAGATGACATTGAGAAAATTAGACACATGGAGAGAAAAGGTAAGTTTTAAGCCACAGTTCAAACTGATCAACTCATTTCAGGGCTTTAATTTTCGTAGAGTGCAAATTCCATAGAAAGTATGCATCATGGTCCAAAGTGTGGTTACAAACAGATTTTGGGGAGGAGAGGACACCTAACTGGAAAAGGTACGAAACAATCTAGAAAATCTGCTACCTGTTGTAGAACACCAGTAAGCCAAGAGGCTTAGTGATTCTTTGAAGATGAAAATGGGACAACACTGTACACAAGAACTAGTCATAGTACACACATTTATAAGGGGGATAACATTCATACATCTTTTAGGATCCACCCCCAAATTCTATGGGGTGAACCAACAAACCCAGCCAGAACCCCTATAGGAGTTCCACTTGTCTGAATGTGCAACTTATTCAGAAAAGAGACAAAACTAGGCATGACCAGTTATTGCAACACGCAATCATATTCCCATGTCAATATCACATTTACGTAAAAAATTTGCATTCCATTGTAAGCTTCAAGCTGACAAGAAATGACTGCTCACTTTGTAAAAAATATGCAGAAGAATACAACTGTTCTTTCCTCTTAGCACCAAAAACCTCTTCTGAATATATAAGCTATAATAAAATGAAAACCAATTCTTTGCTATCCATAGCTGATGAAAATTAATCTACCATCTATCATGGAAGTTGTTCAGCTACCTTGAAACCAATGAAGTTGAAGGTGTGCTGTTGTAATACTACTTAAATCAAGCTTTATTTCCCTAGGTCAAAAAGTTGAGAAACTGGGAGGTTCCTTCCGCAGAAATTTTGGTATCTGGAAAAAATTTTGAGCAATTGAAAATTCCTTTTTTCTGTACTTGAAAATAAAGGGAGAATTGTGACAGGGATATTTTGCCTTATTTCCTTGGAAATAATTTTACTCCCTCAGTTAATAATTTCTTTTACATCTTATGAGATTTTTCTACAGTATACACCACTGAAAAGAAGCTTAAGAGATTTTGTAACTCTCAGAGTTATCCTGCACATGATTTTTATATACTGCATACCAATATCACAGTTTGGACCAGTGAAGCCATCAGGACACACACAGAAGAAGTTCTGAACATCCAGTGGTATGCAAGTGGCACCATTCAGGCAAGGTACACTATTACATGGATTAGTTTCTGTGCAAGGGTGAAAATTATGGATGAAATTATGAGTGCGATTTTTGTAATTTGCTGACACAAATGATTCGAAGGATAGCAAATGTGCTATGTTGAATGGTTAAATCTACATTACACAAAGTTTTTAAACTTTGGTGAAATTTCTCAAAACCTATAGGTGGTTGCCCAACTTGACACTTTACCAGTGGTGTAGCCAACTCTCAGTTCATTTCATGATGTAAAACATGAGCTTCTGTACTTTGCATTTTTTAACTTTCTGTCAATCAAAGAGCTGTGTGGATCGAAAATATCTGCAAACTACTACAAATATTGTAGGTTGGGGTTAGAGTATTAGCCCTTTAAGACCAACAAAAATACAATTTATATACTTTTTAAGTTGTTGATATTTTGTATGTATAGTAATAAAACCTGTTAAAATGCCACTTCTAAATTCCATGCAAAGATCTAGAGCATCTCCAAATTGCTACAACAACTGTTAATCTCTAGTCTTGCAAATCCTGCAATAGAATAATTCTATGGCTCCCAAATAAGATCATGCTGACCAAAAGATGCACAGGTATTCTTGTCTTTTGTTTTTTTTTTATCTAAGGTATATCAAATATTTCTTACAATGGCCTTATCAGGTGTAATGTGATTAATTCCTTCTACAGTCAAAATTAGTTCTTTCATTACTAAAATGAGAAGAAATATACTGCATACCAATGTTACAATTTGGACCAGTGAAGCCTTCAGGACACACACAGAAAAAGTTCTGTCCACCAAGTGGTATGCATGTGGCACCATTCAGACAAGGCACACTATTGCATGGATTAGTTTCTGTGAAAGGATTATTGAAATTATGAATACTGTGTAGATAATATGCTTACAAAAATGACTTAATACAAATGAAGTGTAAATGCTATATTCAATGGTTAAGTCATGACTAAATAAAATTTGTAAAATTTTCAAAGTTGGTGAAAAAAATAAGGCAACAGGCAGTTGCCCAAATTGCTATGAAAAATAAGCAAGTACATGCAATACCTTTCAATATATTTGCCTTACAGGTAACCATGAAGATATTTCTGAATATAATTATACTACAACAAAAAGTCAAAGTGAAGATTCATTTTGCCCTGAATTTAACAATTGGAACAGAATTGTCACATGATTGAAAGAAGTAATTCTTGAATTAATACAATGTGAAACAGTAATTCAAATTGGGGGGGAGAACATTTTCCTTTAAACTGCCAAAAACAAAAATTTACATTTATAAATAGGAAGTAATGACTAAACTGCTGTATACCTATTTCACAGTCCATTCCTTCAAAGCCTTCATTACACAGACAGGTGTAGCTAAGGCCTAATCCAGGTACACATGTAGCTCCATTTTGACATGGTGTGGCATCACATGGGTTAATGACTGAACAAGAGTGAGGGCAGAAAGGGCAATAGGAACAGAAGAAAGAAATGTGAGTATCAAAAGAAAAGAAAGAAAAGACAAAAATTCAGTTTCAAAGATGGTGAGGATAAATGAAGTTTGGTCATAAATCTAAAGAGAAGTGAAAGTGACACAAAAGGAATGAGCTGTGTAATGACTCTAACTATACCTATTTCATAGACATTTCTTTAAAAACCACTATTTCCACTAAATCCATTATTTTTTAAACATTATTTTTAAGTTCGGTTAGCTACATGACTAATGAGACTTTTATACAGAGTTTAAATTTGGTCAAGACTTATTACCAGTTTTTTTTAGAAGAATTTATTTTAAATTTTAGAGTGTTTTCTGGTATCAGTATCACATGCGTCTCCACAGAAGATAAGTTGAGAAATCTTAACTGAAAACAATAATTGAACTGTCATTATTACATGAATTGATGGCTGAGACAAACAAGTCATTAGTCTCTTTGATCATAAATAAATATTGCTTTGAAAAAAGAAAGTAAAAATGGAGGGTTCCTCAGACCTCAGACATATGATGAAAGGGACACAATAGAGTAACAAAACCTATGAAAGGTTGTAAGAATAACTCAGAAATACTTTAAAAATATATTAAAAGATCTTTGAAAGACCTGGACACAATTAAGGACATATTCAAAGCCCACCTTGCACAGGCAGCTGGGACAGTCATACTGGGGGTTGGGAGAAATTGGGCCTGGCCAATTTTTGATAAGCAGGGCAAACAAATGCTCAGAAAATGCATGTCTCTGGTTCTACCTCCCCCCCCCCCCTTATGTTAACATTTTTTAAACCATGCTTTAATTGGCAGGTTGTAAAAAATACCTGGCAATACTTTTGATAATAATTTGTAAGGCTTCAAAGTATAAATGTACCTCCTACAATTAGAATATCATTTGAAAGTACCTGTTGTATTAAATATACAACCTACAATTAGAATATCATTTGAAAGTGCCTGTTTTAAAGTACAAATATACCTCCTACATTTAGGATATCATTTGAAAGTACCTGTTTTAAAGTATAAATGTACATTCTACAACTAGAATATCATTTGAAAGTACCTGTTTGGCATACTGATCCAGTAAATCCTGGCTGGCAAACACATGCAAAGCTATTATCAATACCCTGGAAACACTGTCCACCGTTCAGACAGGGTTGCGAGTCACATGGATTAATGACTGAATGTGATAAAAAATATTAACATTAGTATGGCATGACAATAAATATGAATGGACCCTTTTCCAAACAGCACTTACATGAAATGTGGGATAGAATTTTGATGAGTTCTGATCATCTTTTGACACAGAAAAATGCCAATGACAAGATAACAACATTCACAAAACCCTATTCCTCAATCATTTGTAATTGCTAAAGGAAGGAGGGTCTTTCGATATAAGTTTTTTACAAGTGAATTCTGGTAGTGAGATAATGCAGTATTCAATGTGAAATGGTTGTGTGGATGCACCTTTACCTTGTAATTTGCAGATGATCGTGATTGGGAGCTGGTGATGTTACTTACAAATAAAATATTTCCTTGATTACAAGCATACAATTTTGGTTGGGATAAAAAGCACTTTTGTCAAATTTTTTAACAAAAGCCTGTTTTCCTAAGACCTATAAGAGGCACTAGGGCTATTTGATATGGCTAAATGGGGTCTTTCAGCAACTCTGATGAAAGGACATTTTTCTACATTAAGTATCAGTGGTGCACAAGAGCGATCTGTACAACTGTGGGGTAATAATGAGCCCATGTACTAGTGGCCAAGCATAAACTTTATTGAAGAGGGTAAAAAGGCCTGTGATGAGAATAAACAAAAGAGTCGGCTCTTCTAGCTCTAGAATCCTTCCTATCAGCTATCTTGTAAGGGATAGCTTGTACCTTTCAAAAATTATGTGGTGTTTAGATGCCACTTAACTTTGCGAATAACGTGGTTTTCTGAATTGACGATTCACTGGGGGGCATGCTAACCACAACATATGTGGCCAGATATATGGTTAAGCCACTTAAAAGATGATTGTGAGAATAATGCATGGATGAAAGAATTACCTCCAAGGTAACTCTTCTATAGTATATTGACTGTGATAATGCCACTAAAATAAAAATTCACAGTTACTCATGATAGCAGTGTAAAGTGAAGCGATTTCAAGACAAATAAACATTGATGGAGAAAAGAATGAATAGTGTAAAAATGAATATGCAGTGGCATATAAAAATTTCAATGCTGCCCTCAAGAAATACAACATTGCATTTCCTTGGGAAAAATTGCAGTGTTGACATGAGACTGTGTTCTTATTATCAGTTAGTATGTAGGGATAATATCATTATCTCAAAGGAGCAAAGTAACATCAATTACCTTCTCCACAGTCAAACCCTTGAAATCCATCCGGACACTGACAGGTAAAGTTGAGTCCTGAGCTGGGGACACATGTGGCTCCATTTTGACATGGTAAGGCATCACAGGGGTTGACCACTGGTCAAGAAGCAACAGAGTGATTACACATTAAGATTGGTTACAATGGGATGGAATGAAGAAGAAAATGTTAGTTTATATTTATATTTGTGACCCATTTCATCAAAATCAGGGATGTGTCGATCACCACAATGATAATTGGAGTTATTTCCTCCTTTGTAGAGATCACTTGATAAGTTGCAAAATGATACCCGAGCCATATGTGTAAGGTACGCATAAACAAGTTATTAAAATAGGAGATAATGGGGGTCGATGTAGATCTAAGTTTTCTAATTGCTGACACTCTTTCAGAATTTTGACATTCTACAATATACAGCTCTGAGGAAATTAGTATTTTAAGTTGCCATTTTGTACATGAAATATTTGGGCAATAATCACAACAAATGTATTTTTCAAAATTTTTGGCAAAGACAAGTTTCCAATTTGTCCTGTACAAATTATTGAAAATTAAACATGGAATCATAACAGGCAAAAAAAAAAAAATCAAAATTTTCAAAATTAACGACATTTTTTTCAATTCAACTGCACCTAAATATTAAGTTTTGCAACATGTCCCTGACTCTGACAGAAAGGGTCATACATAGTCATGAAAAGCTAAAGTTTTTGGAAATTTGAAATATAATGTGAATATATGATTTAAAGGGTAGGAATGCCAAGCAATATATTGATGATTACCATTATAATAAACATTTGCAATGAATGTTGCTGAGTTGAAAGCACACCTTTGGGTTTTTTTTTTCAAATACAGAGCTTAAGCCATCAATATTTTAATGATATACGCATGTTGTTGGCGAATCAGAGTGGTTAAGGTGAAAAGACAAGCAAAAGATACATACAAGACCACAATTGCACAAGACAAACATACAAAGTTCCTGCTGTATGGATAAAACAAAGTGAATTGCTCTTAATGAACTTCATAAATACATAATAATCAAAAGCTAAAGTGTTTGAAGCAGTAAGATTGGAAGTTCAAAACAAAAGCATGCAGGTTTGCTTTCAGCATGGACAACATCAAAATGAGGTAAAACAGAAGATGGTGCTGGTGAATTTTACAGCATATGAAATTAGTCCTGTACCTTTTTAATCAAAAGTAGGGTTAGTTAGTTGGATGAGGTTTTATAGCTCAGTTTCTGACCAACTAGTTTAAGTCAGGAATTAAGGTTTTTTACATCTGGACTTCTAGCAAACACAACAGCTCACATGAGCAAGCAAGCAAAGTCGGCTAGTTAACTGGTCCACCCAAAGGTGCTTCAGTCCGGCGCGCAACCGACTTTGTCGGCTGGGCAACCGATTTTAGTGGCAAGTCTGTGCCAAGTGGGAGGAAAGCCCGAGTACCCGAAGAAAAACCCATGTACATCAAGCGAGACTTGAACACATGCACATGTGAGACACATTGGTACACAGCAGCTGGGATAGACCACTCTGCCACTCCACGACCCAGCTCACATGAAATGTGGCTGACAAATATATAGTGATATTTTGTACAAGTGGAAAGTTAGATAAGTATAAGCAAGCATGGACAAAGTCAAAATGAGGTAAAACCGAAGATGGCGGTGGTTGATTTTACAGCAGATGAAATCAGTCCTGTACCTTTTAATCAAAAGAACGTTTAGTTAGATGAGATTTTATAGCTCAGTTTCTAACCAACTGGTTCAAGTCAGGAATTAAGTTTTTTTACATCGAATAGCTGGCAGAAATGGCTGGCAAATTATATGAAAGTTATAGATAAGGAAGAGTAAGAAGAAGATCTGAAGATAGAAAGATTTCAAAAATGCCAGCTGCAAACATTTATGACTTTTTGATGAGATACAATCTCCAGAGTGAGAGAATAAGACAGGACACAAAATTTTGTACATTGCCAGATGGGCTTCAGATTTCTGTGTAAAAGTTGAAAGAAGGGGAAGGATGAAAGGCCAGCTGGCTGGCCATAATGAAAATGGCAGGATGGCAATTTAATCATTTGTCTCAAGACAGACAAAAGAAATGTGCGCTGAGAAGGTAGCTGTCAAAAAGCTGTGAAAATGCAAGGTTAAATTGAGACAAATTTACACAAAATGGTGGCATCAACAGAGATAGGTCAGAGAATAAAAACTATGTGAACAGGTCAAAATCAGGCAATGGTTGCAAATAGTACTGTACCGATCAAATTTTTACAGAAAAGTTCATGTCTATGTCATGATACCTTTTGGATGAAATTTTTATAAGTTTCAATGTATACTATTAACAATGTACAGACAAGCCACTGAAAGGTTGAGTTGGAAAAACTGTGAGACATTACATATCAGCTGCTCTAACGATCTCCTGTAGCACAACACCAAGTAGTATGTATGATTTGCCAAACACACATTCGAACACTTGCAGCAAAAACAGTTGGTTATATAAAGCACAATGATTTGCTGCCTTCATTTAACTTTCACCAATTGCTTTGTGCAAAAGCCATTAATACAACAGACAAGCAAACTGCAGAGAGGTAAGAAGAAACATTGAGGGTGACATCTCATTACAGTAGTTTACACAAAGAACAAAATCGATTTATGTAAGAACATCCCACAGCAAGCATTTCAAAAATGTGCAAAACCAGGAGGCAATATATGGTGCACATATATTTGTAACTATTGCCTGAATACTTTCAACCATTTTTATGTGCAAAACGTGTGTTTATGTAAGCAGCAGCAAACTGACAGAAACTGTGACCTTCTTTACAGCTAGATAAGCAGACAAATTGTGAAGAGGTCCTTGAGGTGGATGCATGTATTCACGCAAACATAACAGTTTATACAAACATAGAACAAAATCCATACTTAAATAGCAAGGGCAGTTACCCCCATTTTAGTTAGAAACAATTAACAGCTAAATTCAACAGATTTCCTTTTATTCCTCTACCTATAGTATCTTTGAAGTTTATTAGGAATTAAACATTGCATATGCAAGGTATTAAACCAATGACTTGCTCTCAGAAGTTTCATGACTTAATGAGAAAAATATTGTCACATGACTACCAAGAGCCAATTATGAAACACAACAGACTACTTCACTAATCCTGTGAGGATATGATAGGCAGAACATTAACTGGTATTCAAATATCGATAGACATACAGTATTGATGCTCATTAAACAGCTAGATGTAGATAAATTGTTAAGAGCTACTTGAGGTGGATACATGCAGCGACCTAGACATCAAATAGTCCACAAGAACAAAGAGCAAATGTATAAAAAACCACATAAAGCAATTCCAATCAAGCATGTCATAAAACAGCATATGCAGTTGGCCATTTTAAATGGCGCCATTTGTAAAGTGTTTCAACAAAATAAAAGCACAAATTTATGTTTTCATGATTTTGTTCACCACTGTGAGGTTTGCCAAGTGCAGTGAAACTCCCAGGACTGTAAAAAATGGGAAGAGTTATATGATAGAAGAGTGTGTTCCTGGTTTACAACCAAGCATGGATTCTGCCAGAAGCTCAAAGAAAGAGGCATTTATTGCTGCCAAACCTAAAGTCTAAATTGATGCTGCCCTTGGATAAAGATACAGGTGGGTTTAGGGGCAAGGGCTTGCTTCAATGCCCCGATAAGGTAGACGGTGAGGCTTTTTAAGGCTATTTAGGTCATCCTGAACATTCCTGCAAAGAGGTCCGCTTGTTATAATCTTAAGTAAAAATCAAAAACTATAATTTTTTTGCTTTAATTCCATGGAAATGAAAATGGGAGGATTGAACCATCCTTCTGGAAAGGGGAACAAATTCCCCATTTTCCCTCCCCTTTGGCAGAAACCCTGCCTGTGTTCTTGCACAAAAGCTTTGCTGAAAATTCTTCAAAACATTACTAGCCTTTACAAGATAAACTAAACAAAACAAAAATACATATGTGCAGCTTCATCTTTCCCCAAATATCTTTTGTCCTTTTGAGCTCAAAGCAATGAGGTACAACACAAATACAAACAGGTGAATATTTTCAGCAATAGCATGATAAGAAATGTTGTCTTCTATCACCAGTACATATGGAAGCATTATATACCTGTCTGGCAAGTGTTTCCACTAAAGCCAGTCTGACATGCACAGAAGAAGTTGGTGTTATCCAAACGAAAGCATGATCCACCATTAAGACATGGTGAGGAATCACAAGGATCACCACCTGTGTTGGATATTGATTATATAACAAAAGTTGACTTCATGTTCAAAAAAGCAGTTTTTTGAAGTTTAAGATGTTGGAAAATAGATGTTACACTAGGCCCTGTCTCTTCTTGATATTTAAGTTTATGCTTAGCACATCTAAAACATTTTCCCAACTTTAGGCCACTATGCATGCAGTCTTAAATTAGTTCTAAAAAATTTCCAAATTTTTCACTACCTAAACAAACACAATGAACATCAGTACCTAGCATACAGCTACAGTAACTACACTAGGAATAAACTTAACCACTTGCTTGCATAACTTCATAAGTACGAAGGTCAATCTATCATTCTTTTTTGAGGGGGAGGGGAGGGGAAAATTTTTTGAGGTCTCTTTCTGATGTCTTTGCTCTTACTTGAAATGTGGCTGCCTCACGAAGGGTCAAAACCCTTGATGTAAATATTTTTCATGACGAACTAGCTGATCTAAGACTTAATATTACAATTAATTATACTGAAAGCTTTTGCTAAGGTCTTACAATGCCTACCATAAACAACAGATTTCATATGAATTTTACTTTTTGTTCTTACTGTACACCAGGAAGGGCACATATCATAAGTAATACATGTGCCATTGACAAAAAACCAGACAACCTTATAGAATTAACAATACTAGAAGGCATAAAGGAAAGTAGTTTGGAAAATTTGATCACAGGAATTTTTCTTCAGTACTTTTCCTTTTTTTTAAGGAGTTTGATACCAGTAAAAACATAGGTCACAACTAATACCATTTTCAAATGCAGACTCTATTTTGTACTAAGCAATATTAAAGACACAACGGAAAATCGGTTTTGCAAACGTTTTATTACAGGAATGCGGGTTGTATGTACCTATTTGACAGGTGTTTCCACTAAAACCAGTTGGACATGCACAGAAGAAGTTGCTGTTATCCAAAGGAATGCATGATCCACCATTAAGACATGGTGCAGTGTCACATGGATCAGTTCCTGTATAGATTTTAATAACATAGCATATCAATCAGTTCTGATTAAACATGAGTGACTACATCTAAATAATTTTGTACTTACAAACTATGCAACTTTAAATTTTAACATTTACCTGAATATTTCTACTGCTTTGATGTCTTTTCCAACAATGCAATTTCTTGTGTCACAACAGTGACCATATTATGACCCTTTCTAAACCACCCCAAAAGTCCAACTCTCATCCTATCTCAACCCCCCTATCCTCATATCCCAGAAACAAGCTTGTCTCCCACAAATTTATGTATATGTATCATCATTCTGTTTGGTTAAAGTCACAAAGCAGCAGAGTAAAGACATCCAATCAAGGTTACTCTATTAGTTTATACTATATCTATACCATGAGCCAAACTCCTTATCAATAATAAGTATAGTGTTCTCAATTTCTCTTTTCTCTTTCAACTGACAAAACTATCTTTAATGTTACTCATGAGCTAAATCAATTGATAAGAAATGACACAAAAATGGATGTACCTATTTCACAAGTATTTCCACTAAAGCCAGTTGGACACTGACAGAAGAAGTTGGTGTTATCCAAACGGAAGCATGATCCACCATTCAGACATGGTGCAGCGTCACATGGATCACCTTCTGTATTTAACATTGTATCATATAACAAAAGTTGATTTCATAATTAACAAAGTGTTGGTCTTAAAAAATTGTAATGTAAAAAATTGGAAGTTACACTAAACATGTCTTTCTGATATTGAAGTCTTAGAATATTTACAGTTCTTTGACTTGGTTTATTTCATAGATCTATAAATCATAATTGTAGACAGATAAGTTGTGTCATAATAATGCGATTAGATTTACCCAAAGGTTGTGTTTAGGTCTTACAAGGCCTACCAAAAGGACAGTTATGTTTGAATATTTCTTGTCTTTATTTAATTTTTAATGGGTGAGGGATGATGTTCAACACCAGAATAAAGTACATTGATCCCATCTAACACCTTTGACAAATACAGACTTCATTTTAGAATAAACAATACTAAAAAAAATAAAGGAAAATTGATTTACAAAAAATTTATTACAGGAATGCAGGCAGTATGTACCTATTTCACAAGTGTTTCCAGTAAAGCCAGTTGGACATGCACAGAAGAAGTTGGTGTCATCCAAATCAAAGCATGATCCACCATTAAGACATGGTGCAGAGTCACAGGGATCAATTCCTGTATAGACATTAATCACAAAGCACATCACAATTTTGATTCAAAGGAACTGAAGATAAATTTAAATACTGTAAACATTACATTTTTCTGCATATTTCTACAAGCTTAATATTTCTCTACACACAGTACAATTTCTGAAGTACAGTAAACCACAGTGACTATTTTGTAACCCTTTCTATTATATCTGCTGCTCCTCACCTTTGGAACAAGCTTCCCGAACATATTCTTTTTAGTTCAACTTTACAGACATTTAAATCTAGACTTCAAACTCATTTGATGGACATTGCTTTTTCTTAGGAATTTTTTTAGTTTTTGTTTTGTGTTATTTCTTTTTTTGTGTGTGTGTTTTGTTTTGTACCTCTTTGAGCCCTGCATGCACCACGAGCACTTTTTGCGGATGTGTGCGCATTATAAATTTCCATTATTATTATTATTATCTTAAAAGTCCAACAACCACCCACTTTTATCTCTCTTACCTACATTAGGTTAAACTCATCTTTTACAAATTCATTTATCAGTATCTGCTTCACAAATCTTCCAAATCCAACCAAGTTTGCTGTGTGAATATTTATATCTTGAACCCAACTTTTTTACCAATAAGAATATTTTTTACTAAATAAAAAATCTATATAAATGGTACAGAATCGCATGTACCTGTCTCACAAGTGTTTCCACTAAAACCAGTCGGACATTGACAGAAGAAATTGGTGTTACTCAAACGAAAGCATGATCCACCATTAAGACACGGTAGGGAATCACAAGGATTACTTTCTGAAATATTGATGATACAACAAATAAAAGTGCAACTGAGTATGACAGCAGATGTCATATGCGACAAAAATTCTCCTCCAATCAATCCTCATACTTATTTCTAATTTCTACTTATATATTTTTGTTGAATATATTTCCTCTTAGATAATTTCCTATAGTCAAAAAATACTCCCAAACAGACATATATTGCTTTCTATAGAGGGAACTACACGGGATATTTTTCATTCCATAGTTACCTTCCTTCCCTATGTCAAGAATTTGAAGAAAAGCCATAGCCAATATTCAAAATGAATGCTGGGTATTACTACAGCTGCTCTTAAATCAGTGTTTTGGACCTGTTGCTACAATAATGAGTCTTGAATCTGTTGCTACAACAATTAGCTCCTGTTTCAATCTTATTGTTAATCTTATTCTTAAATATGACTGTAGTGTTATCTTCAGGACTGATCACTGATAAAACAGGTTTTAGAAAATAAGTACCTATTTCACAAGTGTTTCCAGTAAAGCCAGTGGGACATTGACAGAAGAAGTTGGTGTCATCCAAATCAAAGCATGATCCACCATTAAGACATGGTAGGGAATCACATGGGTTAGTTCCTGTATGAATATTAATCACCAGGCAAATCACATTTTTGATACAAGAGAATATCTTATAAATATAACCTATACATCTTCTGTAAACAATTACTTTCCAAAATTTTATAATATTCCTACTTAGTTAGTTATATGAAATTTAACAACACATCAACACCAATGTGATAGATGGTGTCAACTTGATAAAATGTTGGTCAACCTTTACATTTATTTTCAAGTATGATTTATTTTCAAGTTTAAATTTAATTTATTTCCATGTATGGTTCAAGTTCAGGTTTGGTTTCCCTCTTTCTACAGGCAGGAAATACCGTGGACATACAACCCGCAGTCCACAATGGGTCTAAACTTAATGGTTGACAATCTTTAACACATGGATGAAATCCAACAGTTACTTTATATTTTCTATTCAGGTATCATGTAGCCCATCCATCCTCACTACCCCATCCATTTTATGAGTTGATAAGTACTTAATCTATTTCAAGAGCTACTCCCAAAATAATTTCAATCAAACTCGAGGCTATTTGTTGTCAACATCTAAAATAAAATCCTACTATGTAATGCATGGCTATAAACTTTATGCTAGGAGCACCACTAATCTATCTTCAAAATCTGTCACTTACATAAGGAATACAAAAATATATGTACCTATTTCACAAGTGTTTCCACTAAAGCCAGTCGGACACTGACAAAAGAAGTTGGTATTATCCAAACGAAAGCATGATCCACCATTAAGACATGGTACAGAGTCACATGGATCAGTTCCTGTATAGATTTTAATAACAGCAAACCACAATTCTGATTCGAAGTGACATAGTATTATATCTTGATAATTTTGTATATATTTACAAACTATGGAATTTTAAATTTGAACATTTACCTGAATACTACTACTGCTTTGATGTCTTTTCCAACAGTGCAATTTCTTGTGTCACAACAGTGACCATATTGTGACCCTTTCAAACCCAACTCAAAATCCTAAATCTCACTCCATCTTTCTCCCGTACCCTAATATCCCAGTTACAAGCTGTCTTCTATGAATTTATGTATGTGTATCAGTACTGTGTTTGACTAAAGTCAGAAAAAAGCAGAGTAAACAATTTCAATCAAGGTTACTGTAATAGCTACTATATCTATGTCTTGAACCTAAATTCTTATCAATAAGAATATTTTTTACTAAATAAAAAATCTAAATAAATGGTACAGAATCGCATGTACCTGTCTCACAAGTGTTTCCACTAAAACCAGTCGGACATTGACAGAAGAAATTGGTGTTACTCAAACGAAAGCATGATCCACCATTAAGACATGGAAGGGAATCACAAGGATTACTTTCTGAAATATTGATGATACAACAAATTAAAGTGCAACTGAGTATGACAACATATGTCATATGTGACGAAAATTCTCCTCCAATCAATCCTCATACTTATTTCTAATTTCTACTTATATATTTTTGTTGAATATATTTAATCTTAGATAATTTTCTATTGTCAAAAATACTCCCAACCAGACATATTGCTTTGTATAAAGGGAACTACATGGAATATTTTTCATTCCATAGTTACCTTCCTTCCCTATGTCAAGAATTTGAAGAAAAGCCATAGCCAATATTCAAAATGAAAGCTGGGTATTACTACAGCTGCTCTTAAATCAGTGTTTTGGACCTGTTGCTACAATAATGAGTCTTGAATCTGTTGCTACAATAATTAGCTCCTGTTTCAATCTTAATAACAATCTTTTTCTAAATATGACTCCAGTGTTATCTTCAGGACTGATAACTAACACAGGTTTTAGAAAATAAGTACCTATTTCACAAGTGTTTCCAGTAAAGCCAGTTGGACATTGACAGAAGAAGTTGGTGTCATCCAAATCAAAGCATGTTCCACCATTAAGACATGGTAGGGAATCACATGGGTTAGTTCCTGTATGAATATTAATCACAATTTTGATACAAGAGAATATCTTATAAATGTAACCTACTCATCTTCTGTAAACAATTACTTTCCACATTTTATAATCTTCTCAATTAGTTAGTTACTCAGATGAAATTTAACAACACATCAACACCAATGTAATAGATAGTGTCAACTTGATAAAATGTTAGTCAATCTTTAAATTTATTTTCAAGTATGATTTATTTTCAAGTTTAAATTTATTTCCAAGTATGGTTCAAGTTCAAGTTTGGTTTCCCTCTAACAACAGGCAGGAAATACCGTGGACATACAACCCTCAGCCCACAGGGGGTCTAATCTTAATGGTTGACAACCTTTAACACATGGAAGAAACCCCAAAATTACTTTATATTTTGTATTCAGGTATCATGTAGCCCATCCATCCTCACTACCCCATCCATTTTACGAGTTGATAAGTACTTAATCTATTTCAAGGGCTACTCCCAAAATAATTTCAAGCAAACTCAAGGTTACTTGTTGTCAACCTCTAAAATAAAATCCTACTATGTAACACATGGCTATAAACTTTATGCTAGGGACACCACTAATCTATCTTCAAAATCTGTCACTTACATAAGGAATACAAAAATATATGTACCTATTTCACAAGTGTTTCCACTAAAGCCAGTCGGACACTGACAAAAGAAGTTGGTATTATCCAAACGAAAGCATGATCCACCATTAAGACATGGTGCCGAGTCACACGGGTTTGGTTCTGAAATATTGATGAATATTGATTAATACTGAAAGTACTATACAACCATGTCTGGCCACAGATGCTTCAAAATTTATTTCTAGAAGCAGTACCATCTTGTGTTTCTCTGGTCATTCCAATTATGCTTAAAGTTAATCAAAGGCTAAAAAAGTGTTGTACTAATCTCCCTGTTAAACTGTGAATTTTTTACTTTCTAAGAAAAGCATGATATCATGGAACTTTTCAGGAAAGCTTGCAATTAATATTTGGACAGATGTTTGATAGACAACACTAACAACCCACTTAAGAATCACTAAATGAACTTTGGCACTTAAATTTGGAAGGGTAAAAGTGTGTATTTTGAAAGATACAGTATTATACAGATCTGATGTAATGTACAAAGTTTTAGTAATAAACAATCACATTTCAAGTGGGCAAAACAGAATGTATGCACTTATGTCACAGGTATATATACCAGGAATGGGAATATTTCTTCACTTTTTATCTACAAGTTTTTCAGTATAAAAATCCAGGTACCTATTTCACAAGTGTTTCCACTAAAGCCAGTTGGACACTGACAGAAGAAGTTGGTGTTATCCAAACGAAAGCATGATCCACCATTAAGACATGGTGCGGAGTCACATGGGTTTGGTTCTGAAATATTGATGACACAATATAACCAATTCCAGCATATGGTTAACATTTGTACAAAAATTTTCCTTCAGAAAACTGCTGATTCAAAATCTTACCCCACTTGGACAAAATAAACATTAGTAACATTTTACTATTTATTTCATAGATCTATAAATCATTTTTGTAGACAGATAAGGTGTATCATCATTATGGAATTAATTATACCCAAAGGTTGTGTTTAGGTCTTAAAAGGCCTTCCATAAGAAACACTTATCTAAAAATAGTTATTGTCTTTATTTAATTTTTAATGTGTGAGGGATGATGTTCAGCACGTGAATTTTCTTTGATAACTAAAATGCATTGACAAGAATTCCACAATGGTCTCTGTATTGCTACTACATTGTACAGGCAATTATCTTGTTTCTCAAAGTAACATGCTAGCACTACTTCACTGAATATGGAAAATACAAGTACCTATCTCACAAGTGTTTCCACTAAAGCCATTAGGACACTGACAGAAGAAGTTGGTGTTACTCAAACGTAAGCATGATCCACCATTAACACATGGTGCAGAGTTACACGGATCATCTCCTGTAATAAACATTAACCATATTGTAAATCACACATAATGCAAGGGCAGAGGAGACTGGATGTCTCACAAATTCTACAAACCTAATATCTCTGTACACCAGATGTTGTTTTAAAAAATTTCCTTAATATGAACACTGGTTCCAAATTTTTCTTCACATGGAAGAATTTCAAAGAGTGACTGTTATTTCATTTTTTGAAAGAAGTACTGCATACTTACTTGCTGATTGGATAACCCATCTAACCCCTTACCCTATCCAACTCATTCATCCCTTCCCACCCTGACTCCCACCTCACCTAACCCACTCCCTCTTCCTCCCAAACTTCAATCCTTATTCTTAAAATCACTTTTTCACTAGTTCAACTAAGTATTCCAACTATATTTAATAACATCTAGTGGAGTAAATTATATCAAACTAAGAGTTAATTTTAGAAGTTCTGTTTATGTTAATGTTAGAAGTTCTGTTTATGTTTCCGTTTAGAACTTTGCAAGTGCCTTGACACAAATTCTACTGAAACCACTCAATTGCTTTTAAGTTTTACAAGCAACATCAATGTTTCTTCCTACAAGTTATTGCACACTGGCAAATGAAGTTGAACCTATCCAGACGAGTGCATGATCCACCATTACGACATGGTGCAGAGTCACATGGGTCTCCTTCTGTAATATTGATCATATACAGCAAAAACACTAATAATGCTTTGTCTCATGTCGACGAAACAACAATTTTTTTTTTTAATAAGCCTGAAAATGACCTGTTTCTTTTTCCTTTGATATCTCAAAATATACAGTGTGCTATGGTTAGAACTAAAAATATGAGAAACTGTGGCACAAACAGAAATCAAAATAATGTAAAACAATTAATACAACAATTACAATCATTTTCTGTACAAAGACTAAAGAAATGGATTGTCCCATGTCTTCTGGGGAACGCTGATTCAAAAACAACTTTTTCTGTACAATTTTGGCATTCACTTTAAAGTCATGTGCTGTGTTTTTACAAACACAATAAAAAATCACCAAGGGAAAAATCATCTTTTGAGAAGCAAAGAAAAAGATTTTTTATGATTTATTGTAACTAGATTAGTGCAGACAGTAGAACCTGATTAAAAGAATGTTTTCACTATACAGCCAGTAGTTCCTTTGAACTCAATGGTAGCTCACCAAGACCCATTGCCCCTTAATCCTACATTATTGAGTACAAGCACAGGCAAATAATACAATCATTACTTCCAACAATTCTGCTGTATTTTCTTCACACATTTTGTTGGATCGATAACTCTAGACTGCGGGGTATACTGTAAAAACCGAACTTTTGTGACTACTTCTTTTTTCAATGCAACAAGTGTCCTCAAAAAAGTTATTTTTTTGTCAAAATTCAGTTTTATGAGCATTTAAGATGTATGAATAAAGTTCCAGCAAATAAATCAAATAGCAGTAAAAACAGCATTCCCAAAACCAAACCCAAGCGCTAAAATGATAAATATTGAAGAACTGTAGGGGAATCAGGTTTTGAACATTTGATCAAAAAGACAAGAAGAATATACCTATTTGACATATATCTCCACTGAAGCCATCAAGACACTGACAACTGAAGAGAGCATTACTTAAACGAATGCAGGATCCATCATTTAGGCAAGGCAAAGAGCTGCATGGGTCACGTTCTGTGCAAACAGCCGAATAGCAAATAAAAAATTGACAGAAGGGGGAAGGAAAAGTGCGAAAAGGTTGCATATTTGCAATTATCTGTTAACTTTACTGTATAAATTCTCCTCAGAAGATATTTCTTTTTGTACACAATATTTCGGAAGAATGTTCCATTTTTAAATTTCGAAGGAAAAAAACAGTCACTCTTAACTTACTTTGAAGAATAAACTAAATCTCACAGTTTTTACTTATTTCTCTTAAAAATTTTATCTTTTTTATTATATTATTTTATTTTTATTTAATTGTATTTTAACATTTCAGTTTTGCATATTAAAGGTAAAGAAAGTAGTAACTTATAGTAAATTTCACATTTGAGGAGAACAATTTGCACCAAGAGCCAGTTATGAATTAGCACAGTGTGCTAAACTACTTCAAGATGGGGTGAATGCATTTTCCCTTAAACTGAATACATATCTGGTGTAATTTTTGGTATTTTTACCCTTAAAAACTAAAAGTAATTAAAAGAAGACAAGAGCTTTTAATTTACAACTATTTTAAGTAGGCAGTGCAGGATATATACCTATTTCACAAGTGTTTCCACTAAAGCCAGTCGGACATGCGCAGAAGAAGTTGGTATTATCCAAACGAAAGCATGATCCACCATTTAAACATGGTGCCGAGTCACATGGATTTGGTTCTGAAATAATTAATGGTTATACAGCAGAGTCAATCAGCAACCAAGGAGGCCACACATCTGACTTATTTATGCATCAAACATTATTTCCCTTTCAAGAGATCAAACTGCTTTTATTTCTCATGTTTGAAGAATTCTTCTGGTTTAAACAGTTCAAGTACCATCACTTAAAATCTATCTTATGTATAACTCTCTCTAAAAGGTATGAAGTAATCTGTTTTCCATTCAAATTATACTTTTAACCTGGCCACAACTTATTACTGACAATATGAACACATCTTTTCAAAGCTGATGAAAATTGCAGCAAATCACATGACAGCAAAAACAATACACAAGAGTAGTAAAAACTGATTAAATTCGTGTTGGATGAAAAAAGTTTGCTTTTAGTCATTATGTAAAGAAGAAAATGTGGTATGTACCTGTCTCACAAGTGTTTCCACTAAATCCATTAGAACACTGGCAAAAGAAGTTGCTGTTATCCAAACGAAAGCATGATCCACCATTGAGACATGGTGCAGAATCACATGGATTACCTCCTGTATTTAACATTGATACAACAAGATGCTGAATTTTATTCAATACTTGTTCATTTGAGGAAAATATATTTTTGTAAGCTTTGGGATAATATTCCATCACCTAATCCCTTTTTATTTTTTTCTTTTGTAAATTTAACTGTAACTTCCCAATCTCAAGTCTAGTATGGGTCTTGTTTTAACAATAAACAGCCTAGCTAACAAAAGAAGCTGTGTCATTTCCTGGCTTCAACTCCATACAAAATAATGTCTTGTTCAAACACCTTTTTTTTTTACTTAAATTTCTATATGTTGATATTATTTTAGGTTACCTTATATGATGTAACAGAACTGACATAGGAAGGCTAATAATTGCAGAAACATTTACTGTGGCAACGTAGGAGGATTGTACCTATCTAATAGGTGTTTCCACTAAAGCCAGTTGCACACGAACAGAAGAAGTTAATTTTATCCAATCCAAAGCATGATCTACCATTAAGACATGGTGCAGAGTCGCATGGATTAGTTCCTGAGTAACATGAAGCATATAGCAAACAATGGATCTGATTTAAATGACACAAAGTGTTTCCAAATGGGGCATTTACTTAAATTTTCCAGAATTTGTTTTGAATAATGCTGTTCCCATTTTTGTTCACTCAGCACAAAGTTCATGAACACTTCACTTTTTTACAAAAGTTGATGTTTTTCCAAGTTGATGTCTCTCTGTCTCTCACAAGCTGATATGTTTTATTTGTGTATAAAAATACAAAAAGTCAAGTCAACCTAAAGACTGGGGTGTAGGCTAAGAAAATATGATGATCTTAAATCTATTCATATTTTTTACTTCCAATATAAATACACACTTAAAATTGATAGATACAATATTAAAATCTTCGTAGTTAAGGAAAAATTCAAATTAACATCAGGTTTGAATGTAACACCTACTTACAGCTAATCCGTCAACATGCAATGTTATGATGCATTATAATAAAATTTGCCTTTTGTGAAAATAAGGACACATATGTACCTATCTCACAAGTGTTTCCACTAAAGCCATTAGCACACACACAGAAGAAGTTGGTGTTATCGAAACGTAAACATGATCCACCATTAAGACATGGTGAAGAGTCACACGGATTACCACCTGTGTTGATAATGATTAAAGACAAAAAGGAAGGCAGTTTTTACTATGTGGCTGAATGTTACAGTAAATCTTTCAACACTGTAATGTTTATATTGCTATGGTTAGGCTTCTATACTGAAATGTTGATTTTCATGCTATCATCTTCCAAAAAATTAAAATGTAATGAAAACATCACTTTTTAAGTGTTCATTTCTAGTGTTAAAATGCTGTCTGAATAAAAACCTAATAATCAATAGACTATAAAGGCCTATCTCTCTTTTCTTTCATACATGTTGTTGAGTAAACTGTTATTACAAGCAAGTATAAAATAAATTTACAAATAATATCAATTTTTTCAAAAGCATCTGACAAACTAGTTAATTCATATATATTGCCAGAGAAATGACATAAGAAAAACATAAAAAGGCCAAATTGAGGAAAAAATTTCATTAAAGCAATGCAGAAGGCATGTACCTATTTCACAAGTGTTCCCACTAAAGCCAGTCGGACACTGACAGAAGAAGTTGGTGTTATCCACACGAAAGCATGATCCACCATTAAGACATGGTGCAGCGTCACACGGATTGCCTCCTGTGTTGAATTTGTTCATATAACAAACAAAAAATTTCATTCAAATGGGGCACAGGTCTTTAAAATGAAATTTGCTTTGGTTTTACAGATCAAAGATGAATGAAAACATTGTTGAAGTTAGCCCAAACATTTTTTTTTTAAAAAAAAGGTGTTTCATCTTTTTCAAATAGTGGCAAGATTTTTTCAACAGTTCTTTATTATAACATGAGATGCAGAGTCACCTTGAGTTAGGGTTTCACGGTACCACTGATAATTGGTACCATCGGTACCGCCACAAATGGTACCGGTAATACCGTAGTACCGGTACCAGAAGAGTAAAAAAGTAGGATTTTTATCACATGCAAAATATTCGTAAAAATACCATGCACTGACATAAGTGAAGTCTTCTGATAATCCCTGCCTCCCATTTCAGTATATTTTATAACATTTAGTCACCCACACACTCAACAAATCGGCAAACAAAAAAAAAAAAAAAGAAATAACCTCTCTGCAAATTTAGCGTCCGATAAATACTGGACAGACAATAAATCAGCGACGCACGTCCACATTCGTACGAAAGTTTTTCTTCCATAGACAGTGAGCGTTATGGAGCAGTCCCATTACATCACTGTGTTAGAATCAGAAATCGCCAATGCAAAGTTCATGTCAGAGCTTCTAATGCTATGATTCTTTGTCTGCTTACAACTAATTTCTCATTTGTATAATGTTGTTTGCTATCGTAATCAAAGTGAATTCTATCAATCAACGCATGGTATCTATTCTTAATACACCATGTGAAAGCATTTGCTGATGAGCAGCGATCGTTCCGGGGTTGCGCAGAATGTCGAAAGAAAGCAAGGGCCCTGTTAGTGTGCAAGGTACTAGTTCTGCAAAAGTAACGTTAAACGGCACTTTCCGAAATTCTTCGGGGATTTATGACTGATATAGAGCAAAACGATTATCAGGTGAATGTTCCCTGTTTATATTGCAATGCTTAGAGACACAGCGCATTTATCAAATGGGTTTTTGTTTCATTCAAGTATCATTCTAATTTAAACACTATACTTTTGAAAAAAGATTTTCACCTTACAGTTGAGTACCAGTCTCCACAATACTTCGGTACCTGTAGGTTGGTGGTACCGTACCGGTACCGGTACGTACCGGTACTTACGGAAATACCGGTATACCGTGAAACCCTACCTTGAGTAGTACTCTATAAATAGTACAACTCTAATTAGCAAGCCATAAATGGACCAATTGAATAATTTGGCAGTAGCAGCTGATTCACAAGAACTAATGTACCTTAACAAACACTTTTCCTGTGTAAACATGCACAAAGTCAGACCAGCCTACTCGACAAGTTGTATTACATTCATGCACTTTAATACACTGATTGCATTGGTAATAACTGTGCAATGCAGTATGTTGCATAAACAGACAACTACTGTAGAGGTAGATGTTCACCTTCACCTTTGACACATGCCCAAGATGCATTGCAAGTGTACATTTACCAACTGGCTTATTTCATTCAAATGACGTATATATAAAAACCCTTTGAAAAAAAATATCCCTTGTTTAAAGCACAGAAACACCACCTTCTAACTATTTCTAAACATATTTTATTTCTGCGTTTAACAAAATGCTTTTATGGCAGAGTTCTAAAGGAACTTCATACTTAATTTCAACAGCATCCATAACTCTCAACATGTTTTGCCTTGACAAAGTTATATGCAGCTATTTTAGTATCAAGGAAAGAGAACAAAACGAACTACTCGGGTCGAATGCTGATGGTTCCAATTTGCTAAGTTAAACACTATTTTTACATCAATTTGTTGGTACTAATAGACTTTAATATGTTTCCATAAGCAGTGAAAATAAATCGTATATAAAAGTGTGAAGTAAAATTCTCTCGCAAAAGCTTAGTTTAGCTGACAAACACTTAATTACAACAGCAACATATGAGGTGTATATGGTAAAAAAGAAAATTTCCTTACACTCAGACAAATCAAAAATATATGTACCTATCTCGCAAGTGATTCCACTAAAGCCAGTCGCACACGAACAGAAGAAGATGGTGTTATTGAAGGGAAAACATGATCCACTATTGAGACATGGTGCTGAATCACAAGGATTGACTTCTGTAACATTGATAATACAGCAAAAGTACAAGTGGAAACAACTTTAGGATGTAATGCATAATTTAGTATGGTCCAACACTCCTTTTAAAACTTTACATTTTTTGGGGGGGGGGAGGCTTGTAAATATGGTGCAGAATATTTAAAACAGGTTTATAGGTGATAATGAAGCTCAAAGGTGTTTTGGGGGCTAGTTCTTTTCCAATCTTGCTGTTACTATGAACCTAGCTAACCTGTATTTTCATGTTTAAACAAGTATGAAAAATGTTTCCATAGAAAAAAGTGTATTTGTCTTTTTCAATCTTAAATTCAGAGTACCTTTAGACAAACCCTTGTTTCATTAAAAAAAAAAAAAATTAAACAAAAACTGACATAAGCACATTTAGTCCTGTGGATGATTCAGGGGAAAAAATGAAATAAGAATAGGTACTTCCAAGGACTAAAAGGAAAAATTTCAGAGAGGAAGAGGATGAAGGCTGTAGGGAGGTCACAATAATGTCAGTATCTGTGGAGTAAACAAGATCAGGTTATTTATAATGTGTGGACATTCATGTTAGTACTGTGTAGGTGTTAACATTGCTAAACATGAAACAAACTGGAAGTCAACAAGATTTTTATAAAATATACCATGGGATGGAAAAATGATAAATACCCAAAATACAATACAGGCTTTATTTTATAGAATCAAAGGTATGTTCCACCAAAGTTGTGGTTATGTTTACATCAAGAAAGACATTGGACTTACCTTAATCCTTCATGGGTGACCTTTCTGACAGGGTGTGGACTCCAATATTTGATATGGTTAAATCACTTTGCAATGATACAAGTTGGTCAATACATATGATACACAGTGGTGTACACAAAAGACACATTTTGACTGTAAATTTTCTTCTGCTGAATATTCATGAATTACATGAAAGAAATGCACAGCTTGGTTCTACTTGAATGAAAATATTGGGTTAGCATGCGACTAAATCTACATGTGCATACAAGTAACGGTATGAAAACATTTCAGATAAGAAAGTATAAGCTAGTTTACATTAGTCAAGGAATGCACAAACCTGCTTCACAGTCGGTTCCTTGAAATCCTGCAGGACACTCACAGGTGTATGTAAATCCAGGACCTGAGGTACAAGTGGCTCCATTCTGACAGGGGTCCAAAGAATCACAGGGATCAAGTTCTGAGAGAAGTGAATAAAATGCAGTAGCTTAATTAGTAAAAGTATTTGTCTTTGACCATGCATAATGGTACTAAAATAGTCATCCTTTTTGAATGATAGTGTGTGTTCCCTTCCTTGACTAGGAAGTATCAATTTAACCTGTCCTAGTTGAATAAGAGTCAAAAAAATTGTGCATCACATTGTTTTCTCAATATTCCAGATCAACAAAATAATATTTAGCCTACCTTTGGAAATGCCTTCCACCTTTTTTTCTGGGAGGGGGGAGGGAGGGGTGAGAATCTTACAATAGCACAACAAATTCAAGGATCAGTGGTGTTGGCCTACTGCTGCAACATTCAACATTTTGCTTTCATTTGAACATAGGACCATAACCAGTGATGTTTGGTCTACTTTTATAAATTAAGGTAACACTTTTCAAACTCACCAACAAATTTAAGAATCAGTATTATCTAACCAATCCCATCTACTTTTTGTATATTTATAATGGCTGCAAAATACTTCAGAATCAGTAATACTTAATATACTTTTTGAAAATGGTTTTCTTTGCATATCACAAACATGAGTGGAAAAGTTGGGAAGATGAGAGGTTCCGTCCAAGTAAATTTGGGCATCTGGAGGGAAATTTTGCAAATTGGAAGAAAATTTCCCTTTTCTGTTCATGAAATTATAAGAGAATTGTGGGGAATTTTACTCCCTTGTTGGGAAATAGTTCTACTCCCTTCCCAAGAAACATACATTTTTATCCATTCCTGATCACAAACTATGATGTAACATTGGTAAGGTCCAAGAAAAATAGTTGAATCAACTTCTTTTAAAAGAATCACAAGTAAGGAAAATGAATTTCTTTAAATTGTCCCTGATGACTTTCTACATTTAAAACACACTCTATTAACAATCAGTAGGATATTGCTTAAGTTATACATCTATTGTTTCAATATTCCATTCTATAATTGTATTTAATAAAGAAGTAATTTTTATGCTGCAATTGAGCTTCGCTCTGAAAGTTGAAGAGGCCACCGTGCTAGTAGAAGCTTATCAGGGACTTACTGTGGTTAAGTAGGGATTAAATATGTAAATAGGAGGTAACCAGGTGCAATGTACATGTTTATGTTTAAATGTCCATTTTCACATGACTAACCATCAATTTAGGCAATCTGTTGCACTAAAAGCCTAACATCTTAGCAACAAACAACAGAGTGAGGAATGAATGCTGACATAAAGGGCATCAAATTATTCATAGAGAATTGAAAGGGGAGATCAGTTTTCATTTTAATCTGAGACAGGCGGCCTTCAAATGCCAACCTTTAGGACTATTCTCAGATGCTAGAATAAACACCTTAATGGTATTGATAACAACTCTTGTCTGGTTTTGGCAAAGGCAAAATTTACAACATGTGGAGGTTAGCTGGGGTTTCACAGCCCTTAGTTTCTGAACATTTGTCTGGCCTGTCACAGATCTTTTTTCCAGTTGTGGCTCACTAGCTTGTTTTACCTACTCCAATGCTAATGCTAGGGACCAAGCAAAATGGCAGTAGGTTCTGTTTTTTAAGCCTTTGGTATGACCCAGCCAGAAAAAAAAACGTTAGAGATGAAACTTACTGCAACATGATTTTGCCTACTGCTAACATGAAAGAAACATTTGTTATGGTCCATTATAACATGCTGAATTGCAATAAACCATTCAATTTAATACACACTTGACCAAATTATAATTAGATCTACCCATTCTCAGTAGAATGTAGGAGCTCATCCCCCCCCCCCCCCCCATATGATCATTATACATATAAGATGGATATAGATATTAACCTTTCAACAAAAATTATAACATATGTAAGATGAATATAGTTATTAACAATTATATGTTTTTGTTATTTTACTTTTAATCAAAAATGTAATATCACATATAAAATATGCAAATAAAAACAGAAAATTGAGCAAAACATCAGCTTTCTTTCTGTATATGATACAAAAGCTTTGCAGCATTTTGTCAAGACAGTACCTATATCACAATTTCTTCCTGCGAAGCCCTGTCGGCACAGACAGGCATATTCTTGGCCACCGAGAGCGAAGCAAGCGGCGCCATTGATGCAAGGCTCAATGTCCACACAAGGACTTACTGAGGTTAAAGAACAAAACAAAATATATGCAAGCCAAGAGTTAAAAGAACGAAAACGTGCAGAGAGTATTAATAACAATGTGAGCATATCTAATACAGAGTACAAATACATGAATAGTTAGTAAATGACACATGCATTGTTTTTTTAATACTTTTGAAATTCAGAGGATTTCACATGCAGTTAAGTGAAAATTTTTGCTTTTACATAAGTATAAAGGCAAACAGCTAAAGCTTTAGCCAAAAACAATTTGGCACATTGCTTTACACCAGATTTTACAATGATACTTGACAATCTTTACATGAATGATGCCATGGAATACTTATCATACAAAACAGTCATTTTTAAAACCACTTGCTGTAGTACTCATGGACTAACTTGACACTTTAAGGGAAAATGTAGTCCCCTTAATCTGAATGAGTAATTACCACTATCCTATCATAAATGGCCTCTATCAATGATGTTGCAATATTTTTTATCCTTTTTATAACTTCATGGTGAAATTAATGAAGAATGATTGGTTTGCTTACGCTTAAAATACAAAGTGTGTTATAACACAAACATACTGAAATATGATTGTGTGCAAAATCATAGGATCCAGCCAACTTTTTACATCAAATTTTTGTGGTATGCTTTCTACCCTTAAGATGAAATGCAGGTTTACTCTTTCAATAGTTAACTGTTGTTTAGAAATATTTCTTTCCACAACAGAGAAAATTCTCTATGAAATTTATTTCAACTACAGAAAAACTTGATCTTATTTCATCTCTGCTTTATCTTTCTGTATTACACCTTAAGAGACCTTACATTTAAAAAAAGGTTCTTAAAAAAGGGGATTAAATAGCATCTAAAGTAAGTTTAAGTTCAACCACAGAGGTGATAAAATTAGGGTCAGTAAAAGTGTCCATCCATAATTCTTTCAAACTACTATTGGAAAAAACATTGCTCCGTAATCTCATCTAAGTACAATCAACTTTCTGGTGACATGTATTTTTAAACTTTAAACTTGGAAAGAAGTATTGGTACCTGATGAGCAAGTTGGTCCATCAAAACCAATAGGACACATACAGGCAAAGTTGCCTTGACTACCAATAATGCACGTGGCCATATTCTCACAAGGCGATGACTCACAAGGACTAACAAATACTGTTCAGTAAGACATAATGAATCAACAAAAATTCAGTTAGCTGGAAGAATGTTAAAACACTGAATGAAACTTTTTTCTCTGAAAAAATATGTACAAGATATGTACAACAAACATACTGAGATAAGTATTGAAATGTTTAACGCAAAAAATGTTAGTATAAAATGATTACATGAGGTACAAGTAATGCAGAAACATATTTAATTAGTTAATATGTTTGTTGTCAGGCCACACAAAAGTGTGATTTCTATTTCTTTTAATCTCAAAACATGCCTGAATATCTAATAACCAACTTATGTGTACAAATACTTTTATACTACAAGTGTCATAGATCTTGTACTTCCTTCACAATTGTGATGATCTTTTTTCTTTAAGATATTACTCATTTTTGCAATCACTTGTATCAGAATACGTTGCTGCAACTCAAAGATATTTACTAAAGGTTTGCTGTACTTACTTACATACTACTAAATATTTTTACAGACTCAATTGAAGAGCAAATTTAAAGGGTGACCAAGTCATCCTTTAGAATGATATTCAAAGTTTACATTACAAAATATGAATTGCTCTAAAAGTAACAGATTTTTCCAACCATTACACAAACACACTTTTGCCCACATTATATTTCAAAATCATTCTAAATATGTATATCATTCAAGGGACAAGAAAGGACAATTTGATAAGCATATGAAACTTTCAAAGAATTTAAAAATTGCAAGCCAAGTTGTAATACAGAAGTTTAAATAGAAAAACAAAGAAACTAGGTACCATTTTCACAATTGGCTCCCATAAATTCAAGCGGACACACGCAAAGGTATGTCGATCCAGAAACTTGCAAGCATGCTCCACCGTTCAGGCATGGCTCATCAGCACAAAGATTTACGACTGGACGGAATATACAAATAATCATTTTAAAGCTCCATGGCTTTGGGTTAATGGTTAGTAGGTTACTTTTCAAAGTAAGTCACTGAGTTATTTTTGAAATGCCATAACAGTGGAATAATGAAACCAGCATATTTCTTTCCAAATTATGCCACATGGCTTCTTAGGTATTAATAAATGAAATCAATTGACAAACATTTCTATTCAAGACACAAATGGATGAGACTAATATTGATGCACATGAGGTTAAAGATGTAAAACAATGGACACACAGTGTATGTTCCTTTAATTCTTTCTATTATTGAAATACTTCAAAATAAACAATAAGTGGGACTTTTAATATGTTAAGGTCAATGCATCAAAATTTGTTTAAATGAAAAAGAAAAGAACAGAAAGTACTCTTTAACAAAACTTAATTATTCAGGCCTTGAGTTTAAGATAATCCAGGTGTTCTACAAAAGAGACTCCTCGGGGAAATAAGGAGTAAGGTAGGTGTGTTGTTTTAATAAATTTTCATAAAATCATATGAGCTCTCCCATCTTCATCTAGGTGTGCCACAAAAATACACCCTTTATTTAATTTGAGGAGAGAAAAGGTGTGTGGCAACTGCACTCTCATACCTCAAAATTCAAGGCCTGAATAGCTGAAGTTTTCCAGTGCACAGTTAATTCATGCCGAGAGATTGAAAAGGAATCAAACAAAAAGAAAGTTGATAAAAATGGTTTTCATAACAGAAAGCGGTGCAAAAGGGAAGCAGAAAAAAATGGTAAAGCGAGAGTATGTACCGGATTCGCAAAGGGTTCCAGTAAAACCAGTAAAACAAAGACACTGGAATGAACTTCCTGGGCCAATGAAGCAGGTTCCACCATTGATGCATGGGTTAACTTCACAAGGGTTAATTGCTGGAGAGGAAGGTACATGGGATAAGAATTAAATCATTACATGGTAGGAAAAAAGCAAGGAGGTGTGGCAGGAATGAGACACTTTCAAATTATTATGACATGAGTTTAACTTTTGATTAATTCTCTTAAAATTAGAATGGTACACATCAGTTTATTCTGACCATAAATCCAAAAGGATTAGTGATTCCTTGTAACTGAAATACAGAGTAATAGTACCGTGGTATCAAATTTTAAAGCGACACAGTTTAATGATGGAGTTACTAAGACTACTGCCGTATTTTTAAACATGCTGATATCATCTTACTTCACACCCAGTGCAAGATTCGTAGATTGTGAGACCCCCTGAAGTGATGTATCATATTTTATTACCTTTGACGTCTGGCGAAGAGAATCAGCTCTGAGGTCCAAACTATGCAAAATCCATTCAACATGGCTCATTCACATGCCAAGTATGAGATCTCTTAATATGATCTTCCTTTGTCTAATTGATCTCTGTTGAACTCACATGACCTTTGACCTCCACAAAAAAGTAAATATGACCAATTACTTGATAAAGGGCATTTTCCTACAGTTTGTACAAAGTATACGGTCTACATAGAGGATTTTCTTCTTGAAATATAGAGTTTATATGAGGTTTTGATCTTTTCAACATTTTATGAAATGGTCTTTGACCTCTGCACAAAATGGTGGAGACTTGGTACTCACTACGAAATATCCACATGCTAAAGTATGAACATCATCAATGTCATTTTTTTTGGGATATCATGTTCACAAGGTTTTGGACTTTGTTTAACCTGTGTTGAGCCAAATGATCTTTGACCACAACACAAAAACACAAAAGATGCAGTCCTAATATTAACACACCAGTATATTAAGTGTGAACTCCATCTAGGTAACAACGTTGAGATATTGTGTTCATCTTCTTAACCCTTCATAACAGGAGGAGGTCAATCCCGCCAGACTGAGTTATGTGTTATATCATGTATAGAATACTTATGTAAGGGTTCCATGAAATAATAAGTTTTTGTATGGATGTTGCCATAAAGGTGCTTGCTATACCCCAAGAGGATGCATATATAAAGAGTATTGCCTCTTCAAGCCTATTCCACGTCCAAAACATGGTTACTTTCCATTGGTTTATAAAAAGCTACTCCAGGGTGAAGATGAGTGCTATGGTTTTGTGGTAAAACCACGCGTATACAGTCAGGCTAAGATATAGTTTTGCAGCAAAACCATCCACAGCAAAGGGGTTAACTATACACTTAATATAGATCACCTAAAATAGGGTTGTAAATTGGCTGTAAACAGAGGAGGTTAAGATAGGCATAGAAAGCAAAACTTTTCTCCATTCACACTTCAAATGCATACAGATTATTCAAGTAATAACCATCTGGGTAAAGGGTTTAAGTCTGTCACTGGGAGAATATAATATAGTATGTATAACAAAGATTACATAGCTTTGCAATTCACAACTTATCCACACTTTTAAAGGTATAAGAATATACAAATGTGTGTATTTTATTTTTTTAATATTTTTGTTTAAGCAGCCAGTTCCATAAAGCAAACTAGTCTATAAAAGTTTAATGCACACCAACATTTTCAGTTTATGAAACATGTCTTGAATGCAGAAGTTTTGATGCAAAAAAATTTTGTCCACTTGTTACAAAGCTTAAGCACAAATCATAAATGTAATAATATACACAATCTTTTCAGCTGTGAGATGGTTACATGAATGATTATGAGCAATGCCTTTTTTAAGACATCAGCATAAGTTGAAAGAGCAAGGCTAAATATAAACATGCACCAAGTGGGTAAGATGAAAAACTAAGAAATGATGACTAGCAATATGTAAACAACAGTTATACATAGTGACCAGCTCATAAGCAACACTGGAGGGGGGGGGAAGCAAAACATCATAAGCAACACTGGAGGGGGGGAGCAAAACATGGGATAGTTGAACAGATGAGTTAAGCAGTTGACAACAATGAAGAGTAATTTCAACTTAGCTGGCAAATAAAGGAAGGAAAAGCAAGCATTAAGTATAGATATCAGTACCATTTTGGCAAGTATTTCCTTCAAATCCATCTGGACAGACACAGGTGAACGTTGTCCCAGAACCACGGAAGCATGTTCCACCATTGACACATGGGTCTGGGTCACAAGGGTTGATGGCTGCAAAAGGAAATGTAGCAATAAGCAGCATTTGCATAAAAAAGAGATTAAATGCATTATTAGCAAGAATAAGCCAAAGCTGATATGTATACATATTGTGTCAGTCAGTCACATGAATGACAGTGCCATAGCCAGCAGCAAGAATTGGGTGGGGGGGCTGAGTTTCCCTCATGAAGACACTTCATTCCTTACATTTAGGTAGCAAATTTTAGCTTTTGTAGTCATCATCTCAATGAACTACTTGATCTCATTTGCTGTGTGTGCAAATACACCAAGCTTTGTGTTTTCTCTCTCTTCCATATACAAGCTCATTGAACTGCGAGAGATTATTTGCTAATATACAGGAGGTTCTACAAGGTAGAGTCTTGCTGAAACACTGTATCATTAGTTACACAGTAGGCAAACAAAACAGCAGCACAACTGACTTAAGGTGTCAGAAGACAAGAGCACTTTGCTGAGCTAGTTAACTGGAAATACCCAACTAAACAGGCAAATGGCAGGGTTTTTTTTTTTGAGCTCTCTAAATCCAATGGGAAGAAACATACCATGATTTTGTCTTACCCATCACCTTAACTCCTTGCTGGTGGGACTGCAGACAACATACATGACAAAACAGGACAAAAACATTGGTCCCCACACAAAATAATCCTCACAGATAATGATATCCCAAATATGACGGAAATGTCAACAATCCCTGTCCTAAGTTTGGAAAAAGCTTCATTTCCCAGGTAGGGTGCAAAAATGGTGCCCCATTTCTGGAGAGCATATTTTAACATTGAGACAAGGATCAGAGCCACAAATGTTTATGACAGTAAAGGATGGAAGTAGATGCATTTAATTAGTTATCAGATATTATGAAAGGGGTAAGAATCTAGGCATGAAAATGACTATTTGAATTGAAGAAGCAAGTAGCATGTTAAAATGGTACCTGTTGTGGTGTTATAGAACAATGTGGAGTAAACAGCCAATTAAAGCAATTTGAAGGAACAAATTGAATGTTGTATAAAAAATCATGATTTTCAGACAAGGGAAAGCAAAATAAATTGAAGGAGTAGGGTTCATTAGATCAAAGACCACTAGTCCTAATGTTAGCTAAATTGAAGGTTAATAACACTGAAGATCCATCAGAGATTTACCGGATCAAAGGTTTGCTGGAAAAACCAAAGGGTCTCAAGTCAAATGTTCACTCAGTTGTGAAGGGAACATTTAACCTAGCAAATGTTCAATGAAGTGAACCTTCCAGCTAGTAAACTTTGAATCTGATTAACACTCTCCATTATCAAAATTTGTTATCGAGTGAAGCTTAAACTTATGGAACCTTGAATCTAATGAATCCTCTCTCTCTTGTCAAAATCTTTGATCCTGAGAACCTTCAATCTACTGAGACTCCTTCAAATGAAAGAAAGAAAATACACACAGACCCCCCCCCCCCCCAACCTAAAAGAAAATTATAAAAAAATTTGAAAGGGATTTTGGTACCAGTTCTTTTTATGAATGTCATTTTGCCATGACCAAAAGCAACATACACCAAAATGCTCTCCCGCAAATTTTTGTACTTCTTATTGGGGAAAAGGGGTCAATGAGGCAACATGAAATGAAACTCGACACACCATGTCAAAAACAAAAATACATGAGTAACGCACAAACTAAGAAATGTAATATATGGAGTGAAGAAAATGTTACAAACAAGCAAACATCAAACAATCAAGCATTTGAAAAGTTATAAGAGAAAAAAGGAAAGTACCATTTTGACATGAATTTCCTTCAAATCCACTTGGACAGACACAAAAAAAGTTTGTGCCATTGCCCCTAAAGCAGGTTGCACCATTAAAACATGGATCTGAATTGCATGGGTCAATTTCTAGATGGAATGTTAAAAGAGTGGTTAGAAAGTGTATAGAATGCAAAACAACTATTCACTTTTTTTTTGATGTATCAATTTTGCTGCACATTACGGCAATATTATAAATGGGCTATTGAAGCATCACAACAGAATAATTCATTTCAGATGGTCATGTTAGTATGCTATTTTAGACATCATGCCAAATCAGCAATGCTGGAGCTCTCTCAGCTAAGCTGCTGCAGCTGAAGCTCCATGTTCTTTTATGTTCTTTTTTTTTTTTTTTTGCTTTTCGCCTACAGTTAGATGTTACTTAGATACAGTTTTACGGCCCAGTTTCCGACCTATTGGTTCAAGTCGAGCCGGCCATGGCCTTTTTTCCAGTGGTGGCTCACTGGCTTGTTTTCCCTACTACTTCAGAAGGTTCCATTTTTAGAGTCTTTGGTATCACTCGACCTGGGAATAGAACCCGGGCCTTCCACATGAGAGGCAGATGCCTTTACCATTAGACCACACATTTTGTTTTTTTTTCATACAATACCCATCACATTAGAAGTAAAATCTTATCCCTACTGTTGAAATGTGTGTAGCAATAAAGCAAGGCCATGGCAACTTGCAGCCTAGGTGAGGCAGCTTGCAGCCTAGGTGAGGCAGCTGTAGTCTAGGTGTGGCAACTGAAGCATAGGTGAGCCAGCTGTGTCCTACAGTTTTGACAAGGTCCCGTATTTTATCAAGAATGACTTTGTTACATTTGAGCAGAAATTAATGTGAATTTCACATATATTAAAAACAATAGCTGTTAATGCTACAATTTTAAAAAGACCATGTGATCATCTATCTAAAACTTCATATTTAGTGATATCAGTTCAAATTAATAAAATATCAAATGTGCAATAAGTAATAAAAAAAGTTGACCAGACCCCTTTTTAGATGACACCGTACATACATGGGATAACATTTCAATTTGACATCACACAAAGAATTATAAAGCTTTCTTTTTTCCTGACATAGTGTTAGCACCATGAAAGCAGACAATACTCAGTAAGAAACAAATTGACTTTTTTGATGCTATCAAAGTTACAGGACAGGACACACAATGACAATATAGATGAATCATTTATAGTCTACAGGGGTTTCAAACCCTCATACTGAGTGAAATTGAAAAAAATCAAGATACAATTTAGTGTAAAACCATCTTTGATTCAGGTAAGCAAAGTAATTGAAAGATTAAAAGGTGATTGAACCGTTATGGCCAAATGAAGTCAGACCATCACTTGCTGTCCCAATTTGTGTATAAAAAACAGCATCCCACTGTTTGCATCAGAGAGAAATAAAGCAGAGATTTGGTTTTGAAATTTTATGTTATTTTTCTCAATGTACACATTTTGCCAGATTATTTTCATTACTCATGTGTATCTTTTTTTAACTTCACATTGAGTTGGTTCATCACATTCAACAGTTTTTTCCAAACCTCTCAAGTTTTCTTCACATACCAATGGCAAATGGTCAAACCATTTGCAATTCCCATATCCTACATACAAATAACTGTTATATTATTAATTACTTGATGGTTCAATTTGGTTTTCAAAATTTGTAACCGGACACTTTTTCAAATTGTGTTCAAAATTATAACAAGTGAGGATACTGCAAAATTCAAAATTTTAACTTTTTCCATAACTATTGGATATGAAACTTGACTCGTTATACTAATTATAAACATTGCCATGTACTAGGGATGCTTTCACACCTTCGTTGCAATATCAGTATCAACTAAATGAGCTCCTTTAAGGTAAGAAACAGAGGTGCAGAAATTCATTCCAGCTAGGGGTAATCCAACTTAAGTGCAGGACATAATAAGTTTTGCCAATGCCTATGTTCTGTGTGGTATGAGATAAGTTTGCAACACGATAAAAAGGAACGATAGATGACTTGGGAGTTGGGTTCTACTATAGCAGACATGATTACAACATAACAGATATCTACTGTTGGAGTGAAACATATAGATAAGCTCTGACAAACATGGATACAAGTTTACAATGCCCCTTCACTCAGTGCAAACCCTCCATGGCTACCCCTGGACCCTCACCCCATCCACCCATCCAACAGAAGACACCATCTGCGCACCCTCTAATTACTGCAGGGAAGTTGCTTGGGTGTTTGACGAAAGCAAAATAAGGGACAAGGTACAATTCTGACATGTGACCCCTTCAAATCCAAGGGAACACAAGCAGACAAATTCTGTGCCAGTGCCTCGAAACCAGTGCCACCATTAAGGCAAGAAACTACATCGCAAGGATCAACAGCTGGAAGGAATTCAGGGAAAGTAAACTGTAACATTGTTTAATATGTGCTGATAGGCAGCCTACAAAAATGCAGCTTGACAAACAACACAATGTCACTTTACAACAGAAAACAGAGTTGCAGTTACATGGAATGCAGACACAGAATGGAACACATGAACATGACGTATAAACAGAATAGACAGCCGACTCGTGCACCAGCCAGATACATGCATATTCTAGTAAGTACATGTTGAAAGTCTACATCCTGAAAGCAGTGAGGTATATTTCTTTGCATCCAAACTGACATTGCAGGACACCAATGCATAAGGTCTACATGTCTCGGCTGTAAAATGCTAATGCTACATAATATTGACCCCCCATGTGAGTTGCATTTAGACCAAACCAGAATTACATTGCCAATGGCAATATCTACGTAAAACTAAACTACTGTGACCCATGCGTTGGGGCACGTCAATGGTTCCAGCAGTACCCCCACTCTACCCCTACAAAACAATTGGCATCCAAGACAAGTTTCAGTTATCCTTGCAAGCTACAACTGGGAGACTTGAATTATTCCACCATCCAAGGAAAGGAGTTGATGCTTTATGGTTATTTCCTGAATGTTAAGGGTTCATGGGTAGAAGAGTTTGAGAGCTAGGAGACTCTTTTCCAGGAAATTTGTTCATCTGAATTTTGGCACTTGGAGGGAAATTTTGCTTCCCTGTACATGAAAGAATAGGGAAAATTTGGGTAAATTTTACTTCTTTCCTGCAAAACAATTTTCCTCCATTCCAAGGAAATAATCATTTTTTTCCATCCCTGATTTCGGTGATATTCTATACATAGATACTTTGTGAAATTACCATTTGTGACAAAGAGCACTCAATTTTTACTCAATTTAAAAAATAAACAGATGTTAGAACAATATTAACCAACCCACCCCCCCACTGTTCACTCCCATATGAAAAATACCTTATACCTAGTGAATACAGCAAATATTTTACATTTTTTCTTCTATGAGACCAACACATCTTCTACAATAACTGACGTGCCATCCGCACCTGCATTTCAAAACCTAAAAGGGTAAAAATTTGGTAACAGGGTTTTCTATTATTATGCCTGCCCATGATTTTTGACGGCAAGTCTCAAAATTCATAGTACTAATTCCTATGTGGTATTTTGGCCCAATATCACAAACTATGCATCGAGTGAACATAGGTGATGTAACCTTCAATCCTCGACAAAAATACATGTGACATACCCCACTCCCCGTATCAATGTTAAAATTTGAGGAAGTCTTGGGCTGCTGCAACATTGAATGGGGGAGTGGGGATGGTGATCCGTTCATTGCTTGCTTTGCTTGTTTTGTCCCATAATTTTTGTCGAGGATTGTAGCCGTTTCTTTTATGAGAGAGGAAGTAATATGGATGAAAACCTCTGTTACAACATAAAAAAAAATAACATTTTAATTGAAATGCAAACCATGCAGATGAAAATCTTTTACAGAATCAAATCAAATCAATATTCCTTAGCATAACATTTTATTTGTCTGTTTTGTTTTTCTTCCTTCAAAAATTTATCACTGCTCTTGGACTTTATAGACCAAGTCTAATGTAACAATCCTTTCAAGTTTCCTACAGATTCGTTAAGTTCGAATCAACAGAAGTTTTAGTTAAAGAACAAATGCAGTCACCCAAACTCAAAGGCCCAATTCTCTCATCCCAAACAGTACCAATTCTCCTAACCTTCTTACTTGAGCCCCTCCCACAATTGTCTGAAATTCATCCTCATCCAGAAACAATCTCTGTTTATTGCTTCAGGGTTAGAATAGAAAAGCTGAATGTGTATAATCAAAACAATCTCATTACAATTCATGCTGTGTAATATCAGCTTTAGTACTCTGCATTGTTTGAATAAGCTGTCAATCAAAGAGCTGAGCCAATTGAGAATTTCAGTAAACCCCTACCAAAATTGAAATTTGGGGTGAGAGTTGAATTAGTTTAGTTGACTGCCTTGCTTCATAAATGGCTCTGAAGGATCATGTGACAACATTTTTACTCTTCAATTGTAAAATTCACAGGGAGGAACTGCTTGGTTTACCTTGAATATGTAATATGGAAGTCCTAAAATATTATGAAAGACACTTCGAAGAGAAATAAGAAGAAATAGTGAAATTTAGCTGTTACTTCAAAATAAAATTAGGGCAACTGTCCTTCAGTGCCCTTTAAAGTGTTACTTTTAAAATATATTTTGAGATCAGCTGTATTAGTGAGGGAACTCATCGAATTTAGTGGTGGCATTGGAGTGTTGTAATGGTTATAGATTTATGTGCATCCCTATTATTCATCTAGGTAAGCAAAGAATCACACTCCTAACAGTGACTGGAGCCAAGTGATGGTCATGTGGTCATATTCCCAAGCCTCGCAATTCAATGCCTGCATAGGCCGCATAAAAATTGGAACTTTAAAGAATGATGGTACAAAAATGGGATTTTTTTTTTTTTTGAATGAAGGGTAGCAAATGACCATTTAATTAAGCTGTATATGAAATGAGTGCAGCTCACCTGCTGCCTCACAGGTCAAGCCAGTAAAACCAACCGGACACTGACAGAAGAAACCGGTGTCACCGATGCTTGTACAAGTTGCACCATTGAGACATGGAATGGCAGAACATGGATTGGTTACATCTGAAAACAAAGAACATCTCACATTAGCAAAAAATATTCTCAAACCCACAAATTCTTTAAATCTAAATTTAGGCTTTCCAAAACATTTTCAACACATTCACTTGCAACAAACTCCCCAAACACATTTCTTGTCAGTTTGTTACACAGTGTAAACAGGGTAAACAACAATCTCAAAACATTTTGAAAATGTTTTTAAAATTATCTCATGTCAATTTTTGGATAACAAGTGAAAGGAATGTTATTGTTGCATTTTGAAAATGTTTTTAAAATTATCTCCTGTCAATTTTTGGATAACAAGTGAAAGGAATGTTATTGTTGCATTTTGAAAATGTTTTTAAAATTATCTCATGTCAATTTTTGGATAACAAGTGAAAGGAATGTTTTTGTTGCATTTTGAAAATGTTTTTAAAATTATCTAATGTCAATTTTTGGATAACAAGTGAAGGGAATGTTTTTGTTGCAAAATGTTTTGCGAATGCTGCCAAGGTGAGCAGGCCTTTAGCTGCAAACTTGTAATCAAAACGAAGTAATGTCAAAGAAGTGAGAGCATGGTCAAGTGGTTAAAGCATCAGATTTGCAGTCACAAGGTTGAGAGTCCTGGTCGGGTCATACCAAAGACTTTAAAGTGCACCTCAAGTCAAAAAATTCAAAAATATATATTAAAAGACCATGAAAAATAAATTTTAACAGTCCAACTCCCATATCCATAGGACATTCCTGAGCTGAGATATAAAATGGTGAAGTTTATTCACTCATAGCGTGTTCGATTTGCTTCCCTTGACTTACTCGAGCCTCGAGCTAGGGCTACGATGGTCATGCGCAGTTGGGTGAAATAAACGAACGTTTTACGGTAGTTATTGGAGAAGTTGGTTCACAATAGCCAATGACAGAGCCCGTGGCTGGACTCGCAGAGCGAACTCTGGTATGTACGTATTACGTGGGGTTCGCTTGTACGATGAACGAAGACTCGAAACAATGCTCATTTAGAAAATTCTCGAGAAATAACACTTGAGTGACTTCACTAATTCCGACATCAACCACTTTTCACAAGTCAGAAGTTTCATGTTTACCCCACTGTATTAACATGCTCAGAAATTGTTCACGAATGCATGTTGTTCGTTTAGCTGCCATGTTTTCCCAAAGCACGATGGGATATTTACCTAAGTAACCGACTCGAAGGGTCGCTCACTTGGGCCTGGCACGAGTAAGCGCGAACACTGACGTCATTAGCTAATCGAACATAGTCTTGCCAGACACGAGTTAACTCGGGCGAGTAATCGAACACGCTATCAAATTAAAATGGTACATTGTGCAATAATTTGTGATGTCATTCTTATACTACTCAAATTACAATCTTCGTATTTCTTTGTTTTTCCAAACATACTGCACGTTGTGCCAAGGTGTGATAGATATTACTCTTATGAAGTGATGTAATTTATTAAGCCCTCCTTGTGCAACATGCTATGCAAGCAAACAGGAAGTGTCCAAGGTCATAAAAAAAAAACATTTTTTATTTAAAAGGGAAACAAAGCATGTTATGTGAGTTGTACAACAAGAACGTCACAAATTATTGCGCAATCGACCAATTTGTTTTAAGTGAATAAACTTCAACATTTTATATCTCAGCTCAAGAATGTCCTATGAAGATGGGAGTTAGACTGTTAGGATCCACTTTCCATGCTCTTCAACATACATTTTTTAATTTTTTGACTTGAGGTATACTTTAACAACAGGATCTACTGCCATTGTGGTTGGTGTTAAGCATAAGCAATGTAGAAGGGAAAACAAGCCAGTGAGCCACAACTGGAAAAAGGGCTGTGGTCCACTGTATTTAAACCAATTGGGTAGAAAATGGGCTGTAAAACTCAATCTAACCTGGCCTTAGAAGTGCCACCTTGGTAAGATGTTGCTTGCAGATAACAAGGTGAATTAAATATTTATAGGTGGTGATGAGAAGTGACTTAGACATACAACATCCTGGTGCTAACACGCACTGTTCCAGGAGGAGTTAGAAATTTCTTTGAATGGTTACTCTCTGCTTATTGTCGAAAATCATTTTTGGTCTTTACTCATCAGAAGTTTACCAATCCTTACCCAAACTGACTGAGTCTAAACCATCTGTTCTGTTGGAATTTTGTTAAATAGGTGACACTTTATATGTAGGTTATTCAGTAAGTTTGATGGAGTTTTACGGCCCAGTCGAGCTGGCCCCATCCATTTTTTCAGTTGTGGCTCACTGGCTTGTTTTCCTTACTCCGTTTCCTATGCGGAACATCACACACAATGGCAGTAGGTTCCATTTAAAGAGTCTTCGGTATGACTTCATCTGGGAATCAATCCCAGCCCTTCTGTTTGAGAGGTGCATGCTCTACAGCTAGACCAAACACGCCGTCACACTTTATATGTAAGTCACACCAAGATTTAACTTACACAGAAAATGTGGTAGCATGAATGTAAAATGGGGTTCTTTCCAAGGTACTAAGGGGAGAAGGAAGCAGTAATTGAAGTGAAATGAAGTACATCTTTTAGAATAGCAATTCCAAAGGATTGTGGGATGTGGTTTTTGGTACAAGTTGCTTTTGTAAATGATGTTTCAATATGGCAAAATAATGACATGCAACAACATTCTATCCCAAAATCCTTTGTAACAGCAATTTGGAAAAGGGTCCATGAGTCAAGCTCACCTGCCCTCTCACAAGTAGTACCAATAAAACCATTGGGACAGTCACAGAAAAATCCAGTGTCGCCAATGCTCCTACAAGATCCACCGTTGAGGCAAGGAACTGTAGAACATGGATCAGCTGAAAATAAGAGTAAATATAATAAATATGTATTACATGAGCAGAATTATTTCCAATGGTAGACCAGTCATACATGAAAAGTCAGCATGTGACTCCTAAAGATAGGTAAAATTTTATGGGATGTTGTTTCTGATGGTTTTACTTATAAATTATTATCATTTTTTAATTTGGATTTTGTAGAAAATGAGTTGAAATACAGACTGTGCAAAATTCAAGGTAATCTGGCCAATTTTAATGCCATTTCTTTATTGTATTACTCTGCTCTGTGAAATGCCATCTCTGAGTAGCTATGATGGTAGGAAACACATACCTGTCATTCAAGGCTCTCTAGCCCAAAATTTCAATAGTCATGGCATGGAAATTTGAAATTGCCATAAAAGCCCACACTGTGAGCTTCAACCAGAGGGGTGGCATGTCCCGGTTGAGAACTAGCAAGGAGCTGGGGGGCATGGAATTAACCCTTATTTGGTGTGTAAGTCAAGGGGTTATATAATTAATGGCCCACTACCATTAGAGTTGAAAAGCAAAGAGTTGCGTAATATTACTGTTTGACCTCTACATGACCCAGAAAATGACATTTGATCTACTTCACATAGTGCAGCACTGAGGATCTAACATTAACTGAACATGCATTCCAAATCTGAGAAAATTTGAATTTAACCCCAGGGAGTTGCAAGATTCTGTGTGGTTACACTGTTTATCCTTTTGTGTCACTTCCTTTTGAACCATGACTGACCTTTGACTTTCTTCAAAAGTACAACTTTGATGTCCCATTATCTACCAAGAACTTTTGTAAAATTTGAACAGATTTGGATGTAACCACAAGGAGTTGAAATCCTTTCTTCTTTTTCCCACTTTCATTTCTCACAGCACCACATGACCTTTGACCTACTTGATGTTACAATAATTTAGAGGCTCTCGCTATGTTATGACCTTACCAACTTTGACAAGGATCAAACCTGTGGACAGCAGTTTATTTTTTCTCAACATTGATAGACAGATGGAAAGACCAACAGATACATCGCCATGAAAATAGCTCAACTTTTGGGGCCAAAAATTAAATTGGTCAAATCCTAACAGTCTTAAATCTGAACAAAGTCCTTCACACCTACATGGCTGCTTGAGCAGTAAAACAAAATTCTTCATCCCAGGGAACTATGAAGGGATTATTACCAAAGCAGAAGTGAAAGTAAAAATGTACAAATCTCACCTGTCTCACATGTAGTCCCAGTAAAACCAACTGGACATTCACAGAAGAAACCATTGTCACCTATTCTCATGCAAGATCCACCATTGAGACAAGGAACCGTAGCACATGGATCGGCTAAAACTGTAAGTAAGAAAATGGCACACACATAATGCAAAATAAGGCATAACGTTCTCAATGCAAGAAAGAAAAATAAATCATTTTGATGCAAGCACAATATTTTTCAACTTTGCCATGAAATTTTAACAATAAGGACAAATTTCTTCTAATTTTTTTTTTGGTTTGTTTTTGTTTTGAAAAGATAAAACTATGTTACTTTGAAATTGGCTCAAGCCTTTCAATAGATAGTAACTTGGAACTATGAACTCTCCTACTTTTATTCCTGCTTGAGCACGTAATTGGCAATGGTACTATGTTCACCAACACTTCATCCCAGGGGTGAGTCCACTCTTGATTCAATGGACCACAATTATTAACCTGACAAAATAGAATGCAGCTAAGCATGAATAAATCTCACCTGTGGCACAGGTACTTCCCGCAAAACCAGTTAGACATTCACAGAAAAAACCAGAATCAGCTATCGTCCTACAAGAACCGCCATTGAGGCAAGGATTAGTAGAACATGGATCACCCACAACTGAAAGTAAATAACACAACTTATCATCAGCAGAATCTTCTAGAAATAAAAATGAGCAATTCTATACCCAGCCTAAATAATACAATTTTCTCTTGGAAAATTTAACAAATAAGGGTAATTAAGTAGCCAGGGCTGTAAAAAATCTTTTTTGTTTTTTTCTTTCCAGGAAGTACCCACATTTCTCCCTATATTTCAATGTACATAAATGGGAAAATTTCCATCCAGATGCCCAAATTTCCCAGGAAGCAGCCTCTCAGCTTCCCAAATTTTTCCATCCATGTAAAGTATTCTCCATTTCCTTTTTGGCAATGAAAATTAGGTTGATGTTTTTTCAAAAAATAAAGCCAATCAACAATATCCAAACCCTATGGTTCCAACACCTGCACCCGTATTTGTGAGCTGACACCTGATGCCTTGAACTATGGCTATTGACAAAACAGAATGGACCTACAACAGCGAAAGTAAACAAATAACAATTGCAAAGTTAAGAAAAACATTTACTCAATCCCAACGACAAACTATGCCCTAGAGGTGCCTAATCAAACTGGAACTTTCAGGAAATGCGATAGATACCATAAATTTGCTGAAAGGGGCAAAGGTCATGAATCTGTCCATAAATTTAGGCTTTGTTCCCATTTAGGTTGGCACTGTGGATCTTGATCTACAGTGGTATATCAAACACAAATGGGAACACAGATCAACTAAACTCACTCAAGATCAAGCTCTGCTGGTTTAATTAACCCACTGGGGTACATTAGATCAACTGCCTTGGATCAAACTTTGCTATGTGTACACAATAAGAAAATCAATTGAAACAGCACTTCCAGTATTTGTGCAGTACAGTATATCTACAGTGCATGCCAAAATGACAATCCAATTTGTAAACAATGGTTTCCTCTTTACAGCTTGAATATTATTATATATTTATTTAATGAATTATCTGCCATGCTCTCTCAAATAACTCTTAAATAAAGTATCAGCTCTGAATCAGTTGAATAACATCCTTCAGGAGATCATCTGTGCTTACTCAAATAGGAAAATGGCCAAGATGCTGTACATGAAATGAGAAAGCTCACCTGTTGTTTGACATGTGTCCCCAGTGAAACCACTAGGACATTCACAGAAGAAACCAGTGTCCCCAATACTCCTACAAGATCCACCGTTGAGACAAGGAACTGTAGAGCATGGACCAGCTGAAAATGGAATCAAATAACACATAAACATCTTACACATAGCATGATGAAACTTTCCTTCTTACCTTTTGATAAATACTCGTCTGCCTGATCACAACTTCTTGCCTCAGGGAAAAAATGAAGGACACTTCTTATTCACTTAATGTAGTCATGTTTCAAATCTAAATAATTGATTGACCCTACCAGATATACGAAAATAAACAAAAAATTTACACAACATTTGGAGTTATCTAACAGGCCAGTCAAGTATATGTTACTTGCTTTTCACAGTGTTGACACAAAAAGTAACCAACTTAGATACCCCCCGATACTGCTTTTGATATACTAGGGTGTCTCAATCGCATAATTAAGAAGCAATATCACCACATGGAAAAAATGTTGTATATTCTCGAAAGGAAAAAATAGAATTCAGCACAAACAGGCTGAAACAGCCAGCACAAAAATTTCAATTTTGAGCTAAAATTTTGCAAATGAGAACAAAAGTCCTTCCTTTCCCTTTTTGATACCGCAAATAAAAGGTAGTTAAGAAAAATCCTTTCCCTTTCTACAAAGTTAAGTAAAGAAGTTTTTCAAAAAGTATAAAGCCTATCAACAACATCTTGGGACAAAGATTGCCAACACCTATATGCATACTTGAGCAAGAAAACTGGCACTAAGTCTCAGGAACTAAAAAAAATTAACACAACAGAATAGAGCTACAATAGTGTGAGTAAATATGCACAGAAATTGGGACATTTAAAGAACCTATTTACTCAATCTCAACCAACTCAGGGGGTGGTAAGTTATATTGGAACTTTCAGAAATTTCCAGATGCAGGAAAGGGTTGATTTGAGCGGACACAGGGTATGAAACTGTCATTGAGTTCAGTTGCACAAGAAATGTGAGTGAAGCTCACCTGTTTCACAGGTGAGCCCAGTAAATCCATCTAGACATTCACAGAAGAAACCGGTGTCGCCTATTCTCATACAAGATCCACCATTGAGACAAGAAACAGCTGCACATGGATCAGTTACAGCTGAAATCAAAGAATACAAACAAATTACACTTTGAAAGAATTTTCCCAATCCTCGCATGAATAAATACAAACAAGCCAGATAGCATACTACGTTGATCTATCATTGGCAAATGTTTGGAAAATGTTGGCAAGCATTGGCAATATGTTTTATTGGTCCAATGTCATACCAGTATTCATTATGCAAAAGAAAAAAATTTTGCCATTACTTTGCCAATGTTTTTGTGTCAGTCACAACTATGTCAGATCGACATCCACTACATCACTGATTGGACTGGGCATACATTTGACAATAGCAGAGAGGTCCATCAGACAAAGTTTGTTAAATTAAATTATGATGTCCAAATGTACGAAGGCAATGAAAGAAATAACCAACTGCCAACCATATCTCTGAAATTTTAATTCTTCAAATTTAAAAAAGGTTGTTCAGAATTGGATGGGATATCAGGTCAATCTCTAACTGACCTCCCAAGTATAGACAAATTTGAGCCCCTAGTGAAGTCAGCTATAAGTGGGGTCCATCAGCCTTGAATGGCCTTAATTTTATTGTCCACATGCAATTCTAAGCCCTGATATCTAGTGAAACTAACGGAATCATTAGGTAGTTTGGTGTACAATAACCCTCCAGGATACATGTAAGCAAAGAATCAGCTGAAAGATTAACCCTTTTGCTAGTGAAGGGAGTCCATCCCACCACACTGAGCTGTGTATTGTATTACATTTGCACAACAGGTTAATGTACCTGTTCTGCAAAATATTAAGTTTTTTACAGATGCCCCCATATTTGCAATAGCTATACTCCAAGGGAGTACACATGTATAAATTATCTCCTCTTCAAGCCTATGCCATGTCCACAACACAATAACACACCGTAGATTTATAATGCGGTACTCCAGGACGCAGTTGAGTGTTATGGTTTGGCAGGGAAACCATACCTATAAAGTGATGGTAAATTATGGTTTCACAGCAAAACCATGCATAGCAAATGAGTTAAAGCTGATGGATCCCAATTATGCCTAATTACATCAAACCATCACTTAACTGATCCAATTCAGCTCTAGGCATTAATCCACCCACTGATCTTAAACCTGAGATTGGCTTCATGGCAAAATTTCCAAAAGGCACCTATTGGTTCCTAAGTCTCAACACTTAATAACCAACTTCCTGTCCTCTCTTACACCAACAGACACAGCACATACCCGTATTCAATGCCCTATGGGGTACACAGAACTATTATCCGTAAGGAAATGGTCAGAATTCCCCTTCAGCCATTGAAGTCATGCCGCACGTGAATGCCGCGAGCGAGGGCTGGTTCTTGCATATCACGTGACAGAGCTCATTGCAGTGTCGGAATTTTCGGGGAGCTATACCAGTTACGAGCTCCGCGTGAGCGAGAAAAGATGTGCAAGGCTTGAGCTCTCATGAGCGGACTGTACCTGGCAAGGTATCACTTGAAGGCTCACACACACACACACACACACACAGCTTCATCAATCCACTTGGCTACAGTTTCATACTTAACAGTGAAAGTATGCATAGGAGACTTACCAGTTTCACAGCGATCTCCACTAAAATCACTTGGACATGTACAAAAAAAGGAACTTTGTCCATTGTTGTCATTCCGAAAGCATGTCCCACCATTTAAACATGGATTTGATGCACATGGACCAGTAGATATCACTAGAGAGAAAAATGTGAAATGTTCAGGTTTCCAGAAGAAAGTCTCAAATTCACACAGACCATGTCCTCTGATTGTACACTTATACAGTTTCCCCATTATGAGCTTTGCACGTTCCTCCTTTTCCAACTCCCGAAAATTTTACATCTAATTTGCATCAAATTCATAAAAAACAGAATACCCAGACTACATTTCCCAGGGGGGAGGGGGGAGTACTTAAACTGCTTCAGAAAGCTGCAAGCATTTTTATTAAATGTAAAGTTAAGGAAGCAAGAGGTAGGTGGTATATATCTGTGAAGTGAATTATTTTCTGCTTTCTAATGATAAACAAAAGGAACACTGAAATTTAAGCCAGTAATTTAAGCCAGTGCTTAATGTCATTTGTGCAACATGACACCAAACCCTGAAAGTAAGCTGGGTTTTTTTTTTTTTTTTGGCTTTCTTTACAAAATTATACACTTCCTACCTTAAGAACTATACTGCCTTGCTGAAATTATAATATTCAATTCCTAATTAACAAAAAACTACTGCTGCATACAACACTGCTACACATTATAAGGCTCCTGTTATTTTGCTTTTTCATTTCCTTTTATTTTAATCTCTCATTTCTCTTATCCTTTCCCTTTTTTCCTATGGTGGTAAAATCACCGAGCCAGAACTGTCACCACCAAATATCAATCTGTGTCTAAAACAAATTAAGAGGTGTCAAATTTAACAAACATTTGTTTATAAAGCAACTGGTGATTACTGGCAGCAAAGTTTTCATATATGCCAAGCTGAATATTTAGTCAGGTCACCACCATCAGGCATTGAGTATAAACAAAATGAGAGTATACAGTACACATCAAAAGTGTTGCAAGATTTATGATTCTCAGCTGTGCTCACCAATAATACAAAGCAAAGTGATTAAAATAATCTATACAGTAAAAATGCATAAAAGTAATGAAAGTCAAAATAAAATATGAATGCAAATGCTACATTCTTTAAAAGCATAAATTCAGCCCCTCCCAAAATGAATCAAAATTCACAGTCTTGTTCTGTGGTAATTATTAGGGGTGAGGGGACATGGTAAATGTGAGCACTGACAACAAACCTCAGTTGGCTCAACAAGTTGCTGAAATATACATATCTTCAATAATGTTTAAATTTTCAATTTTTCTAATATAAACATGCCCCCCCCCTTCTTGTTAGGGAACTTGGCTTCCTATCCAGAAAATCCTGATGCCAACCCTGATCTGGTGTTTACCATGAAAAGTAAAATAATGATAAATGACATCGAACACAGCCTCCATCATATGTTCCGTGGTATTTTCAACAGGAAAATGCTGTTTATCAAGGTTTTACATTAAAGCTAATAAATCCCATATAAAGACAGAATTATGCACTCTCCACAGCATCATAGGCAGCTCTTGCAGAAAAAACTGGAATAATTTAGTATTCTAAAATCACACATCTGCAGTTCCACATTGGCATAAACTATAAAGAATAAGGTCATGTTATGCCCTCAAAAAGTAGTCACCCAATACCTAAGTAAACAACCAGTCTATGCTCAAAACTTCCTTAAGGTAAATGCCAGCAATTATAGAACCGCAACATTTATATCTTGTTAAAAGAACTATACATTCATCAATTCCAAATTTACGCACTTATCAACTGCAACGCACACCCTCTATGCCTCTGGCAATGGTAAGTCATGTCAAAGTTACCCAAATGCTATGTTAAAGCCACTTAATAGGTGAGGAATGGTCCTGTCATATTTTACACAAAATGTACATCAAAGTCCATGAAATGTTGCATCAATTGCAGGAAGGGTGAATGAATATTGGTCAATCTTTCTCAGCAATTAGAAGGTACATCTTAAAATTGATAGGTACACAAATGTGGAAAGGCTGGATGTACCTTTTAGAAAATAACAACTATGAAAAGAAAAAAAAAAAAACAACAGCCCATGATAGAAGTTTAATGTTTTCATACCTTGCTCACAAACATCTCCTGTGTACCCATCTGGACAAGTACATATGAAGGAACTCTGACCATTATTACCAAGGCGAGAGCATGATCCACCATTTAAGCATGGGTTAGGATTGCATGGACTGGTAGATGCTGATGGTTTTGAAGTGAAAAGATTCTTAAATGGCATGAACTTGAACAAGCTTTCAAAGATACCAACCAATATTTAAGGCACCAATGAATGATTTAAGCTGATATACATAATACGCGATGTAATAATGAAAGCATAATTAAGCAAGTTTGCGCATACATAATGATATGCTTGAGTATGTTGGGCACCATGTCAAAATCATAGGCTGCAGCTGTCTCAGCTAGACTGCAGCTGTCACAGCTTGGATGCAGCTGCCTCAGCTAGGCTGCAGCTCTCACAGCTATGCTGCAGCTATCACAGCTAGGCTGCAGCTGCCTCAGCCATGCTTTGTTATTACACATATTACAATAGCAGGATTAAACAGCATGGTCTGCTGTTTTGTTATATGTACTGTACAGCATGGCATGGCTTTAGCTGCTGCAGCTCCCCTATGAGATCTAGGCATGCATTCCTTTGAAAGGATGCTCTACATGATTTATCATACGGACCAAATTGATTAAATGCAAAGCAGGGGTTACACTTGTGCAGGCATCGGATTCAATAACATAAATGATACATTTTCCAGCTAGGAGTTGAATTATCACCCACCCATTTTAATCAGGGTCAAATTTAAAAGCAGTCACTTTTTTCAAGCAAGGACAAATCAATCACACCTTAAACAATGGAGAACCTGTCAAACATATAAACAGGTTACTGTATGTACACAAATCCTTCACCTTCGAAGCAGCATTTTACTTTGCAAATATACGATGCAGTGAACAAGAAAAAACCTAAGCAATCTCACAGACTGCATACTGTACTTTAGAAAATTGCACATGGAAAACGAAATACAATTTACTCTTACATAGCTACAATACACAGCTATATGGCAGGGTTTCTCACAAGGGGGACCAGGGGATGTGACCCCTCTCCTCTCCCATTTCCACAAGAATGAGGGTAAAATCCCCATTTCCATAAAAAAAATAATCAGTACTATGGTTTCATACTTTTAAGAAGGAGTACACTTTCGTGCAGCAATGTTTAAACTTTATAAATAAATAGCCTATTGCACCTTATAGCCCCCCCCCCCCCCTCCGAAATATGAATCCAACAATTTGTGTTTAATTGAGAAATTTATCGAATCACTTCTTTAACACCATCCCAAACATATAGAGACTTTTAATAATGATTTGGTGTCAGCGGTTGAATATTGTATACTGGAACAAATTTGTGTTTTAATATGCTGTTTTAGCTGTGAGACCCTATTTTTGCGGTTAGGATGGTCACACTTTGATAAAGGGTGCATGCCTCAACTGCACAAAAATGGGACAATAGAAGACAGTGATATGTTGAATTTGGTTTGTGTCACCAACATGCTTTGCATAATTCAATGCAGGAAAGAATTATCAAGAGCACATATCACCAGTCAAACTTGCAATTCCACCAAATGTCTACCTTCTTAAATGTTTCATAAAGCACCAACTGAAAATGGACATAGAAGCAAATGAAGAATTTCTTCCCAGAAGGATTAAGTTTTTACTGTAAAACCAATCCCATGCAGAAATATACTCACCGATTTCACAAAGGCCACCACCAAAGCCAGAAGGACAGAGGCACTGAAAAGAGGTACTATCACCATCCACTTGGCATTGTCCACCATTCTGACAGGGATTACTGTCACAAGGGTCAACCAGAGCAGCTGTAAGAAAGCAGCAATCACTCAAGATTTTCACTATTATTGAAATTATTTGCCCCATTCCTTTATATGAGTCACAATATTCCCCCAAAAAACTTGGTGTTGAAAATGTATTGTTTTAACTTCTCTGGACACAAGGTTTATTTTCTCTTATTGTATAAAGTCAAGGAAAACTATAATCTGCCAGAGAAAGACCTTTTCAGACATAATTTAGTTGTATACAGGGGACTTGGGTTAGGAGAAATGATGATCGTAATTCAATTTCCCTCATAATCACTAAGTTCCAAAATGTTTTTGGCCTGTGGCCATTTTGTCACAAACCCATTAGTTCAATGTTAAGTAATTTTGCCTAAAAATTAAAAAAGACCTTACTTTGATCCAAATTCTTGGACATTCATATTCCACCCTCCCCCTCCCCAGCCTCTCCCTCTCCCCAGCCTCTCCCTCTCCCCAGCTTCTCCCTCTCCCCAGTCTCCCCCCTCCCCAGTCCCTCCCCCCAAGTCAGCAGCATTCTAGAAGGACACAGGCTCTGAAAGGATGTACTATCACTATTCACTTAGCATTCTCCACCATCTTGACAGGGATTACCTTCGCAATCTGCGTCAACAAGAGCAACTGTAACAAAGCAGAGCTCACTCAAGGTTTTTACTTCCTTCTCAATATTATTCAAATTGTTTTCCAATTCCCTCTTACACCCCCTGCTCCCCCTCCCCCCCCCCCCAAAAAAAAAAAAAACTGATGAAGCAATGCCTTGTCTTTACTTCTCTGGAAAAGGTTTACCTGCATTTATTGTATGGAGTGTAAGTCAGGGGTAACTATAATCTGCCAAAAAAAGAAACCTTTGCAGCATAATTTCATAGTTGTACAGTATGTACAAAGTGGCAAGGGAGGTTGATCAGGGAGTTAAGGGAAGAAAAAAACATTTGATGAAAATACATAATGTATATTGTTTTTTCCCAAAATTGTTTCTTTTTCCAATTCTGCATGCACATCATAAGCATTTCCCAAGTATGTCTGTTATTTCCATAACTCAGAGAGCTAGTTTCCACCAATCTTCCTGGTATAGGAAACTATACAACCTTACATCTGTAATCAGTTTTACCCAGCCTTGAGTTTTAAACAAATTTGGAAATTGGATTTGAAAGATAGGTGCTACTGCACCACCCTATGAGTGGTATGTCACCATCCCAGTGCTTGAAGGTCTTAGATGCAGACCAGTTGGAGAATTACATATATTGAAATAGAAGGTGACGCTCGGGGAGTGAGATAAAATCAATTTTACCGACCTAGGGAAACGTGCATCATTTTGGGAAGGGGTTTGCTGTTTGTCAGTTGTAATCACTTTGAAAGGCTTAGTTACACACCCCAATGCTACCCCAATGCTGTCTACCTTCTTTGAAAATACATATCAAAATGGAAACCCATTTTTTATGCCAGGAAAAATTCATGTAAATACTGTAGGAGGAAAGAAAGGGCAATGTAGGGTGAAAAATTGTTCAAATATCCCAAGATATAGTTGGTTGATCCTTTCAACCTTTAATCAGAAGTGCCATCTTCTAAAAATCTGGTAATGATGTGAAAAAAAATTGAAAATTTACAGTCCTTACAACAACTTATGTAACATAAAAGTTTGTGTAAAAATGTCATGTCTTTAAAACCTATAAAATTTTGACCTTAGAGTCATGCTAGGATTGCACAGTTGACTAAACTTGAGAGGAAGAAGGGGGGACCCCGGCCCTCAAGACTAGCATTGTGTACATTTAGTCACTGAAAAGGTAAAACACGAATGGAAATGCAGACAGCCTACCACAATCACGTACAAGTTGGAACCAAGGTGTAGTATACATTGCAAAATTGCAGCAAAATAACTTGTCAATACCAGTAAGTCCACTATACAGATGAACTCATCTACACAAGATAAACCTGCCATACTGAACTGCAGTCCACCACATCCCCCCCCCCCCCTAGCTCACAAACCATACTGACTGCATGGTCAAATGGTCAGAGCATCCAACTTGCTGTCCAGAGGTCATGCAGAAGTACGAGTGCTGGCCGGGTCATACCAAAGACTTGAAAAATTTAGCCTACTGCTATTGTTCCATGGTGGTTACCATTTAAGTTTGGACAACAAGCCAGTGAGTCACAAATGGGAAAAAAGGCTGAGCTGGCCTAACTTAAACCAATTGGCTAAAAACTGAGTGATAAACTCCGTCTGACTCACAAACCACAAGATGTCCACTTTTGTTACTACATGTGAACTACTGTACCAAGCCCCATACTAGCCCACTAGGAACTAGCCCAATACCTGTCCAATACCTAGTTGTCTTGTACGAAGGGTCACTTTTGACTAAGCAGACACAATGCCTGATATTCAAATTACTGTGTATCAAAGCGACCCACCTCCTGATAATAGGTTGTTTCATGTAATAGGCCACTTTGGACTTTAACAGCATTGTTTTTGTGAAGTGCATGTGAGCTACTGACTTAAACATAAGTTGAATGTGGAATTGAGAAATTTTAATAAAAATGAAAATTCTGTCCAGGACATAGGTGTTTTTCTAACAGAAAGTTGCAGCAAAAATTACTTTTCGAATGATCAAAGGTGTCAGCTTAAAACTTGAATGGTGTTTTCAAGTTATGAAGCCATCTTCTATTCCAAGAGCTGGTTGAGAATTTTAGACGAGATGTTTTCCGAGAAAGTTGCTGTCAAAATTTTTTGAATGGTCAAATGTGACAGGTTAAAGCTGGAATGGTATTTTCAAGTTTTATTCCTTTGCGGGGGAAATTTCAACCACCACCCTCTTCCCTCCCTTGATTCATAGCAGCACCATCACAATAATTTATTGCTTGTCAGGCACTTCTAGCGAATTTACTCAAACCCCAGGGACTCACGAGGAGCAAAAGGGGAGAAATACAAGGAATGTAATTGATAGAGGCATAATGGAAAAGCACTAAGTGTAAACCAGGCAAATACAGTAAAAAATGACAACACTTTGGGACTGCAAAGCTTCCCTGGCTGTAGAGAATTGCAGGGAAGACAAATGAGGGCGATCGTTATTCCAAGATAGCGAAAACAAGGGGTACAGTGAGAATTTTCCTGGGCAGAATGTGAATCAATTATTTGTTACAGTAAAGGACATGAAAATATGTAAACTTGAGCTTAAATCAAGTAATGGGGGAGGGAGGAAGGTACAAAAATTAATCAATAAACAGTAGAAATAAAGAATTTCCATTTTCAGAAGTCATCGAATAAATCTTCAGTGCAAACTTGTGAGTATAATGGTGGACTAACATGGGAGAGGCTCCAGCTAGAGCAGTCATTTCCATTTACCCTATGTAACATATAAATGGTCGTAAAGAACATTCTTTAAGGATTCACATCTAACAGTGTTCTCAATAAGTGTCCGACATTGGCACAGTTAACATCAAAAACCATATAAATGTATTAAAAGACATATTGACCAAGTTAATTATCGAGATGCGATCTGACAACACACTAACACAAACATTTTACCCAATGTCAGTTTGACAAGAGAGTACTTCCAATACAGTTTTAACTACAATTCAACTTCAACTTTCAAATATAGTTCAAATGTGGTTTAAGTGTTCTTCTTTGGTACCCTCCTACAATAGGCAGGGAATATGGCAGGCATATAGCCCTGAGTCCAGGGGGGGGGGGCTGTTTATGAGCCATGCAAAACACTCTTCAAAATATGTACAGTTCAAACTTTTATAACATGAATGTTGATAGTTAGACATCAGTTGACCTCAAATATTTTGAAACCACCCAGAATAATTAGCCTTTCATAATCTCAGATATTATAATGGTTAAACAACATAAGGTTTAACATGTTAAAGTAACTAAATATGTTAAACTGTCAAACCACCCTTTTGTATTATGCCAAAATCTGATTGCACAAAAGTGACTCTTTTAAACAGTCACACATGTAAACAGTTCAAGGTCCTACGAAATACTTATGCTGCGGTCGACCTTTTTGTAAATGGACGTAGGTGTCAACACAAACTTACACACATTGGTACTAATTGTAAAACTATGTTATGGTTTTCAAGGTTCACATTCAATGTGTTTTCATAAAAGCCATACCTCCACTAGGCATGTTTCACACAAGTCTTAAAAAAGTGAGTAGCTAATACCTGTACACAAACAACGCTTTTGTCCTGCTGTACTGAGTTCACATAAATTCATTGCCATTTCAGTTTTTTCTTTATTTTTTTTTTTTTATAAATAACAAAGTTCACTTTTGAGTGCATAAATTCCCAAAACTTAGTTTGCCTTATGGTTACTATGGGTATTAATGGTATACATCTAGGTGGTAGGAGGTAGAAGAGGACCAAAATAGACACCTTTTCACCCTAAAGTGTACTGGCTCCTAAATGGCAAGGCTATCACTTCAAACTTATGGATGTCTCATGCCAACCAAAGAGGCTAAGAATTGATCAGGTCTGGTATTACAGTACATGATATTCCTCACCCCACATTCAAAATTATGATTTTTACCCTGAGACTACCAAAATTCTCAATTTGCACTGCTCTTTGATTGACATCAAATTCAAAACAGCACAGTAGCTAATATTAATACATAGTATGTACTGGGCACCAGGGTTATGATTACACATTAGGAAGGTGAAGTTGCTGAGTGTTGCTAGTAACAGCCCAGTAACTTAATCCTAACACTAAACTTAATCCTAACACTAACCTTATCCTAACGGCAACAGCTAACACTCACTCTAACCCACAGACATTGCCCCACCTTCCCTGACCAAACACAACTTAGGGGTTATATTCTGCAGAACTGTCATAGCTGTGGGGCCTTGTATACTCAACAGGACATGCCCTGTAACAATACTTGCTTGGTTGTACATGTACTGGGATGAGTGTCAGACAACTATGGGAGGGGCTAGCTAGAAGTAAATTGGTTGGATGAATTGAAACTGTCTGGGAAGATATGCCTTTGAGTGATCCAAGGAGGACATAAGTTCCTGCTTTTGGTCAAATGGGAAGACAGATATTTAAAATACTTCAAAAAATCTGTGTTTGAGACATTCCACGGGAGTATGTAAAAACAAAAACCCACAGGCAACAGCTTGTAAGGAAACCAGGTAAAGGAAGTAGTTAACAGTTGTAACAAAATCTTCTTAAATGCTAATGAAATAAACAGAAGGAAAGAAGCAAAAAGTACGTCATAAAATATAGGTTAATGCAAATAGAACTATTTTCTGTCCTTACCAAAGTTGCAAAGCGTACCAACAAAGCCTGTTGTGCAACGGCAAGCAAAGCCCCCTCGAGTGCCCGTAAGGCAAGTAGCACCATTTTCACATGGATTACTAGCACAAGGACTCACTGCTGGCTCAACTACAGTACAAAAATGCAGGCATAAGATTGAAGAAGCAATGAGCACATAAAGCAAAGCTTGCAGGCACAGTGTCAAAACTAATGGCTGCAGCTGCCTCAGCTAAGCTGCAGCTGAATTACCCATTCTCTTTTGTTACACAAATTATTATGAGTATAAAGACTACAGTGGTCTGCTACTGTTACAGTATGTGTACAGTAACAAAGCATGGCTGAAGCTTGGCTGAGAGAGTTTGCCATGAATATTTTGACACAGTGCCTTAACAGATAGCAACATGCATTTAAAATAATACGTATATAAATGGCAGAAACAAAAAGCAGGTATTGCAGATAAACAAAGAAGCAGGTCTCATTTTGTCAGAAATAAGATTTACAAGTTGAATTGGAATGAATATTCCTTTTTCATGCATAGAATACAATCCTGTAAATTTATAAAGGGTAGAGTAATTTTTGTCTAAACCTTTAAGGTACTACTAATTTTCAATTGGCAAGCAACAGTGTTTGCCTTTTTTCCTGACAGTTTACAAAATTCAACAAAATGAGATTATCAGTTATAAATATGAACTATTCTTGAGTAGAGTTGATCTGCCCAAAGCACTAAGCACTTGAAAAATAATGCATTGTGCACTGAATTGAAATTTATACAAAGAGCAGCACAAATAATATATATGGTTTCTAAATGCAGCAGTTTGTTAAATCACCAAATTCAGCAGGAAATATACATAAGCATAAATAATTGCTAAAGCCTGCAAGAGTAGAAAGAATTATTTGCACTTTTAAGATCAACAATTACATCCTTAAACTTAGATATAAATATATGAGCAAAGCAAAGCAAACATTAATTAAAAATGCTACCAATGAACATTGACTATGTTGAAGCTCAGAGGGGAGGGGGAAGGGTTTGTTAATACCTCTGATGTGATTAATTTGGGACACTTTAAATCTGAAGTTGTACATCCATAGATATCAATGGATAACCCTTCTACGTTTTACACATTATCACTGTGTAAAGAGAAAGTGCTTGAAGGATAATACCTGGCCATAATTAGGGCCTACAGCAATAAAAGAACTTAAAGCCTGCCACTCATCACATGGGGAAATTAGCTCAAAAAATTCCTAATGTGTCACTTTGCTCAGGTGTTTTCTGAAGTTGATCATGTGATTGCAAAAAAGAAGACACCTTCACACTAGTGTGAAGACATGTTACAAAAGTTCCTGTCTAGTATACACAGTGAGAAGAGTGGCACTAATGCCAAAAACAATTAAAACATATTTGATATTCGAGCAATCTGCCTCAAGGGGCAAAAGTCTCACCAAAATGTGCCAGCACACGTACATGAGAAATTAGCTGAGCAAAAGTGACATGGGCTAATTTCCCTCATGTGCTCCAGGTTGGGACATCCCACAAAAGTTTCATACATGTACATCAAACCTGCATGCTTCAACACTAAGTCAATTTTCTTTGCAAAAATACATAAAACACTCTGCAAGATACACTGATGTCAAAAAATCTGCATTGTACCATATTTTAACATTTATATATTCTGTGTGGTTTAAATTTAGAGGGAGGTTAAAAGGGATTGGCAATGAAAGATGGTCATGAAATGTTGGCACATGATCTTCTAGATGCAAATTAGTTTGTCTGATTGAGTAGTCAGGGTTACCCTTCTGTCAAGGGTATGGGTAACTCAGACTTGTTCATAACATAAAGGTAGCAGATAGCACTAATTATGACTTCAAATGAGGAGCATCCGACTGAAAAATACCATTGGTCATCTGCAGATAAGTGCTTCTTTTAAACCACACGTATTCCATAAATCAGTCAACTAGATGTACATACCTGAACTAATGTGTCAAAAAGAGTTTGCATGACAATACAAATGTCTAAGACTTTTGCTATTCTGATCTTCTCAAATATTTCCAAAGGTTATCCACAATAATGCTAATCCGAGGCATTCAGACACATCATTTTATGTGCTTAAACCTCTAGGTTAGGATCAAATTCAACAAAAAATATGTTGTTTTGATGATCAGAAACAAACTGCTTTTCCATTACTGCTTCCCATTTGCTTGGAATTAACAACTACATAAATATTCATATAAGTGAGCCTTCTATTCCCTAACTGGTGAACCAAACTTTTTGGTTTCTAAAATCACTCTTTTTGCTATCTGCTCTCTAGCATCGAGGGGTATCAACAAGTCACGGTTACTCATACCCTCCACGGAAAGGTTACCCTGACTGACAATGAGATGACACAAAGAACAATTTTGTGCAAAACTGTATGATGTAGGAGGGGAGGCATTAGGTGCATGGGGAATGATGTGTTGGAATGCATACAAATGCATCTTCGTGGACGATGAGTAAACATAGAGACGACATAAATCATCTTCACACTTTGCTCTTCACTTGTAATGGCATATGTCTACAATATCACAAAGCACATGTCCATTATATCAGCAATCATCACTCAGAAATTCAATTCAAATTCAATTTAAAAACACTCCCTGTTTAATAAAAGGAAACAGTATTTGAATTTTTCTATACTTGTATTCTACCATGGCATTCCTTTGTACACATGACTGACATCAATTTATACTTTGGATTGAGTAATTAGCTTGTTTTCAAAAGGAGTATGATTCCAGCTGTGCTGAAGTAGTAACAAGATTTTAGATTGACCATTATTACCCAAATTGTGTTCATAACCAGTGACACTGCTGATGGGTCCAATTTTTATGCACTTGATGCCTGCCACCACAAATATTTAGGTGATGCTTAAAATCTGCAGAGACCTTCAGTCAGACTTTCCTGTATAGTCCTCTGCTCTTTTGAAGGTTTACATAAAGCTTTTTTTTTATTTCTGTTTTCCATGTACAGTAACCTCAACAGATTTAAAGCATAATATTTCAAATTTACAGCCCAAATTACAATTACTATTGTATAAAATTGTTATTTTGAATGGGAGAGTCACCTTTTGGGCAGGGGACCAAGAAAATAGTACCATATTTCTTCTGTGTCACACAAACTTTTTAAAGATCAGTGATATTGCTGACACACAGAGTGTTTCACATCTGAATGCCACCATCTGGAAAATTATCATAGGATGTCACCACAAACTCACCCTGGGAGCACTCTGTTCCTGTAAATCCTGATGGACAGAGGCAGGCATAGCCACTTGCTACACCACGAAAGCATGACCCACCATTCTGGCATGGATTGCTAAGACAGTCATCACCACCCATCTCAACTACAATGAACAAAGTTGCATGTCATGCAAAAGTGAGTGAAGTTATCCAAGAAGCCCAGACAAGCATTTTAATATTCAGTTCATTATTATTCAACAGATTCAGTTTAATCAAATAAAATTTTGCCAACCAAACCAAACCCATTATCAATTTTTTCTTCTTTGTATAGTGCTATAGAATAAAAATGTTATGTAAAAGTATCATCCTGTTCATCACAATAAATACTATACTGCAGGGATACTATCCATCCACAAAAATTTCCTCAAGAACTATATAAAATGTGCAAACAATCTAGAATTTTTTCAACCAGCCAAATTTCTTAGAAAAGTTCAGGGTGTAATTTCCAATTTCCACAAGTGAAGTATGTTTACTCAGTGTGGAATAACCATGATATACATCACTTCCACATGAAGGGAAAGCGATAAAGGAATTCTGCAGTTTTTTTAAAATATGTTACTCAAACTAAATAAAATAGTTTCTTCAGCCATTCAGAATGACAGATACACAGAACACTCAACTTATGCTTCAAACACAACACATACACCATACACACTTACCCATAGTGCACGTAGGGCCTTGGATGCCCTCAGGACAAACACAGGCATAACCACCTTGATTACCCTGGAAACATGTTCCCCCATTCTCACAAGGGTTGCTGAGGCAAGCGTTTGTGTCTACATTTACTGGATATGGATTAATATATGCAGCAGAATGGTTAATATGAAACAAAATGTCTCAAAATAAACTAATTTTAATACGAAACAGCTGAATGGATGTAGCAAGCACCAAAAGATGAAGTTAGTGGCACAGGTACCATTGTTTTGAAGCAAAGCGAGTCAAAGTGCACAGCAGTGGCAGCAAATGATTTTAACATTTCAAAGTTTTTTTTAAGATGTCATGGCTTTAGCAACTTTTGCCACCAGGTTCAAGTGAATACTTTCCATGGCTTTTCAAATGGTTATGCCACCACAAACAGAAAATGCCATTAACAATAAAGCACAGTTTTTCTAATATTGCAAATTATAATTAAAACATAATGGACAAAGTAGCCCTGCTAGGAGTCAAAACCCATCAAAAGTGGTATCATCATTTTAAAAGCAGGTGACTGTCTCAAAGAAGTCACACTTGAGCAAGCCACTGATCAAGGTACCACAACACACTTCCCAACACATTACTAAACTGTACATCTAATAGTACAGCAGACTGGGTATGCTGAATAACTGCATAGTAAATTTGTGATGATCCACAAAGAGATATAAACGTGGGTCCAGTCTTTGGCCGTTGGCCAAGATGGCATAGAGGGCGCAGTGTCAAAACTGCTCCAAGTTGCGCGCAGCATGTGAGATCAATGCAAATAAGATGAAGCAAGGGGTAAGTATATGTCAGCGAAGTGAATTGTCTTCTTTGCAATTCAAACAAGACATCACATCAGCAAAAGTCATATGACTACTGAGCCACAGAGTAATTGGTTCAAATTTAGTCTTAGCTCCTTGCCCTATGTAATAAGGTTAGCAAGGATAAGGGCAATTGAGCATTTCTCTACATAGTAAAGCAAATATAATGCAGGGCAATCTTGCTAAATTTATGAAAATTTGTACAACATGATGTCATTATGCTAAATATTTTTAGGATGCTACGGGTTCAAAAGCAATATTAAAGGATATACCATGGAAGTTGGTACACTACCATGGAGGAAACAAATAGATGAAAGTTGTTACATAAATAAACAAAACCTTTGTTATTAAAATTAAAAGATAAACATAAATCCTACTGACCATCTCTACCTATGACGGATCATCCCCTTGCCCAATACTAATTTTTCCCCATCTCACTCCATGGAGATTATTAAAATTCAGTTTTATCAACAGGTTATCATCTTTTATCATTTCTTATGGAATATGTAATAGAACACTGAAAGGTTGGCCACAGTTTGGCTACAAATTTTCCATCATAAATATCTACATTAAATGGCAGTGTTAACCCTGATGAGAAAACAAGCAGTAGGCCTACCACTTTAAAGAGTTAAAACAAGCCCAAGTCCTCACTCATGATATCTCGTGAAAATTTCTGTATATGTTTAAAGGGTAAAAGGTTGGCCACAGTTTGGCTACAAATTTTCCATCATAAATATCTACATTAAATGGCGGTGTTAACCCTGATGAGAAAACAAGCAGTAGGCCTACCACTTAAAAAGTTAAAACAAGCTCAAGTCCTCACTCATGAAATCTCATGAAAATTTCTGTATATGTTTATCACACATAAAATCACCATGAGTTTTCAATGGCAGACTAAATTAAACACTAAGTTTTGTGTAAATGAAGAGCTTTCTTACTAAAGAGACTATGTTCCATGACTTTAAAAAAAATGCAGAACATTTAGCTATTTTAAGATGAAAATTGCATCCCAAATAATGACAGGTTGTTTTCAAGGGAATTTTAAAATTGTAACAAAATGACTTGCCATCTTTTACATAACACCATTTTTCTATCATACAGTAGTATTTTTGCACTGCTTGATATTGCTGTCCTTTATTACATAATTCAGCATTCAATCATTTTATACATCTACAATACTGTAAATGTCCAACTTTGAGACATATTGGAACATATCAGCTTGAAACCACCATTAAAAATCCACCAGTTTGCTGGGCGGCTTTCCCTAGTTTGCAATTTATCTCTCTTATTCACGCTTGAAGGGAGATGCTGTGGAAGCAAGGACACGATGACATTATTGTATAACGAAGGAAACAATAAGAAACAGACGGGGGTTTGAGACACTTTGAGGGCCGGTTTTTATTTTAAGCGAAATCTGCACATGTATTGTTCCCATAAACCAATCAGAATGAAATAAACCTTAATGGCAAGGGGGAAAGTTCTTCTAAAATATCCTTTTTATCCCAAAACGATAGCTGAACTGTGTCGAGAGCTGTCACTGTGTAAATAAATGCACCCGGCCCATTTATTGATATTTTCGCTGTTTCGCCATTGAACTTTCGCTAGTTTTATATTTTCATTAAAAAAGTGCACATTGTTCCTGCTTGATTTTGCATTGAAAATTTAGTCTACTAAAAAGAAAACAATTTCTTCTTCCCATATCTGAACACCCCAGCTCTCTTCGAGTTGTATAACTAAAGATATTTGCATTTCACTGGAAAAGTTCGAGATTTTCTGCACAGTTAAGAATCGCTGTGGTTCTTTTACACTTGGATGGTTGGCATGTTCCGATATGAAAGCCTGTAAACCCCTCCTTTCCCCCCACTAGTAGAAACTCCCATATTTCCCAAAACTTCCTGTTTTGGGAATCTACAAGCCCTAATACTTACTGTACTTCCTATTTACCTGCAGTGAGTCTGAAGAAACCTTTTAATGGCACAGTGGCTCCAAGTGACCTCTTCTGGAGAGTTCACTGTGCTACTTAGGTCACAAAGCTACTGTGTTATTCAAAGCTTGCCAGAGACTTACCCACTTTGTAATGCCAACTTACTTAGTAAGTGGGGATTACAAAGTGTAATTAAAAGGAAAGAGGGGTAACTTAAATTGCAAAAGATGTATGTCACCCCTCAGTTTTAATCGTAATCTAAATCCTCATATTATTCCAAAACAATAAAATTTATTATTAAGAGCAACATTTAAACTGTAGCCTACTGTCAATGTAAACTTCCTTTCATTTTCCTTTTTATTTCAATTCTAGAGTATTAATTTATAGGTTAATTGATACAGTCAGTTACATTGCACTGCAAACAGTTTGTATGATGAAAAGATGGTTAGGTGAACTTTTAACTGTAAGATAATAACTTTGTAAAGTAAGAACTGGAATTAAACAATCATGAGTTAGACAAACACTTCCATGCCAAGAGACTCCTACTACAAAATTAGAAAATATAACTTAAATTGCGCTCTCATATGGAAGAAATGTTAACCAATGATAAAAGTTTATAGAAATATAAGAAGAGAGAGTAATTACTGTAATATGAATATTCATGTTTTAGTAATGAAAATTCTTCTTTTTCTTTTTTTTTCATTCCTGCCAAATCTTCTACTATCCACTACTCCTCTTATATAACATGTGGTTTTCAACGTTCAGTTCACTGTACCTGTCTAAGCTGTGCAATCAAAGAAGCTTTAACACCACACTGACTTTGCACTCCTCATTTCCATAGACTTAGTTTCACAAAGAAGAAACAATGGGAAAACAAGCGACCAAAGCCACTAATAATATAATTGACATGTTGAAGTGACATCTACTTTAAAAAATTTTTTTTCCACATACAGAAGCCTTTTGCCAAGATTTTGTGTGGTTCATATGTGGTTCAAAATTTTTGTGAACTAAAAAAGGTTGTCAGTTGAAGCTTTTGTATAAACTTTAACAGCTGTCTAATTGCAATTCCTAGCTACAACAGATATATCACACTTTGAATACTGTAGCAGTATTTTAAATGCTTTTATCTTTAAAAACCACTTTAAATTTGTTTGTAACAACTGTCCTTTGTACAGTAATTTGACTGCCCCTATTCTTAAATTTGCTAACTGTAAGCATTTTATTTTCCTTACAAAGAGGTGAAAGCGAGGTCTAGATTTCAACTCCTGGATGGGTCATACCCAAAGACTTTAAAAAAAAAAAACTACTTCCATTGTGCTTGGTGCACAACATAAGCAATGGAATAGGGGAAACAAGCCAGCAACCCAGGACTGGAAAAAAAGGCTGGAGCTAGCCCGACTTAAACCAATTGGTAGAAACTGAGCCAAAAAGCCTCATCTTACCAACTGACTACTAGGCCTGTGAATGTGTAGCAATTAATCAATAAACAATCGCATGTGGAATAAACATTTAGTACAAAGCTACAAGCGATTAATAGCAAAATCTGTTTTTAAAAGTTTTTTATCTATTTGTATACTCTGATAATCCCTGTTTTTTTTAAATGGAACATTCTGGGTATATTTGAACCCTGCAGGCTTCAAATGTCAGAATAATTTGATTTTACAAAGCAAGATAACAACTTTTATTATTTCTGCATTACATTCAGTATCAATCACTACATACTAAATTTTTTTTGTGATAAACTATTCACAGTTAATCGCTAAACAACTGCAAATTTTTGAGGTTAACTTTTAGTTATTATTCTAAACGTTCACAGCCCTACTGACTACAAAGAAGTGTACCAAAATTATGACATTAACATTGTTTTCAGAGATCACTTTGCAATACAAGAAAGAACTTAACGTTTATGACTTACTGTTTAGGTAAATTTTGTTAAACTTTATGAAGAAATAATTCATTTCTGACTGTACTGGAAGCTACTGTCATTGTAAATATAAATGCTCCGTACAAACAATGGAGGTAGGACAACAGTCCCGTATCCCACCAATGGAAAACAAAACTGTAAGCACCACTAGATGAAACCAGATGGTCATAAGTTGAGGTTAAAAACCTTATCATGTAACCTAACCTAAACTGACTGTAGGCATCAAACATAATGGTGGATGCCATGTATTATAGACAAATCCGATTAGCTCTTTTGTTTAGTGTCTGTAGGCAGCCATTAGCAGGGCCTATCAGCCTTAAATTGTCTTCATTTATTGCCTGCATGAATTTCAAACCCTCATATTCAGTAAAATTAAGGGAATCAAGATACATTTCTGTGCAAAACCATCCACGAAACACATAAGCAAGGAAATCGAAAGACTAAAGGTAATGGACCCCAGTTATGGGCGACTAAAATCAGACCATCACTTGACTGTCCTTTCTGTATTTGTCTATACAGTAATCTTGGACCCTAGTTTCAATAAGAACTACACTATAACCAAGGAGTAACTACAGTTAATTTACCATTACAGATGACAGAAAATAAATGTATGACCTTACGAATGCAATAAATTCATAAAGAAATATTTACAGTACCAGATTTTTCTATAATTTCAAGCATACACATGCTTTGAACATGCAGTGATTTATACTGTTCAGTGAATCTGAGAGATACCTAACTGAAACATACTTTCTGGTTATGTTTGAAAGAAAAAAATTGAAAGAGAGAAGTGTTTGTAAGAGGAAATTTTAATACAGGACACTCCAATCAGAAATGAAAAATACCTTCTAATGCAAGTGTTCCTGCCAATCGTAAAGTTTGGAGAAAAAAGGGAAAAAATTAAATATGCACTAGTACAAAATCTTTTCTTGAAACCTTGCATGAGTACAAAAGGTTTAAAATGTTAACTGTAATGGTAATTTCTATTTATTGTGCGAGGTATTATTTTATTCATTCATCAAGGTGGCATGCAACAAATAAACTGCTACTGTAATGTTAACCATGATGATATTATCAAATCTTATGAATGAGAGGTTACCCTCAGCCATTCAGTCAAGCTAACATGAACCTACCTCAGTAAATCAAATAGTGACTCTCGCTGACTGAAAATTTTGATGCCTAAAAAGTTTCAGTAGTTGGAAAGGAACCACAACTTTATTTATTTAGAGCATCTCATGCATACACACTTCACTGTGAGGACAAACTCAGACATAGCTTACTTTTGTGAGACCGATTAATTAACGATGGAAAATGGTGATCACAAACATAGGGAACATGTGGAAGGGTAGGGGAACTGGAAAATGGGGGATGGACTTATAACAGCTACTGACAAAGGAACATGGTGAACACAAATATGACAGAAACACAGGCAGGGGAAGGGGTTGAAGAATGAAGGGAAATGTCCTAAAAATGGTGCATGGTGAACACATACACAAGGGACACAAGGAAAGAGGAGGGGGGAGTTGTAAAATGGAATGGAAACAAAAAGGATGGGATAGGCTACATGTATGCACCTGTCACATGGTGAAAAACTGATCACGTACAGTAGTGCAGGCAAATGATCTTAATCATCACAACTGTATTCAAACATGAACATAAATTACTAGCTGTGGAATAAACTTAACTACAGTATCCATCCAATTTTGGAGAGTAGCTGGGAAAAAAATTGGAAAACATGTGATTTTTTATTTCCTTTGATACACTGATACCTGAAATTGAATACATACCCCTAGATTGGTTGACAGCTTCAGAAACAATGCCTGTCCAAAATATTTCTCTTCTTTTTACCACAGTAGCACTGGAAAAAAAAGCATAAAATATCTCAATAATTGTCGGTGAATAGCATGTGTCAAACAAATATTGTCTATCAACAATTAGTTCAATATATTGAGTGCAATCTACAGTACACATTCCTTGAATTTTGAGGGGTGAGAGTGTAATCTCATATACCGCCCACCTCAAATTAATGTGAGGAGTGTGAATATTTGCACACCTTAATAAAGAATTGGAATTCAGATCAATCTTCATATTGTAGTTTGACAAGAGCACCAATGATGCCACAGCTCAACTACCATTACCCTGACACACATCCACTACTCTTAACTTTTAGAGTATTAAGGGATCAGAACCATGGAAATGTGGGAAATCCAAATAGCACAATCAATGCTGCCAGTGCAAACATCAAAGCAGGTCAAAGTTGCCCAGCTTGAGGCATCTTCTTTTTTTTTTAATTTTTGTTGACAAAATATTGCAATTAATGCAATAATTGTACTTCTGCTGACAAGTAATGAACTGCTATACCCCAACACGAGAACAATTAATACCTATGATGAGCCATCATCCACTGAATAATCTGGCCAACATTGATAAGAAGATTCTATCACAAGCCTTCTAATACTGATCTGCTTGATTGCAGAGTTGATTCCTCAAACCACCTCCAGTCTTTTCAAAAGTAAACTTTGATGACCCAACATCAGACTTATGGCGGTGCCATATAGTAACTGAAGCACAGTAGGCAGCACGCCAATTGGGTTATTTATTGCCACATGGAATTGTGGGACACACTTTTGGATATATGAACCACTCACAGCACAAAGTGTACTGCTTTCTTGTTTTCATTCATTACTTACAATGCATACAATACTCGGCATAAATCAAAGTGGGTAGTCCAACTGAACAAAAACAGGGGTACATCAGCCCCTACTTCATGGCAGATCAAAATGCAAACTTTTAAATCCAAAAAGGAAATTTATTTAGTCCTTTGCTCAAAACCACATAACTCAAATACTGAAACATTTGCTGTACTGTAGGTGCAGGAGTATTTTGTACATCTAGACTATTTGGAGGATGTGAAAATGCTCACAGACCCTTCAATAAGCAAGGCCATTTTTTTTTCCTTGGTGCATGAGGGATACATCAATAGAGCTTAGCACTTAGTATACTGCCTTCCCCAAGTTTCCCAAATGTAAAAATACGGTAGGTCTTAATTTATTTAAGTGTGGCCAGCCTAACTGGCTGAAGATATGGTTTCAATGTTACTCTGTGGCAGATTAAATCATACCAAGTTTTTCACCAAAGAGTTCATATACATGCAGTTCCAATGGACACAAAACTATATGTTAGAATCCTCACATTTGAGAAAACTCAAATTTTAGAAGACGTCTTGTAGATCTGGAAGTACACATCCACCAAATTGTCAGGACAGACAAAGTTTATCCTGACAATTTTGTTGAAGTGTGCATGTGCCAACTTATGATTGAGCTTGCTTTTTCAGTCTCTAATGGAAACCTGCTATTTGACACCTTAACCCTTTACTGTTGTTTGGGTCCTTTTGGACCCATACATAGAGCTCGGCTGTCACCCATCTTTCCTGTTTCACGCGGAGCTCGAAACTGCGAGTAGCTACCCGAAAATTCGGCCACAACAACGAGAGAGACAATAGTTTAAGGTCACAGGGTCAATGGCCTACTGAAGCTTATTGCGGGGCGTGCTGCATCCACTTTTCCGCCCACTCCAAGGCGCGCAAATATGCCCTGATCAGAGCACAACGGTAAAGGGTTAAGCTAAAATATATCTGCACCACTGGGTCAGCTGTGCACACATGCAGAGACAGTGGCATATATCAGCTTTGCAGTAAACACGCTCCACAGGCTTATTTTAACCCTTTACCGTTGTTTGGGTCCTTTTGGACCCATACGGAGAGCTCGGCTGTCACCCATCTTTACTGTTTCACGCGGAGCTCGAAACTGCGAGTAGCTACCCGAAAATTCGGCCACGACAACGAGAGAGACAATAGTTTAAGGTCACAGGGTCAATGGCCTACTGAAGCTTATTGCGGGGCGTGCTGCATCCGCTTTTCCGCCCACTCCGAGGCGCGCAAATATGCCCTGATCAGAGCACAACGGTAAAGGGTTAAGCTAAAATATATCTGCACCACTGGGTCAGCTGTGCACACATGCAGAGACAGTGGCATATATCAGCTTTGCAGTAAACACGCTCCACAGGCTTATTTTAACCCTTTACCGTTGTTTGGGTCCTTTTGGACCCATACGGAGAGCTCTGCTGTCACCCATCTTTACTGTTTCACGCGGAGCTCGAAACTGCGAGTAGCTACCCGAAAATTCGGCCACGACAACGAGAGAGACAATAGTTTAAGGTCACAGGGTCAATGGCCTACTGAAGCTTATTGCGGGGCGTGCTGCATCCGCTTTTCCGCCCACTCCCGAGGCGCGCAAATATGCCCCTATCAGAGGACAACGGTAAAGGGTTAAGAGCAGAGTCATTTATCTAACTGGGGGTTATTGCCACGTCCCTTATTTATTTCCTATGCCCAACTGCCCATACTGGCCAGTTAAATAAATGATTCTATCCGTAGTTTTACTTACAGTAAGTTTTATGCTTTAAAAATTCCTAAAATTTCCTCTTGGGGGGTTCAAAAAGTTGAAGTTCAACTTAAAACCAAAATAAAACAAATACTCACAAAACTTGAACAATGCCAACTAGCTCGTTCGGTGCAACCCATGTTAAAGAGAATGGTAAAGACTTTACTGTATTATTTCTATGTGTAATTGATGTGTTACTTCCTTCGCATTCTAACGGCTGCAAAAAGTCTGGTATATCTTCCCAAGATCCCAGGGGTATGGCAGTACCTGGTCTCTTTACCTGTAACAGTATACCTCTCAGTTCATCAGTACCAGAAATTGTCACTGTGAATGAACAAAAAAGAAGATATAACAACGTTAGAGACATTAGAAGTTGCGAACATGTAACCAAAGCAACTGGTTTGCAAAACCATAAAAAAAAAAAAAAAAAAAAACTGTTGTAATTATTTCAATAACCTTTACCCTTTGCAAGATATAACATATTTCTTCAAGTTTTACGATTAACAATTTACAATTTTTGAGATTTCTCTCTGATAGCAATAGCACATCAAGTGTTGGACAGTGTCTGTATTTCTTTTTGCATCTATCTGTATTTTTATTTTTATATTTTTAGTCCTTTGTTAAATACTTTATGGTAAAGTGGTTAGGGCATCCCATTTGCAGCCTGATGGATGAGAATGGAATCTACCGCCATTGTGCTTGGTGCTCAGCATAAGGTATGCAGTAGGAAAAACAAGTCAGTGAGCTGGAAAAAAAGGCCATAGCTAGCCAGTCTGACTTCAACCAATTAGTTAGAAACTGAGCCATGAACCCTTATCTACAGAACCTAACTAACTAACAAATTGTTAGCAACTTCAATACTTCCAATTCTGACACTTGGACATAACATTGGTAAATATCATGTAGTAGGCCAATATGAAACCCCTGTTTCCCCTCCTGATGTTGCACAGAAAGAGTACCTGTGTGTGTGTTGCACAGACCATGACTGTGGTCAACATTAAAGGGGGAGCCTGATGTCTTAATGAGATTTGTCCAAGATCAATCTTGGACAAAACTGTTGTGACGATTCGTCATAATATTAGTAAACCTCAGTTTCTGAGTAGGATGACGTGGAACCAGCTCCTCCTCCTAATGTTGAGTACCTGTGTGTCCTGAACAGCATAACTGAGGTCAACATTGGAAGGGGAGAGCATGGTGTACCAAAGGGTTTTGTCCAAGGTTGTAGATAAAAGAGGGAAGTCAAATATGCTTTCAAACAAATTTGAGGTTCAAGTTCAGTTTCAAATAAGGTTCCAGCCTTTTCCTTTTAATAGACTTAAGGGAGTCACATGACATTTATTTTCCTCAAATGTGGAATTTACTTAAAGCAACTGTTTCAGGAAACAGCATACGGGGCTGTCCAATAGTAGTAATAGGGGAGGTAAGTAGGAGCAAAATAGATTGGTTAACCTTGAATAGGCAATATTGAAGTCATTAAAATCATAGTACCAGTAGAAAGATAATTTGAAGAGAAATAAGAAGAATATTGTGATATTAAGCAGCTCCAAAACAAGGTTTGGGGAGTACTGCTCCTAACCTTTAGACCTGAGTTGTGCCTAAGTTTAATTTGTACACATCCAGTTCACCAATCCATCAGCTACCAGTGGGAGAGGTTTGTCTGAAATTGATCACTAAGAACTCCTACTATTTCCAGGGTATAGATTCCACTTTTTCAAAACCACTCACTCAAATCCTTTCATACAGGGTTCCCATTATCTGTTTACCAAGTTATAGATTTGGAAAATTGCAAAGAACTGCAAAGCATGGATTACTACTGAACAGAGTTTGCCTATACTTGATTCTGTACCCCCATTTCAACTGTATAGGTCATTCTCACAATAGACCAGTGGAAATCGTATTTAAGCCAATTCAGTTTGCTTTTCAGCTTGCTAAACAGCTTAATGTTCTCTGCCTGCATTCCAGTTCAAAGAAGGTATTCTTCTTACATGCATACAGTACCATGCACAGGTAGAAAGGTAATTCACATAGTGATATTGTGAAGGTGGTGTCGAGAATTCCTGTGGTTGTACTGACTTCCTGACTTCATTAAAAGTGATCTATTTAATACAAATGAGTTCAAAAATTTCACAGGAACAGGACAGGTGAAAAATAACCCCATTTTTCTCAACTTTGACAGTAACTTCAGTATGGGGTGTTGATTCTATGTGATCCTTATTCTTTATGTGCAGTAAAAATATTTCAAAATTTGTAACTCACACAAACAATTTTGCACACCTGCAAGACCTCAAGCTAATGGGAATGGATTTGTTCTTGTATTCTAAGTGTATCATTTTAGATTAGAATGACATGCAGAAAGATTCCTTGGGATTTAGGATGTCCCCAATACTATAAGTTTTTCCAGTTAAGTTTCTGTAAACACAATATGGAATAATGGTAGCATACATATACTGTATAACAAGAGGTATATCCCGCCAGACACAACTGACTTGGCCAAGTTTAGCTTTCATGGCATGCAGAGTTTTTTCATTAATACCCTGAAGTGAAGGAATAATCTGCTCATTCTTCTCCAGTCTACATGTGAAACAAAGTGTGAATGGTGTTGTACACACTCTATGATTCTGATGGCATAATCCACTGTAAATTCCTACAATTTTTGTAGAAGTCCACAGAAATTTTCAGTTGATACAACTCTTTGATTGAGAGCAATTTCAAATAATGCAGAGTACTGTGGTTCATATAACAAAGCACGTTCGTACTGAGAGTGCTTTGATTACACATTGGGGGATATTCTTCATGAAGAAATAAACTGAAATTGTGTCTGGATGAGAATGAGTTTTATTTAGAAACTGTTGTAGGTGTTATAGGTTAGGAAAATTGGAACTGTTTGGGGTGAGAGGATTATACTGTAATGCCGTTAAGACAGCATTTTGTAGGCCTTTCTTAGCATCCGTAGTTTTCAGGGGTGAGACCTCCAGTTCTCATGCTTTGCCCATGTGATCATCCAGGGGCGACCTAGAGCCAGAAGGTCGGAGGTCAGCAGACGTGTATCTGGCCTGATCTCCGACCTGTCCTCCTCGTGGCTCGCCAGTCGAGAACTAGTCTGTTCTAGGTTGTGTTTTCGTATTCGTTGTCTTTGTTTCGTCCTTTTCGTTATTTTTCGTTGTCTTCGGACAAGTTTATATTTCGTACTGGGTACGATTGCTTGTAACTAACTGTAAATAGATTTTGGTAACAGTATTCCCCTGTTCTGTTTCTTATTATCTGTTTGTCAATTTTGTTATTCTACCTCTTCCGACCATCGTTTGAATATTGCGCCTGCTTTGAGTACCTTTGGGTGTTTGGATTTAAAGCGCCCCCGACAACACTCCCCGAGTTGCGTTACAATACATTTCAGTTTTCACAAAGGTCTCTATACCAACAGATAATCAATCCCTTACAAGGCATGTTCTGTTAGCATTTGGCCTCTGTCTTGTAAGAAAAACAAAAATATTCCACACCATGTCCTTCAAACCCTATCACAATACCATTTTTCTAACTCAAGATATCTCACTTCAAAGAATGGGTATTTCTGTCAAAAAATACCTCTGCTTTTCAACAAAGCCACAGAAAGTTATGTAATGTGGGCACATTGCTTCAAATTTGCTTTAAATTCCTATTTGTCCTTGAAATCTGATACTTTTGGAATGTTTGAATATCTTTTCCTGTACATCTAGCATTACCCTTCATCATACGTAGAGCACAACCAACAACGTTTCTTAATATTGTCTGCAGCGGAATCATAATTATAAATAAATTGAATGCAATGTCAAATTAATGTGCCACAATGACATCACAGATTTCCCATGATGCATTAAATCTCAAAAAAACTTTGCAACATGTTAAAAATTTGTATCTTCCAAATGCAATAAGCTATTGAAATGCATTTTTTGCCTTCTAAAAGAAATTTTTCCTGCTTATTGTAAAGGTAGCGAATTTTGTCTCCAGAATATGCCCTTTATAATGAATATGTCTGTAGTTTCAATCTATTCTTGTAGCCTTGCAAAAACTGAAGCATTTTCCAAAGGAAAAATGTGTGCAAAGTCCATTTTCAAAAATAAATTGACATTACACAGTCCTGAAGGTAGGTCTTAATGTCCCTAATGGCAAAGCAAAAATTATGGAGGCCAATGGACAAGATTTCGGGGTGGGGGAGGTCAAGGTTGGGGTCAAAGTGATAGTATCACAAACCCACTTTCTCAATTGCCCCTCCAGACTTCAAGGGATACTAGGGTATGTTATGAGTGAGAGCTTGCATCTTCCAGCTCCATACTGGTTGGAGGCCCAGTTGACCCTCAAATTCTTGGAAAGTGTCCACCCTATCCAACTACTGTACATTACTTACTACCCTACACTGCTGTGCCAAACTTGGTAGTACCATCAACCCTCTGGTTTTATCAGACACACACCTCCCAACTGTCAGAGCTTATGAACCATTTTCCTCCTCAATGCCCTGACCCCCTGCTTTATCATGTGCACACACAATTAATACTTTTTTCACATAAAAGAAGTTACGCATGAACACCATTTTTACACTTGGAACTTGAGTCTAAGGGCAGGAACAAAATGGTACCAAAACATTCATACTGGCCTTTCCATAAGATTGAAGGTTTCTAACCCACTGTTAAAAGGCATACCTTTCTTAGATTTCTTGATGACATTGACACCACTGATGGGAATATTAACCATATTTGTTTGCTATACCCTATATATAGTGTTCTTTTATGCTAGATCTTCTTCAATAAATATTCAAACATTCCAACAGTTTCAATGACAAACATGACATCCTATTATAAAAAAAAACAAAATGAATCTGTGGTAAATTGTTCACATAATACACAGCAATCTGTGACCTCGACAAGACCTGAAGGTACTTTCTCACAAAAGTATTCCAACTGGTTCTTATTGAATCTTCAAATTTAAAGGGAAAATGCAGTCAACCCACCTTGAAGTAATAGAACACTGTCCTGTTTCATGATTGGCTCTTGAGAATCATGTGACAGTCTTTTTTCCCCTCAAAAGTGAAATGTAATAGTAATAAGGAATTTACTAGTTATTGCTTGGTTTACCTTGCATATATGCAATATTCAAGTCCTAAAAAATTATAAATGATTCTTTGAAGAAAAGAAAAAAATTGCAAGATTTAGCTGTTTCTTCAAAATAAGTTGGGAGCGACTGCTCTTGAGCTTCAAGGGACTCAATGCATCACACCAGACAGTTACGATTCTTCCAGCTATAAACTTTTAACCACAGCTGTCTAAAATTCATCCTTATCCAATATCCATGCACAATCCTAGTGTATGCTTCAAAGCATACTGTGGTGAGTATGCAAAGCCCTAATGTGTAATCAGAACACTCTCAGTGCATGATGTGTACTCTCAGTGCATGATGTAAAATATGAGCAACTCTGCATATCTTAAATTTGGTGTCAATAAAAGGCCTGTGCTAACTGAGAATTTTGGTGGACTCTCAGATAAAATTGTATTTTGGGATGATGACTGACTGCCTGAAATTCAGGAATAAGGTGCTGCTTAAAGGGTTTAGATGACATGGATTGAATTACAGTGTTTGTGACATGAGAGTCATTTAAAATGCTACTGAAATATGCCTGAAAAAAGCTCAACAAGTTTAACAATAGAGGTTATCCAAACAAGCAGGCTACCCTCTACAGTACATAACCATATGACATGACGATCTTGTGCTGCAATCTGCAATGTCTATTATGAAAAACCATGCATGGCCAATAGGAATAATAGACCCAATGGCTATTCTTCTTCTTCATCAATTATAATTTTGTTAAGTCATTTTATGATATTACCCTTCCAAATAGTATCATGGGAAGGCACAAGTAATTTAGCAGCAGGCCTGGAGCATTAGATTTTCCAGATGTGCTACAAAATAGGCAATTTTGGACTGTGGTCTCACAAATCCACCGCTCGAGGTAACACCGGGTTAACCTTGAGTAGCATGGGAATGTGGGTTAACACGGGGTAAGTGTTTAAATTTTGATCCACCTCAAACTGCAGAGTTATGCAGTTTTAAACACCGTTTTTGTTTTTATCAAGCAAGGTCACAGGTGTCTATGGAGCTAATGACAGGTACTTTCTAACATTTTACATGAACTGGTATGTAAAATATTTGGCCTCGTTACTATTGTAGCACTACTCAATCACGAAACACTGCCTTACGTGAGAACACAGACTGAAACACACAGCTCCTTAATAAACCTGCAGTTTTGCCTTATTGTAAACAGGAGGTTACACCAAATGTTGTGGGGTATGTGAGACCAAGCCTTAACAATGTGGTAGGTGTGTTATTTTACTAAACTTTCATAATTTATAAGAGTTCCTCTAGAGAAGGCTTACTCAATTGTTTTTTTGAAGCACCACATTGCTCAATCTTACTGATATAATAATGCGCCACTGATCACCATCCTGGGGGACGGGTATAAGAGGAGGGGGTGTCCCCCTACTCTTATGATAATTTTTGCATTTCAGAATGAGCTAAAATGCACAATGGTGCAAAATTTGTTCAGTTTTCCCAGCCAAAATTTTTCACAAATTTTACAGTTTTTGCTGATTCAACAGTAACGGTAAATCGACAAAGCCCTGAATCTAATAAATGTAAGCAGTGACGGTGATTTTACTTTCATGTGAGAACAAATAGGATGTTATTATATCCTTGTCAGTATGTGACCTCAGTCTGTGGGAAGTACTAGATTTATTTACAGTACCTATTTTTGAGATAGAATAATTCTTGTCAAAAAAGTTATGAAAAGTTAATTTTTCATAGTATTCCCCCAGTAATTTTTTGCCCCACTCCAAACCATGTTGCTACTTGAGGAAGTCTGCTCTAGAGTTCACATTCTTTACCTAAATGTGCAAATAATTACACTCCTCACAGCAATTTGAGAGAACGCCCGTTTGGTCTAACGATAGGAGCATCCACCACAGAAGGCCCGGTTCAACTCCCAGGTCGAGTCATATCAAAGACTCTAAAAATGGAACCTACTGCCGTTGTGTGTGATACTCCGCATGAGCAATGGAGCAGGGAAAACAAGCCAGTGGGCCATTACTGGAAAAAAAGCCGTGGCTGACTCATTTTAAACCATTAGGTTGGAAACTGGGCCGTAAAACTCCATCTAACTGACGAACTAAGACAGCCATTTGAGGTGATGTGCAATCGCACTCATACAACTTAAATTTCAAGGCCTGTACTGTAGCTAGCACAAAAACTGGAGGAATATATCAGTCACTGAGGAGACTCCATGACACACAATATTTGTGAAGACAAATACACTTCACATCAAAGGAAGGCTTCACATAAATTATGCTCTAGTATTAACCCTTTACCGTTGTGCTCCGATCGGGGCATATTTGCGCGCCTCGGGAGTGGGCGGAAAAGCGGACGTAGCCCGCCCTGCACCAGCTTCCGTAGGCCATTGACCCCGTGACCTTAAAATATTGTCTCTGTAGCTGTTGTGGCCGAATTTTCGGGTAGCTACTCGCAGTTTCGAGCTCCGCGTGAAACAGTAAAGATGTGTGACAGCCGAGCTCTCCACATGGGTCCAAAAGAACCCAAACAACGGTAAAGGGTTAACAGCATTCTCAGTTAGACTCCCAACCAAAAATTTCTCCAATCTTTTTCAAGACTCCTAATGAATTCCAAGGTTCTCAGTCTACTTTACTCAGGAACCATTTAGAATTCTTTTCGACACCAATGCAAACTTCTGCATACAGCACCACAGAATTATTCAAAAGTTGGATTTACAGTGTTTTCATTGGGCATGAACTTACACTTTGTGTGAGAGAAAGATATCCTTTTGAGAGTGAGGGTCAGTATTGACAAAAGATAATCTGTAAACAAATTACAGAATCTTGAGCAGGTAGGCCTACTACTTTTTCATCTTATCTTCTTATCTTTCCTTTATGCTTCACGAAGAGAACAAGGTACTGAAAATATTTGGCACCATAATTTTACACAAGTGTCAAAGTCACCGTAAAGTTTACAAAATGCCATATCAATACATGCTGTAAAAAGACACAGTGTGACTAGACACTAGACAGCATGTTTATTTGTGATTTCATTAAATACAGTAACATATTTTGGATTCACAGACTCAAACAAAACAAGATTGACCAAGAAAAGATGTAACTGATAGTTTTCTGTTTAAGAGAAATTGTCTACAAAATTTGTATTGACTATTTTTGGATCTCTTCAGTTCTATGCCTTTTGAGTGACATGCTGTATTTATCACTATAATGTGTTTCCATGTTAGTTTCTTCAAGCGGAACTAATCACAGTTTAAGTACTGTAAAGACAGAAAAGACAGGAAGGTAAATATAAAACTTTACTATGTGGTTTGTGCGGGTGTGTCAAAAAACTATTTGAGAATTGAGGATATGTGGTGACTAGCCAAAGTGGTGGGGGACTGGAAAGGAGAACTTCTCTTAGTAATGTACTGCACCCAAGATTACTTATGTCCATTAAATGAAACAAGGGTAAGTTTGTCTGACTCTCAACAGCCAATGATGAAACAGGACAGTTTACCACACCTCTTCAAGTTGAGATGACTGTTCTTGACCTTTAACGGGCAAGATCAGGCATCACAAACTTACAGTACTTTGAGGCAAAGGCTAAATATCTCGATTTCCTTCTTATTCCTCTTCAAAGTATCTTTTATTAATTCTTAGGACTTCAATATTGCACATGGTAAACCAAGCAGTAACTCTTAGTAAATTCCACATTTAAGGACAAAAGATATTCTCACATGACTCTTAAGAGCCAATCATGAAACAGGACAGTCTACTTAACTATTTCAAGTTGGGGGGTGGGGGACTGCTCTTTACATTTAAAAGCTGCTTTGTTGTCCACAATGCCTTTTTATGAAGCTATAGAAATAATTACAAAACTATGCAACTAAGCAGCCAGCCAAACAAATTTAAATACAGCAATCACACAAACTGATGGGCACTGCTCAGCAGTGCAACATGTTTGCAATTCAGCCATGCACAAGTTACCTCACTCAAAAATCTTACAACCATAAGTGCACAACAAATCAGCTCCACTCATTCTGCAGTTGCAGTAAAAACTGCACCTACTTCCATTGTGTTTGGTGCTAAGCAAAAGCACTTGAAGTACGGACAACAAACCAGTGAGCCACAACTGGAAAAAAGGCCATGACCGGCTTGACCTGAACCAAGTGGTTAGAAACTGCGCAGTAAAACTCCATCTTAACCTTACCTAACCTGTAGTTGCTGTAAGTCATACATACTATATTCAGTACCATTGCTTTGACACCAGACTCCCACTGTACAGTGTTTCTATTCATGCTGATTGAATAGTAAGCTGCATAGGAGGCACTTACCTGGACAGATGGGCTATATCCAAGCAGGTAAGTATATCAGCAGACAGCAGCTGCACTGTGAAGCTGACACTGCTCAAGACTGCCTTAATATCATGCCTCCTCAAACCAATGGCTGTTGCATATATATAACAAGAGGCAAAATCTACTTCCACCAGGGTTTCACAAATCCCCTGCTCGACAGTCCGGGGCAAGTAAACCAGAAAGCCAGAAGGCTTAGTGATTCCTTGCCATCAAATACCTTACCTGCTTTCAAATTGAAAGTGTGTGATAGATTTTTGTTTACATTTTAGATACAGAATTTTCGCAATTTTACTGCTGGTGACCTCAAATGACCTTTGACCTCTACCAAAAACAATAGGCTTCTTTCTCTCAACATGTCAAATCTATATACCTAACATGAAGATTATCAGTCACTCCTATCTGAAGATATCATGTTTACAAGCCATTTTCCAAGTTTTCGCAATTTTACCACTGGTGACCTCAAATGACCTTTGACCTCTACCAAAAACAATAGGCTTCTTTCTCTCAACATGACAAATCTATATACCAAATATAAAGAGTATCGGTCACTCTTATCTGAAGATATCGTGTTTACAAGCCATTTTCAGCATTTTCGCAATTTTACCGCTGGGGACCTCAAATGACCTTTGACCTCAGCTAAAAACGATAGGGTTTTTCCTCTCAACATGACAAACCTATATACCAAGTATGAGCAGTGTCGGTCACTCCTATCTGAAGATATCATGTTTACAAGCCATTTTCGAACTTTTCGCAATTTTTACTGCTGGTGACCTCAAATGACGTTTGACCTCTGCCAAAAACAATAGGCTTCTTTCTCTCAATATGTCAAAACTATATAGCACATACAAAGAGTGCTGGTCACTCCTATCTGAAGATAACATGTTAACAAGCCATTTTCGGCATTTTCGCAATTTTACCGCTGGTGACCTCAAATGACCTTTGGACTATACCAAAAACAATACGGTTTTTCCTCTCAACATGACAAACCTTTATACTAAGTATGAGAAGTGTCAGTCACTCCTATCTAAAGATATCATGTTTACAAGTCAATTCTGAAGTTTTGGCAATTTTACTGCTGGTGACCTCAAATGACCTTCGACTTCTACCAAAAACAATAGGCTTCTTTCTCTCAACATGACAAATCTATAGACCAAATATGAAGAGTATCGGTCACTTTCATCTGAAGATATTGTGTTTACAAGCTATTTTAACCGTTTTCGCAATTTTACCGCTGGTGACCTCAAATAACCTTTGAACTCTACCAAAAACAATAGGATTTTTCCTCTCAACATGACAAACCTATATACCAAGTATGAGCAGTGTCGGTCACTCCTACCTGAAGATATCATGTTTACAAGCCATTTTCGAACTTTTCGCAATTTTTACTGCTGGTGACCTCAAATGACGTTTGACCTCTGTTAAAAACAATTGGGTTCTCCCTCTCAACATGAAAAATCTATATACCACATTTGAGAAGTGTCAGTCACTCCTATCTGAAGGTATCATGTTTACAAGCCATTTTCGGCGTTTTCGCAATTTTACCGCTGGTGACCTCAAATGACCTTTGATCTCTACCAAAAACAATAGGGTTCTTCCTCTAAACATGACAAACCTATACACCAAGTATGAAAAGTGTCGGTCACTCCTACCTGAAGATATGGTGTTTACAAGCCATTTTCGGTGTTTTCGCAATTTTACTGCTGGTGACCTCAAATGACCTTTGACCTTTACCAAAAAATAGAGTTCTTCCTCTCAACATGACAATCTATATACCAAATATGAAAAGTGTTGGACATTCCTATCTTAAGATATCGTGTTTACAAGCAAGTGTCACAAACACACACACACATACACAGGGCATACCCGTATTCAATGCCTTACAGGGTACATAGAACTGTTCCCCGTACGGAAATGGTCGGAATTCCCCCTTAGCCGTTTATGTCACGCGGCACGTGAATGCTGCGAGCGAGGGTGGGCTCTTGCATATCACGTGACAGAGCTCATTGCAGTGTCCGAATTTTCGGGTAGCTATGCCAGTTATGAGCTCCGTGTGAGCGAGGAAAGACGTGCGAGGTTTCAGCTCCCGTGAGCGGCCTGTACCCGGCAAGGTATCGTTTACAAGCTCACACACACACACACACACGACATCACCATTGCATAGATTCCTTGCCTGCCTATGGCAAGGAATCAAAAATGACTTGGACAAGTGAACTGCTCAATATTGTAGCCTGCTGGGCAAGCAGCACAAAAGTCTTCTTCACATTCAATGGCTAGTACTAGATAATCAGATATGGACTAGTGTATATTCATGCAGACAAGTAGGCTTTGGGAATTCCTAGCCCGATGGACAAGTAATAAAAAAGGAATTTGTCGAAGCCCGGCTTCCACACCATCCATGTACCATAAGTGTCCCTGCTTCCTTAGCCATTATAATGCTGCTACTGTACATGCATTAACAGCTACACACATGTTATAGGCTGCATGACCAAGAGAAATTACACAGGTACAGCCAAAGTACTGCGGAATATACACTTAACCCAATTACTACATACTGTATGATTTCACAGCTAAAAAGTTATTTTACCATTGCTATAAACATACCGTAGGGTTTCCAAGCGAAACCGCTAATAGCTACTGCATCTTGGAATAGCTCTGTGTAAACCTATGTTGGTGTGCAATTGCTTGTGTCACATTGCATGCACCCTCTAAGGCTATATGCAGTAGTGAATGCATCTACGTGGTGGGCTAAATACAAAGACAAAACAAGTGAATACAGCAAGTGCAGTTCTGAATACAGAACCTGGACACTGGTGATGAAATACAGTATCGACAAGGGAGAAGACATGGGGATGAAAAAGAAAGTACTACACAGTATTCTTTAGGCTATAATTTCCAAAAAAACTTGCAAATAACGCAACAGAAAAATAAGTATTCCCAGAACCTGTACTGTAGCATGGATGGGTGGAATTTTGCACACCCAAGTTTAAAAATTACAACTTCAACCGAAGGTAAAATGTCTCTTAAAGCTACATACGACCTGTTTTACCTTCAGTTTTTACTAATTTAACATATTCTTTTCGGTTTGTTTGTGATCGTTTCACAGCTTTGGCTGGAGCTTTACTACAGTTCAAGGGAAGAATTTTCATCAGTGTGCAAAATTTGACAGTGAGGGAAATCTGGAGTATTCAATCATGATATGGTGGTTGGTTCAAAGTTAGAACAGTCTCTTTATTCAAACACCTCACTTAAATGCTTATTTATTCACTAATCGATGCATAACAATTGTCAGTTTTACCATACCATATGGACCAGAATTATTTCTTTATGATATTTTAACTAATTGAAGAAAATACTGTCTTACAACTAATGAATGATTTAAATGTGGTGTTCTAATTTAGAACCTGTTCAAACTTTCAACTAACCATTATAAATGGTGTAGAATGAATGGCACAGGCTATAAAGCTATGTATGGAGGAAAAGGCATGGTGCAACAGCAAAAGAACTGACCGTTATCAAAATCCCCAGCTAATTTGCAAACAATCCCAGTCTGGGATGGGCTGTGTAAAACACTAACAGCCACACCGGAAAGTACATTTGCCATACGCCAAAGAATCACGCCAAGGTGGAGGTGTTTGGAATTATATGCCACACCAACTGTTGCAATTGTATGCCAACTGTTGTAATTTTCTCTGTAGCAGCCGGGTATGCCGTAAGCCGAATTTGTTGGCGTACATTTCCATACGCCAAAGATCTTTCTGTGAAAGGCACTACTTTCCAGTATGGGCTAACAGTTAGCCTAGCTACCTTTAATTTACCCGCATCCTTGAGCTCATTCTCCATAGCTATATAGCCTAGGCTAATCACAGGTCGTCCTAGCGTTATATACTATATATAGTATATATATATATAAAGGAAAAGGTAAGACACACCGCCTAACACCAACACAGTGCTTCGCACAAAACTGTTTATGATTTCTCACCTTATACTACATTTACCCCTTCAGATCTCTCCAGAACTTTCCCATCATCTTCTTCTAAAGAAACACAACAAACTTTAAGTCGTCTTAAGCAAAAAACCTCCTATCAAATGCAAAAAATCTTCTCCTCCGATTCAATGTTAACAACGGATTAGATCACTCTTCTCCAATCCATGACGTCACATTACGTAATGGGAATTGCCCTGTACGAATTCGGTTCTTCCATCGTTGAGCCAGTGCATGTAAATGCTGAGAACGCCTGTTGTATGCATGCTGCACGTGAAGTTGGCACGTATGCCGCATGCAAGTTTTTTTTTTTTCATAGCACAGCTAGGGGAATTCTACTGTACAGTACATACCTGTACGTGTTGCATGTACTTGCGGCAGGGCACACGTTGTGGTATGCTGGGTTTTCTGATCCGCACGTTTTCCATTTCTTGTTCAGGTTCCCCGTGCAGAAAGAAATTGCAGTCTGGTCGTGGACAGATTTGAAAGCAGTTCGAACTATCCAATGGGAGAACCGGATTCGTACAGGGCAATTCCCATTACGTAATGTGACGTCATGAATTGGAGAAGAGTGATCTAATCCGTTGTTAACATTGAATCGGAGGAGAAGATTTTTTGCATTTGATAGGAGGTTTTTTGCTTAAGACAACTTAAAGTTTGTTGTGTTTCTTTAGAAGAAAATGATGGGAAAGTTCTGGAGAGATCTGAAGGGGTAAATGTAGTATAAGGTGAGAAATCATAAACAGTTTTGTGTGAAGCACTGTGCTGGTGTTAGGCGGTGTGTCTTACCTTTTCCTTTATATATATATATATACTATATATAGTATATAACCCTAGGACGACCTGAGAGGCTAATGTGCAAAACATCATATTCAGTCTCAAACACGCATTTGAGGCAAACGTTTGCAATAGCACTGGCAGTAGCCTAACATCACAAATCTAGTACTAGCCTAGGCCTAGGTCTAAGGCCTCATTAATTTTACTGCAACGGCTGACTGGTACAGGACTAACGTTTGTTACGTGCTGCCCATGTGGTGGGTGGGCTGGCCTTGATTCTAATATAGGCCTATCTGTAATTGTGTACTGTCAGACTGAAAGTTGTAACTAATAATAGGCTCATACAGTATATGCTAACGACAACGTTCTTAGCAACTAACGTTAGGCATAAATAACACTAGCCCTAACCCTCAGCCTAACGAACAGCTAACGTTACTACAAAATTCTCAGTTATGACGATTTTATGGGACAGTACTGCTGGCAGATATGAATTCTCTTGTGTGATCAGTTGAACCTGTGTCCGGAAATGAGAAAAAACAAACGTTTATAATTATATACTCCACGTTCACCTGTCATCCTTTCTTATTAGGTTCTTTATCCCTTCATTGTTGCTCCCAGTTTTGCGTGCAACAAGTGCTTGAGTACCAGCCAAAAGTTCTCGCCCTGGAAGTTGGTATCACAGACAATGTAAATCACTCAACAAGTCTGGTTACTCAATCCTATGAAAAAAATTATTTTCTGGTCTTGATAACTTTTTTACATTTTGCTTTGCAGTCTTCTTCATGTCTAGTTTTCTTTCTCTTCTTTTTTTAAATAAATATTAAAGTTTCCTATTAGACCAATGTTTTCATGTTGTTGTTTCTGGCAAGGCTTATGAATAGTAATAAAAGACAAGAAACTGTTTTGATTGGTTTTTAGTCAACAGTAGGAACCAATCGAAAAAGTTTTTATAAATTAGCACAAGTACATTTGTGAATGTTGTCTAGGGAACTGCGTTTACCAAGTTCATTTTTTTAAAGTTACTTGTTTGTCTGAGCCTGCTGACAATTTCTTCATAAATACAATAAAATCCTTTTCCCCAAAACGTGCCTGGTTCATGCCATTATCAGTGGCGGATCCAGATGGGGGGGATGGGGGATATGCATACCCCTCCCCCAGGGATGGTAAAAATTGTATAGATAGCCAGGCTAAATGTAGCCTAGGCCTAATTAGATTTACAAAATACAGTGATATAGTTGTTACATTATTTGATTACCGTATTTTTGTGTCATATTTTTCAAAAAGAGGAAAAATGTAAATTATAATGTATCTATCTTCCGTATCATTTGGTATATTCCCGTTTTGTTTAGACATTGCCCAATGACGAATGATGAATCTAGCGTTTTCCGCCAACGGCCGTTGGTAACGCTGTTTGTAACATCACATGTGTGTCTATGTCAATTCGTGGGGCTACGACTACCATCGGATAATGGGCCATTCGTTGATAAGAAGGCTTGTACGGGGATGTTGCAGATTGTGTAGGCGATACCAGTTGAGATATGAATAAATAGATGAGAAGAAGATTTATTTCTGATTCAAGGTGATTGACGGTTTTATTCCGTTCGATTAACAGCCGGCAAAAAAAAAATCATTAAAATTTAACTATACACAGATTGTCTCAGGTGCTCGTCGTCTGAGGTCTGCTGCACCATTGTATGAGTTTAACAAAAAACTTGCAAGCTCGGGGCTTCCATGTCTCGGGGAGACAGGAACACATGCAATTCTCTGATTGGTTAAAAGTTGTGACCCACCAAATTAAATAAATATTAAGGAATGTGCTGATCTAAAAAATGACCAATGAGGAGGCTTTAGAGGGTGAAATTGGACACACCTTGAAAATACCGGATACAGCATACAATTGGAACTAGGGCGAGGTAGTTTGTTACGTTCACCGAACAAGTGACGGGAAACAGGAAGGGCCCTGGGAATCTAGGACAAAAGGAAGGGAGAGTTGCCCTTTAACAACAAGATGGCGTTCTTGTTAAAGGTCATGGAGGGTGCACAATACTACATGACACTACGTACAGTTTACACATGACATAGCCTAAAACCGTGTAACGGTAATAGAGTAACCAAGATTTAAGTTCACATTGACCGTATAGTCCGTTGAAGTAATGATTACCCAAACTTTCAAGACCATGTTTTGAAAGCGTGGAAGTTTCATAGTTGCTCAAAATATTGAAACATTTAGCACCATGTTGCATCTCGGTCCACTTTTCTTAGACACCCAGGAGGGGCAGGGGGCTCTGAAAATGAGGAATTCGGAAATTTGCCAATTGTTAGACCAGTCTACTGTGTGGTTTTGACGACTCATGAAATTACGAAATTCCCAATCAATTTTCTCTAGTAAAAGTTCCATATTCGTCATTATTTGAATCAAGAAAGCAGAATTTTCCGCGCGCCTGGCGCGCCGCAAATTGCAATTCCTTAGGAGAAGTGCTCGCTCATACCTTCACTTTGGTAAACTTTTCTGAACTCTGGAAGTGACAAAATCGGAAATTAGCTACACTTGTGACACCAGATCACCAAGTGACACCGTTAACTGTATACAGTGCTATTTTCATAAATTTTCTTTCATAAAATTCCATACTTTCTCCAATATAAGCTCAAAAAATTTCGTCGGAGAGCCTCATTACGTAGGCGTTGGATAACATTATGTAGCAACACCGATCTTTTGTAGCCGCCCAACCTCAGATTTTCCGATAGAAACTGTAAATTCTTCAGTAATCCCCAACTGTTAAAATTTCCTTGCAGGAAACCCCGCATCCAAACTTTTCTGCAATGCAAGCTTCATATTTGGAAAGGGCGAAAATTTCAGCGCGCTCGGCGCGCTGCAAATTACGCCCTAGTAGAGTGCTAATCACACTTAAAAATAGGGTAAAATTTGGATGCCTGCCTACCACCCCCATTTCCAATTTCCTGAATTCTAAATAGGCATCAGAAACTAAACAACAGCCATATATATGGTGGTGCTTCGCTAAGTGTACATTTGATGTCCCATCCACATGCAGACCCCCCCCCCCCCCCCCCCACTGCAAATTCCTGGATCCGCCACTGACCATTGTCGCTCGAAAAGGTGTCATTGGAAACTACTTCACTCCCAAAGGATGACCCAAGGTTTCTTCCGTCCTGTACCCCAATCCTGAACTAGACTATAATCTTCATGTTTTATATTTCTGATTTGAAAAGTTACCCCTCTGATAGTGGAATATCCGTTTACGCTCAAGAAGTATGCTCTTTGGACTAAACATTAGGGGTATGACTGAACAAGGAATATTGCCATACAGCCTATTACAATGGAAAAGGTGAAATGGCAAACACCCCCACCCCAACCTATGTGGATTGTCCATCATACTTTTAATTCTCGTCCAAATAAGTTTTGTTGTACTTTAGAACCTGGTAAGTCACAAATTTAGTCAGATTAACAAGGAAAACATCGACAAAGCCGCCGGTGTGAAATATCAAAATTATCAAGCGTGAAACGGACATGAATATGTAGTGTGTGGTATCTGGTTCAGCAAGACAACGGGAATAAGACTTGCAATTATAAAATCTTTCAAACTGAAAACTTGTCTAAAGAATGTGAAGCCATTTCTCTATCACTTACAAACGTATATATGTATTTTGTTTAAGCAATGAGGTAATATGCAACCGCTTTTCCGAGACAAATGACACCGTGGCGAACATACCCAGCTGAAAATTCCCTTTGGAACCCTTTGGGGTAAACCCTTTAAGCCCAAAGGGGTTCAAATGGTACCATTTGGAAAAAGTCTTTGCATCCAAAAGGTTCCCTTTGGTTGTTGATGGAAATGGGACAAATCTCAAAGGGAATTTCCAAATTACCCTTTGCACAAACCAAACCTTTTTGAAAACCCTTTGAAACCCTTTGGTTAATGGAAATTGGACAAGGGGTCTCAAAGGGATTTTTCTGCTGGGATACAGATCACCATATGGTTAAGAGTGAGGAAGTCACCACTCTCCTTCCTCCTAACCCACTCCTCTCTCCCTCCCTTCTTCTTCTCCACCACCGCCGAAATAAAACTACGGTTGCTTATCACGAGTAACTGATAATAAGCTTTTATTTAGACTCTGGGTAGGCCAGCATTCATTACACCTTAATAAATATGAAACATTTTGTATTAGGCCTACCTGTTCGAAAACCGTTTATAAGGAATACCATTATTCGGATGTCATGACTTCAACATATATAATGACGACAACTATTACTAAATTATTTCAGACGCTACTTCGTTTTAGTTGTAGCTACGGCGGCACGGGGATCGGATCACAATTACAACAGCTTTTATGCACGGGTAAGGAAATAACTTTTGAGAAGAATTTGGCCAAAAGGATGTAGGCTAAAGATTTTTTGCAAACCTATAGAGGCATCAGACCAGTCAAATGATAGTTTCATTTCGTCGGCAATGACTGACTGACTTCGCTACCGTGGCTGCTCGAATTCGTCTTTAGGCTGAAACGCACACCTCTACACAGTGTTGTAATCGAGTCACTTGATGTCGAGTCACGAGTCACCTCGAGTCACAAGGTGTCGAGTCTCGAGTCACGTCGAGTCTTTAGCAATTCTAGTCGAGTCGAGTCATGTCGAGTCTTCCCTCAGCTTGAGTCGAGTCACTTCGAGTCTTTCGAAAGCTTGAGTGGTCTTGTGACTCGAGTCACCTTAGTCATAATGTGTTTATTTTCTTTGAGTCACTCCAAGTCACCTGATCTCTTACATGTTGTGGTGGCATCGAGTCCATGGTACGTGATGGGTTAATATTTTGCAAATGCAGTCCTTTGCTAAGCGACTGCACACTTTTGTTGGAGGAGGGGGGCATAGGCGTACGAGGGTAATTTTCTATGAGGGGGCAAGAGCATGTTTTGCCCGAATGTCACTGTTTATCATGCTTTGCCCGTGTTTTGCCCAAATAGACTGTACTTTCAAGTGAAATTTGACTTCACAACCCTAAATGTGAAGATTGGAATACACACATTATCTGTAAGTTAGTACTATATTAACCTTTACATATTGAGCAATAATTCATCTAATAATATGTTTGTCATACAAGAACACTCAGATATAATCAAGTACCTATTGAACTCCTACACTACACGATCAAGCCTTCATTGAGTCTCAAGCCATACATGTACAACACAAACTAGGCAATATACGCTTCCGCACATAACCTCATCATATAGACCTACGATACACCCTATTAATTAATCTTGCTGCGAACATATAAACACCATTGCTACCAGTTACACAACACTAAGGCCCCAATATTACGTAAACAAGTGATAATTATAATAGGCCTAAACTGTGATTCATCAGAAGCTTCAGGTCACACAGGTGTCCCCGTAAACAAACTGATTTCGTTAATCAAAATCCTCGATGCCAATAACAGATATTACCAACTAAATAGGCATATTGAAATGAAATTTTGTTCGTCACACCTTCAGCTACTTCAAGTCAAAATACCACATATTAGTACAGAGGCGAGGGAAATCAGTCATCTATCTGTGCAGCGTAGTATACTAGGCTAGACACTGAGGTCTAGGCGCGGCCTAGCCTAGGGAAATCGTAATGTTTACACTGGCAAGGTACCACTAGTACTACACATACAGGGCACTCAGCTTCGAGAAGTTTGCTGTACGCGTGAAATTGACGGCGCTACACATGTTAGGATCCCCCTATGTACAGATAGGAGCGCATAATGGATAAAGCAGTAATTAACGGCCGTTGGCTTGCGTCGGATGATGAAAACAAATTTTAGTTTCTGTTTTATTAATCTCGGGTGTGACTCGAGTCATTGTGGACAAAGACTCGAGTCAAGTCGAGTCATTCTCTTCTGTGACTCGAGTCATGTCGAGTCTTTCAAATTTTATTTTATGGTGACTCGAGTCACGTCGAGTCTTTGGCAAGTGGTGACTCGAGTCGAGTCGAGTCCCGTGAGTTTGGGACTCGAGTCAGACTCGAGTCACTGAAATCGTGACTCGAGTCAGACTCGAGTCACATCTTTGACTCGAGTCATTACAACACTGCCTCTACACCGTCTACTTAGTGTGCATGATAATACATATTTCTTTACGTTTACCCATCTGATCCAAAGTTCAGTAACAGGGGTAGTTTCAAGTTTGAAAAAACAATCTTTACAGTGCCTCAGATTGCCTCCGGTCCAGCGGAAAAAAGTTCTTCCTCCAGCTTGATAGAGGTCCTACTGTTTTTATTCCGGATCTAATGCAGCAAGTTATAAGCCGGAGATCTGGGGACAAATTACACAAGTGATGCTGGTCGGGAAATAGTTGCCGTTGAATGGGAACCCTTTCACCTGCCCCCCCCCCCCTCTCCCGGCCCACCAAAAATTTATACATATAACTGACATATCTGATGAGGTGAAACTTGATATTTTTCGTCCCTGGATCATGGATGAGAAAACACTTCCTTATAACTTCAATGTGTTCAATAACTTCCAAATGCTTTGTTTCCTTGCATACCGTATTTTGTAATACAACTAAGCCTACTTCTACCATGATGAAAACTTCATTCCGTGAAAAATGTAAGAATGCAGCAAATGACACGTCTGGTATTTGTTCTTCACGACATATACAGTGACTGCCAAATCGTGACTCATAAAATAAACAAAGATTTTACAAAAAAAAGACTTGCTCTAAAACTTTTCTGAAGCAACGATACAATAATTGCGAACAAAATGCGAAATCATCAACATATATATCCTGAAATCTCTGAAGCCTTACATGCAAGTGAAAGACTGCAATCAAACCTTACAGCTATCTTTGGTCCTGCCTACCTTTGAAATAAATAGAAATGAGACAAAAAGTCCACAGCGCGTTTGTACAGTAAATGCCGTGTTCGGGATTGATTTATAAACTGGATGATCCGTCTCTCTTGACAGCAGTCCACCTGCCCACGTAGCTCAAAATATAGCTTCTCCGGGATTTTCTAAACTTACATGGATTTGCATATTTTCCGAAAGATAAGAAAGTAAAACGCTGCATATTTATTTGCTGTCTTTAGAAGACCGCAAAACCGAGAAATCGTATTCAACAGATCCGTCTTTTCTTAATTTGCCCGAAATGTCACCGGACCCCGCCATAAATGAGATGTGTGAGTTGAACAACTTTTGCAATTGAGTCTTTTCCTTTTCCAGACTGTTGGGTGCAAATTGACTGTTCCTGCTCTTACAGGCACTACTCTACTCGCAAAATGTATCATTCCATAGAATGTTTTTACAAAATAGCACATGCAGGAGCAGTTTGTTTAACGATAAGCTATACTGGTAAATTATTACGGCACCCACTTGGAGCGAATCCCTAGTTCGTTTGACAACGGGGATTTGCCTGTGTGCCTACTACTTTAGTCGCACTGAGGTAGTACAATTAACTGCACACACCCCCTCCCCGCCCGGAACACGCAATTAAGTGCTCATTCAGCCCTTTAGTGCTTAACGCTCTTGTGACTACATCAACTTCAGACGTTCCTTTCGAGATTTTTTTTTTCGCAACGATAAACGAAACAAAAGAAAATTAGTAGGTCTTTCTTGTACGACTCTTCTCTTTCAATTAAAAGGGGTTTTTTCATGAAGTCTACCAAACCGAGTAAAGGTTTTGACAACCTTTTCATTTCCACACCCACATGCAGAACCATTCATACAAGATAACCAAACTTACTGGATATACCAACTGCCACACTGTGCCACCCAACCATTAGCATGAAATTTAAGGGATCAATGAGACAGGTCTGTGTCAGTATTGTATCGATACTTCTCTTACAAAGTACAATACATTTATGCTTATTGGTAGGTACATTATATTCTCTATATGATTGTTTAAGAGCAACTGAAATTTATTTTCAAACCAATTAGCTTTGCTCTTTCAACCCATTCATTTCTTATAATGGGAGTTCATTACAGCTCGCTCTTGTCTGAACCTGACTTATCAAAAGACACATTTAGAAATACGTCTGCGGTATTTTTGGTATATTGAAACAGTGACGCCTGGTTCCATTGATAACCACGCTCGATTTGTATGGATGCTGTAATACCTATTCAACATCATCTGTTACAATTTCCATTGGTCACTCAGTAAATGCCCAATTTTTCTATACCCTGTTTCCAGTATTTCCGTGGAATTGAGGACTCTCGATTACGCACCACACCCATTTTTCATGAGTCCTATACACGTTCATTCGGCAAACATATCACTGATAAAAATCCCATGTAACAGAGGTGATTTCTACTTCTTTTTTTAAGTGCAAACAATATTGCCATGAATGTGACTACCTGATATTCTGAAGTATACAACAACGCTATAGAATCATTTCAAGCGGCTAAAATCATGACCCGGTAAATAGGGGTTAACACAAAGTGAAGGATTTTGTACTAAATTTTAGCGTGTTCGATTACTCGCCCGAGTTAACTCGTGTCTGGCACGACTACGTTCGATTAGCTAATGACGTCAGTGTTCGCGCTTACTCGCGCCAGGCCCAAGTGAGCGACCCTTCGAGTCGGTTACTTAGGTAAATATCCCATCGTGCTTTGGGAAAACATGGCAGCTAAACGAACAACATGCATTCGTGAACAATTTCTGAGCATGTAAATACAGTGGGGTAAACATGAAACTTCTGACTTGTGAAAAGTGGTTGATGTCGGAATTAGTGAAGTCACTCAAGTGTTATTTCTCGAGAATTTTGTAAATGAGCATTGTTTCGAGTCTACGTTCATCGTACAAGCGAACCGCATGTAATACGTACGTACCAGAGTTCGCTCTGCCATCCAGCTACGGGCTCTTTCATTGGCTATTGTGAACCAACTTCTCCAATAATTGCCGTAAAACGTTCGTTTATTTCACCCAACTGCGCATGACCATCTTAGCCCTAGCTCGAGGCTCGAGTAAGTGAAGGGAAGCAAATCGAACACGCTATTAGCATTTATTTCGTTCCTAAAGATAAATGTCTCGTAGCTATAGTATACCTCCAAAACAGAGCAATAACGTATGAAGTTTCAATTGTTCAAGGCCATATCGACATACAACTGTGTATGACCTTGTTTGTGTACGCACGTGACTTTACAAGTCGTCGTTGACTATTAGATAATAAATAATTGTCAATTCATTAGCAGTCTCCAACTGTATTTAGAAATAAGGGGGTATTTTTGATTATGTTTGGACAGGTTTGGGGGATTCCATGTCTGCATTAAAGTTCTTTCACCACGTGGTAAGAAATTGCAGACAATAAGCTACTTCGGTACTTCGTTGGCGAATGGAATTGTAGGACAAGGGACGGGATGCATAAACCGAGCTCGGCACAAAGCGCGCCGAGTTTCGTTATTTTCGTTCGGTACGTGCATACAACACTACTGTAAGCATAAATCTGAGTGACCAACCCGAACGAAAATACAGTAGGGACTCAGTCCTACTGCATGGGAGGAATGGGCTATAGTTGTCATAAAATTATTTTACCTCCTCATTTAGCACAGACGGAAGGGCTGAGCAGCTGGGTTATGATTGTTCAGTGTAGTAGGATAGGAAGTGGTCTACCTGCAGCCATCTTGGATATTAAATAATTTATCAGCAACAAAGCATAGATACATTTTTCCTGTGAAATTAGAAACGTGACAACTTGCCTTATTTGGGGGACATGTTGTCACACTGGGTGAGACAATTTGTTGCATTCAAAACTGCTCTGACATTTGTCTACAAGTAATATACATCACTGTTATGTTGTTGAAAGTGTTATTTTAAGGACTGTCCATTATATTCACTTAAGCATCAAATCAAGGTTATATACAGGGTTTGTGTCTGTTATGTCACCGAACTGATATGCATCTATTTCTAATTCCGCAAATCAAACATTACGCGGGTTACTTTAGACTGGATGCCACGATATAGGCCAAGTTGAATCAAAATTTATAAAGACCATTCAGAAGCATTGTCTTGTGTATCTAAATGATGCTCCAAATGCGATAGGAAAGCTTCTAATGTTAATTTAAAACGATTCAAAAACGTGTAACATACTGTATAGCAGTGTTCGCGCTAAGCTGCGCGATTGCGGGATTCCCGCAACAGAATCAATAATCCCGCAAGAAAAATATTTGTCTGCGGGAAATTCCCGCATTGTTTTTCTTGCATAAGCGATAGGGTTATAATCAAAGCACAACTTATTTACTTGTCCGTTATACGAATAAAAACTCTGAAAATCGATGAGTCATCGTTTGTATAAACGTTTGTGGAAAACGGAGTTCTACACAGTACACCCTGACACCCATACTGCATGGACTGGGTATGCATGTACTAGCTCTACCTATAGTATAGGGCTGTAGGCCTAGCGTACGATCGCGCAGCAGTGGCAGCTTGTTCTGTGCAGTGTGTGTACTGAAGCTAATCGCTCTGTGTGCAAACATCGGTCGTGTTTTAGAGTGTTGTGAAGTGTGAAATGGCCTCCAAGTCAAAGTTGGATTATTTTTCAAATCGCTACAGAGTAGTGATAATAACGTAAATAGTAATACTACTAGTAAGTTAGGCCTTATACTACTACAACAGTAGTAATACAGTACTAGTACGGGGCCTAATGTTAAGCCTAGGTCTGCTAACAAAAGTAGTAAAACTAAGAAGAAAAAAGCTGACAAGTTTCAGTTAAATTGGCTGAAAATTTGGCCGTGGTTATGGTACGAGAAAGGAGAAATATTCTGCGCCACATGCAAAGAAGCCAGGCCAACTGATAGGCTACATCTAACTTTGTTGAAATCATGTTTAGTCATAGGCTACTCATAGGTCTAGGCCTATCAGTTATTGGCAATGTTAGAATGTACTTCATTAATCTCTTTATTGGTAAATGCAGATTGCAGACTCGACTTAACTTCTCCGAACTTAAAGACTCCTCCCCCCCTAAAAATGAAAATCCCCCCCTAAATTTTTCAGAAGGGGGGAATTTCCCCCCCAAATTTCAAGCCCCAGCGCTAACACTGCTGTATAGGCCAAAGCTCATGCTCCTTTTAATAAGAAAAAAGAAGACACCATCCAGTATGTATGCATTCCTTGGCAAATAATAAGACAGAGTAACGTCTTTCATTCTGGTCTGTTATTGTAAATGTGTTATTTTCATAGCTTTAAAGAATAAATGTGTTCCATGAAACGAGTAGAATAATGTTCGAAGAAATATATACATAGTTGCGTCATATTTAGGGGTAAGCTTTTACAAATTGCGTGCGAAGGGTCTAATCAGTACAAACGATATAGGAAGACAATCTGTGTATTTGGGGCTGTATGGGGTAATTCCTTGAAATCAATATCGGTGTCTAAACCCGTATTGCTACAGTCACATAACACACTAATCGACGACATCATTACCATATAGTTCATATTCATGACATTTATAGCGAGTCATACATCCCATTTTACATCAGATGACGGACATGTGTTTCCGAAGTCGAAAAATGGAGGACTTCTGCAGCAGAAATGACGAGTCGTTATGAGTTCGAGCGAAGAAGGTGGATGGATGGAATGCTAGGGTGTATAGTGCGTAGTACTACAACCCAACTAGTTTTAGATTCCTCCTTCCGGTATAGGATATGTAGGTACTGTGACAACCTGCCCGTGTGACAACTAGACCCCCTCCTCCTCTACAGCAGATAAATGTGAATATATTGACACAAAAAAGGCAATTTAGACAAAGACCACTGCGCAGAATCACACTTATAACTCCTTATTTAATGGCTGGATTTAGAAAGAATGATGTCACCAAATATAAACTCAAATTTTGGAACAAGTGTTGTACACGTAGGTGCGGGGTGAGTTTGTTTATCCCGACGATTTGCAGGTTGTGCGCATGCCCATAGCTACCAAAACGAAATATCGAACTCGCTGATTAGGGAAATACATACAGGTATGTAAACAGGCGGTAAGGAGGGGAACGAAGTAGACTGTGGGATATATTATTGGTAACACTGATACCAACACAAATGCGTGATGCGCTGATATTGCAAACCTCCACGCGTTAAAGGGTCGTCGAGTGACAGAGTGGTCTATTCCAGCTGCTGTGTACCAATGTGTCTCACATGCGCATGGGTTCAAGTCCCGCTCGATGTACGTGGGTTTTTCTCCGGGCACTCCGTCTTTCCTCCCACTTGGCATAGGCTTGCCACTAAAATCGGTTGCCCAGCCGACGAAGTCGGTTGCGCGCCGGACTGAAGCACCATCGGGTGGACCAGTTAACTAGCCGACTTTGCTTTGCTTTTTGCATTAAAGTTAAGGAGCAGTCCCCCAAAAATTATTTTGAAGAAAAAGTTAAATAACACAATTTTTGTCTTATTTCCCCTCAAAGTATCTTTCATTACATTTTATAACTTTACTATTGCATATTAAAGGTAAACCAAACCTTTATTTCTTGTAAATTTCACATTTGAAGAGAAAAAATGTTGTCACATGACTCCCAACAGCCAATCATGAAACTGGACAGTCTACTACACTACTTCGATTTGGGATGACTGCTCTTGCCCTTTAAGTTTATTCGATGAACTCAATACACTTGCATGTATGTAAGCAACGCATACGTAAACGGCTCAAGGTTTGGGTGAACTGTTACAGTGTGTAGTAGTTATGCAACTTAGTTACCTAATGGTATTTCCAACTATAACCTTTACAGTTCTTTAAAAAATAAACGACTCTTTTAAGTCCAAATCCTCCAACTTCTTTGAAAGATTTCACCGATTTTCTAGTCGACCTCGTCATTGTCATGGTAACCGAATGACTAAGACCATTGTGAGCAGTAATTTTATGGCTAAATACCCTTCTGGAGGAAAACAGAGTTCAATATAACAAAGTGTACAGAATTATCCACACTTCAAAGATCAATTCACAGCCTGTCCCTGAATTTTGTCCTACGTATCAAAGACAGACTTTCTTTAATGGATGTTTTAAGCTGACATTTGGGTTTTTATCATTCTCATGTTTATGTTTCTTAATGGCATAACTTCTACATGTAAAATTTCAATGGCGCCTATTTTTGTAAACAAACGGATTTTGTCACAGGTCAGTTTTAGACGATCAAATAAAATATTCCTCCCATTTTCCAGAGAAGTATACTTCAGAGTTACAGTAAATATAATTTCATTGCAAGAATAGTCACATTTTATTGAAAATATTTTTCCAAACTGATTTCTATTTTTGTAAAGACCGGCTCATTTCCCAAAGAAGTACATATTGCGGGAAGGGTCACGGATTAGGGGCAGTGAATCGAACAACACTGCAACTGTGAAATTCGAATAAAAGGCCAAACCCTCTCACCCCAAACTGCAATTTGGTACGGGGGTACCAAAATTCTCAAGTGGCTCATCTCTTTGATTGACAGCTTTTTCAAACAATGCAGAGTACCAAAGCTAATGTTACACAGCATGAACGGTACTGAGAGTGAAGGTTTTAAGGTCACAACAGGATTTGGTATGTTAGAGGGGTGCTTGTTCTAAGCAATTTGGTGAAATTTGCATTGAAATCCGATGTGTGGTTCTCAAGATATGAACAGGTAAAGTTTTCACATTTTCAACCAAAAGTGAACTTAAAGCAAGCACATATGACATCACATCCCCACATTAATGGGCAGTCTTTTGTTTTTCTTTAAACTTTACACGGGATTTTCTCTTCAACAATACCATATTTTTAAAATGTGATTGCATAAGTGGCATGAGAACTTTACAAACTTTGCATCCCCGCAGGGAGGTCATACTCCTATTGACTTCAAGGTCAACACAACAGTCTGATAAAACAAAGGGAAACAAAGCATTCCTTGTCAATGTGAGGAAGTGATATATGCTCTGCTGCCCTCAAACTCACTTTTGAACACAAATCTACCGACTTCATTTACTGATATCTCAAGAAATACATGTCCGATTTTAATGAAACTTTCACCACACTGTGTAGATTTTATTCCTCTTTCACATATAAAATTAAGATTTTGCCTAAACTTCTCCTTAAGGGTGAGTATACAAGACCCCAGGGTGTATTCAAATCACTCACAGGAGAGTACCGTGACATGCTCCAAAACGTGATTTACAGTGCTCTGCATTTTTTAAACTTGCTGTGCTTCCAAGAGCTGGATCAATTGAGAATTTTTATGGAATACTGCAAAAAGTTGTGGTCTGGGGTAAGAGGATTAGTTCTTAAACTGATTTAACTGATCCATGTCAGTGATTTCCCCCTACTTTCTGGCAAAGCGCCGCAGTTCAAACCAAACTTTATTCTAAAGAAGCTATGAACCGATGAACAACCCGCATAAGCTCAAGTTTGCCATGTACTTGGTTTTAATTTGTTGTTATATGCCTGTACTGACTCAGATCTACGTAAATTCCACTCTTAACTGCTACAATGTGATATAATCCTTTATTAACATTTTTTTCAATGGAATTTCCGCTGCGTTTATCAATGTGGTTTTACGGAAATGCGAGGTTATGAAAGACTGTCCAATACAAAGTAGTTAATTGTAGTAATAAATATAAATGCAAAGCTCTATGAACGGTTTAACCTTTCGGAATTGTTTGCAACATCACAAAAAGATAACACAAAAGTCTAAAATAACAAAGGTGATGTTATTTTACCCCAGTTTGTAGGTCCAATTAGGGCACCTTCGGTGGATTTCCATTTTTTGTGAAAAATCCCTTCTTTGAGGAATTGGTTGTCAACCTTCATAAGACAATTACGCAAAACAAAGTTTGAAAAACCCCTCAGTAACCAAGTGACATGAACATTACAGTAGCTCTCACATAAGAATCCTTTGAAGCCTGATGCAAGAAGAAAAAGATACTGGGTACGGAAACCTACCTTTTCATTATTGGAACACGCAATAGAAATTTAGTAGTACTGACGTCATGTGACGTCAGTTTGGAGGACAATTAATGAAAGCGCACCGTAGGTATGACGTAGACTTCAAATGCGCTCATCATGAACAAAACGCGCATATACGATCAGTGCACAAATCGCCTGTTTGTATTTGTTGGTGGGAGTTGATTTGCTCTTGCCGTCATTCTGAAGGCGATTTAGTGTACTATAACGTCAAGTGTGTCAAAGGACACATGGCTTTTTCAGAACGTTGCGTACAATACCCATTTTTTCTATTTTCACTTCTTTATTCCTTCTTTTTCTTTCTAAGTAATAATTGTGTTTACCTTGTTTGTTAATTATGTTTCTCAGTCTCTTGTACCCCATATTGGGGTGTAATAGAGAATAAATTGAACTTGAACTTGAACTTGAACCAGGAATGTATGCACGGTATCACTTGAAACAAGGGTTTTTGTATGTAATAAGGTAATGCAATTTCAGTCGTCTCACAACTTTAGTTTCATGCAATGTTCGCAAAATGTCTGCACCAAGATAGGGTGTAAGTCGAAAAATGATATCTCGGTGAATTATTTTTCATAAGAAATGATATGTTAATGCAAGGTTGATTTTTAATGCAAGGTTGATTTCTACTCTAAATTCTGGGTAATTTTCATTATGGTTCCGCCCTCAACTTTACCACAGTTGAAATAATGTCTACAGAGACTGCGAGACAGAAGAGGCACTGATTGCTTATAAAGGATTAACGGAAAGGGGACTATATATGGTTATTTAATATAATGATACGGTGCCGTCTCTTGATCTACAAAAGTCGTAGACAGGTTTGCACTTTAACATAGTTACACAAGTCACCAAAAGTAAAATACGTAAGTTTATAACCATGCAATTCTGGAAACATTGAAAGATGCTCTCGAAGGACCTTGCAGAACCACAGCCTTGATCTGTATCACTTTGACACTCTTAAATCCATTGAAAACGCTTCGAATCCTTCAAGAGGAAGATCTTTAAGCTAACCAGTCGAGACATAGCGTGTGGTTATAGACACATTAGATTAGGTTATGAATAAATGTATTGAAAATGTACGTCTTAGAAGGTAAAACCTTTACTTCTTTTTAGGTCAATAGTCTCCAGAACAGAGACGCACTACAAATTACTGGACTCTATTCGGTAAGTTGAATACGAACGAAACTGTCTGTACTTTCTTTGCAGTTTGATAAGTTACGTGTTCATAGAATGAGGAAATAGTAATCAGATTTTACACGATAATTACCAAGTTGCGTAACGTATGGGTATTGTTGGTCCATAAAAGCGGCTGGCTATTTAGCTGACCTGGCGACCACCACCTGACCACCACTGCGTGACGTCATGCTGTCGTCAGTTACTGGCTAGACTTGTGGTCTCAAGTGCCCCGTGCAAGAGGTAACACACTGTTACCCAGCGTTCCATCACGGTCACATGGGAACGCTGAATAACTAGATGGTTAACTAAATGTTGGAAAAGAAACTTCCTATGTTTCATTTGTCATTGCGTGGGAAATCTAGTTCAGGTCAGTGACATATTTTTTTTTTTTATGGGGGGGGGGGGGGTAACGTCTCCCGAACAATGTGTACTGATGGAAGGGAAGGCCTACTAAGTGCAACGCGTAATATGCAGTTTAATACAGAAATAGTATATTCCCTTCACGATTTAAGCATTCATTTTTAACAAAATGTGAAAAATATTGCTGAAAACGCACAAGTTTCGTAAGCCTTAGTTAAATGGATATTTCTGAAGTTTATTTGCTCAAAGACCATAGTAAAACAGAGCAATATAAGTTCGCGAGCGCAAAAGTCATCTTATGAAATAACGATCGGGGGACAATCAAACGCACGTGGAGGTCACGTACTGGAGCGCGGAACTTGAAAGTGTTCAGTGGCTCATAGTATAAAGGTTCGGAATAAAGGTCATGAACGTGACGTCAGGTAGTTTGTTTGATAGAGTTTTACGGCCCAGTTTCCAACATATTGACCGTGACGTCAGAACGACTGAATGGCACTGATCATGCGCAGTGGATGTGTTGCCTATACGCGCGCACGGCAGCACCTTGGTAGGCCAACAATTGTTGATACCAAAGGATACAGGGTAATGATGTTTAGACAAAGCCTATTTAGCTACCGTATCTAATCTGAATGTAACCTTTTACCCTTCGGTACAAGTTCTATAAAGTGAAGAAAAAGGTTGTTGACGGGACGCTCAAAAGTCAACCAAGGCACTGCTTTGTTGGAAAATATTTTCCATGCAGCCATAGAGTAGATCCAGAACGTTTAAAAACACACTCAGCTTCAGCAAATCTCTAATCCAGACTTGGTCAAACGCTTTGCTGTAGTGCAGAACTAAATGGCAAGCAACTAAATGGCAAGCTCCTGAACTCATGATCAGCGTCACGCACATTTAAACAACAGTGCCGTTGTGCATGATGCTCCGCATAAACAATGGGAGCAGGGAAAACAATCCAGTGCTCCACATTGGGGAAAATGTCCGTGTGCAACGCTAATGAATGCAAGCCAGAAGGTTGTAAGTTAAGCATAAACCGAACCTAATCTAAACAACAGTGCCAGCGTAAGATGTGGACTAATACGCCAACCAATCAGTGCACCGGTTTTTGTTGGGGCGTTCAAAGTCCTAAGCCATGTCTGAATTTAAAGGGGCCGCTGTCATTGAAAATAAAACCCCGTGAGTCACCGGTTGCCTTTGAGAAAGTCCAAGCAATCGATGAATTCTGATCGATATCTCATGTATGCCAAGAAAGACATACATTTCCAACGAAACAAAGGCGACTAACGAAGTGAAAAGAAACCTCTCAGTGTGTGATTGTTGTGGGAAAGTTTAACCTACGCGTATGCTAACTTGCAAAGAGACGCGATAGCGTTTGTTGTTAAAACTTTGTCAATTATCCAAGCTATGCTGAACAAAATATTTTGATTTTGACCTATGATTGTAAAAACGATTAACATCAACTCGAGAATATTTTCGAACATAGTTTTTATTAGTTTTGAGGCAATTTACATCGGCTTTCTCACAGGTAATGTACAATGCATGACGACAAAAGTGCAGTATCAGTACGCATATCTTACTGTAGGTGATTGCAAATTAAATTGTGTTTCCATTTATTTGCGTCTTTATACATCTCTAGTGGGGGTTTTCCAGGCTTCCCTACCGGTTTTCGTTCGATGAGGACTTAATAATCGTTTGAAAGCACTTTATACAGATAAATGACAACTTGTGTCACCATAGAATTATTACGAAGCAGTACTGAAACGTTCGGAGAAGCAAAGATTTTCCTGTTTATGGCTTGCATTGAACACAACTGCTTATGGAAAATCGCCCTGGGTTTCATATTTACTGTATGACATTTACATATACTAACTCTGCTTCGAAATGTTTGCTAAGTTCTGCAAATTAATACAAGTATAAAATGTGACCTTTAATTATACAAAGAAGTAGTATCATTTTCACTTTATTCGTATCATTTGTAACCCTTGGTGAGAGCCTATATTGGTTCAGCAAATAATTCCATTATTAGATGTTTCAAGCCGTCGATCAGCTTTTAAGATAATTAGTGTTGTATTACAATTTTTCTTCTGTCCAGATACTACCAAATTACTAATTTTAAAGACTGCAACCAGAAAAATATATTCCGGATCTTGCCGGTTTGCTATATAGCCCATAACAATTGTTTGATGATGTCATAGGTCATACGAAGTGAACTGATTTTTTTGAGAGAAGGAGCACTGTATAACTGGCTGACTGGCTTTGCTCGTGACTATCAATACAAAAAGAATCAGGTTACAAAACAGTGGTTCTGCTTTAAAGCTATTTGATTCAGATAATTATATACGTATTAAAGCGGGACGACCTTTGAAAAGGGTCAACCACTTTTACGAAAGCTGAACGAGGTTTGCGACCAATAAGGTAAAACCATGTCTATAGGTTTTAATGGAAAACTGACACCATTTCGACCACCTTACGAAATATGAAGTTTTGTGCCATCAATGGTGTTCTGGCGTAACTAAAACTTGACATCATTTGGTCTCACTGCTGTTACATGTAACACAGTTCTCCCCCCCCCCCCCCCAAAAAAAAAGATAATAATAATAATACTCTACAAAAACTCCCTTTTTTTATTTTGGTTTCTTTGATACAATAACTGTTTTTTTTTGTTCAGTCACATACACTACTCACGTTCATCCTCCCGGCATATACGTACCGTAACTTATCTTTGCAATATCCGTACAAGCTGCAGTTTTCGTTTGTTTTGTTGCAGTTGCTCATATATAACTTCCGAGTCAATTTTCTTCATTCAAAAGGTCCCAGTTTAGGTGTTTGCGGTAGTTGTTTGCATAACCAGCATTTTGAGCCTATTTTCGTTCTTAAATAATCTATATTATACGTGACTTCAATTCAGGTATGCAAAGCATCCTGAGTTTGGATGGGGTATTTTGTAACTATGTTTCACAAGAACCTTGCATAAACAAATGGATTATTGAATATGATCGGGTGCAGGAAAAAATCTTCTGTAGTTTACATATCTTACAGCAAAGGAATGCTAAGACTTTATCAGATGCCATGCACGTGCAACTGACACGGCTGTAACGCCACAGTCTGGTCAGGAATTCAGACGTATGTTTTCGTTGAACTCGAAATTCGCCCGGAATGGGGTGTCTTGGAATCGAAATTGGTTCAGAATGGGTTGCATATGGAGTCGGAAAAAGATACGACTAGGGTAGAATTACAATCGAGTCCACAAGAAATAATTATGAATGATATACAGAGTAAGAATTTTGTGTTACTGAGCCGCAAACATCAACACGTCAGTACTACATATGACTCCAAAAATGTCCACTTTCAAAGAGGGCAATTGAAAAAATTATCGAACTTTTTTTTTCACAATGCCATGATGTCGAACAGAATTTGACTCTGGATTGGCCCGAGAGGACGGGAGCTGGGACTGGGTCAAATGGTCTTGGATACAGTCATGGTGACTGACTTAATTATTAGTTATCTGCCGTGAATGATGTAATACATAATAGCTATCTGTATGAAGATGAGTGGCATATCACAATTATCATGTATTTTAATGTACTATTCCCCCATTTGTTCTCCAATATAGTCCCTAAAGGGAGCACATGTTTATATGCTATGGAATAAGATGGGGTCTTTTGTAACTGTTTTGTGGAATTATATTAAATAACGAATTACAAGTGTTTGTTACATAGGATGAAATGAAGCAATATGGGGGAAATTTGGGGCGTAAGAAGCTGATGGACGTAAACCAAGCTTTCAGTGAGTAAAACATGCTTGGGTAAGGGTGATGGAACAGAACTGTTACAGCTAAACATCAAGCAGTGTCAGATGGTGCTGTCGTTACGTTTATTATTATTTTTCCTTTTTTCTTTTTTCTCTAATTTTGCTGTGTTCTTTAAAACGTTCTTTCTTTTACTTTGATGCATTTTGCTTTATCACTTCCATTTGTTATATTCTCTACAGTATGTCTGTTTGTAAGTCTCTTATACCTCTTCGACGTAAAATAGAGAATAAATGAAACTGAAACTGAATCTTCATGGCCAATTGAAAGTTTATTTACTTTTTTCATTTATGTTTCCATTTATTGTTTTATTTTTTATTTATTGTTTTTTATTTATTATTAATTTAATTCAATGGAGGAATTATTTATGATATGCTACCGTGAGTGGTGGTATGGAATTCAGAGGTATAGAAGTAGACTATTGTGGGAAAAAGGCGACAGGAGGATAATGTCAAGAATGACGTAATCATTTAGTACTTAGAGGTACGCGAAGTACAAAGCATACACACCGTCAAAGGGAGCAGGAGCGGGAGCCCCAGATCAAATGGTTTTCCCACTGCACCCCCCCCCCCAAATGAAAGCCGAAGATAAAAAAAAATCTGCAAAATGTGTTTGAAGAAAAGAAACTTCACACATACCCAGTCAACGTTTAGATTTTTAGTATTTGCATTGATAAAATGTTATTGGAATGAAAATTGGGCAAAACTGTTTAAGTTTCTATCCCACAAAGTTTTAAAGAAAAAAGATTGATTTCTCCACCAGCTTTCTCTCTAAAAATTTAAGAGCATTTTGTGAAAATTCATAAGGCCGGAGACATTTAGAAATGTCATTTCCGCCAATCTGAGGGATACTTTAGCCAAAAATTTCCTTGTACGCTACGCGCCAATTGATGGTCCTACCATCTAGTAGTCATTTGTATATTTTATGTCTCTGTCAAATGGGTAAAGATATCAATCATTTTGTGTCATTTGAAAAAGAATTTACAGGTAAAGGTGGAGCAGGGTAAGGTGGGGGTCATACTCTCGGCTGGTAGCGTGTATAAGTCAGGCGCGTTTGAACTGATATAACATTGGGGCTATAACATGTGGACGTGTTTGCCTGAGGTATATCATGTGTGTCTCTCTTTACTGAGCATATTTATATAAAATTACATTTTACATGAATCATTCACATAGAGCATTCGAAAGGAGAGAAATATTGGGTATAACAGAAGGCGTAAAACACTATAGGCGGGGTTTATGAAGTCTCCTGAGGACATGAAAGCTTACCTGATATTCTGTCTCCCGCGTCATACATCGTTCTTTCAACATCTATAGCAAATGGTGGGTTGGATATTTGTGGATCGACTCCGTGACCGGACGGAAACATTGAGCGACAAGCTATCGTAGGAGCTCCCATAGGATAACATGTACCAGTTTGAAAGAGAAAATTTAAAAACAGAAAGACTGTACAAGAAAGATAACGAGCCATGATTTACAGATGAGTGATGATATCACGTCAGTCAGATGGGCTCAAATTATGTCGCTAAAATATTGGCTGTAGTTCTGGGATATAATCCAGAAAAAGACATTATTCCATCTTAGTATCCACAGTTGTTCCAATGGATATCGACACTACACAGAGTCGTCCTAACACCGTAGTATTAAAAACTCATTTAGGGTGCCCCAGTATAGTGTACAGTTTTGTGTGATGTGTGTGCTGGAAAAAATCAGTATTATGTGTGCTCAGTGAAACGTAACGATTTTCAATTCAATCGGTTGAACAACTCGAAGCCGTTCAGTCCATTCTCAGTTTTACCTTGAACAAGTGCAATACATTGGACCTGTGTGTGAGAGAAGGGTTACCCTAGTGTTAACCGTTCAACAAACACGGTTATTCAACAGTTCGAAGCCGTTGCTCTCGAAAGAAAAGAAAAAAACGGAATTGAGTACCTATTGTTATGAAGATGAAGAGAGATTCAGATGATTCCGTGTGGGAGAGAGTGTCCCCCTATTACTAACCAATGGGTGTGTCATGTATAGGAAGTGATTTCTCAGAGAGCGTCTGCAGAGGACGCCTGAAATCAGGTCGCGGAGGGGAGGGATTAACTAGGTAGACGTGTAAAGAGGGTTTTTTGTAAAGCACACCACAACGATTTGTTTATTGGCCCGATAAGAAGGATAATTTCTCGATAGGATGTTATATTCTAGGACTCTTGAGTTACCGAGGCCAGTGATTCGGGTCAATAAATTGTAGTTCACGATGTTTGAACAAGGCGGTAAGAAGTGAATGCGTACGGAGTTTGACGTTTGTTACAAAACTCCAAATTCTGAAATACTGTAATTGATTTGGCTTTTTCTTTTCTTATTTTTTTTTTTTTTTTTGTTTTTGTTTTATTACGAAGTTGGCTCTCAAACTAACAGCGTTAACGAAATAAAAATTAACAAAAGCACGAAAAGTAAGCAAGTTTGAGTGAAAGAAAGGGTGTTATTCATGATGTGAGTCATGAACCGGTAGATTTCGTAGAAGTTGACTTGCCTGAGAGGGTTACGCAAATTTAGATGTTGCGAAATTAATGGGCAAAGATGAATATTTCTCGCACAGGGGTGGTTCTACGGAGGGGGGCGGCTAGGGGGACTTTAGTCCCCCCCCCCCCCAAAAAAAAATGAAAGCCCCCAAAATTGGATAAATGATTTATGTAAACTATCAGTAACAAAAACAAAGACAAGCTTTTAAAATATTGTTCATTGTACTACATGGAGTCAAACTGTTCAAACATCTCATTAATATATTAGATTACACAAGTGCACGCCAAAAACAGCCAATTTTCGGGAGCCTGGGTGGGAAACCCTGAGCAGGGAAATAAATCTGGAATGGGTAGGTAGTGTGTCCCAGTCCCATACAAGGTTCTCCCAATCCCTCACTAGCTTGCCACCCATATGTCCCGTTTGGCATTGTAAAACAAATAACAACATAAGGCTGACAACTTTTAACTTTCAAAACTTAATTCCTCACTTGGTTACCCCACAGCATAATATGGCTAGGGCTCCCATAAAAAATACCGGCGCCGAGCATTTAGTAGCCTACATACCCGATTATTCAAATAACCATTGTTAGACTACAGGTACTATATACACCATAGTTGCAATTAACGAAAATATGGGCCGGGTATTCTAAAACACTTGTCACAGAATTATATTCTACCCATTTCACGTAAAATTAATTATCAAACTATAATTACGATTACCCGAAGAAGGAAGAAATCCCAAGAAATCCCGAAATCTCATATCCAAATTGTCACCGAAACAAAAATAATGAAATATACTTTAACAGTGTACCGGTAATGTTTGCTGAAAAATTGCATGCGTCTTAAGAGTAATTTTTTCCGTTGCCGTTGCCGTTGCCATACAAGTGTGAACGTAGCGTAGCTTAAGAGTTTACTTTCTGCTGCCAAGACGGCAAAAAAGTTTGAAAATTCTATATCCTCAGCCCAGCCCAGTGGAAAGACTGAGTTTGAAAGCACACGATGCAAAGAAAGAATACCCTGTAAAGTAACGTGAACGAACTGAACCCCAATTTTCCCGGCCTGAAACAATTTAACCAGATAAAATTTTGAGATTCATCTTTATTTTCGGAACAGTAAGTTTTTGGAACACGAGATCTCAAAATAAAGAATGCCTGGAAGTGTTTAGCAAGACCTGACAGGTACCATTTCATGCAATCTGGGAGTTTTTTTTTTCCGGGGGGGGGGATTTTCTTGGTACGCTACGCGCCAACTGATGGCGGCGCTCCGCTCGGATGGTAAAACGTGAATTATGCCCCCCCCCCCCTCCAAAAAAAATAAAAAATAAAAACAGAACCGCACCTGTTCTCGCATATGGTTGTACTGTGATTCCATCTGAAGGGAGCTGGGGTTTAGCGCTATTTATAGATTACTTAACGATCACCGCCAGTGTCATGGCTTCAGGCTGTGCCATTTGACCAGTTTTGATATCTGCAGAATAAAAAGCTTATTGAGTGGTCCATGATTTATCATTAACTGGTTTAAAACCTAAGATACAGAAACACAGGGGCGATAGGGGTTCCATATCCCAGGCTGAGGTGAAGGAGACAGGCTAGCATGACCAACTGGTCAACGGTGACGAGGAAGCGTCAAGCGCTGCCCCATCCTAAAGGTCCCAGCGGGTTGCAGCCTCCAGAACCTCGGTGGGGACTCAGGGGCGAGGTCCCGGAAGCTCTGGGGAATTAAAAAAAAAGTTAACGTTGAGATACATTATGTTACACTTGACAAATCATAAAAAGACTACTTGACTTTCTTTTATTGTGTAAAATAAGGCCTATCACTTCGTATGCATGCCAGACGGGATACGGTAATGCAGAGTGCTGGACGAGGACGACAGAATGAATTATCTTTTGGTTTTCCCCGAGTTTTTGAACTTGCTTTGGGAATGTGCGATCTAGAATTTAGAGTTGACATTTTGAGCGATTCACAGTTAGACATTTAGCGATATTTGTAAGAGAGAAGTTAAGAAAAAAGTCATCAACGGAGGGATTTTGTCCTACGCACCAGAATCCGTAATCAGTTCTTTCAAGGCATGCACGCGAAGGGCACACGGCCAAAGAAAGTAACATCTTGAAATCGTATGAGACAATTGGTTGTAGATAGTTTTTCAGTGACGTCATAACTAGACATTAGTAACCGCCATGTCTGTCTTGGAGGGAAGCCTGTATCCTCCGTAGGGGTTTCCCTCGGAAATGGCTACATTACGTGTTTTTGTAGTATTTTTTAATAAAACGTTTCCAAAGTTTTTCCCCGTGCACCTTTCCTTTCTATAGAGCAGGATATAGGAGCTTAGATCCTGCTCTATTTTTGTTTTCATAATTCAAACTTTTGATCTTCTGGAACAAGTTTCACTCAGCTTTTTATTAGTGTAAAAATGAGACATAGTCGATTTTGAAAGTTAAAGAAAATTTGATACCTAAAAAAAAATTAGAGGTTAGTTTTTACATTGACGTGGCCAAGGATACCCTCAGTAAACTTATCAGGGTAGAAGGCTGCATCTTTAACACAGTCTTAAGTTTGGGTTGCGATTTTGTAACATTTTGTCGCCTTCGTGTGAGTTGGTGGATTTGGCACCTCTTCCCAAAATTCACCCTGGTTTTGTTGGTTTTCGCTGAACTAATGACTAAGAAAGAAGTATTCTATCCAGGTTATAACATTAACGTTTGCATGAGTTGACAACAATTTGACTACATTACGGTGCAAACGACCATATTTCATCTTGGTCACGTTGTATACTGTATATACCTCATTTTATAGACAGGTTTCTCTGCCCTGGTATTTCGTAGTCTGGCGGAGAAAAAAGTGTTTGTAATTTTGTTTTATTGTGATGCATTTTGCACATACGTCAAGGCATGCATCACGTTCCTCTGTCAACCCTTAGTTTCAGCAATCGGTCGGATGAGGATTTAAGGCTCAGCCAGTGGTATAAAGGGCTTTTTTTCCAGTTGTGGCTCACCGACTTGTTTTCTTTTCTCCATTGATTATACTGAGCACCAAGTACAATAGATGATTGGAAGACTGGACGATTAAAGTTGAGATTTGACGACACATTGGCACCAATGTTTATTGTGTAAGTTAACTCGATGAAAAGTTTATTTTCAAATATTATTCAAGTGCAAGTTTGTTTTTCTTTTAGTCGCCTCTTACGACAGTCGGGAAATACCGTGGGCATCTACTCTATACAACCCCCAGCCCACAGGGGACTGGACGATTGAAAAGCATTCCAATGACCCACAAGAGCAAAAGGACCATGGCGCTGCTAGAATGATCCAGAACTTGCTAGAAGTTGATGCGTAAAACCCACGGACTTCCTACATACATGGACAGAGCATCTAACGCGTATGTCGTATCCGTAGATGTCGCCACAGTCTGGGACGAAAAAGGCGCACCAATATGGCCACGGTATATAAAGCTATTATTTGTATGATTTGACGACGACTGTAATATTTCAAACAAAAGTTTAACTTGAATGAGGAGCAATATCATACCCCTGCAACACGTGTAGTGATTTTGAAATTACCTTGCACTATTTCGAAAATATTTCAACTTTCGTGGAAAAACCGGTGATTTACTTGAGCAAGTCCAAACATTCGCACAAAGAAATACCAGACAGCCATCTTGGTACCCTTTCTCTCACACGTTCGGTGGCGACAATGTAACGTGTTGCATGCTCTGTCCATGTAGGCCTATAGGAAATCCGTGGTAAAACCCCAACGAAACAACCATTTCAAGGATGATGTAAACCTTTGACGGAATCGCATATCGGTCTTGCATGACTGACGTAGATCGTCACGTGGTCTCCCACAATGCAAGACAGATCACATCAGTCCTATAGATCTTGGACCGCTGTTGTCCACGACCCCATTAAAAATTCACTTCATTTCGGTCTTATGATCTTTAACGTCCTTTGTGCTTCCGCTTTGATTCTGCTTTTAATATTCAGTGAAAAAAACTTGCAGGTGCCCATTGTTGTAAAAATTCTCGCGACGGATTCCTATTGTATTTGCCAAGCATTTTTAAACAATAACAATTTTACAAGGGAATCTAATCACTGGAGACCGGTACCCGTTGGTAAATTGCGATGATGCATTTCGTTGGAATGGTGCTGTGACGTAAGCTGTAGTTGTTAAATCTGTTTATTTTACATTTTGGTACAAAGGAAAGGAAACAGACCCAGAAAAACCCCAAGTAATTTAAGGCTAAACCAAGTTCAGCTATGCTCTGTTGGTAAACAATGGAGTTGTAGTTGTAGTGATTTAAATAAAAATTCTTTATATCACTGTCTTCGAAATATCTCTTCTCGGAATTTATGGCGTGGCTCATGACTTAAACTTGACCTTTTATACTTTTATACCAATTAATGAAAACTTCTGTATGTATCCTATTCTCTTTAAACGTCCGGTTCAAATCAAACGCTAATTAATGGAATGGGCACTTCAGCGAAACTTGAATGAAATGTTTGACAAGTTTCGGTTCAACACTCACCATTCTCTGTCAAAAAGAACATTTTCTACTTAAATATTTGACTCAATTTATGTTTAGCGCACATTTGAACGGATTCGGATCAACTTAATTCAAAAAGACATTTTTAAGAGTGGAACTGTATTTCAACTCCTTTCTTGTAACATTTTATGCGCCTAACATTGCAAATTTATGGCAGTGTTCTGAACAGATTCAAGACCAGTATCGAGTTACTCGATTTTGAGGACACAGACTCATGACTCGGGCATGGACTTGGGCTCGTTTTTGCACCTCCCAGATGCAGTTTCGACTGAAGTCATCTTAAATTTTGAACTTAAGGTACACTTTAAAGATAACGCATAAGTACAGGCGCATTTAGCCAATGTTGTTCCATTGGGGAGTATTTTGAGTATGACTTGGAGGATTTAATCGCCAAAATGGTTGATCCTTACCCTTTGAAGAAAAATGACCTTTGACTATCCAGTTGTGTCATGATATAATGTTCGAGCCTCAAAGAAAATAAAACAATTTCTATAGTTATTATTTTGGCCATTACCCAGCCAACATTCCCAGTATGGCCCCAACTGGGCTTCAGCTGGGCTTCTTGCTGGGTTCCAGCTGGGACCCATTTGTGTTTGTCAGGTGTTGCCACGCGGGTCCCAACTGGGCCAGTCTTTCCCAGCTGATCCCCAGTTGAAGCCCAGCTGGGCCCAGCTTCAACAGGCTGAAGCCTAGCTGGGCTCTAGCTGGGTTTCAGCTGGCAAAAGCTAACCCAGTTGGGCCCCACGTGGGAACACCTGAAAAACACAACTGGGCTCCCGCTGGGGCCCAGCAAGTAGCCCAGCTGAAGCCCAGTTGAAGCCCAACTGGGCATGTTGCTTGGGTAAGTGTTCCATTTTGTCTCTTTCCAAGCTGCCTAACCCCATTGGTCATGCTCCTGAGGCATTGTCATTCGAAACCGTATCGTGTGTCTGTGCTGAGCGTAAGGTATCTCACAAGATCTTAGACACACTAGCACCGTTTGTACCAGGCGTAGGATTACAAAACCAAGAGCCAGACTTACTGTATCTGAAGTCAAAAAAATAAATATATATGTTAAAGACCGTGAAAAATAAATTCTAATAGTTCAACTCCTATCGTCATAGGAAATGCCTAAGCTGAGATAAAAATTGTTGGAATTTATTCACTCAGCTTAAAAAAGGTACATTGCGCAATCATTTGTGATGTCATTGTTGCAAAGTACTATGTTTGTATTTCTTTGTTTTTCTGAAAGGTTCTGCACCTTGTACTAAGGTGTGATAGCCCCGTCACTCTTAGGGGCTGATGTAATTAATTAAGCCCTTCTTGTGCAACATGCTATGCAAGCAAACAGGACGTGTTCAAGGTCATGAAATTATTTTTATTTTAAAGGGAAACAAAGCAGGTAATGTGAGTTGTACAAGAAAGTCACAAATTATCGCACAATGAAACAATTTGTTTTTAGTGAATAAACTTCAACATTTTATATCTCAGCTCAGTAATGTCCTATGAAGATTGGAGTTAGACTGTTAGACTTCACTTTTCATGCTCTTTAATTTATATATATGAATTTTTTCACTTGACGTATCTTTAAAAATTCCGACACTAGTCTTGCGTGCCATTTCATCTTTTCCCACATAACGTGTCAGTGTGCCGTCCGTTTTTTTCTTTCTTTTTTTTGTATGCAAGCAAAATCAACTCATTGCTCCCAAAGATGGGATCCTTCTCACCTTTTTTTAATGGTTTCGAAGCAAGCACGTCGATCCTTGGGCAGTGGGAATCGTCCCACTAATGAAAATATTGGGAGCAATTGACATACCGTTCAACCCAATAATTCGGGCATATTAAAAAATAAAACAGGCAGAATAAACAAATTGTGGCTTTAGGGCTTTGAAAAAACGTAAATTTGAGCCTATTTCAAAGTAATAGTACTGCACCACTCCATCAAGTATGTTTTGTGCATGTGCGTGTCAAGTGTGTATGCATGTTTCAGTGTTTGTTTTGATATGCGCTCGGGTTTCGTGTGGGTGGAGTTCTTATAGAGGAGTCCGGTTGCGAACACGATATGAGGTTCTGGTTGTTGTAAAACTTTTGCCCCACCAATTGGCAATAATTTTAATGTCCCACAGTGCTACTCCGACCATGCACGTTTCTCATAGGAAGATTCCCATTATTAAAGGATATTACATGAAGGGAAGAATTCTACAAGCTGTTAATAATCAGCCTTATTTAGGAGTCGAAATCAAAAATGATCTTACCTGGTCCCACCATATGAAGCAAATTTCTTACAAGGCTAACAAAATGCTCGCATTACTGCAAAGAAATATCTACTATATGTAGCAAGGACGTCACGGAAACTGTCTACAAACCATTGGCCTGCTCCTTTGGTCTGCTACTGTGGAGTATGTGGGATCCCTACATCAAAGGTGACATAACAACACTTGAGAACGTCCAAAGACATGCACACCACTTCGTCTATGCTAGTAAAAACTGCAACTACAGGGACAGCGTCACTGACATATTAACAGATCTCAGATGGGAGCCACTTGAAATCCGTCGTACCAAACTTCGTCTTCTAGCCATGAATAAGGAGGTTCATAACCCCCCCCCCCCCCCCCCCCAATATCCATCTGCAGGGTAACCATGAAAAAGACACCCAGAAGTAATCTCCTTCTACCAAATAAACTTGCAGCACCTGAACTTAGGAAGACAGAAGAATAGGAGATCTCAAATCACGACCCCACCCCATTGAATGCAGCGGTACCTCGCCTGCTATCAAAATACGGTACCGTACAAGCTTCATCGCTTAAAATATCAATTGTCAATTCCACAAATTTGAAATTCACCGTTAGTCGCATCTAGTGTAAGTTTCATTTGAGGGGTAATTTGTACCTGCTGCAATTTTATAGAAGGGCCAATAGTAAAAGGAAGGAACCATATTCAGGATGTAAGTCTATGGAGAAAATAAAAGTGGTGCGTTACCTTGAATTTAACATTGATTTTCTACACGAACTACTGCTTTAACTGCATCTTGTTTTGTTAGTGCGCCATCTATTTAAAAAATTTTGCAACGATGGAACGTCATGAAGGAAGCATGTCATAATTATCAGGTTTACTAATTCGTCCATTCAAATAGAGTCCCGTAAAGGAGCATTTTTTGTATAGAAAAAGATGGAGGGGGGGGGGGGGCTTGTGATTAATTTACGAAACTATACTTTATGAGGTACCAGTTGTGAAAATGGGCCCAACTGAAGCAGTTTTGTGGAACTTACATTAGTAGCTGGCGGAGGTATGCCAATGATTTAGTGGAAAACAATATATAAAAATGGTTATCCATCCTTTAAGGAAATTATTGCATCCGTCGCTAGACATCTCTTTGGGATTCAAAAGTCGTTCAGAACTACCTAACTACTGTCGTATTATTTAATATACAAGTTTTGTTCTTAACCTTTATGGTTAATATTCTATTAGTAAAACGTTACTGGAAATTGCGCACTTAAGAAGGGTAAAAAGGATTTCCATGAGGGATAAACTAACGATGATAGTCCTTAATTACCTTATGTATCATATACAGTTCTTACAACTTATACATAAGATAAAACACTGTTTAACATGCTCGTGGACGTAACCAATTGCAGCCGAGTCATTCATTTGAATAGCGCCAGTAACAGAATGCACTCTAAGGCAGTAATTCGTCATACCATGACAACTGGGAAGCAAGTTTACCTGTAATCTACAGCCCTCTCTCAGTTGGTTCAGTTAGTTGATTGACAGCGAATTAAAAATATAAGCAGAGTAGCTCATATTATACATGTACACTGAAAGGGTTCGGATTACTCACTAAAACCTTGTATACTCACCAGTTTATGCCTCGAATCAATAAACTGAGACTGTGTCTGGACAGAGGAGTTTTAGAGAGTTGTGATGGGAGAGGCTGGCAGGAACGAGGTTGGGAAACATTGGAACTGTCCGGGGTGATTAATAAATAAACAAGTTCCAATTTCAAAATGGATTTCCAAAATCCATGTCTTCTCACAATTTTTATCAAATATGTCTATTTTCTTTGGGATTCATACTGACAATACCCAGAAAAAGTGCCACTTGTGGCAATAACCCGTCACCATTTGTCGCACGTGCGACAAGCAGTTAGTCCGTTCATCCGAACTCCTTGTCACACGTGCGACAAGGAGTCCGTCTTTGTCACTGGGAATGCCATTTTTGGCAACAGTGGTCGAATCCTTGTGGCACGTGTGACTTTTTTCCATGGAATAACGTATGAGAATCTGGTATTGGGCTACAATATTGTCAAAAAAGAGGAAAGGTTATGCAAAAGGAGCTGTCCAGATAGAGTTAGAAAATCCGTTTTGAAAATGGAACTTGTTAATATCTTTAACCTTATGAGTGAATGAGTATTTTCATCGAGTCGAGTAAAACTGGCTAATAAGCAGTCTAAACCCTTGCTGTAGTATTGAAGACACGCATAGATCCCCGTATAGACGAATCCGGGCAGAAAGTGATGGTGTGATTTCAGTCGGCCATAACTGGGGTCTATCACCTTTTTAATCTTTCAATTTCTTTGCTTACCTGTATCATGGATTTTTGTGCCAAAAATTGTATTGATTCCATCCATGGATTTTTGTGCCAAAAATTGTATTGATTCCATCAATTTCACTGAATATCACGGTTTGAAACTCATGTAGACAATAAATGAAGACGATTTAAGGTTGATGGACCCCGCTAATGGCTCCATACATTCACTAAACACAAGAACTGATCGGATTCGTTTATAGAGTAATTCACGGTTACGTCATTGATTGGCACAGAGCATTAGCAGGAACATATGAGTGCATGCGTGCGCAATCTCGCAGTTGCACGCAGAGTGTAGACAAATTAGAATCTACATTTTGCTGTGACGAACATGTTAGCGCACCTCATCAACTTTGTTGTCAAGCAGTCCTGACACCATTTTTCTAAGCATGAATGAGTTTATGGACTGATTTACAAAATCACTGCGTTTTAACTAAGATCACAGATCATTTTTCAAATAGCAATTACAAAGAATTGTGGGATACGCGTCATTTTTGTCAATGACATTTTCACGTGACCAACTTAACGACGCACATCAAGGACGCTGTCCCTGAATCCTTTGTAATTATTTCTTGGGAAACGGCCTATGCTATTGTAGTATATATTTTTTATTTAAGCCAGTCAAGAATGGAACCATGTATCACAGACCCTTGATGCAAAGGTCTGATGATTGAGAGCTTATCAGTGATTTTGTCGTCCTTTCACAGACGTCCATTTGGGGAATAGACTAGCGGCAAGCGGCGGCGGGGCCATTTTGAAGTGGGGGAGGGGGTGATCACTAAAGCGGCCCAATTTATTCAACAATATAATAGCAATGCAAGGCGACCCAACATGTCTACATAGTATACACGACAGAAAAAGTGGGGACAAAGTTCCCCATCCCCGTCTCCATCTGGCCATTGACCCTGACTAACCGATCACTGAGCACGTAATTTGTGGTTAGCTCCAAATTTGAAGAGGATGGTATCGATAGATTTATAGCGTAGCCAAACGTTCGCCCGAAAAAACATCCCATCACTCTTTTCTATATGTTGAGCATCTTGATAACGGAAGTTCATTAGACAATACCAAAGTCCGTTTAATTAGTGATTTCGCACAGTTTCTTATTAGCTTGGCTTATTAGCTTATGTAAGTCATGGTGCGCCGCTGGCATATGGGAGCAGGTCGAAGACTGTGACTCTTCTAAGCTTAATTAGGAGTGTACCTATAAGTTGTGGATATTCCATCAATGGTCTTGTTAAATAGTGATTTAGTTAGTTAATTAATTAATTAGTTTAGTTCAGTTCAGGTAGTTAGATTATGCTGAGCACCAAATCAAGCACAATGGCAGCAGGTTCCATTTTTTTAGTCTTCGGTATGACCCGGCCAGGAGTCGAACTCCAGACCTTCCGGCCGCAAGTCGGGTGCTCTCACCACTGAATAAGCAGTCGTTCTAAGAATGGTCTCGTGTGTGTGTGTCAAAGTTGTGACGTCCAGCTATAAGCACAACTGGTTGGAATAGGCAAGGAGGGTGTCGTAACTTAAGACATCCGATCAAAGATTGTTTTATATCAAGGGACTACTCATACTTCTAATGCTAACGCTAATGCTTTCATAATATCGGTCCAAGGTTTGAGGAGCCTAAGAAAAATTAATCCTGATAATTAACCATCGCGGTTTATGTGTCAGAATACTAAAATTCGCTTTAAACGTCACTTTGCCAGGATTCTATGTATAAGAGGAAAGCCTACAGCTCATGCATGTCACCCAAATTTTATCAATACTCCATTCTCCACATTTTAGGTTAAATATAAGTTACTTTTGTCAAAATCCACAAATAACTATGAAAATGGGAAAGTTGTATCAGATAGTACTCTTGATTTCTCTGTTGTTAAATGTCTTTTTGTCCTTTGAAATTCTGCAGGTAGAATTTTTTAACTTTTTAATATTATTCCCATCTAGAATACAACTACACCATATGTTTGTTGTAGGTTATATCAGATAAGTTTCTTAAACATCGCGTACAGCGTCATAATCACCTCAACGAAATTTAGTTTTATATCCAACCAATGTGCCGCGATGACATAACTGATTTTCCATTATGCACTCTCTCTCTAGAAAAATATCTTTCTTTAAGTTATCCTTCAAACGCCTCTAAATACTGAGATGAAGTTTAAAACTCCCTAGAACTGAACATTGACAAATATTTATGTCATTGATTTAGGTCCTTGATAACTTTTTTTTTAGAAATTGTACCAAAGTGTTTTACTGTTTTCAGGAAATCTTAACAGAGATGTAGACTAAACAAGCTTTTGAAGTAACGTCAAGTTTATTGCTTCTGTAAATAAGCTTGTCTGTAAACTTCTCACGATTTTGAAGGAATAGTGAAGAATATCGTCTGAAGAGGAAATGTATTGTGTCCTTAGTAGACTAATCCTACAAACTCCATTACTATCTGACTATGGGGGACGTAAGCTCAAATCTCCTTACCTTTATTATAACACTCTTCTATACGGTAATTCTCATATCCAGTGGATAAGTCCGGAATTTTAGTGTATGCCTAAAACCATTTGTAATATACGGATATAAGGTCTAAATCTCCCGTGCCCCACCCCCCCCCCCCCCTGATATATTAAACTAAATCTGACCATTACATGACTGCCCGGATTGCCCGTGACAGCAAAACAGGCAGGCTGTCATTTTCAGGTCTTCCTACTATAGTACTAACATCAAAAATGTGCAAATGTCTTCAAGTAAGGCTAGTGCAAGGAATATCTTACTATGCAGACTCAATAAAGTTACAGAGGATAAATAGCTTCATGAAGAATCAAAATTTTGAGCTAACACATTTAATCTGAAATCTTTGATTTCAACATGGATCTTTGCGTAAGAGTCAAAATTTCAAAGGAGTAATTCTGGGCTTCTCAGAACGTTTTTTCTACCCCTGTTGAGCTACTTTATGATCGTGTTACTTAAATGTGGTTCAATATTAAAGAGCGAAATTGTATTTCCTTTTCCGTGTTTTAATATAAACCATTATTGCATACGAATAAACAGTTGAACAATTATTCTGGACGTGTGCATTAGCAGAAAATAATGCACTCTCGGAATGCTGTCGCTGGCTGCACTCGGGTAGCGCCCTCGTACATCACTTGCATTGACTCTCCGTCGGATCATTCACTATCCTTCGCCTAATGCACGGTACATCGTTGTATTACCTTTAATTATTGGCAAACGATCATCCCTGAAAACTGCGCTTTTTGCCACTGAGACAAGTTTTTTGCCCGGTGGACCCCACACTCACGCAGATTCATTGACTGAAACGCGTAAGTTGGACGTTTGAGGATCAGGAGGAGGACTTACTGAATCATAGGGCCTGCAGAGTGAGTTTAGATGAACACCAATTCGTGCCAATTTCTGCATGTTCCGTGGATTGTCCCCATCCAACAGGTGGGAGCCGTGGCGTAGCCACGGAGAGGGCTTAGGGGTTAGAACCCCCCATGACCCAACCTTGCAATGCAAAAACACCTAAAAAGAGGTTTTTCTCTCTATCCTTAGACTTTCCATCATATCGTGCCCCACCCCACCCCCATAGCACCAGAACCCTCCCCATGACACAATCCTGGCTACGTGCCTGGGTGGGAGTGTACTCCAAGTCGTTGGTCAGTTGTTCAATACTTCGGGAAGCTTTGAACTCTGTTTTCTCATGTCCTCAGCTTCCAACACCACCGACTGAACTATTGGAATATGCCGTGCGCGTACAGCATGCTTCTCTGGCAAGTTGTCCAAAGACTATAAGGGGAAGTTCCCTTGCTTGGTGCCACCGATCGGTAGCTGAACCAAGAAAAACGACTGCTTCCTGGATCGGTCAGCAACTGACAAACAGATTCCAACTAGAATTAACCAATTTAAAACTCACTTTGAACAGCTGTGCTGGACAAGTGAAATTAATTTCACATGCATGAAACATTTAAGTGGCTCCACCTGGATTAAATTACAGTACTTCTAACTTGCAAGGTAATACACATAACAACAGGTCAAGCTGGGGTCTGATTTGTGGATTGGAGGTGGGATATCCCAACAGCTGGTTAAATCCTGGATCGTGTCATGAACTACCCCGCGACTGACTGACTGACTGACTGACTGACTGACTGACTGACTGACTGACTGACTGACTGACTGACTGACTGACTGACTGACTGACTGACTGACTGACTGACTGACTGACTTTTTCGTCAATTTGAATAAAAATCCCTGGTTGAATCATGGAGTTAACACGTCTCACCTCCATGGTTAAATTAATCAGGGTTATTTAAAGGCACATTGACCGGGATTTTGGTAAAATCCACCAGAATTTGCATAAGTGAGTACAAGCAATCTTTGTGCTTATATCAACTTATATCTTTCATCCGAATGAGTGCAAAAATGTTTAAAACGTTTTCCACAAACTCTCATGTTTTTCATACACATACCGTTCCGCAGCAAATGTGAGGTGGAGCCAAACGTTGAATAGACTAGTTTGACTGAGTTTCTTCCTGGAGCAGTAATGTGCATTTGGTCAAAGGGCAACGGGTAACACTTTCACCTGCGTTTTAAGGTCCGATTCTCTCACCCCAGACAGAACCAATTCTCCTAACCTTCTTACTCAAGTCCCTCCCACAATTGTCTGAAATTCATCCTCATCCAGATACAATCTTACTTTATTTCTTCAGGGTGAGTATAGAAAAGCTTAATGTGCATTATCAAAACACTCTCAGTACAGTTCATGCAGTGTAATATCATCAGCTTTGGTATTCTGCATTGTTTGAATTAGCTGTCAATCAAAGAACTGAACCAATTGAGAGTTTCGGTACCCACCTACAAGAACTGCAGTTTGGGATGAGAGGAATGGCCCATTAAGCTGTGATGGTGGGGTGCTATGGGCGCATATGCAGTGCGCAGATGTTTTGTTAACAAATGACCTAAACAGAAAGTTTACGATACATGCATGATGTATAATAGAAACCTCTGTTTGGAAAGAAAAGGACATAAGAAGCTCTAGTAGAGAGTCGGTAAAGTTTTAATGTTTGTTTCTGGATAGAGGACGTTTTAAGACAAGGGTACCCTTCCTTCGGTTTTTTTTTTCTTTGCTTCTCAGAAGGGATGAGATGCAACATGATGCTTATTTTAAAAAACATTTTGAAGCATGTGATGGCTAACAGGGAGACCAGAGTAATTGTTTGGTCTGAGTTGGTCCGACTTCTTCCGATTAATCTCCCCGACTGGCCCCGACTTTTTGCAAAGGTCGTGATGGTCTCACCCTCTCCCATTGCGAACGCTACTGTACTGCAATTAGCTTACGTATAAGAATGATTTATGATACATCTCGATCTACCATTTGGCATTGCTTTCCCAACAAGCTTCCACCAGTGGCTTCCTACTGGCATCCAGCATGCAAAGGCGCGTAGCCAAGGTTGTGCCATGGCATGGTTTTTCGAGTTGGGGTCTAAAGAGAGGGCGCCTCACTCCCCCGGCCTTTCCTATTTGAAGGATAATTGTCATTTTAGGCCCAGGCTCCCAGATGGAAAAATTGTGAAATATTTATGTCTGAAAAGATATTACATGAAATGATAAAATTTGTATTGATCACCTCTCAACATATTTTGGGGTTATTTTTTCAGTTTTGGATCATGAGGATTTCACTACCCCTCCCCCTCCCCTGACTACGCGCCTGCTGAGTCATGCCCTCAAGTGTCTGAGATGCAGATATTTCCCCTCCTACAAAAAGAAGAAGCCGAACATTACACAATTTTCTTTTTCCTGAACTCTTCTTTGTATTGTGTGTGAAAATAAAATAAAATAAAAAATATAGTAATGGGACGACACTGATCACAAACTGAGGGTTTTCAAAGATAAACAAACAGGAAAATGCACATTGTAATCTGTTTCTTACGTATACATTGCTTCTCTTAGTAATAGTTCACACTGTTCATGTGTACACGATCCCTATAATTATTCGAACTTCACAGAGAGTCCCGCACGTACACACGAAAAAAATGGTCGAAGGTCAATTTTACCTCACTTGTATGCAACCCACTTTCTCTTTTACTATAGGAGCAATTGATCTAAATAATGATTTACTTTGTGGAGGATGACGCATAAAAAAGTAACCATGATAACCTGGGATACCAGTCTTGACTAAAATATCTGAGTTTCTATCGGAGGAAAGTATAACATTACCCGAGTTTGATTATCTTCAACGCCGTAACATAATGTAAACAAAATGTTAGGCAATTCCAAACAAGGGAACTGGGTGTATTCACATGCTTAGAAACGGACACGTGAGGAACAAAGCTCAAAACAAAGACCGCACTGTAAAAAATACAAAGTAACACTTGATGATAACACCTTAACGTGTTATATCTTTGTACAGTGAAAATATAAGGCCTGTTAATTTATTAACACACTAACGCATCAAAGATCTGACGATTAAACACGTTGAAGGGCAAATGTCATATAACGTCAGTTAGTTAAGTTAAAGCGTGGGGTTAACACATTCATCATTGTTCACATCAATAACACGTCAACGTGTCAATTGCCGTTAATGAAGCAGCACGTCCTAAATTCACTGTATGAAGATGACGTTCACGTGTAAATTAAAATGCAAAATATCTCCCCCAAACTACAATTTTGGTACGGGGGTACCGAAATTCTCAATTGGCTCAGCTCTTCGATTGACAACAATGCAGAGTACCAAAGCTTACATTACACAGCATGAACGGTACTGAGAGTGTTTTGATTATGTAAACTGAGTTTTTCTTTTCTCACCTTGAGGCAATAAACTGAGATTGTATCTGGATGAGCATGAATTTCAGACAATTGTGGGAGAGGCTTAAGCAAGAAGGTTAGGAGAATTTTTACCGTTTGAGGTGAGAGAACTGGGCCTTAAAATGTCACATGTTATTTTTTGCAGTGCGGGGCTATCAGAAGCAAAGACAAAACACAGTGTACAACAACTGCTTACACGCGCAGCAGCAACTATTTACATGGGCGGACAGGGTGGTAGTGACACCAGCCCCTTGCAATCACGCCAGCGTGATCACGGACACTCCTGTGCCAGATGTGTAATAAGTGTAATAAGGGGACTGGGTAACTGATTAATTATAGTAACGGAACTGGGTAATTGTTATTTCAACAACCGATGATAATGGAGGTTGCTTCTATCCTTAAGAACCCTGTCACTTTTATTATTGGGCATATTTAGCCTTTTTAGCCTCTCGACGCATACGTGGTGAATGAATGTCCTTTGAAAGTGCCACCGTTTTTTTAAGAAGAAGATAGTTTTGTGGAAAAAGTTTTGGCCGCTTAGTGCTTCTAGTAGTTCAATACTCTCTTAAATCAAAAGACTTTAAATTAGTCTAAAAGAATTAAAACAGATGTATTCGTTTGGAACAAGTGACCGATCGAACCCCCGATTGGTCACTAATGCCAATCTTTTAGATTTAATCTTTAATGTTTTTAACGGTACGATCTAAGAGAGTAAACCACATTAGTGCATAACTAGTATATCCAAACTTTGCAATGGGTGAAAGTGTCGTTCCATGGGTTCAACTAAATGGTTGGGTTTTAAAGATATCACGTTTTCGTTGTATCAGATCTTGCCGGCTGCATTTTAGAGATAGGTTAGATAAAGGTAAAAAATCACCAACACTGGTCACGTATGTGATTACTTACTGAAACGGGGTAATACTTATCCAAAATTGTTGGTTAATTTAATGGTTTGATACCTTGGGTGACCCACCACGATTGGATGACCAATTATTTGAAAAAATATCCAATGTCATTACTGTGACATACGTGACCGGCTGTTGGTGAACTTTACCCTGGAACTGTTTTAGAGTGTAATGTGCCGTACCACGTATGGATTGTCATTGAAATTCGATTTTATTCCAAACAAGATTTTATCCTTTACAAGAGATGTCCAATGGTCACTATAAAATATGACTCTTCTTTTTTTACCAAACTGTGTTTACGGAAAATTTGCAGTACCAACAACTACCCTTTTTCCAACTACATGCCCGTTGCTACTGAAACGTTTTCGATAGGTGGGGAGGTGTGATAGCCTACCTCTTACCCAAGGAGCTATTTAAGCTCACATTTCTAAGGCTTTGTGCAACTAACATGTAATTTTCAAATAATATCAGATTTAATCTATTATAAGACTCAACGCTCATCACAAAAATATCCTCAAACAAATTTGTTCACAAAAAATGATATTTCTTTTAATTGAAGACTTAATCGATATCAGGTAGAAAGTTGAACGAGTTTTGTTCCTGGCTGTGTGGTAATCAAATTCTGATGTCAATAAGCACACACTTACAAAATGCCAAATGAATGTTAATGAGGTATAATTCAAGTCCCATTCCCTAAGTTTCGATTTTTTTGCAGCTGAAGAATATTGTTTTGAATACAATAACAGTTCAATACGTCTTATACCTTCAAACCTACACTTCTCTGAGCTTCACCAAATCTTTCTTTAATCCATTCGTAAAATTCCAGGTCAAGTTCATAAAGTTTCCTCAAATTTTTCATGGTGTCTTCCGAAGGCATCACTTTTGCAAATTTATCCATTTTTCCGAGTTTTCCCTTTTCCACTAATTCATGTAACATTTTGCGACCACCTTTAAATATCGACGGAATTCTTCTGTCTAAAACCTCCACAAACATTTCAGCTTCACATCGTGTTCCAACGATAAAATAATGATTCTCTATGTTTTTCTTGGCCCTTTCTAACGTTGAACGGTTTTTCAACTTACATTTTCTGTCGTAGCCGCAAAAGTGTCGTATAAGACGGGTCCCTGCGTTGCTCGACACGCATTCTGCGCGCTTCAGTCTCACGCAATCGTCAAACGACTCGTCGCGCATAATATTTAACGACTGTCTCCATTGTTTAACCTGTTCAGAGTCCTGTTTCGAATTATTTGCGCGCGCATAATTGTATAGAGAGACCGCCCTCTCAATGGGGTCTCTAACAATGCTTATTAGTAAAGGTCTCCTAGTATAGTTCCCGACTATATCTACATGGTAAGCATACGTGTGTACCACGGCTGGTGGTTCAGCTTGCTGTAACCCTGCGTTGACGTAGTCCGTAACTGCACGCATTTTTCCAGTGCTAATGATTTTACCATCCACGAGAGGTATAACCCCTACTTTCTGATGGGCATTCAGCGCAAATACCAATTCTATTAGGTCAGTGAGACCACTAGATGGCGGACTCGTCGCAAGCACAGTTATGTTATTATCTTCATAACGCGTATACGTTATCTCCTGACTTTTTCTCAACATGTAGTTTTCACTTTGTGTAGATGCATCGGAAACTTCACCGGGACTATTTCTTATAGGCCTTCTCACTAAAACAGAGCCTGCCTTTTCATTAAAACCTTTTTCAAAAAGTATTTGCGGTTGGGATAATTCTTCACAGGTTTGCATACTCAATTTGACCTCTTTCCAAAAGGCGATGGAGCCGAAAATGAGAAGGAAGAAGGATCCAATAACCTTGAGGGTCTTCAAGCAAGGCAAAGCCATCACGGGTACCCGAAGTCACGTTAGGCAAACTCTTTTAATAGCCTAACCCGGTTAACTCTTTAGGAACTCTTTCAATAGCCTAACCCAAGTGCTAAAGTAAGATGTGTTGAGGTACAAACTGTCAATTAAAGTTCACCTCGAAGACGATTAGCTAATATACGTTGAGCAGGTTGACCTCAAGGAATAATTCTAGTGACCATGGAAGATCTGATTGCTTTCGAAGAAAGCATTAATTCAGAGAGTATAGCACCAGAGAGCTATGAAATGACTGAGTTTTAGGTCCTGTTACTACATCTATATGGAAAGACGCCAGGATTCCCATCACATTCATGTGAATTTAATGGAGTATTCAAGGGACTATTGCACCGATCTCACAAGTTTTTAGTCTTTTTGTATGAAGTAGAGAATAAAGCTGTCTGGTTGTTGTAAACAGAACTCAGCTGTTTGAAAGAGTCGTTTGTATGTTCTTTCCAATCAGACTATGAGCGAAATAACAGATCCCATCGAAGCAAAGAAGGCGGAAGGGTGCAATCCATTTGCAACTGTTCTCAAAATTTCCCACAGTAAATGAACGAGGTGCTTATTTCCGTCACTGTTCGACTCCACAACTTCAAGTAAATAAAGACTTGCGAAATACCGCGTAACGAAACAGTCAACTGAATTAATAAGCCGCTGCATCGTTGCCTTATGAAGGTATCGACTTGACCGGATACACCTGTACGTAAGCGTTACATGGAAAGTTATCTTGCGAGACAAAATTCAAAAACTCTTGATAATTTGTATCAACTTTAGATTTCTAGTCTCTAGATACGGCTATCATTCTGAGTGGGATTAAGGTCGACTTTTTCTATATAAACTGCCGAGTCCCGACGTATCAAGCTGAATGACTTCCCTTCCGAGTGTTAATTGCCATATCAACTTCCTTGTGCCCGGGGTTCCATTTTTTCCTAATTAGCTGTGAGTAGAACGGTCGTCTAGTCTGCAAGGAGACGTGATGCGTCCGCAACCCTGCAGAGAAACGCGGGTCGATTTTCATACTTTGCCTTTGTTGCAGTTGCAGGCGGTACGACGTATTTCTTGTTCAGCCGTATTCGCCAGCTTGGAAAAGCATGAGCAAACAGATAACGCTCCGCGGGGTACTTCCACATTGACACCCGTTCTAAGTTAATAGGCAATTTTCGATTTCAGGACGGTAGACAAAGACAGGCGGAACGCGCAGCAAAAAACTAGACTGCGCGCATGAGCGGAAGCCAACATCACTCCGTCCTGCTGGTTTTCAGAACGGTCCTCGACCGATTTGACGTTCGGTGTAGGTACACGCCAGTACGTTGCTTACCATGGTAATCTGCCTCGTACCTTCGTCTCCAAAACCGAAACAGCCAGGAAGGAACGCCGCCTGGGCGTGTGTTAAACTCACCGCACTGTTGATCTACCGTCCTGAATAGGAAAGTCTATTTGGAAGATATCAACAGATTTTCATAATGAGAAATACCTTCCATTGTACCATGGAAGTGTCACCCTCCGAGGTATTAGTACTTCCATTTATTAACCCTTCTGTATTCTGATATAAGTGAGACATTTGGGAAGAGAGAGAGAGAAGAAACCATGGGTGGAGTTTAGAGATAACCACATTTTAAACAGAATGAGTGTGCAATGTATGCCTTCGCTGGATTGGAATGACGCACGATGAAGCAGGAAGGCGCGGTCTGGGGATGTAGGAGTCCACATTTCCGGCCACAACCTTGGTCATTTTGAGGGCAACCTGTGTAAGCTACTTTCGGGCAAAAGTAAGACATCTAGTTCAAAATTTCGGGTACTGTTAAGTCTGACTGCAGGCTGCCTTTTGCCCGATAAAGATGTGGTCTGTGGATATTGTTACAAACTTTTGACATCATCAGATATATGGATATTCCGGCAAATGTCCATGCACGAACATTCGTCTGCAATGAGCACCTATCACATAATGGAGGCTTTGCAATTACGTCATGGAACCGCCATGCTGGAGGACATTCATGCCAAATACACGTGGCTTTGTGCCGAACGCACTGCACAGAGCGCACTGTGGTGTGCACGGTGTGCACACATTCAACGAGCAAGCGCGCCCAGTGTGGTTTACTACGTAGTTACATGTACTCCAACATGGCCCCCGGAGAGTATTATGACGTCATGTGAAAAGCCTCTATTGTGCTCTATTTTTTTCTGGCGATAGCCTCTACCTCCCCATTCCGTTATGAGACAAAAAATGAACGTCTTGCTCTTATACCGTAAACTATTATGTAATGTCTGTAAGGGCCTACCATGCATTGGGTGGTGATGGTGGATGCGGTGGATTTAGGACCGACGGGCATTAGGTTTCGCAAGGTTGTCTGAAAACTTACCAATATCTTACCTAAGCCACACCAAAGCATAAAATTGTACTTAAAAAGAGTCCAATATAATGCGTGAAATCCGCCAAATGGTCTCGAGAAAAAATCCCCTTTCGGATAGCGGGATTTTTCAGGACTAATGATGAAGACAACTTTGGGATATTTCCATAATATAGTGAAATTATACTCAGGTTTGCATTAAGGGAAGGGTAAGGGTTAAAAAGTTCAATTGTCGCCATTCGCCCTTGAAACAGATCCATCTACCTGGAGCCCGGTGGACGGTTGGCAGTTTAAATTCAACTGTTCCGATAAACTAAAATTCTTTCTTCTACATTTGCACACATCGGATTTCAATGCAAATTTCACCGAAAAGCTTAGAGTAGGTACCCCCTTAAATATTGACCGTAAACCCTTCTTTTAACTGATTCGGGGGGTCTGGAGTTCGAGTCCTTACCACGTCATATCAAAGACTTTTAAAATGGAACCTACTGTCTTTGTGCTTGGTCAGTTGGTGCTCGGCATAAACAATGGAGTAGGAAAATCAAGCCAGTGAGCCATAACTGGAAAAAAGGTCATGACTGGCCCTTCTTGGGCCAAACCTCTCACCCCAAACTACAATTTTGGTACGGGGTACCGAAATTTTCAATTGGCCTAGCTCTTTGATTGACAGCTAATTCAAACAATGCAGAGTACCAAAGCTTACATTACACAGCATGAACGGTACTGAGAGTGTTTTGATTATATTAATTGAGTTTTTCTTTACTCATCTTGAAGCAATAAACTGAGATTGTATCTGGGTGAGCATTAATTTCAGACAAAAGTTCGAAGACCGCTGTATAAGCTAGGGACGTAATTTGCGGCGCGCAAAGTGCGATGGAACTTTGACCTTTTTTAGACAAATATTTGTATTGCAGAAAAGTTTAGATTCTGAGTTTCTTTTGAGAAAATTTGAAAAGTTGGGGGATTACTGAAGAATCTGCATTTCCTATTGGCAAATCTGAGACGGTGAAAGAAAAGTATGAAAAAAGCACTGTCGTTACCGGTGTCACTTGATGATCTGGTGCCACATGGTTAATTTCCTATATTGTCGCTTCCAGAGCTAAGAAAAGTTCACCAAACCGAAGGCATGAGCGATTACTAAGACATTAGGAATCACAATTTGCGGCGCGCCAAGCGCGGAAAATCTTGCTATTTTGAAAAAAATTAGCGACGAATATGGAACTTTTATTGCAGAGAATTCGGAATTTCATGATAGAAGAGTTGGAAAACCACACTTTAGTTGACTGGTGTCACAAATTGCAAATTTCCGAATTCTTTATTTTCCAAAGCACCCTTGCTCCTGTAGCTACGACCCTGGGGTATCTAAGAGAAGTGGCCCAGATTCAAAATAATGTTACATGCTTCAAAAGTTCAATATATTGAGTTTCGAGGAAAATTCCAAAACGTAGTCTCGAAAGTGTGGGCAATTGTTTGAACGGACTACTGTCGATGTGAATTGAAATACCGCAGGGTATACCCTTTAAGTGACCAGAATCACAGCGAAATTGTGATAGTTTGCGCAGAATTTATGCAAAAGTTCTGATAGTTTGGGAACCATTTGTAATGAACATGGTTAAAATAAATCCATGAATTGATCCAAATCACATCTTAATCTACTGCGGAAAAATAAGAGATCGAAAGTGTGGGGTGGGGGGGGGGGGTACTAACTGGTGCTATTGAAACATCACTGCTGCATACCGATGTAAGATAGTTGATACAAAAACATTAAAATGCATCCTTTCGAAGGACACCTCATCATATCAGGTCCCTGATCATACACTATCTGAAGACATAAAGTTGGAGGTGCACCGCTAATTCCATATTGAAGTTTCTTATCTAGCAAACGTCCGTGTTATCTCACTTCTCTGATAATGGTCTAAATACGAAATGTTCAAATCGTTGTAAGGATGTCATGGATGTGTGATGTGCGCGTGTCAAAAATTTGAATTGGATGTCATTTACTTTCCTGAAGTATTCGCATGCATATTCTGCACCGAGACATTTTCAATTTCCTTAAATTGTGTTTTCCAATTTCAGCCTACTGCCTGGTCATTCACGAAAGATTACAGACTTCGTAAAACAAAGTAGGGGACGATTCCTCTTCTTTAAATTCGTAAGTATTGTATTCCTTCATAATCATAACTGCTTGCCTATGCACGCGAACAATCGACATAATCGTAAAGACCGCTGAATAATGTATATTTGAGTTCCAACTGATAAGAAGAACATCGATGAGACTTCAGGCAGGCGGAGCGCGCGAAAATTTTGGTGTTTTGCAAAGTAAACATGCTGATAGGAATGGCAAGCACAAGTATAGGCCGGTGCCATTATTGCTAAAAATCGATCATAATCGGTGGAAGACACCTTGAAGAACCTACACGTATAGTTTTTAGGTAGTACCTGGATTTACGTTTCATGTCACAAAAGGCCCCCTCGAATGGACGCCTGTGCCGGGACGCCATCAGATTTCATATACACTACTTAGATAGTCGCAAGAACCCTAGGAAAATGCACTTACGTAAACACTGATGGCATAGGTATTCTGTAAAATTTGTTTTCAAAATTCGTTACATAGAGATTTCCGTTTTAAAAGTGAAGTGTGCATGTTTTTCATTCTTCCTCTATAGGCTAAGCCATTTGAACTTAAAGCAACGTCGCCTGCGTGATGAACAATGGTTGAGAGCGTTACGTTTTTAAAATTTACAGTTTCACCTCGTTTGTTAAGAAGCTCTCATTGTGCTTACAGAAGTGTTCGAAATGTACTCAGTACATGACCTTCTCCCGACTGTAAGCGGACAAAGTTTTCTCGTTCAGCTCATTACTGCGAAAGAAATATGGAACTTATAAATACCGTGACCATCCGGCTTTGCAGGAATACTGAGAGGTAAATATTCCACATCTCCTGTTGGAACAAACAAATGACCGATCGATATTGTGGAGAAATAGAACGGAGGCTCCATTTGGCAGCTAAGCACACTTCTGAGAGTCAAAACGTTTAAAAACGACAGCAGTATAGACTTACTTGCACCCCTGACCCCACATGACCATTCATGAGCGCTGGAATACAATCTCCCTGATTACACCTTTGCTTGAGATTTCTTTATTTGATAAAAAAGAAGTTACACCCTTACTAGTTTACAAACCCCCTAATATAAGGACAGATCCTGATACATGGCAATGTCAGAATATTCGAGAATAACTAAATCACATTAATCACACAATTTCCTCACGCTTTTGAATAATTTAATCGGGTCATAGACGTAAGAGGCGGGGCAGGAGCCGACTTCCCCTCCCCCAACCCCACCCCCCCCCCAAAAAAATCCACAAGATCCGAAGTTCCGGCAGAAATTTGGAAAAAATTGGGCAGTCACTACAGTTAAAAATATTTTCATGGTTTAGTTCAAAAGACTCATTAAATTTTCTGATCACTTTGCAGCTTGCTAATTTAGTTAGCAGTAACATTTTCTTTCAAGCGAAAACTCCAAGTATATATGCTACCTAGATTCTACTTGTAGCCTAGCCTAGGAAATGCCATTCCTGACTGTTTGAGTGGTCTCGTTTTTTAAAAATTTTTTTACGCTTCGCGCCAACTGATGGTGGCGCTCCGCTAATATAAAAATTTTTGCCCCAAACCGAAATACTCCTTTATGCGATTTGAATCGGTTCCTTTATTCCGTGGAATGCAGATTGTGATGCTCAGTTTAAGCCACGTATGTCTTCACTTTTAGGTATTTAAATGGCAATTTCAGGTAGACTTCTGCCTGAGGAGCACTTAACGCAATGTAGGTCCAAGGAGCTGTAAGGGCCCTGGTAGGTCACTTGATCCATGGAAGTACTGCCTCCGAGGTAGTACTTCCATGCTTGATCACTGCATATTTGATCTCATCTCTTGGCTTGGGACGGAGCAAAGCTATACAACTGGTATATATTACATATTACACCTTTGGTTTAAACAGGTAGAACAGGCCTTCAACATGGTTGAATCAAATAAATTTACCATGTTATATACAAAAAATGTAACAACAATTTAAAAAGTGTAACACAAAACATTTATCTTAAGATAATCCCTGTAGAGTATATTTTTAAAAGGGCCAATCTTCTCACCCCAAACCACAATTTTGGTATCAGTTTACCGAAATTCTCAGCTGGCTCAGCTCTTCGATTGACGACTTAATTCAAGAAATGCAGATTAGCACTTAGCTTATATTACACAGCATGAACGGTACTGAGAATATTTTGATTATTTACATTAAGCTTTTCTATACTCACCCTGAAGCAATAAACTGAGATTGTTTCTGGATGAGCATGAATTTCTGACAATTGTGGGAGGGACTTAAGTAAGAAGGTTAGGAGAATTGGTACTGTTTGGGGTGAGAGAAGTGGTCCTTTAAGTCTGACGCACAACAAAGGTTTTGCGTCTTAAAGATTGATTGTGTTCTCTCTGGGGCCAATTAGCCCCAGTGAAAATGTTCAAGAATTTGCTATCGCTAGATCTCTCTTCACGATTTAGTTGTAAAAAAGAATTACACCATGCACATACACGGCCAGGTAAGATATTTTGAATTTGAACTTGTTGTAACCCTTTAATCTCACAACTTGGTTAAGTGCAACCCGACTGTCTGTTTTACATTGTTTTACGTTCTGTTAAAACAATTTGAAAAGTTCTGCCCTCATTTAATGATCGTTCACCGTCCTTGATTATAGAAAAGTAGGTCGGGTACGGGGGCAGTTTGACATTGTAATGGAAGGATACAAGGACAAGTACCGTTGTGCTTAAACTATATTACAAGGTTGGACACTTTTCTGTGTTAAACTGTATCTAACAGATATAATTTAACTTGGTTCAATTCTTGTTTAACCTTTCTAAATTACCCTGATCACATTGAGAAGGAGTCGCCTGTACACAAACGCACAGAGAAAATTGTAAACAAAGCAATTATTGGAAGGGAAACGAAACCGCCGAAACGGTAAAACTTGTATAGAAATGTTTCATCATGCACTCCAGGTTTGAATCAAGTTTACGCCTTATCTGACTGAACTGCTGAATAAGAACTTTGTTGGAAAAAATACACAGGCATTTCATATTGTGTCATTCAGAATGCCCTTGTGTGTACGTTTTAGAATTCCCCCAATTTGTTTCGTGTTCTCATAAACACCAGGCAATACTGCCAAGTGGTGAATTACTATTCATATAATAAATTAAAATAAATAAATTTTGATATTAAAATGTCTTTGGCAACCTTTAAGGCACATATTCATCACTCCAGAGAGAATTATTGGCAACTTCGTATAAACAAAATGTACCTCAGTTTCCTCGCGCAGCAACTACCTACTTTTTCTAAAGTCCTCCCGACCCTCTGGCAAAGGGCCTTACCGGCGAAACCGAACTTTAAACTGCTTCCCGAAGAAGCTATTACGTCCACTGAAGGACAACACTTGACCAACCTCACGGCCCTCAGACCATTTAAATTATTGGTCTGTCATGTTTGGCCCCATTCTAGACTGGATGAAAAGAACAGATGCTACACCTGTTCTTAGCCAAAAGGCCAAAAAGGCAAAGTCGGCTAGTTAACTGGTCCACCCAGAGGTCTGTTTTTATTTTTGCTCATTCACCTTTCTAGGCTTTGATAGGGACCGCGACTGAACAAGGACTGCGTAGGAAACTTCGCGCCCAGCCTGATAGTGCCTCTGTGGGTGTCACCTCCGAAGCAGTAGGGCAGCAATGAGGAAACAGCGTTGTTTTGATTTCATCATTAGGGTTATGTTAAACAGCTACCTGCTAAAATACCACAGAAAATAATTCAGTGTAAAAACAAGGGTTTTCAGATGGGAGGATTAGCTCTGAATGTCTCAATCATGAAGAATGCAGTGTATGGAGCTAACCTTTTTTGAAGGTCATTTTTGATCCAGCTGTGGGCATTTTGATATAAAAATATCTTTGGCAACTTTAAAGGTCAAGAGCAGTCGCCCCAAAATTATTAACTAATAAAGTTTGCTATTTTTCTGTCATTATTCTTCCAAGAAGCCCGGGGATATTTTAAGGCTTAAACATTCAACATTCAAGGTCAACCAAGACATTACTTTTAAATTTCACAATTAAGTGAAAACACATTGTCACATGATTGTCAAGAGCCATTCACAAATTAGTATATAGACTATTATCCTTGTTCAAACTGCGGTGACTGCATTTGCCCTTTAAAGGCTTCACTCCAGAAAGAATTGATAACTTCGTACAAACAAAATGTATCTCAAAATGTAGCCACCTCCGAAGCAATAAGGCAGCAATGAGGAAACAGCATTATTAGGATTTCATCATTAGACAGTTAGGGTTCGCATATATAAACCAGCTCCTCTGCTAAAATACCATAGAGAATAATTCAGTGTAAAAACGAGGAGTTTTAGATGGGAGCATTAGCTCTGAATGGTCACGTGGCTACAGGCTCAATTACGAATAAAACAGTTTATGGAACTAACTTTGTTGAAGGTCATTTTCGATTCAACTAGAGGCAAAGTTGAATTTTGATCCAATCTTTTTCATTCGATCAGCAATACTTGAAGACGGACTTTTGGGTTGGTCCGCGACCTCTGTCATGTCCACCTGTTGCACTGCGACCAATATTTGACCATTTATCGATGCAATACAGTGTTAATATGGGTCAATCTAACGTTTAATGGCCCAGTTATAATCAAGGCATCCCTGGATGGGTTACTGTCCTAAAGTTACTGGATGGACAATGCTGCCCTTCCCCACATGGTCTTACCAAAGGTAATTGAAATGTGAGCAATCTGACGCAAAATTCAAGTACACTTCTTTTCCCATCTTACACAGGCAAATTCCGGCCGTACTATTCCTACAGACGGGATGGAGACGTTTCATCTTAATTAATTGCTGAAATACAAATTGAAGCATCTGTCAACTACTCAGTACCGTGACCTCTGGATCGAACGCGCTGTAACCACAGTATCAGTGTAATCACCACGAGAATATTATCTATCTACAACTTTCACACCATACCCGCCCTTCGGCCCTTCGCCATGCGGAAGTTGCAAGAGTTGGGAACGGTTTATCTTAGTTAATTGTATTACACGCAAATAAGCATCCGTCAACTCCCGCCGTGACCCCTGATCAAACAAACTGTTTTTAACCGACTGCGCATTTTGCCACCAAGGATTTGCGACCCAATTGCGACCCTCTGCGTAAGAGGGCTTTTTCATAACAGCTCACAAGATATATTTCAAAACATTTTTGAAACCGTGTGACCTTTTGAGATCATGTCTGGCGAACAACTATAAACCCTTGCGAGCAATTTAATCTCACTCGAGCGACCTTCTCCAGGTCGCAGGAGCTCGTAAGGTTCCAAGAAGTCGTAGAAGGTTACATGGTCGCAAAAGTTCGCAAAGACAGGCAGCCGACGGGCAGATGACGCAAGATGGGCAGCGGACCTTGGTGTAACCACTACGGTGACGCAGAGGAAGAGATTATTTCTGGAATGGAAGCAGGGGAATTAGCCTGACCAAGATCGAACTTGCCCTCATGGTATAGCCTGGAACATAGGGAAAGAAGGCATACCCCTCCACAACTTTCGAAGGAGTTAGTGACTTTCACTCCTTTTCCTTCCAGGACCCCGTCTGCCTATAGGAGGACGACAACCTGGCAACCAAACTTAACCTCCTAAGAGGTTCTGTTCCCGAAGCAACTAAATTATCTAATTGGCAGCGGCCCCATTAAGAGGACACCTAAGAAAGTCCCTAACCTGCACTGAATCCGCTACATGAAGGCATACCGTGTACAGGAGCAACTAGAAAATGTGGTTACGTACCGTAGCCACAATGGACATGACCTTGTACCAGTCTCTGGTTGCCTATGTAGGGCGTGGACAGACTGCCTGGTTAATCAGACAACAGGGACGTAGAACTAGTATGTGGGCTGGGGGGGGGGGGGTAAATATTTTCCAAAATCCAACATCCTGTCGAACCCTGGATCGTTTCCAGGACCGGAACCATCTAAGCAATCTACCCTGCGAAAGCGAACGCACACGTACAAACACAACCACACACACACACACACACCCTCACATTGACAAGCACATACACTCCAAGTGAGGTGTTCTGGAACCCCTCCGTATCCCAAAATGTTATTATATTTTGTTTATTCTGCTTGTTGTTTTTTTATTGTAAATCTGCCTGAATTATTGGAGCCCGGGCAAAACGGTATGCTTGCTCCCCAGTATTTCCAATGGGTTGGTAATTGCCCACCTGCCCATCCACTACCCCGGATTGCAACGCCCCTGTCCGGCAAGAGAGGAGTGCAGCAAAATTTTAAAAAGACTGTGGGTCTCATAGTCATAATATAAGGGCCTGGAATGTTAATGTACTCCGTTTTACGTTTGACTTCAGCTCAAACTTATACATATGGTAAAATACGAGATTTGCATCGAAAAGTCGGACTTGAGGTTTGATTGAACTTGCCTTCCGTATAGCGTTATGGGAAATTCCTTTTGCTTATTACGAATATTTACCTTAAACACGTCAAGTTTGACAACTTCGTGCAATTGGTCACATAGTTTGTACACTGACTGCAATGGACCGTATACATACTGACTTTCTACTGAACGATGCTCAGCACACGCGGCCCGGCACTTGCACTTTACCTGCCTGTATGCTACTGCTGTACACATATTGCACATTCGTAAACAGTTGTCTTCATATTTTCATAACCATTTCATAAATCGATTACAAAATAAATTTGGCAACCAGGCGGTTCTAAATAAATTGATTTTGAAAATATATAGCAAACACCAACTATCTGGCATCATCAGAAAATGCGACCAACCACAACACTGGACATGCTGTCATGTCCATTAATTAACTTCCTCATCCCCATACTTTGCTTGACCTTACTGTTTTCCACTTTTGGGATCATGTTTAACCAACAGTTGTGTGTTTGGAACACTTCATAAGGAATGAATGGTAACGATAAGCACGTTGAGGAACATAGTGACGGAAAATTCCATGCAGCTAGGTCAGTTTTGTGATAATGAGAAATAGTTTTTTGTTTTGCTTTTTGAACATTTGGGGGAGGGGGCGCAAAAATATCACTGACGGGCCGCATGTGGCCCACGGACCGTAGGTTGCCAATCCCTGCTGTAGACAAATCCGACCAACGGTTGTGTTTAGTGACTGTAAGAAGCCATTATTTGGGTCCTTCACCTTAAATCTTTTTTTGTTGTCTAAAGGTAATTTTAAACCCCCATTTACAGTGAAATTGAGGGAATCAAGAAACATTACAATGTACAATCATCCATGATGCCGGTAAGCAAAGAAATTGAAAGATTAAAAGGCGAGAGACCTCGTTTAAGGCCCCCTAAAATTAGACCATTACTTGCTATTTCGGATCCGATGTTATTAACCGAAGTCACGGCGTTGCGCATCTTTTTTTTTTTGCTATCCATCACTCTAAAAAATATTGGGCAAATTGCCCAAATTTTTACTAACACTGGGTATACATGTGTCCTCCCAACATTTGGGCAAACTGTTGGGTAAATGGTGTTGGGCAATGTAACTACCCAGTAGTTGGGCACTACTGAATAATCAACTTTTAACCAACACTGGGTATATATATGTGTCCTCCCAACTATTGGGCAAACTGTTGGGCAAATGGTGTTGGGCAATGTAACTATATGTTGGGTGCTTGACTGGATTTCAATGTAACCTGATATATAATTATATGATTTGTATAAGACGGAGATTTAAAAAAGTACCCTAACACATACACCGTTTGTCCTCCAGGAGTGGTATTCTTTTTAAAACGTACATAGAAACAGGCACGTTGCAACAGTCAACTGAAACCGGCCTCACAAAAACACAAACGCTAATCCTCAACCATCTACACACAAAAACTGTCCTTTAAGAGTGGTTGGGCACCAGCGACGAGGCACTTGGTAAGTTAACAGTAAAGTGTGTAGTTTAAAGTAACAAACTCAATCGTGAACTTTGTATTTCTCCTCCCATTGATTACGTAGCAATGGAAACTTTTTTTTCTTTGCGATTATTGCTCTTTAAGTACTTTCGTCCAGATTTTTACTGCTATTCTACCGTTAGCTTTTTATTTACCAAGTACAAACTTATTCAACCATGAGATCTTGTAATGAACCACTTACATTACAATAATTATCTGTAAAACTTAACTGATCTCTAACTAATCATCTGATTGGTCAATTACATTTTACCCAACTGTCGGGTACTTTAAAACTTGCCCAACACGTTTTACCAACACGTGGATTTCACCCAACCTTAATTTGCCAATAATTACAATATGGGTACAGTTGTTACCCATTCGCTAGGCAATAATTTACCCATGTTGGGCATTTTGTATTTTGCCCGAAGCTTTTTCCCCAACAGTTTTTAGAGTGCACGAAAATGTACTTGGGTAATTGTGAGATTTAGCTTTTATTATGAACTAAGTGCGAACTAAATTTAAAAGAAATTTTTGGTCGTAGAGAAATGCAAGAATTGCAATAACGTTGGCTTGTTATGCATATAGAGGCTACGCAATACGCTCTACGTAAATGGTCTCAAACTCATTATGGAGTGCACTTTGCTCTTAATTCGAAACAAATCGAAACTTTCCTAAATTTATGATATATTGCCTTAAGAGACAGAAGCTCCTCACCCCTATAGTTCATTTCTGTTGGGGAAATAAAAATTCTCAGTTTGATTGACAGCAAAGTGAAAAGATGCAGACCAGCATTAGCACATCACATACATGCGATCATGCGCGCGTTTACTTTTAAAAGGGTTGAGTAAACTTTCACGCATGGTTGGGTCCTTATGCTACCATCGAAACTGTTGGGTAAGGTATTGCAAAACTTTAGTCAATGGGTATTCGTGTTGGGTGACTTGTCCTCAAGGAAAAGCTAATTTTGCAACTAAGGGTAGTTTCTTAGATTCTTAGTATTCTTAGTTTCTTTAGATTAGATGGTGACGTACGGACCCATCGACTGGTAAAATTTACCTAACTTTTAGTAGAGCGTGTCTTGAGAACAACGGTTCTCATAGTAGCAGTTGAAATCTGGCGTCAGAGTTGCATTCCAAAGTGAACTTTGAGCAAGTACATATGACATCACAGCGACCTATTTATGAGCTCTCTTTTGTTTTTCTAGGGGCTTAGTAGTTTACAGAAAATGTTCTTCTCATTATTCCCATGTAATTTTGGAATGTAAAAGTATGAGAGGCATTGGAATTTAGAGAAAGAAGCTTCGCATGCCTAATTGAAACCAATATCCCTATTAATGTAATTTGAAAAGTGTCTGGTCACGAATTTCTGAAAACCGATTTGAACCGTTGGTTACTCATTCATAAAACAGTTATTTGTATGTAGGGTATGGGGATTGTCTAAGTGTCACCATTTGTCATGGGTATGTGAAGAAAACTTAACAGGTTTGGAAAATAATGTTGAATTTCATGATCCAACTCAATGAGCCGCTTTAAAGGGACAATCAAATTGTGGCAGCGCCCGTAACCTTTTGTTCTAGCACTGCGTTTTTCCCTTTTAAGTGATTATTTATCAAAATCAACCGGCCTCAACAGACATTGAAAAGGTCTTTCAAGTGAAGCGGAACTTTTATTCTGAGTTTATTATTGTTGAATGGGGATTTCGTAATTTTTTTCGAGTAACAAAATTCCTCACAAATGAAAGAGTAGTCAGCTTCTCTCATACGGTGACCAATCACAGCGTCGAACTATGACGACAGATAATTTTTTGTTAGTTTCAACCCAATGTATGACTGTGGTGCAGAATTAAATTGACTCAATGTATGATTGTGGTGCAGAATTAAAGGCCCAATTCTTTTACCCCATACATTACTAATTCTCCTTACCTTCTTACTTTAGCCCATCCCACAGTTGTCTGAAATTCATCCTCGTGCGGAACAATCTCAGTTTATTTCTTCGAGGTGAGTATAAAAAATCTCAATGTGTATAATCAAAACACTCTCATTACAGTTCATGCTGTGCAATATAAGCTTTGGTTCTTCACCTTTTTTGAATTAACAGTCAATCAAAAAGATGAGCCAATTGAGAGTTTCTGTTACCCCGTACAAGAAGTGTAGTTTGGGGTGAGAGGATTGGCCCTTTAAAGTGGTTAAAAACTTTATAATACAAAGTAGCTCTTATTGCCCCTTCTATTTCTTGCTTGAATACTTCCTTGATCTTGTTGATGTAGCTTTATCCGGCAACTAAAGGGATTAAAGGCTCAGTTCTCTCACCCCAAACAGTACCAATTCTCCTTATCTTCTCACTTAAACCCCTCCCACAATTGTCTGAAATTCATGCTCATCCAGATACAATCTCAGTTTATTGCTTCAAGGTGAATAAAGAAAAACTCAATTTATATAATCAAAACACTGTCAGTACCCTTCACGCTGTGCAATATAAGCTTTGGTACTCTGCATTGCTTGAATTAGCTGACAATCAAAGAGCTGAGCCAATTGAAAATTTCGGTACCCCCGCACCAAAATCATAGTTTGCGGTGAGAGGTTTGGCCCTTTAAGGGAACATGAATATTTATAGCTCTGACTGTCATTTTTACTGATGGGCGCAATAACCGCCTCGTTATTCGATAGAAGAACCACCGCGCAGCCTATGCACCTCCAGTCTTACCGCAAGTTGGCAAGTACCGCACCGTACCATGAAAGTACTAACTCGAGACATGGGCAAGTCCCCTACCGTACCATGAAAGTACTAGCTCGAGACATGGGCAAGTCCCCTACCGTACCATGAAAGTACTAGCTCGAGACATGGGCAAGTCCCCTACCGTACCATGAAAATACTAGCTCGAAGGCATGGGCAAGTACCTGGCCGACCTTTTACCAGTAAAGTACCAGTTTGGAAGTAACACATTCATACCCAAGCCGTGACAAGAAATTCGCCACAAGATTTAAAACGATTTACATACATCGGTTTTGAATTAGGAATTCCAACTTATGTAATTTGTATGATTTGGTGATGATATAAATGACGAACTTCACTTAAAACCCTAGTATGTGTCCACACGTGTCATGGTTTTCCGATCACGGCGTGTACATTGCGAAGATTTTTTAGTAAAGCCAGTTGCTCAGGCAAGGTTTGATTGGAGATTTCATGTCATCGACTGCAAATTTAATCACGGTGGCATATGAATTAATCATCTTCACCTTCGACAATTTAAGTCCATATTTCAAAGTACAGTATACCCACACCGTTTATTTTGGTCACGTATTTTATCTTGTCTGGAGTAATGTCATCTGCCGAAGACATTAGCCCATGTTACTTGATTTCAAGACGGTAACAAATTTCAATCAAAATGAAGTTCCACAATAAGGTTGCCCAATCTTTGGGGAGGGGGATCCCCCGGACCCCGGTGGCGCCACCCTTGATTTTAGCGACTCGAGTATAGTCACTACTCAAAGCAAAAGAACAGTTTTCAAGTAAACCGCATATCCTTAGGTTCTCCCATCGTTTTCTGCCGTGACCCACTTCTGGCTATCGACTTGTTACCATGGAAGTACTTCCTCGGAGGTAGGACTTCCATGTTGTTACCCACAACCCCATATCAAGTCACGCATTTATTAAAAAACGAAAAGGCTACTTCATTGCATTCTGCGCGCTTAAGTATATGTGTGTTCAGTCAGTCGGGCTCAACGATCCAAACAAGGAGCTGCTGCTATTTAGCAGCTCCTCCATCCAGTCATGGAAGTACTACCTCCGAGGTAGTACTTCCATGATCCAATTGAGTGACTCGGAATCATAGTAGGCGTACCGGTCGTCCAGACGGGTGTCCTAGGCCCGTGTAAGATGCGGCGCTGGTAGTGTTAATGTTCGTGGCGAGAATATGCGACAACGGCGACTCTTCTAGTCTTAAAAATCATTTGCGACCCAAAGGTCTGTTCGCTACCCAGGAACTATTTAAATGAGCTTAAACGACACTTCGACACGTGATATGACATATCTTGTCAACTAAAAATGTATACACGGTTATCAATACGGTTCAAGTCTGTTTTCAGATAGGCTACAGCTCAAATACGAGTCATTTGAGAACCTCTGCTCAAATCGATTTCTTAAACCAAAGCTTGTATTTTTTAAGATTGAAAAAGAAGTGGAAAAAGTTATTTTCATTTCTTTATCATTTTTTCCAATCAATACCTGTCCTGAATTTTATTTCCTGGCCTGAAGACTACTATGAAGAAACATATCCGTTACCGTCCACGGCTAGTCTTGTAAAGGGAAGTGAAATGTGTACCTTCAATTTTCCAGCCGACTGATCTCATTTTAATATTTGGGAAATAAGTTAGTAATTCGTTTAAAACCTGACAGTTTGATGGTTATCCTACCAGGAATGTTTAAACGCCTACCAGCATGCTCAGATGGTGAGCATGTCATTAGATGGCGTGCTGCGCGGGCCCGCAGCCAGACCAGTTACTGAATGGCTCAAAAGGAGAGCGAGCTCAAGGGAGCAAGATGTACTTGAATGCATTAGCAATATTTTTTATTTTTGATCTATCAAGGGAGTTCCTACTACATTTGATAACGTCCCCTCCCCTCAAAAGTACTCAAAGTAAGAAAATAAGAAAAAGAAACATTGTAATTCTTAAAGAGCAAATCCTAAAACATGGTGTAGGCTACTTAACTAATCAAATTGGGATGAATAAATTCCATTTTTAGAGGATTCATGTTTGAGCTTTATCAGAGGTAGCCCGCGGAGAGAACGAAGTCTTGTCGTTCAGCTTACCGCTACAAAAAATAAAAAAAAAATAATAATAATAATTAAAAAAAAACAGAGGGCGGCGACCTGAGGGGGCTGCAGCCAAAAAAGCGTTACGTAAGCTATATCAGAGGAGGCTTAAGTCTAATTGAGTAGGAAAGGAATAGTTCATTGATGTTTAACTGATGGCACGAGTTAAACTTTTTCCCTGTTTGTGATTCGTAGACTCTTGTCAGTATATTATCGTGGAACTTAACTAACTGTTATAAGAATGCCTTTTCTAATGCCCCCTCCAGTCGACTCTTTGACTAAGAGACAATGGGTAAAAATCCGGTTCTTTATGACTCCTTTTTTCCCGAGGGGAGGGATAAGGAAAACAAGAGAATTCCTGAGTGGAAAACAAGAGTACACATGACCAACCTCGTTGACCTATTGACCCCAGACCTGTACGTCATTGGACTGTCATGCACAGTCAATTCAACGGCGGTTGGAAAGAAAGGGTAAGAACCAGTATTATGGAATCAGGAATAAAACACAGTGTATTTCATGATTCGCCACAAGGAACACATTTATGGAGTCTAACATTATCATCCATCAGGCTTTCTGCTTTCTTTGTCAAAGTTGAAAAGTTTTCAGACACGGAGACAAAGTCATACCACATCACCACTAAGGCATGTCGCGAATATATGCTAAAGTTTGTTTGAATTTCAATTTGATATTAGTTGAAACCGGAAGAAGGAATGAGATACTATACTGCTAATATTCGCTACTTAACATGTCAAGGTACTTCAATGATGTTATGATTACCTGATGATTATACCTGGACGTATGTTATTACGTCGGCTTTACCAAACGGTCTGTCGATGTTTAAAGTCCTTTGAACTCTAGGCGGTCACGGGTCAAATCCCTACAGCTACCGATTCTTGTAAAATGACGTCACAAGTAGACAAATATTGACCAGAATTTTACGAAGGAGTATGAAAGTTGAGTCCTTAACGATGTAAAACGTATCCGTTTGCGATAAATAATAATTGTCTGTCCTGTCTGCCAAGACGAGTCTCGGAGGATATTTATTTGCTTATTTACTTATTAACTTAGTCCCAGGGGAAAGAATACGGTCTATGGACAACACATCATTATATATGGAACATGGGACGGGCCCGTGGTACCAGTGTGAAGCAACGTTCCGTCATATTTTCCCACAATTCTTTGGAGTCGATGACGTCAGTAAACGCTCTCTGATAGAGCTATGAACATTACACATGGTCACCACACCAGAGACGCTCATTCCTAGCAATAAACACTTAACCCTTTCAAACAAATACGGTAATCTAGATAAAGACCCACGTGACATTATTATAAGGGGCAGATGAGGCTTCCAACGACGGAAGGAGTGAATCAGTATTTGTACAAATTTTTTGTTTGTTATGTGCGTTTGTCGGGAAAAATATTTTTGAAAACAGTTTTACCACTCTCACCCCATAACCCACTCGAACTAAGCATTGTATCCACAGGAAAAATGTTTAGCTGCCGGTTTGTGAAGATTCAGGGTGCATTTACACTTGATCCGGATCTGATCGCCTGCGCGGGGTCCGATCCACTGCTCGAGATCAAATTTGTAGTGTAAATGCAGATCAGATCCGGATCTGATCGCCCGATTTTGATCGTAGTAAGGGGGGGGGGATCAGACCCCGCGCAGGCGATCAAATCTGTAGTGTAAATGCTCGCCGGATCAACGGTGAGGTACGGTACGGTGTGCATGGTACATGTACAGGGTCTATTTTTTGTTTACACTTTGGTGCGCACGCGCATGTGCCTGTATTTCTTAATTCATTTGGAGCGACTTCCGCTTATAGCACAGACGAGGATCAGAGTACGAGACAAGTGTAAATGCACCAGGATCAAGCCATACACGTAATTCGATACACTGATAACATCGGGCGATTAGATCCGGATCAAGTGTAAAAGCACCCTCAGATAAAAATTACTTAATTTACATCACAGTAATGAGTACATTGACAAGCAATTACTTTGCATACTGAATTTTGTAATGAACTGCAACTTAAACTGTTACTACTGATACAAAACTGAAGTTTACAAATGTATTTCAAAACGAGACGCTTAAAACATTTATGTAATGAAAAAAACATAAGATAATAAAAAGATATATACCAAAGTAGCAGAATCTTTTTGCAGCAAAGGAAAGGCGTACTATGAACATTCTCGAACATCATGACGGACGGTGCGTGGGTAAAGAATGCTTTAACTGACGTCACAAGCACCGCCTCTTTTGACGCGCAAAACTAGTGCAGCACGCATTTAGTGTGGCTACCTGAGAAGCAGCTGACGACTCACGTGTGACTGTTGCACCAAACACTGTTAATTTTTTCCAGGCAGTGGGCGCAGTGGGCGTGAAAGTATAAACGTAGAGTGTTTTAACTGACTTCATATTTGGTTAGCCACGCCCACTGCCGGGCAAAAAAACATCTGTCGTCACATTGGCCGTCAACTACCCCTCAGCGTGCTACACGTACTACACTACCGTTTTTGCGCGGCAGTCAGAGAAAGGGGCGAGGCTTGTGACGTCGGTGAAAACACTCTTTGAAAGGGGAGTACAGGTACTTGTAAATGACGTGGTCTTCACGAAACAGGGTCGGATCCAGTAGTTGTATCACTGCAGGCTACGCCTCCTTTTCCAACTTCCTGAACCCGGTCCTGTGGCGCACTCTGGAGAAGTGAATACAAGTTTCCCCCCAACACACTCTCACTAATGCACTCTTCTGAGTACGAAAACGCTTCAGGGTGTGGGTGTTATTCAAGAATTTCCGCTGGGTATAAGGGCAGCGATTTGTTCTCATTACTGGGTGATATTACCTCATTTATAACATTTTACTGTGTGAAAAATCAAATTCAACAGGTGATTTCTCAAATATTGGGGATGGGGGTTCACCGCCAATGTCTGCAGAGTTCTGAGATCATCAGCTCATACATGGGTGGGAAATAAGCACGGCTGTTACAAAGTACGTCAATTGAACAAAGTTAAACGGAGACCCGTTTAAGGATCATGACCCCATTTAAAAACAAAACACACCTAAACACATCAATGGTACTCATTTTTGAAAATACTGTGTATTTTATCACATAATTTTATCTTTTTTCTTCCTTTGACATGTAGTAATTGAACTTAGTTCACCTTATTGACCGCCAGATTGATTTTTTTCGAAGCGATTAACTAAACAAAAAACTTCGCCCTCTCCACTGGGTTTGACTTAGGTAGAACTGCCCCGACTGCCCTATACAGATACCCTGTTCATATACTCAACTTCATCTAACCTACCCATATGTTCTTGAACTAGTATGGCATGCATAACCTTACTGATTTTTTAAATCATTGGCCTTTCAACATTTCATTAAGCTTTTTTATCGGCTGGTAAAGTGCCAAAGTTAACTCATGTATTACACAACAGTTTCAAAGTTTCACTTATTTCTAAACTTAATTTTTAGACGTCGTTGATTTTCCAGTATTAGAAAATTTATTTTTGTTTAATATGTCGATTCATAAAATACGCATTTTCTTGTAAGAATATGTTGAAAAGTTTATCGACCCGAGAAGTCAAAATTTAAATATTTTTCGATGACCTTTAAGGCTGACCGGTTATTTGAAATGTTTGTCGAACATTATGGCAGGAACGATATGTGCACTCTAATTTTGGGTAAAAGAGCAGGAATTTGTACAATTTTTGAAAGAAATAAGCTTTGTTCATTTACATTAGAGATGGAAAAATTGTCTTAACTCTTCTAACACTGAATAACAAGCATATTGGTGTATCTTTAGCTAATTTACCATTAAGGCATGCCAACGCAGTTATCGTGCGGCCTTTGAATAATTATTACAAACGATCGATATATTTCTATTCCAGGTTAATGGCGTCTCGAAGCCTCTAGTTGATCAAAGTCTACATAAAATTATACCGTTGTAAATGAAATTGACTTGATTGCGCCATGGGCGTCACCAAAAATCCAAAGTTTACTCAGAATTTTTAGGAAGTTAACTACTAACCATTTTGTAACTCACCTATTAAATTTCTTGAAGCGGCTTTAAGTTTTGTATATAATGACCTCGGGAAAAAATCCATGTCGATTTATTTTTATAAGAACTATCTTGAAAGGTATGTTGAAAAGTGTAGTTAATTGAATTGCACATAGATACGGTGATATCAAGAGTATATAATGTTGGAAAGTGTAGGTTCTTTGGGGTGATATAGATTTACCCTCGAGTTTTCCAGCCCCACCTCAACTAAAACAAATGTGCTAATTTAACAGTTTAATAGGATAAAAAAAGGTAAATGCTAAGTATACTCAGAAAAGTAAAGTAATTTAAAACACGTATTATAGCTGTTAAAACGTATGTCTACACATTACATATACCTTACCCTAAAAGGAAGAACATGGTCCCTACAACTAGACAACCACGTCTCGAATTTACCTACAGAAGTAGCCTGCCTAACGCCTCTGTGGCTGCAGCCCCCTTAGGCTGCCGCCCCTTAGCCTGCGTAGCGCCTCCGTGGCTGCACCTCCCTTTAGCGATTTTTTCGTTGCGATGAGCTGGATGAAAAAATCGTCCACCCAGCGGGCTATCCACCCCTCAGCGATGAGCTGAATGAAAAGATTTCGTCCGCACCGCGGGATACTATAAAAGGCGCTACAGTACACTTGCATCCATCAGCTTGAAAATAATGCACAATATTTTTTCCCTGACGGGATGCTAATACGAAGAGCATTTTTCCGTCTTCATATTCCTTACCATCTTGAACATGACGATGAGGTATGGCAACAGCCTCTTCCTTTACTAAACTCATCTTGTTACTTCCGGGCTTGACGAACTTCATTATTATTCCCAAACTTTTATTTACATAATATAAAACAACCAGTGGGGATAAAGGGCGGCTAGCATATCATGGCAGCTTACATACACTCTGATTGTATAGAAGGTTCTTCTCTCAGAGGTGGATCACCGAAGTATTTATTTGTCTCCGGCAGAGTCCCTCTTTTACCTCGGTAACGACTCAAAAGCATGTGACTCAAATCATAATAACAGTAATATAACATGATTCTACCCGTTTATCACTGGTCCTATTGTTCTGCGTCTGGCAACCCTGGAATAACGGACGACTGAAGTGACGCCCTATCACTTAGGGCCTGACTACCAGCGCCCTCTCCTTCCTGTTTAGAAACTCTCGACGGTCTCCTTCCCCTTGAGCGAGTTCCTTGTTCTCCTTTAGAACCTTGGCTCACCCTCGAACGAGTACCCCCGGGCTTTTCCCTTGGGGTGCGACCTTTTGTTTGTCTTGTAGGTCCTTCTCTCGGAGGCGGGTCAGCGGAGTCTTTCGGTGGTCTTGTGGGTCCTTCTTTCGGTGGGGGCTCAGCAGAATCTTTGGCTTTACTCTCGGGGTTAGGGGCAGTCGCCTCTGGTTTTGACTGACCAGTTGCTTCTGTCCCTGGGACACTCGCCTGTGCGGCTGACGCGGCCCCTGGTCCAGGAGGCGGCGCCCCTTGTATTCCCATCTTTGCTTCAACCGCTCCTAATCGGTCTTGCATGTTCGAAACGTTGGCTTTCAGCTGTCATGGAGAGAGAAACAGGGAAAACGGAAATTAAAACGCATATCCCAAATAATTGTAACAGAGGGTACCTCGCTTATCTGAGCAATCGCGTGATTTGCAGGCTAGCACTTTAATGGTATATTTATTTATATCTAGGACAGGTCAATGAAATGAAGTCATCCCCCGTCCCCGCCCCCCCCCCCCCGGAGAAAGTTAATATGAGGTAACCAAAGGTTTTGAAAAGAATACTGTCTAAGAAAAGACACCCCGCTTTTTTATTTTAATCTAAGCCAACACATCAATCATTGTTTAGAAAACTTGATCAAACAATTTCGGTAAAAGTTTTTAAACTATAACTAAATGACCAATGTGAATCAGACTTTTAATTACTTAAAGAGAAGTCTAGCTAAGAATCTCTGGCTAAGCAAGTTTTAAACACACATCCATAACCCTCTTGTGGCAGCGACTTTGAACTCAGCGAGTGTAAAGAAATAAGGTGGTAAATGACAAGATTTCATAACATTTCCCCCTATATATAGGTCTACTGTTGGAAGATTCTGTATCACTGATATTGTAGGCTGTAGGGGGCGGGGGTAGTAATTTCCATGAGAACGGCACCACGGAAACGACTAATTTGATGCCTCTTCAACATATTTTTTGCGTCACCACTCTCATTAGGTTAAATCTATGTGGCACGATTCTTAAAAACACACGTTACTCACCTTTTGCATTGCATTGTAGAGAGAAGGTGTGGTTCTGACTAAACACAGCAAACAAACATTTCAACCTACTCAGCTGGTGCGACTTTCAAATATTAAGTGCTGTGACTTAGGAAAATTATAAAGAAATGAAGAGATTTGTGGGGTTAGAAGTCAGTTGAATGTGCTCGTTGTTTCCATTCTTAAACTACAAATAACGCAGTACACGTCACATCTTCGATAATTATACGCGTTATATAAATACGAAGACGTAAACTCATACTGGATGCTATCCTGCACGACGCGCGTTTCGTTTATTAGATGCATTTGTAACTACATTCACAGAAGTGCATAATTATCCTGGCTCATCAGCAGTCTTCGACTAGATCCACGAGGGACATTATTTCAAGGTTCCAAAGTGTAACAAAGAAATGTTTCTGACGTAACGGCCATGTTGCCATCACTTTGACTTATACTATACGTGCTCAGTACAAAAAGATGCTGCAAGTTTTTGTCTTTGGAGGGGGGAGGGGGGCGTCGGGTGGAGGATCTGTTACTGCATACGGGTAATATATTTCTGGGGATATTAAACTGGTTTCCAAAATTGTGTCTTCTTTGCGTAGAGGTCCTTGCGCCTTTTTAGACTGCAAAGATGCAGGGGTGGGGGTGCGCCTGTTCTACCGGACTCGAAAAATATTTGGCTCATGCTTATCGCAGAAATGCTTGCTGAAAAGAAAAAAAAAATGGGACAAATTCAACCAGCACTTCGCTCAAGTTCGTTCGAGGTTAAGGAGAGGGAAAATTTCTGCTTTTCGTGTAAAATGTAATAACACATAGGTCAAGGGCCAAACAAAAATGGACGCAATGTCGAACGAGAAGATATAAACTGACGCAATTTTGTGATTCAAATGCAGGATATTGCTTGTATATAAATATACAACATATAACACAACACACATTTGTAATTTATATAACAAACTATATTTCTTAGATTTGCTATAAATAACCATTGGCGAATTACTTGTTTCTCATTCGCTAAGGAATAATATGACCTAAGGTAAAATATGTGGCTACCTATACAGGAAATCAAGGGCGGGTCAATTGACCAAAAGCCAATAGCATATACAATAACGAAAAAGTCATCGAGGAAACGGTACGCCGGTATCCATTAGGGTCAAACATCATGACGCAATGTTATGCGTCTTATACGCGTATGCGTTTGAGCTTGGGATGTCTAGACCGCCGAACATATGGCGACGACCTCTAAAGGACACAACATTATAGACTACAAATAGAAAGGTCAATAACAGTTGCACTATTAGGAGAATTGCTCCTCTCGGCTTTTCTAATAGTTCAGGACTAAATTCTGTGCCGTTAGGTCACAAAAAGACTGTGCACGGTACCGCAAGGGTGAGCAATATATCTTATACATGTGAACTCATCGTACAGAGTGTGCCCTCTAATGGAGAAAATAGAAATATGCGCAAATTTGCCTTTCTGATTAATGCTACATTTGTCTTAAAGACCCCGAGTGCACACTCGGAGAATACTTTATTAATCCCATTTAAATCGACTCCCCAAATCATCTGATTTTGCTTATTACCAGCAAAACGCAGCAGGCAAAAAGGTGGTTTGGAATAATTTGAAGCTGTAAACATTCTACGAAACAATTGGAATCCTACAGCTCTATAGCAACCGAAACAACCCTACACCAAAACCCGAAGCATTGGTTTAAATTACGGGACCTAAAATGATTCCATATTGCACTTGATCTGTCTCTAGAATAATACAAAAACTGTTCGCAACTTTACACGACACTACTGGACGAAAACGCGTCATGCGGTAGTTTACAGCTGCTAGAGGCTTAGGTGACCCACTTTAAAGTCATTGGCATAGCTACGACTTAAAAAATTGTTTTTGGTCAACTTCCATACCTTTACAGCGCCATAAACTGGAATATGATCAGGTATTTTGACAAACGTTTGCTATGTAAGATTTATAAAATCAAATATGTAGATAAAGTCCACAGACACTCAGAAACGTGATGTCAATATCAAGATATATGTCACTGGTATATATATATCAATACACAAGGGATGGTCACACCATAGATGTTTTCACTAAACAGCTTGGTTATACTGTGACATTTTTATAATTTTATAAGAATTAAAAAAAATATTATAATGATTATTATTAGTCTCAAGGCTATAAAAAACAAAGGGTAAATTCTAAACCCGAAGGAGCGCTTTAATATTCATTCACATGGCCAAAACATTACGGCGAAAAGGCTGGTGACTATCCAGTTGTTTTGACAAGCGAAAAAGCCGAATACACGCATACAAAACAGATATTGCTGGTACATCGCCGACAAGAAGAGACGACATGAAATATAACTCCTTTACCTTCGAATATACTATGTCCATTGCAAATCTCCTTTTCTATAAAAATATTTAGGTATTTGGCAATTTGAATCTATGGACTTGCTTTTAGCCCCATTTATATTTGTTCAATTTTAAAAAGGAGTCAAACTTTTATGCACTTCCCAAAATGCTCCCCGCCCATATGTGCCATGGGGCGGAGACAGCATAAATGAATTTACCTATGTCTTTATACTGATTTCATATTGCAGAATACATAATGTCAATAGCAACCTCTGTAACCCAGAGACAACTACGCAGGCTCAGGATCATTTTAAAGACTACAGTGACCAAACAGTACAAAAAGGTCCGTCCTGGAAGTTCATCCACCTTGGCTTGAATATTTAATGATTTATACAGACATGGTGAGCCAACTCCGCGACACTTTTGGTAACCCACATCGAATTTTCAAAAAGTTCATTTCAACTTACCACTGTAAATTGACACCAACATTTTTGAGATGAGAATAAAGTATAGCCGGTCAAACAAGCTTTCTAATCAGTTACTACTTTTTCAAAACAACGACAAAGAAAGAGATAAGAACTTGATTACATGGTACACTATTGTAATCTTCGTACTGTATCTGAAGTATTTGGCAATTAAAAATGTGTAATTGTTAAATAAGACTATTAACAAAGTAACTTGACCTTTAAAGCAACTTAAAATGACAGTGTATAAAACCACCGTTACTCTACATCGTATTAAGTATAAAAATACGACAAATCAAGGTTTTATGGACATCCTTAGCTTGAATGAAACACGAAAATCTTTTTACCTGGACGATAAATTTTCTTAGACATTTGTAAATAAAAAAAAAAAGAGTACAATATTTACATGTTACGTATTTCAGCCTCGACTTAGTATACCCTATTTACCGACGACTTGTACGATTCAAAACGACTATTCAATATATAAATACTTCATGGTTAAAAAGGCAAATCAAACGAATAATTTTCCTTTGACAAGTGGTGCAAGGCTCTTAAATGGGAAACACTTTCTCCGGGGGAAAAGAGGGGGCAAAACTTTCTAAGAGGGGAAAATGTGTAAAAATGTGCTAAGTCAGTTGGGAAACTTCAAACTCTCTAGTGAGGAGGGGGAGAAAAGTCAAAGGCAATCTTGCCCTAGTTCCATATCTTACCAACCACATACTCAAGGTTATACAAGATGATATTTTCACTATTTGAGGGGGGGGGGGCGGATCCTGCCAGCCTGGAAATGCTGTTTGTACTGGGTCTAAAAATGCTCACACAAGGGTTAGAAATATAAAGGGCTTAATTAAGCATGACAAGGGGAAGGTATCTCGAACGATTTCCCACGTTAGAACAGTAGATAAGGCATGGTCGCAAAATAACCGTAACATGGCAGCTCAGAATCTTCACTCAACAGTTTGCCATCGTTAGTTGATATTTAGAACATTACGACATAAAATTACTGGACAGGAGATAATCGCATATTCATCGAGTTGTAGTGAACTGCGGATCACACAACGTTGCTACTACATGAGATGAATTACCGTACCCAATGTTGCAGCCTCATGTTAGGAAGCCTCGTGGTCCATCGACCAACAAGGAAAAACACAAAGCCTCATTAGCATAGAAAACAGAAACTGCTAAATTTTCTAAGATGATCCACACTTGCCCTGACCTTGCTCTGTCTCTTACAGATTAAGAATCACTTTGGCAAAGTAAAAACGGCCCCAGGAAACCATTACTGGTCGTTGTTTGAAAACTGCAGGAACTTTTAAAGAGTTGTTAATGTTTTTTCATCAAAAGTAAACTTTTCCCCAATGAAGTTAAGTGCGATTTTAATGATAAAAACATGAAATACCGAAAGGCATTTCTTGCGACAAATGAATACCAATGAACTGAATAGAAAATGTAGGTTATACATGGTTTGCGAATGATTAAATACCACTGGCAAAGTTATTGTAACTCAATGAGTCAAACTCGTTAGCTGATTTCTTTTAATCAGCGAGCTTTAGGATTTCACAAAGCAGACCTCATCTAAAGCGTAATGAAGTCACCTTCTGCGTCGCTCCTGCCATTTCGCAACTTGGTGTAGCGCTATTTCACATTGCGCTCGAAGCGGAAGCCTATAAAATATATGACGTCATTTCGTTGTTGATGACGTCCGCATCGTGAAATCTAAAGCTTCCTAATAAGAGAGTAACTAGAAAACTTATTGCGTGAATTTACAATGTCATTAGTTCGACTCGTACTACTTTTCAGACCGCGTGTTCGGTCTAACTGTAAGAGCATCCGTCTCTCACACGGAAGGCCCGGGTTCCTTTCCCAGGTTGAGTCATACCAAAGAGAAAGACTCTAAAAAAAAAGGCCGTGGCCGGCTCGGTCGGAAACTGGGCCGTCAAACTCTATCTAACGTACTACTGTTCAAATTTTCGGGCAACTCATACGTTTACGCATCGAACTGAGTACTAGCCTATACCGTTAATAAAGTAAGATCTCCATCCTTCAAAATTTGTGGCTGTAAGAATGGGTGTGAAAACATAAAGTGGGGTCTATTAGTGCACCGTCCCCTATGAGTACTTTTCAAAATATGTGAGTATTCTCGAGCACAAGCTACTGTCCAAAACCGTGATTACAAGTAAGTCAGATGGAGTTTTACAGCACAGTTTGTCAGTTTCTAACCAATTGGCCTACATCCCATTGCTTTTGCTGATCACTAAGCACAAAGGCCATTTTTGAAGTCTTCGGTGTGATACGGCCAGGACTCGAACTCTGCAGACTCCCGATTGCAATTGATTACGACTATAGTACTTTTATAGTTTGGCAAACAGAATACAAAATATCAACCTGCCTAGAACAAAAAGAACCGCTATGTTTAAATACCGGAAATCGTGAATGAGACAATGCCACCGAAAAACGGAACACTATATGATGGACCATGGAGCTAAAACAGGAGATGAACATCAAAAGTAGGTCAGAGGAATTACGCAATCGCAAAGAAAAACAAATTAGCAATTAAAAGACCGGCAACGAAAACAGAACTATCGATCACCTTGAGAACTAACGAAGAAATGTCTTAAAGGCCTAATCCTCTCACCCCAAACTAGAAATTCTCAACTGACTCAGCTCTTTGACTGACAGCAAGTTAAAAAAAATGCAGAATACCGAAACACACGTTACACAGCATGTATTGTAATGAGAGTGCTATGATTACACATTGTGGTCGTGTATGCCTCACCCTAAAGCAGAAAACTGTCTGGATGAGGAAGAATTTAAGACAGTTGTGGGAGGGTTTAAGTAAGTTGGTTAGGAGAATTGGAATGATTGAGGTGGAAGGATACGACCTTTTAAAACAGTAGGGTTTAGAGCTGGGTCATACCTCTGTAGCCTAATCGTTATTTCTTGATATTTTTCGTTCAGACACCATGGAAAAGCAATGTGAACGAGTCAAAAGTTTAAAGACACGACAATAAATGATATAAGGAGGTTAAAAGCACTCGAGGTTCACTGAACTGCGAAAAACGTGATGAAGTCCCAGACAATTTGCAACGAAATTTCTAGAATTATGACTTCCCCGAAGAATGGCGTCGTTAAAAGAAAAGTGCAATTGAATACTCGAACAGGGTCATATGAGAAGAGTGCGTCATATGAACTTTTTGGGGGAATGGCAATGGCAGATTTATGCCATTCGGCCAATCAGATACCGTGGAAATTGACCGTACCCTACCAAAATGGTAGAATTTGGTCCCCATAAGTAATTCTGACACCAAATTATAAACGAACGGGTGAAATATCCTTTCTTCACTTGACTCTAATTCTCACTATAACCCTAGCACTGATTTTGAAACACCCAGACAGTTTCAATTCTTGCTATCTACACACTTCTAGCCTCTCCGACAAATCTAAAATTCATCCTCATCTAGACAGAGTCGCATTCTATTGCCGCTGGGCATATCCTGGCATAGGCGTACTAGGGTAATTTTTGATAAGGGGGGGGGGGGAGATAAATTTTTGCCCGAGTATTTCTATAATTTTTTTTTTTTTTTGAAAGAAGAATTTTCAATTGCCATCCACGAATAAAAGAGTTTAACCACGGCTTTATGACACACTCGACGAATGACCGAGAGATTATTAGACCAAGACTAAAAGGCATACATACATTTATCACGTTGACCAGTTCCAACCCCCCCCCCCCCCCTCTACTTTCTTTTAGTTATTCCACAGCTGTCTAAAATTCACCCAGACACAATCCTAGTTTACCGACTGCCTCACGGCGTACCCTTGTGGACAAACAAAGCCCATATGTGTAATCACAATTTGAAAAAAAAGTATCTGGTCACATTTTTTAAAGACCGAATTTAAACCGTGCATTACTCATGAAACATTAATTTGTTTGCAGGATATGGGGATTGTCCGAGTTTGAACATGACGTCATGAGTAGGTATCATGGAGAAAACAATACATTTTACGAAAAAATTCATGCAACAACTCCACGTGTAACTTAAAACAGTGTTCGATAATGGGATCTTAAAAAGTCAAATGTTGCGAACAATTTTTCCGAACGATGTATAGCAAAACTTTTTTCCGAAGTGTGAGGAAGAACAAAAGATCAAACATTTTCGGTGGAATGATTGGATGGAATCACCTACAGATACGTACGGTTGGAATTTCCCCTTTAAGGTCCAACATACGGTTTTGCAAGCAAACATGTAAAACTACTATTGGTTGCACGGTAGTTGCCACGGAGCAGGCCGCAACTGGTGGGTAGCTTGCGGACAGACGGTATGCGACGAAATTGGGAAGCAAAGCGATGCCTCTGGTTGAAACAGGTCATTTGACGAACACAAGGTTTATGTTGCAGCCCCCACGAACCGCAAAATGCCCGTTGTGAGAAACGGGGTTGTTTACTTACGAAGGAATAAAAACATGTCATAAACTTTTGAAATGTACGTGTATGTCTTTCACTCGAACAGACTGACCTCACCTCGAAACCAGTAATGTACTCATCTCTGCAATTTCTGGGTATTACGAAAATGCGGTCTGTGTTGTGTGGTTAAGTGTATTCCAAACTAAATCACTCATACAGACAACGTAAGTTACATTATCACGCTGTGCTCCGAACATACCCGGTCATGTTTAATAATACCAATTTTAGATTATAAGGAGAATGAAACATTGGAAAGCGCGATGAGGATTTCAGCGTACCACTCTACTTGGGTGAGGATAAGTTAGGTTGGATGGGTTTTCAACTTTTTAAGACTCGACTTATGACTACCTAGTTTAATCTAGCGGTGTCAATTGTTTTTTTTTTTCACACTAGAGGGGTAATGAATTGTTATCCCTACTCCATTGCTTGTACTTAGCATCATGCACAATGAGAGTGTGTTCCATTTTTGAGGTGTCTGGAGTGATGTGACCGGCCTGGGAATTCAACCACGGGCCTTCTGGAATAATATGTTACAACACCTGTTACTAAACGATACTGAAATTTAAGAAACCCTAGAGGGAATACATGTCTCATTTAATCCAGGGACGTGGACAGGTACCTCGATGTGTAACATTACCTCAATAGGCCATTAAACGAGTCAATTTTGCCTAATGTTCACACAAAGGTAAACACCTGTGTCAAATGTACTACGCAAGAGAAACTTTGTAAGATAGCGATTACAAAGTAAAATGATTACCTGTCATTTTGGAATTTATACTATGGCCGGAAAAGAAACAAACTTAAATTGTATCCCACAATCCTTTGTATAAGCTTTCTGGAAATGGATCTCAAGTGGCGGCCCCAAAGGGTTGTTCAAGAAATATTCACATCGAAGTTGTTGGCGTTTAAAGTAAAGGAACACCAAGATTATCTCGTCATTATCAACAGAAACAAATTTTGAACTTTCAATTTAACCACGTATGCACGTCAAACATGAAACTTTGTATGATGAGTGAATGTCCGACTGATATAATCGAAGGTCCCAACAGTCAACCCAAGCTAAGTAGACACCACAATTGCACTTTAAAACATACGTAAAAACCGAAACAGATGCCATACCTTTTCTAAGTATTCAAGTGATGTATAGTGAACGGTCACCAAAAAATGTGACTTGAACAAATGCCATGCTGCTTGGAAGAATGGCAAAGGTAAAAAAAAAGGATGAAATATAACGACTTGGCGAACGAGTGTTGCCACAAATAAGCCAGGAGCCGCCTCCTACTCAATAAAGTTTGCTTTAGATGACACACATAAGGCATGCTTGGAACAAAGATCTCTTCTGATATTTATGATTTTTGTACAAAGGGCTACAGATTTAAGAAGTGTCAGCTATCTTTACGTATTAAGCTATCTTTACAAAACTGCCCTTACCAAGTCATACCAATTACTTCCTCTATACACGAGAATACTGTCCGTAACTTGACCACTATTGAAATGATGCAACCTCTTATAAGAAATCGGAAACAATAGCTTGTATCCTGTCAGGCTGACCTAAAACACTGATTTAATCAATGCCAGATAGCTAAAGAGTTTTTCTCTCACAAAATATTGGCAGTTTTTAAAAGAATGGAAAGTTTTTAAAAGGAGTCTTTTTTTAATCCCGTGTAAAATATCCTTGAAAATAACATTCACACCAACTAGATTTTCTCTAGATAACTCTCTGGGTATATTCTTGACTAACTCTTGAACTACTGACCTAAATTGAAGTTGGGGAAGATTTAGAAGCACCTGGATTAGACAGGCTTCACATACAACCCCTCATTAATGATCTGATAAGTCACTATCTGGAATGCATTATAGCTCTACACAAAGCAATGATTATCTGGCATACATTTTAAGCAGCACCTGGTGATGACACGGTGTGAGGTACCTAATCAAAATTGTAGGGCTGTACAATGTCTCGTTCTTGAGGACACTATCTGTAAAATATTCGATGAACGAGAGGTTCTTGAACTTGGTCAGATGTTGGAGTTCATCCACTCAGTTCTGAACACAGACGTCAGCTGTGCCAAGCAGATAAGAGTCGTAGAAAAGCTAATGGTTATGTTCGGGCTACAAATGGCCTAGTAAATTCTCCCATAATGGTGGACATTTGAAAGGAAAGTCTTGAACGAAAAGTGGTGGTAAATAAAATTGGTCCAGTCCTTGAAGACCTGAGAGCTCATGTTTGGAAAACTGTTAAAAGCTCCAATTGGTTTGCTACAAAACATGAAATATATTGGAATAAACGTGTCTGGCTGAAAAGCTGTCCGGGTAGGAATGCATTGTTATTTACTTGTTTAAAATTGCTGAAATACCGTTACCTAGCTAATATGTCTGTGTGAAAATTGCTACTGTTTGGAATGTGTGTACGGTAGTACAGTACCATCCCAGAGGACAACAAACTCCAACAAATACAACAACATTTGATGCCTAATTAATCTAATTCAAACATGTAAAATATCCACATTTTCTAACATATATTTGAAAATTTAAAGTAAGTTAATTTCAGATGATTCAATATGATGTGGACAAAGAGTCAGACAAACTGGAATTCTAAGACTAAGGGACGGAGTTGCTTAATACAGCTGAATAGCTATTTGGTCAAAATGCTGAGATAGTTCATTGCCTTGCTTTGCCATCAAATTTTACTCAAAACTTCCCTAACTAAAAGAGTTGTTTAATTACTGGCTGGATTTTAATAAAGTTTGTCTCTCAACTTACATTAAGCACACACCACATGTTCAACAAATTGCATAAACACAAAATAATATTACAATACATAGCTTTTGATAAAAAAAATTTCAGAATCTGTACATATAGAAACATTGCTACAAAGTAGAATTTTTCATTTTATATATACAATTGGTGGTTTAAGTTTGCCCTGATTTCTTGGCAGCTTTTAATTTGGCTTTCCTTGCAGTTACAGCATCACTCCATCTTTGAGTTGGTTTAGGTTTGCTGCCCTCACTTTTGTCCTTACTCTCCTCATCTTTGGAATCTCTGTCCTTTTTGTGACTGTCTTGCTTTGGTCTTTCTTCATCTGGACCAGTGTCTTTTTTCTTTTTACCTCCAGATTCAGAACTTCCCTTTCCTTCATCAAATTTCTGGCCATCCCTTTCCCCTTCTTCATTTTTACTCCTTCCATCGTTAGAGTCTTGACCACCTCCAAAACCATCTGGTTTTTTCACATTGCTATTGCTGTTATTCACATTTCCCTCTACCCTTTGACCGCCACTATCTTTCCTACTGTCTCTTCTTTTACCGTCTCTACTTCCATCCCTTTCTCGAGCTCCACCCTCCCTCTTCCCCCTACTTTCTCCTCTCTCCCTAGATGGTGGTTTAGACCCTTCTCTGGCCCCTCCCTCTTTCTCTGATGATGGTTTTGACCGTTCCTTCACCCCATCTTCCATCTCCCTTGATGATGGCTTATTCAAATTTTTCTCCTCATCTTCACTTTCTCTCAACTGAGATTTTTGCCCATCCTTGAAACTTTTATCTCCTGAAGGTGGTCTAGATGGAGGCTTCGGAGAAAAGGTTCCCTCATTTGTTTTTCCTTTAGAAGCAGGTTTAGATTCTCCTTTCAAATGAGAGTGTTTCCCTTCCCCCTCCTTAGGCTCAGGATGGGACACTCCATCCTCTTTGCTTGGTCTTCTTTTATCCTGACCCATAGAACCTCTTCTCTCTGATTGCTTCTCCTGAGAGACAGAATCCCGACTCGGTTTCTTCTCTAGTCGTTTCATTGCCTCCTCAATTGCCGCAGCTTGGTCGAGTAACGGGGCCAAATTGGTTTTCAAGTCTTCAAATATGTTTTGGAGATCTTGAATTTCGTCCCTTCTCTGTCAAAGTTTTGTGATCAGAGAGAAAGCCAGGTGAAAGTGAAAAGAAAATACAGCAAACGGTGTTCAATCAGAAAGTGTTACACAACAAACAAAAGTGAGGTTATCAATGCTATTCACAGCTGAACATGAAAAGAAATATATTCTCTCTGGGTCAATAACACTGACCTTAGGTCACTTATACAAGTCATTGTCCTAGAGTGAAAACAATCCCTATATTGTGCTACATTATCAACACATTTTTGATACTGGTATATGCCAGGCATTGTTATAACAATATGCCTATATCCATATGTCTTTAAAAACATGCATATGTCCACATGTGTATCTGACCCTGAGAATCACTTTTTTCTTTGGGAGGGGGGGGTGGGGGATTTGTACAGCAGTAATGGCAAGTAATAAAGGCATTTTAAAACAACACCAGTATAAAACTGTAGAGGTATGTTTGCACTAACCTTGATCCAGGCCAACACTTTTATCCCTTAACCACACAACTTAAACATCATACTATAGTCAAACTTAATGCAAAGCCGCCTGATAAACTAGAAGACCATTGTGCTTGCAATAGCAAAGGTCAAAGTTCACCTACTTAACAAGATTTATACAGTTCTCTAAAATCACAGAAAGGAAACACATTTCACTGTTTGCACCTGGCAAATCCCTCTCACTTGCCACAATTTAAAACTTTCCTAGTCCCCTGTCACAATTAAAACTACAAAGCAAAACTATTTTTAATCTTCAACCATATTGCTTCATTTAATTTTGTGGAATCTAAAAGAAAAACCTTTATTTTTAACTTTTCATCAGGTCATTCAACCCCCACAGAATGTCCCACTTTGAGGTTGATGCCATGACTACAGACACATTCGACTCAACCTTAATCCATACCATGAATCAATTTCCCGTCCTATTAAGAGGAATCCCAATACCTAATCAAAACATTTCTTTGAAATCAAATACCATGTATCCTCTCCACAAGAATCTTTATTTCTTCCTTCCTAAGTTCCTAACCATATCTTCACATTTTCATGTCTGCCATTTGAACCCCAAAATTTTCCACATTTTGCCATTTTTATCTACAGATAATATCAACTTAATTTAACCATATCTTTAATCTGTTCCGAGTAATGACCCTTTGCAAGTTCTAAAATTTTGTTTTTTTATTTTTAAAACTTTCTAAGCATACACCTTAATCTGGAAGGATTATCAATTTGTTAAGAAATTCTATGGTGAAAATTTTTTCTTTCTCTGCTTTTCATATTCTCCTTTCCAATCAATGCCTCTTCTGTGTCACATTTTACTCTTGCATCTTGGATCTCTTATACCTCAAAACGAGGATACAGCGAAAATAAACTGAAACTACTAAAACTATTTCTTCCCTCTTTTCCGTTGTCTCACACTCATTCTGATATAAAGTTTCTTCCTATTCTTACTCTGCTTTTGAACATTGATATCTTTTGACGTTACTGTGCTTCATGCCAAGACACAAATTTATTTTCCCACTGGTTCTACATTCTCACCACAGGAGCACTTAAAACTGTTCACTTTAACAAGGACTTAAATTTTTTTTTTTTTTTTTGGGGGGGGGGGTTGGCTGTACAAAGGATGACCCTCAAAGGGTGGTGTCATGGAGAGAGAACTCTTAATTACCTCTCTAAATGTTCACAATATATGTGGAATGTCACTTTGGTGTATGCAAGCTGTTGTTTTACAATTTTTTTCATCATTTTAGTACTAGTGTACTTTTAAATGGATAATTTTGAAAAACAGAACATTCTGATTTTTATGAATTCTAAAGCTTAGAAAAGAGAACAGTTCTGCTTAAATGCAAATGGTTGGCAAATATAAAAATTGATTTGAAGCTCCTCTGATTTCAACTAAAAATTTGTTTATTACCCCTACCATACAGAGTAACAGTAGCTTGTACTGCATTTACATTTCTCAAGACCACATCAGCACAATCATACCAGCTTTGAGAACACAACTGACTGCATAAATCAGCATTGACCAACCAAATTGAAGCTTCTGAGTTAATATCAATCAAATGCAGTCACCAATTGTGTAAGAATAATGATCATATTCCTAAATATTATTGGTAAAATGCTAACACCCCTTTAAGGAAGTAAGAAACAAGTAACAGAGGAATATTTTTGCACATCCCCCACCCCCACCCTCTTTATACTAACACCTTATTTTAACATCTCATTGTCCTCTCATTAATAAAAGGGTGCATTGAAGTCAGAAAATAGAATGTGCAGATGGAAAAATTCTAAGAGAGAACCACGCATATCTAAGGGTGTACTCACAGCTTTCGTCTCTCCATCAATCTTTCTTGATAAATGAACTCTGACAGTTTGAATGCTACTGTCAACTTTTGTAATGTCTTCTTTCATCTGGACATTGTGAAAAAATTTGAGAAGTATGATTTGGGTCTGTGTAAACTCTGTTGGTGGGAGGAGGAAGAAGGGGTGCATGATTGGGACAGGGGACAGGTGGGAAGTAGTATTATATCTGAATGGTATCTCTTTTCAAATCAACTTAAATTATTTCGAAATTTGGGATATTCCTGCTTGTCGTATGAGAAACTTAGACAAACAATTTTTTAAACCTTTCAAACAGCTTGAGATCAACATTACCTAAATGAACTGAAGTAAACTGAAAATTATATTGTGTTGGAACAAGACTCTAAAGCCATCGGACCTTGTTACCCCCTTCAACTTCAGTATGTCCATGCAAGGGGTTCACATAACCAGAATGCAAAAATGCATTGAGGTTTCGATGATACATACATGCTCTTTTCAATAAAATGCTACATTTCTTGTAACAACTGGTGACCCAAAATAACCTTTGTCTCCACCTGTAAGTGACTGGTTTTTCTTTTAACCAAAACATTTCTCTATTCAAAAAGCCAAATTTCATTGTGCCTTAAGATATTCTGCAAACAAGGTTTTCAGAGTTTGATGCCAGGTGATACCAGATGACCATTGACCTCCACCAAAAACAACAGGTACAGTACTTTCAACTCACCATAACACATCCACATACTAATTAGGAAATCCATCCAAGTTTCCCACCTTGAGACATCCCATTTTGACAAGTTTTTCAAAGTTTGACCGATCATGACCTCCACAAAAAACCCTTATACAGACCATCTTCTCACCATAATTCATTTACATACTAATTTTGAAATCCATCCACCTTTCATACCTTGAGCTATCCTAAACAAGTTTTTCTGAGTATGACCCCTATGACCCCAAATGACCTTTGACCTCTACCAAAATCAATAGGGTTCTTCCTCCCATCATAACGCATCAACATATCAAGTTTGAAATCAATCCAAGCTTCCTACCTTGAGATATAGTGTAAACAAGAAGTTCAGAGTTTGAACCCATGTGACCCCAAATGACCTTTGACCTCCACCAAAATTTATTGGGTTATTTCTTACATCATAACGCATCAACATATCAAGTTTGAAATGAATCAAAGTTTCCTACCTTGAGATATAGTGTAAACCAGGATTTCAGGGTGTGACCCCATGTGACCCCAAATTACCTTTGACCTCCACGAAAATAAATCGGGTTCTTTCTTACATCATAACACATCAGCCTATCAAGATTGAAATGAATCCAAGTTTCCTACCATAATGTATCATGTAAACGAGGATTTCAGGTTTTGACCCCATGTGACCCCAAATGACCTTTGACCTCCACCAAAATCAAAAGGGTTCTTCCTTACATCATAACGCATCAATATGTCAAGTTTGAAATTAATCCAAGTTTCCTGTCTTCAGATATCGTGTAAACAAGGATTTTGGTTTTTGACCCCCTGTGACACCAGATGACCTTTGACCTCAACCAAAATATATAGGGTTCTTCCTCTCAGTATGGGGTATCTGTGTACCAAGTTAGAGAACTGTCAGATCTTCCCTTCTCAAGATATCGTGTAAACAAGCAAAGTGTCACAAACACACACACATACACACACACACATACACACGCACATACACACACACACACGCCATCATGAATGCATAGGTTTCTCTTTTCATCGAAACCAAAAAAGATGACCTTGAATTCTCCAAACCTTGTATCTGTCCCTGTGTCTGAATGTTTAAGTTTTTCAGCATTAGTTCACCTTTAACAACTATGCACTGAACATTAAAGTAAAGACTACATTGTAAAGCAATTATCACTACCACAACACACAACAGAAAAGAAGCACCAATAGTGTACTTTCTCTATAGACAAAATTTTATGAAACCATATGCCACTTGCTAGTAAGCTAGCTGAACAAAACTCAAGGGAAATAAAGGTAAAAACCAAATAAAAATTAAAAAACATAAAACATAATAAAAAACGAAATAAGCACAAAAATATTTAAGGGCTGCACAAATTTTGTGTTGCTTAGGGCTCATTAAACCCAAATCCCTGGGAAAGGCACTGACATCAACCTCTGCCTTTATTTTGATGCCTTTAAAGGGGCACAATGTCAAACATAAAGGGCACATCAACTTTTGCCGACTGCCACAAATACAGACATCATTCAACATCAACTACTCTCAATAAAAACTGTTCAAAATTATGCTTCCCAATTTCACTCTTTTCCAATTACCTCTACTGCTCCTAATAACCCGTGCCCTACTTTAATCTCCTAGACGACCATCTGCCCCTCTCTTAACTCTCTTCTCAATCCCCCTGCCAAAAAACACACACACAAACACCTCAAAATGAAAAAAAAAAAAAAAAAACCAACACACAACATATATGCAGCAGCAGGGCTGGAAAAAATGTTTATTTTCCTGCAAGTAAGTAAATTTCCCATACTTTATATGAAGTATGTGCAGAACAAGTCAAATTTTGCTCCAAATGCCCAAATTTCCCTTTTAATACCATTCTTTCCCAATAGGAAGGTTCCCAAACTGCTGGTTTTTCCACCATGCAAAGAAGACAGGACTGAGGTGATTCCCCTCTGGGGCGAAGACACATTCTACAAGTACAGATGTTAAAAACTTTCAAACACTCACCTCTTCAAACTTCCTGCGATTCTATTAAGGATATGGAAAAGAGAGAGATAAAAGTTATTAGTTAACGTATTAAGATGATCGTTCAGTCAACATTTTGGACCTATATTTCCTTTAAAATGTGCAATAGAAGAATAACTGAAGTGTCCACCCACCCTAGAAAGTTTTATCGACCTAATATTTTTAAAGAGTTACCCCTGAACTTTATGAACCATGACTGGCAAGCAATCAAAATGTTAACAAAGAATGACCTTTTGGGGTGACCCAATTGTTAGCAACATGCTCACTGATCAGTCATGACAAAATAGTTCAAACCTGAAGACATGCATGTTGCCGAAGTTATAGTGTCTTGAACAGGCACGGTGCCAAAATACTTTTTAACAACTTCAGCAACAACTGCCAAAAGAAAAATATGCACACAAAAAACAAAAACATACGGAAAATTTTTTTATGCATGTTTGTCCCTGACTGCTTGTCAATATTTTCTAAAATTCTTCACCTGTCAGAGTTTGTGCTTGATGCCAGAGGTGTTTCCTCACCATACTACACATATACTATATTTCATAGCATTATCGGACAGTATTCAGCATTTGTCAATCATTGTTATTAAGCAGGTCAATTCCGTAAGCTGGTATTACAACTGCTGGCTTGCTGAGCAGACTTGTCCATCTTAGATTCCCTTACCTGACCCCTGGACTCTCTTTTCCAACCCTGCCTGTTTACCATTACATGTTAGTGGTGTACGTGACAACTCTCACAGCTCACTTGCTCTTTGTATGTGCCGTATCATTCATCTTAAAAGTCCCTTCATTGGTCAACTAAGATTATGACATTCATTTACATGTATATATTTGTGTGTACCAACTACTGACCAATCATGGGAGTGCAATAAAGTCTCTTAGTTTTCCAATCTCCAAGAACCCACAAGCCACAAGTTGCAACATTGGTTACTTGTGCAGCAGTTAATTATTCTTTTTTTTTTTGCCTGCTGCTGATTGAAGCAATTTGTTGAAATCATCAAATGAATCATCAATTGTCTTTGAAATGAACTGAAACCCTTTAATCATTATACTTTTTGGAGTGCTACACTTTTCTTATCTCAGCAATGTCACTTGCCTCACCAACTCTGACAAATCTAAGACACCCTGACACATGATCCTAAAAATAAACTGGTGGACAGCCAACACTGGGGGCTCCGTAAAATAGGTATGGTAAAAGGTCCATTGAAATTATTTGTGTGTCAGAGTGAGACAAACCCCTGCCCATGGTCGTGGAATGTACCCACAATACCCTCCCTCTCTTCCATGGGGTCATGTAATTGACCCACAATGAGAAAAACATACCCATCATAACTCTGGCATACATATTTCAATTTGCTTTAACATCACCCTGAAAACTGTATCTCATACCCCAATTGATGTACCCCCAACATTACCCTACATTTCAACCTTTGTGCAATTTAAGGTAAACCTTTGGCAAAAACCTTCATAGGAGTTCAAATCTTGACTTAACAAGAGCCCAATGGGCACTGTGGTTCCTTGCTGGATATTATAAGAACTGTACAGCCAGTCTGTGAAATAGAGCTAAGCATAAGCTCATACTCAATGTTTGTAACATCCTCACAAGAGGTATTTTAGTACTAATATTACATGAAATCAAAGATTAAATTTCAACTTTCATAATGCTTGGTGATCCTTCAAAAACACTACCTCATTTCCATATATTTATGCTTGTAATCAAACTTGATATTATCACCAATAAACAATACACAATGTGGTCAGAGAGAGAGAAACACCCCTTGTATTTCTCTCACAAGTCATTTTTACCTGCTCTCAAATAAAACTTGCTATTACTTTAAAACAATCTACCATTTGTTGTGTTTGCTACCTCTACACAGAAAACAGGGTTTATTCAGCAGTTAAGCAGAAAGCAAGTGATTAATGAAGTGTGATAATAGAATGAGGATTAGGTTACCCCACAGAGCACAGCAGTATTAAAGGGACATACTGTATAATCCATGCATTGCTTCCACTGGCAGAGAGACCAGTTTAATGCAGAGTGACCTGTGCTCAGTGAAATCTACAGATTTCAGTTATTGCCCTCTTGAAACTTTGAATGATCCAAAATATGTGTACAACCCGAAGGAATCATTACTGAACGAACATAAAGGCCAAATTTCTAAGGTGTTTGGGTGCGTAAGCATGCAAAACCAGGTGAGATAAAAAATCTATTGAAACTATCTTTATCCTAGCTTACAAGATTTTCTAAATAACATTTCCAGCAGTTGACCTCCAGTGACCTTGATGACCTTTGACCTTACCCAAACACAGATTGATTTGAAATCTGTCCTTTCTACCGTAAAATACTGTGTTAGAATGTTTTTCAGTGTTTGACCCCGGGTGACCTCAGGTGACCCCTTGACCTTCACCGAACATATCCAATTTCATCCTTACACCATAACACATCCACACACCAAGTATGACATCTATCCAAGTTCCCTAACTAGAAATATCATATTGAGAAGGTTTTTAGTTTTTGACCTCTGGTGACCCCAAATGACCTTTGACCTCCACCAAAAACGATAGGGCACACCTTCTCCCTATGACGAATCTATGTACTAAATCCAAGTTCCATCCAACCTTCCCTTGTTGAGTTAGAGCGTACCAAAGCAAGTGTCACACACACACACACACACATACACACACACACCAACCTGACTACATAGGTTCCTTTGCTACCGCAAGGAACCAAAAACTACCTAACATAACACTGTGAACTACATTTATAGTCTTGGGTCACGGTAAAATAATTAAAACAATTAATGACAACATTAAAAAAAAAACATCAGTCGGACATTTCAGATTATAAGCAAGAAACCCAATTCTAACTAACCCACAACACTGTTTGCCATCCTTTACTGACTTAATGATTATTCCTGCTCAGAATATTACACTTTATGGTGTACGTGGTAGTCATTATGTCATTCAAACCAGTACCAAGTAGAAGGTGCAACTAGCTCCAGAGTAATAACATTTCAGGTAGCAGGTACCCGAATCCAAACAAATGGGCGTCACTATGCCTACAGTCAGCTATGACAAAAGACTTCCTACACCATGTGCAAATTACTGTTCTTTTGAATGTTCAACATATCAAAACATCAGAAACCATTTGTCTCATTGTACTTCTTGTTTCCTAATGATTAGGCTGGACCTATATTTCTTCTAACTAGATTATGTGCAAGAAAAGTCCAATTCTGACCACCAACACTGTAGACCTACATTATATGACAATTCTTGCTCTATATATAATGTTATACAGGTAGGTTGAGGTGGAAGTCATGATGTTATCAGCTCTCGAAAATAGCCTCCCATTCACAATGCAGAGGTAAATGCAGAGGCAAATGGATTCCACATTGGAAAAAAATTTGCTGAGGAGATAGATTGTGTGACACTGTACGGGGACATAACGGTACAAAAGTTGCACACTACATGGCTTGAAATTAGGCCTAAGATTCAAGTACTGATTTGAAGAGAAGTAATTTCATGATAAAAATTTTCTCCATGATTCAGTATTATTTCTTTACAAACAAAACATAGTTGCAATTTTACAAGTTTTAACAGAAATTCTTGATTGAAAAAGTTCACTATGATCAGTATTTATGGCACTTACATAACTCACTACCTGCTGTCAAGAAGCGATCACTGCAAAAAGTGCTGCATACACATGAATGTGACATGGCAGAGAGTGACCTTTAGATTTAAGAACCAGCCGTTTTATCATTTTTATGCGTAACTAAGTGACAAACATTCCCAAAGCAGCTGTGTTGGTTTTATGAATGAAATTCCAGAGCTTCTAAAACAAATTACATTTACGTACAGTACAGTGCCAAGTGTGTAAACAATTATCATTAACCTGCCATGTACATGTAACTGCATGAATTTTACTGCTGTTTGCAATAGACAGTTACATAATAATAATAATGGGAAGGTAAAGTGTATTATTGCAAAAGTCAATCCTTTTCACTTCAGCGAATTTTTTGCAGTTGCCAATATCCTATTTGCAAGGGCTGTGTCATTGATACCAACATTAAGTAGGAGAGTGGGAGTGCAACTATCTTCAGAGTAGTGACTACTCAGCCATCAGGAACCCACCAAACAAATTGGAGTTCCCATGCCTACAGTCAGCTACGACAGGAAACTCCATACACCCTTACCTTCAAAAGTTCTTCCTCTAGGTCATCAACTCGGGCTTTGGTGGCATCATCGACTTTGCCTCCCTTACCCTGGGAGAGTTTTTCTTTCTGTGAAATCGGGATTGATGGAACAACGGAGGCTTCCTGAGCAGCTTTCTGCTTTGCCAGCTCGATCTCTTGCTGCAGCTGGGTAAACTTCCCTGTAAACTCTTGTCGTATCATCTGCACATCCCTCACTCTGTGATGGCAAAAAAGAATTAGAAATTTTCAAAAAACATTGATCATTACAAAGCAAAGAGAAACCCAGTGTTTCCTCTAAGAACTCATCCGTCAGGTGGAAACAATTAAACAAAATTTGATTCTCTACAAATTTCAGTTTTGTGTTAATATGCATGCACAGGGTAGGCTTTGTTGTTCACATGGTATTGGCAATGGTAGCAAAAGTGAAATCCTTCCTTTTTGCTCTTTCCCACAAATCTCAGCGCATCAAATTTACAAGCCATTGTGTCAAAGTTGTGTTGCAGCAACTTTGCAGAAACAACGTCCATGGGTAAGGATGAGGGGGAGAATAGAAAGGGGAGAATAAAAGTAAAGAAATAAAAAATATAGGCATCCAAAATGAGGTAATTCATGGCTATTTTTATTCTTAGCAACCCTAATATAATACAGTGAAGTTGTATCCTGCGAACATAGTTCTATCAAAGATATGGTAACATGCCCATAACATGCTGCTTGAATTCAACAGGACATTTTAGCCAATATTACCCGAGAAAAAGGCTTTTTCCCGGGTGAAGCTTATCTCTATAATTGCATCAGTTAATACCTTTTACAACCAAACTTGCTCCATTGACCAATCAGTCTTTAAAACGGTTCAAACCCCTTTAATTTTAATGATCTCAAGACACCTGAACAGGAAGTTCTCTGATAGATTCTGGATTAAGAGTGGTCAACTAGAGATGGCTTAAACTTGCTATTCATTTCTAGCATCATGAGTTAGTTAGCTAGATGAGATTTAATGACACACCAACATGAATGTATTATATAGTGTCTGTCAACTGGATAAAAAGTTTGGTTTAAATTTTTTTTCCAGAATGGTTCAAGTTCAAATTTGATTTCCCTTTAGTTGCCTCTTATGACAGGCTGGATATACTGTGGGCACATCCTACAACCTCAAGCTCACAGAGGGCAACATGCCCATAAGACACTTTCTCTGAATGACACTATGATTTTAAGGTGAAATAAACACACATTCACAACTTGAAAAGTTAAAATTAAGTTTTACTGAATAATTATCAACATGACACCCACTTATCATCCCCCAATACGAGACAAAATGACACTTCTGATGTTTCTGTTGAAATGTATCTTCGCCAAACATTACTGTTAAACTCAAAAGTTAGCCAGAAAGTACCCCTATCCCCACTCCCCAACCCTTAGACAAAAAGTATTAATACTGACATTTATATCCAATGTCTTGGATGTTGCTTGTATCATTGCAGTATTTGACATCTACATTACACGAAATAGCCCTTACTAAAACTGACTAAAACTAAACAGTCTAAAACCCCACTTTTGGGTGGTAAGTCGGTTTTTTACTCAATATTTACATCCACAGTTTATAGCCTCTCCAATCTTTAATGGGTTTTATCATATTTTTATTGATTTTAGGGTTGGATTGGATATAAACTGTAAGTGCAAACATCAAGCAAAAACCCAACTTAACTGCCCAAAAGTCGGGTTTTAGACTGTTTAATGGTAGGCAGTTCTACTACAGGCTATTTCATGTAATGAACATTTAATACTTTGGAGACACTCTTTGATGCGAATGTACAGTCTTGTGAAGTAACAATGCTTCACCTTCAATCCCTTTGTGCCTTCTGCCTCCTGTAGGCTGGGGTTGTAGAATATACCCACATTATTCCATCTGTTGGAAGAGGATTGCACTGTATTTGAACTGTATGACACTATACAACACATTCATGTTTATGTGTCATTGAATCTTATCTAACTAAATAACTAACTATGCCCCTTCCCCTTTTACGAATGCTTATAGACAAATCTGATCATTGTTTGTGTTTAGTGACCGTAGGCAGCCATTAGTGGGGTCCATCAACCTCAAAACGTCTTCATCTATTGTCAAAATGAATTTCAAACCCTCATATTCAGTGAATTTGAGGGAATCAAGGTATAATTCAGTGTAAAACCATTAATGATACAGGTAAGTACGGCAATTGAAAGCCTAAAGGTAATGGATTATGGTTAAGTCCGACTAAAATTAGACCACCACTTGACTGTCCGGATTCACCTATACCCCTACCTTACCTCACCCTCAGCATAGTAGCATTTACATACCTGTCTTTGCCCTCCACTTCTACCAGGTTCTTCATGTCTTCTTGAATAGTTTCATTTGTCCTGTTCATCTCTCGTATCTCCGGTCCCAGCTCATCCATCCTCTCCCTGATGGCTTTGAGTTTTTTCTCAGCGCTGTCTCTCCAATCATTAATTTCCTCAAGCTGTTCTTGTTGGGCCTCAACATTTTTCTTGGATTCCTGTTATGGACAGAAAAAAGTAAATATAAAAGAAGAAATGAGAGATATTAAGGAAAGTAGTTGTTTTATAGTCAATATGAATCAGAAAGAATCCAAAAAAACATTTTACTTATGACTTTAGCAATTAGATGGGACTTAACGACACACCAACATGAATGTGTTATGTAGTGTCTTCTAGAAAAAAGAATGGGACACTATTGGGGTTAAATTAGCTAAAACAGAAATATGGGGTCACTTTCTACTAAAAGCTCAAGTCAAATGGAAGAGCCATGTCCAAAACTGGGGTAAGATCCTACCAAATTTTGGTCAAACCCAAATCTGGGAGTTGTGTTAAAAGCTTCTGTAAAGGTTACTTTCCTTGAGGAAGCCAAGTATGTAGAAGGATTTGTGTGTACAAATAACATTTTCAGGTCATCCTGACCAATGTGGGAGTATTCCCAGTAGTTAATGAAAAGGTGACTAACCATGAAAGCTATAATCACTGAGAATACAACATGGTCTTTCATCTTTGTGGAGTAACTAGGCATGGGTAAGTGTGACCAATGTGAGCTCTGGTAAACACTGCTATGCTTGGCTGTTTCATGCTGATTGTTTAAATTACATTTTTAAACTGACAAAAATGAAGCCCAATCCTTTTTCCCTCATAACACAATATACCTTATTTCAACGGTGTTTCAAATTATTTCTCTTTCATTACACCATAAAAACTGTTCAGAACAGTGATAATGACACACAACAAAGTTGAAGAACCTAAGGTGAACATTTTGGTAGAGTTCGAAGTCAACTCCTCCATATTAATCACGCAACTTAACCCTTTTGATTGTAGAGTTAAATAGCTAGACAAAGTTTTACGGCCCAGTTTCCAACCTTCTGGTTCAACTCAAGCCGACCACCGTCTTTTTTCCAGTTGTGGCTCACTGGCTTGTTTTCCCTACTCCATTGCTTATGCAGAGGATTACACACAACGGCGGTAGGTTCCTCTTTTAGAGTCTTAGGTATGACTGGACCTGGGAATAGAACCCAGGCCTTCCGTGTGAGAGGCGGATGCTCAACCGTTTGACCAAACATGCAGTCTACTTTTGATCGTTGAACGTATGCATGACTGATTAGGAACTTGTTTGTCTGACTTCCTGAGTGCAGGACACCAGGACCACAAGTCATGCTCATTTCTTCTATTTCATACAGGGCAAAAAACTCGAGTAGCCATCCAACTGGCCAACAAGCAAACAAATAAATCTCCACATGATGGAGGCTCCAATGAGCCAAGATAAGCTCCCCGGGATTTCCAATGAAAGCCTTGGTAGAATTGCCTCGCTTCCCTAATGGAATTGTATGTGTAAAAAAAGCTTCTCACACACTATCTGGGCTTTACAGATCAGCCCTGACTGTAAAATTCTTTTCTATTTTTAATTCAACAGAAAATGAAGATACTGACTGAAAGTTTGGGCTAGTTCAAGCATTTGAAAACAACAGATTTTGCAAGAAAGTTGAAATATTTCCGAATATATGCAAGGTAAGGTCAAAATAATCACTGCATTAATATTGCAGGAATATGATATTGTTTCCCATTCAAGTTTAAAGTTTGTTTAAAATTTTACAGAGTTCTAGTCAAATCATGCAAATTAGAGCTTCATAGCAGCCATCTTGGGGTGCCTTATTTTGCCTAAGGCGGTGGTGACAATCTATGCATAGGACCTACATGTTACATGCTCTGTCAATCTATATAGGAAGTCTGTGGTCTGCACATAGAAAATAAAGGGCACCAATTGATGTCTAATCACACTCTTGGGTTTGACCGTATGATCAGCAAAAGCTGGTTAATCTGAGAAGAAACTGTCAGTACATGATTGCACATCAATGGGCACTAACCTGTTTTAAAGGGATTTTCAAGAGATGAAATTCATTGAATTTAACATATGCAGAAAATTGTTAGGGGAAAACTGCATTTGCATTCCAATAGCATATAGCATTTGAAAGACACTAATTTTCAAAAAAAAATGTAATTTTTCTTGACATAAGGTACATTATGGGAAATCTGTGATGTGATCACACCACATTAATTTAACACTGCATTCAATTTATTTATAATTTTGATGTCACTGCAGGGAATGTTAAGCAACATTATTTGCTATACCCCACATATGGTGTATTTAATCTACATGAAAACATATTCAAACCTTCCATTCGTATCAAATTTCAAAGTCGAAAAGGACCTTCGATAATGACGAAGTGATGTGTCCACATAACATAAAGCTTTCTAAGGTTATGTTAAAAAGTGGAAATATTTTTTATAAAAAGTAACCAATCTTTAAAAGTGAGATAGTGAGGAAAAGGTTTATGCAACAGGGTTTGGGGGACATGATCTAAAATATTTTAACCATTTTACAAAACTGCAGTGAAAAGCCACCAGAATATGTCTCAAAAGGATGGTTAGAACAAGTGTGTTTACTACTACACTAATACAACCCGTTGCGGTTTTGAGGTTACGATCACTGGAAAAAGTTTTCTGGTAAGCTTCTGTAGAATCCCCACCCATTACATTTCACATTATCAAGATAGTACATCTGAAAGTTACCTCTGACATTAAGAAAAGTTCTCTGAATGACCCAAACCCTGCTCTTCGTAACAATCCATGCAAATGTTGACTTCCTACCACACAGTAAATTATTTCCTAAAATCTATATGATCAGCATTTTGTCAAGGTTCCTTCCTTATAAAACTGCTTCCACTTAAAACTGAATTTACATTAAAGTATGACCTGACATCATTCCAAGTACTTAAAAATCTGTTTGCAAACATGTTTGTAAACTGAAACTATAAGCAACACGTTCATGTGACTAGAATGTTCTGTACAGGTATGCTTCAATAAAGTTCAAAGGTTAATATGCTATCAGTCTGTCTCTGTGGTTTTGCAATATCCCACTTTTTTCCCCTTCGACCGCAACCAAGCAATTACCAAAACGTTTTCTGTTCAACACAGTCAATTCATGCTTGGGGAAGGGGTAGAAGAGGGGGAAGCTCTAAATTTGGGCATGAGCCACCAGGCTACATGCAAAAGTGTAATTTTGTGGATCCCCCTTCAAAAGGTGGCCCCACAAAATATTGTATTTTTACCAAGGGTAACCTAGACTGTTAGTTAGTTTGTTAGATGAGATTTAATGACAACCCAACAGGAATGTGTAATATAGTGTCAGTCAACTCGATGAAAAGTTCAAAGTTTACATTCATTTTCATGTCTGGTTTCAGTTCAAAATTGGTCTTCCATTAGTGGCCTCTCATGACAGGCTGGAAATATTGTGGGCATATTCTGCAACCCCCAGCCCAATGGGGAAGGTAACCCATACTGATTCCAGATGTCAACATCCTATGAATCACAGGGAACACCATATTTTCAATTATCTTTCATGTGGCCATCCTGCATAATTATAAGATGACACTAACAAAAGCTATGGAGTTTATTTCAAGGGTTAGGTAGGGGAGGGGATGGAGGCAGAGGAGAGAAAAGCCTTAATGCACCAACTGCTAAAAATAGACACCATTATACAAAAAGGAATATGACCGTGAGAGGAATGGCCTAGTAATGCAGAGACTATTCTCTACACTAAGAGCTATCGTTGTGTAACAGAATCTAAAAAAGTGATTAAACATAGTATACGTGACAGTTACAGATCTTAAAATATGACAATTACTGGTATCACACATAAATCCATTACGTAAAACAGCACAAAACTGCTTAACAAGCAGTCTGAATAAAATAGGCATACCTCTTTTTCTTTACTATCAAGGGCTTCTTTCACAATCTGAAAAGAAAAAAAAAATGATTGAATACTGAGATAAAAAAATGTTTACTTAAGAAGACTGAGTGAGTAGCTCACAATAAAAATGATCCATACAGCCATTCATGTTTGCAAACAAATAAAACCACAGCTGGCAAAAGAATTGATCTGACATGCTTGCAATTTCTTCACAATGCAAAAGCAAATAATATATTTTTAGTACTTAATCACACTTAAAGTAGCTGCATGCATGCCAAACCCAACAAACGTGCCCACATCCTTGCACATATCCTATGCAAATTTGTGTCTATAGAGTCTGCAGTGGGTTTGCTTTATTTTTTCACAACTCAACTTATGACTTTCTGGTTTAAACTAGTGGGAGACATGGCTTCTTATGCACAGTTATATGACCTTCAATAGTCTGGTTACTGTAATAACTATGGGTTAGAACACTGTTAGTCAGGGTAACCCTTCTATGGAAGGTATGCTTCACTTGAATAGTCTGATACTATAATAATTATGGGTAAGTACACTGTTAGTCAGGGTAACTCTTCTGTGGAAGGTATGCTTCACTTGAATAGTCTGATTAATATAATAAGGGAGCATATCCCAATTAGCAGGTGTATTAATGCGTCCCTTTGTTCGCCCTCAGATAGAGTCCCTAAAAGGAGCACTTCTTTGATATGTTATGGAATGAGCTGGGGTTTTCTGTAAGTTTCTTTTGAAATTATATCAAATGAAGTACCATTGGTGAAAAAATGGGCTTAATTGAAGCAATTTTGTGGAAATTATGGGCTTCAGAAGCTGGCAGAGGCATACCGAGAGTTTAGTGAAAAACTAGGCTCAGAAAAGGTGGTCAACATGTCAGCTTTCATATGAGGGGTAGCTTGACCCTGGCGAAAACTTTGACAAGCTTTAAGAGGCCCATTTACTTTTTGGATTTAGTGTGTAAGTCAATGGAGGAATTAATTGTGGTATGCTCCCATAATTATGGGTTAGAACACTGTTAGTCAGGGTAACTCTTCCATGGAAGGTATGCTTCATTTGGTCTTTCATGCCCCTAAATGTCAGGGAGCAGACAGTGACAAAACTGACTTCACAAATCAGAAAAGTTTGGTTTGCCAATCAGAGAAGAGAGTGCGCATTAATATCAATGTTCATATAGCTGACAATTTCAAGCCAATGGAAAGTATTGATGGGAAACAACTTGGTTGTTGAGTAAAACAACATACTTTTCCATTGAATTTTAATCCTACTTGAGACATTTAGTTCACGAAAGGGTGATTGCATATGCTCTTTGCCTGCCTGAAAGCCTAGCATTAACATTATCAAGGATAACCTTTAAAAATATTTGGAATGTGAGGTGTTCATTTTAACACAAGTGATAGGCATTCATAAAGTATATATACTCTCTTCAATACATGAAAGGTATGTATATACTCATAGGTGTACAAGGCAGGGGTGCAGGGGGGGGGCACTCGCCCTCCCAATGCGAGGAAAAAACAACTGGTCCATTCCGGGAAAACATGTGCAAAACATGATAAATGGTGCCATTACTTGGGCAAAAATTGCTCTTGCCTGCTCCAAAAAATTACCCCCCATACCTATGTACATACTCTTAACTAATACAAGTTTTATGAATACCTGTGACTTAAAAATATCACTGCCTACTGCATGAATCAACAGATGACCAATGATGCCAGGGTCACCATAGATATGTATGTTTCGATTCGAAACTAAAACCTCCTTTGGGTCAAAATCAGTGTTATCTGCTTCCTGATGTCAAGGGGTATGAAAAAGACTAAATTTAAACATTCCCTGTAACCACTGGTCATCACAGAACATACGTAGGAATATAAGTGTGCATCCTAGAATTTGCAAGTGTAAAAACCAGAATGCAAAAATGCATTGAGGTTTCGATAATACATAAATGTTCCATTTCAAAGAGTGCCATAATGCACCATTATCTTCTCATTCAAATGTTATACTAGCATGTACAAAAGATAATTTTGTCATTCCAGATGAGCTTTTGACCTTAATAAAAGCCATACATAGCTAGACATACAAACAACAGACAGACAAATAGACAAACAGCTATCTTGAAAGATAATATTTAAAAAGGTTTCCAGGCTTTGACCCCTGGAGACCCCAGATGATCTTTCACATCTGCCAAAAACAATGGGGACCATCCTCTGACCATAATGCGTCCACATACCCAAATATGAAATCTATCCAATCCTCCTACCTTGAGATATCGTGTTAACAAGTTTTTCAGACTATGACCCCTGGTGACGCCAGATGATCTTTCACATCTGCCAAAAACAATGGGGACCATCCTCTGACCATAATGCGTCCACATACCCAAATATGAAATCTATCCAATCCTCCTACCTTGAGATATCGTGTTAACGAGTTTTTCAGACTCTGACCCCTGGTGACCCCAGATGACCTTTGACCTCCACCAAAAACAATAGGGACGATCTCCTGACCATAACGCATCCACATACCACATCTGAAATCTATCTAAGCTTCCAAACTTAAGATATTGTGTTAACAAGATTTTCAGACTTTGACCCTGGTGACCCCAGGTGACCTTTGACCCTCCGCCAAAAACAATAGGGGCCATCTTCTGACTATAACGCATCAACATCCTAAATTTGAAATCTATATAAGTTTCCTACCTTGAGATATTGTGTTAACGAGATTTTCAGACTTTGACCCCTGGTGACCACAGATGACCTTTGACCTCTGCCAAAAACTATAGGGACCATCTTCTGACTATAATGCATCCACATGCCAAATATGAAATCTATGCAAGCTTCCTACCTTGAGATATTGTGTTAACAAGATTTTCAGACTTTGATCCCCTGTGACCCCAGACGACCTTTGACCTCCACCAAAAACTATAAGGACCATCTTCTGACTATAATGCATCCACATACCAAATATGAAATCTGTCAAAGCTTCCAAACTTGAGATATCGTGTTAACGAGATTTTCAGACTTTGACCCCCGGTGACCCCAGATGACCTTTGATCTCCGCCAAAAACTATAAGGACCATCTTCTGACTATAATGCATCCTCATACCAATTATGAAATATATACAAGTTTCCTAGGTTGAGATATCGTGTTAACGAGATTTTCAGACTTCGACCCCCGGTGACCCCAGATGACCTTTGACCTCCACCAAAAACAATAGGGACCCTCTTCTAACTATAACGCATCCACACAAAATCCATACAAAATATGAAATCTATCCAAGTTTCCTATCTTGAGATATCCTGTTAACGAGCAAAGTGTCACAAACACACACACACACACACATTCATACATACATACACACATACATACACACACAGGCCATCATGAATGCATTGGTTTCTCTTATCATTGAAACCAAAAAGGCATAATTGTATACACAAGGAAGAAAAATTAATTCAACTGACTACAATTGAAATTTTCTTGCAAATGCTTACATCGATCAATACATCAATCGATCCATAGATGGATCAATAGATCGATCGATGGACCAATGGACTGATGGATGCATGGACTGATGGCTGGATGGATGGATGGATGGATGTATAGACACATAGACAGATAGATTAGATAGATTAGATAGATTAGATAGATTAGATAGATTAGATAGATTAGATAGAGTTTTAAGGCCCAATTTCCAACCAATTGGGAAGGGGATAGAATAGAAAAAGGAAGGAAAAGAGAAAGAAAAGAAAGAGAGCAAAGAAGAAGATGAAGAAAAAAAGAACCATAAAGAGAAGCAAGAACAAAGCTGGAGGATGTATAATTAAACATGTACTAGGTAAACTTCTCCATGTGGCAACAGTGTAGGGATGCACATTAAATGCTTCTGCTATACATACACCCATGCAGTGTTCAAAAAATTATTTTTTAAGAAGGCTGTTGGGCTTTCTAGTAACAGACTGTGGTAGCCCGACAGGCTTTTGTTTGAGTCCAACATCACCTTTTTAAATTATAAATTGCAAACAATGTTAGATTCAAACATGTATGACACGAAGCAGTTTAGTCAATATATATAGATATATTTTTTCAATATAACTACTTTTTTATGGTTTGAGAATCAGGAAGTCTATGCCAAAGTGAAAATGGATAAACAAGGTTCAGATTTTAAGCAGGCAGTTATGTACTTTAAAGTTCCAATTCTCCTTTCCTGAGTCAGATAATCACATAGTTCGAATTCACAACTCAAAGACACATCAGCATAGCAGCTGTGCTGAATGAAAATGTGACAAGTTTGCAGAATACTACTAAATGGTTCAAGTGGAACCTTGATTTTTCTCTCTTTTTTTCATTTTTTTTTTTATATATTTCATCAAGCCTTTGCAGATATGTACTGTTAAGTTCCATATCAAAAAGAAAATAGAAATGCACTCCTAGGCTTCATTTGGGGACTCAAAAAAGTTCTGCACAGTTATTTTGATAAATGAAGAGAGAAACCAACAGAGAAAGAAAACTCAAACAAAATAAGGATACAGATGGGTGCATTTTCACTAATGTGAAAATGTGTTACATCATTTTACACTTGGATATACTTCTGGAAAAAAAGAAGTCAATACACAACAAAACAATTCCTCTGAGACCAAGACTAACAATGTGATTAATCAGGTGACACTTACTTCTTGAATCTTGTCATCTAAAGACTCTTCTTGAGCAGTCAATCTGGTCTGGAGGCCCACCATCCTGGCATCAAGGTCAGCCAGACCTCGTAACCCACTATTGCTGTTCTCTGCTATAAGAGCTCGCACCTTGTCCTGGTACTGTGAGGGGGAAAATGAAACATAAAGAAAGTCACGACCACTAGTGAAAACAAAAAATGAAATGGTTGATTAACTTTTATAGGTTATACAAAATGGTTTCTTTCAAGAAGAGGGAAAAATAGGGGAGGGAGAAGGGCAGGTGTAGACTTGATATGTCCCAAGTCACTGTTTATTATAATGTAAGCATGTAGATAAAAACCGATAATTAGAATTTGACTTGTTCGTCTTTCGATTACCATTTGCTTTTGCTAAACTTCATCTTTCCAAATTTGATAGACATTTTTTTCCCTTTATCCAAATCTATGGAATCATTTTATCTTTTCTTCTTTATTGAGCTCTCACAGGTCCCCTGCAACAACTTTTGATAATACTGGCTTCATTTTCCAATAAAATGAGCTAAGTTTCTCTATCTGAGGCATTCCAAAAAAATTATGCTCAGATGAAGACCAGTTTTGTTATTTTTGAGACATTTTTAGAGTGGTATACACAAGTCACAGAAAGCTGCTCCTATATGCCATGTGTCCCACTACATTACTGATTAAGACAAGTAGGTAAATTTTTCAGTATTTTGTCAACAGCATGATGTAATTCACTTCTCCTTGAAAGAAATTTTGAGAGAAAAGACTGACGTGGCAGACTCCACTATTCACAAGAGACAATACCAACAATGGCAGGGGTTGGGGTGAATACCTTTTGAGGAATGAAATCACACAAAATGACTTCCATCTCTTTAAGACCTGTTGTTGCAGGCCCAGATAACAAAGCCCAAACACCACAGTGTGTGTAAAAAGCAGAACATACTGCACATTTGAAGAAAATCCTTACAAAATCTTAAAAAGCTTCAAGAATACACATATCTGAAAGGAAATTCGACCTTCCTTCAATTACTTTATACATACAAGAGTGAAAAGGAGTTGACTAGCAAAATTTAGTCATCATTCTAACCTTGAAACAAAGTGCATTTCTGATTTTCAATTATTACATTAACCACAAAAAATAATTCTTAACTTCACAGCTGGTCCCAGTTAGGCCTCACAGACAGCAACAATAAGCTGTTTTTAGTGTATTAAATGCTTTGGTTTAACTAAATTCTACCATATAATAAAATATTTATTTACTTTAAACTGGTAATGGCTAGCTTAGAGACAACTACAGCATTGTTAGTGTGACAAGGACAATGTACACATTAAGAAGTAAACGATTCAACAACTAATTGTTTTTAAAGGAACTGTTTTCACACGAACAAACATTAGCTGTTAGTTGCCAAAGCATGTTAGCATCAATACTGTTAGTATTTATACACAATGAACAGCTCCAATATTCAGGAGATAATTTTTATGTCTGCACCAACAATGAACCAACAAATGCCCAAAATCTAAACCTTTTTGGATGCATTAAAAGTGTCATCAGACTTAAAAAAATGGTAAACATTATTTGTTCATGACAGTAGGCATAGGTACTAGGAGTCAGTTTATATGCAACAAAGGCTATTTTTCCTTGGATTCTACTTTACAGACTCTGTAGTACAGGGATTCCATACCTATTAAAGTAATTTGTTTTTGAAACTTTATAGCAATCATTTGTTGTTTACATCAAATTAAATGATTTTTTTTTTTATTACATTTATTTTCAGTATCCTATACATCTCAAATAATTTCACTTTCAAAGACACCTAACCCCCCCCCCCCTTAAAAAAGAAATAAAAATAAAAGAGCCAGAGGTAAAATTCTGCAGCAGAATTCTTAGTTAGGTAGGTGAGGTTAACAGCTCAGTGTTTAACCACTTGTTTTATGTTGGGCCGGCCACAGCCTTTTTTCCAATTATCCTGTCATGAACAAGACAGCCATGCATCAAAATTTCTTCAAACCAGTGACCAATTTTGAATAATTTTGGGATTTGTATGAATAGAAAATGAAAACTAGATGGAATCTGTGGTGGGTACCTGTTGTTCCCACTCTGTAACGACCACAATGATGACAAAATTTAAAATGAAAAAACACCCTTCCAGCACAGAGATCTTCATGAACAGAACAATAAATACAGACAGCTGCTCTATCAAGGTAAAGGTGGTTATGTCACATAGGCCACTGATAGGAAAACAACTGCTTAAACCATTCATCAAAAACATCCAGTCAAACCTCAGGAATATTTTCTAAGTCATTGGCAGCTTCTGTCAAAAGCTCTTGCTCATACTCGATGAGTTTTGTCGGTTCTACATCCTTCAAAGAGTCCAGCCATTTTTGGATTTCATAGCCCTCTAGACTATTCAAACGTGGCAAACTAGGACGGGATGGCACACTTTCCTGGTCAGATTCCTCGTGGGCTGGAGAAGCTTCCTCGTTCTGTTCTGGAATACTTTCCAGAGTTTGGTTTTCGGAAGTCCCACTCGATTTGCGAGGCTTGATCCATTTCTGAATCCTACTAGATTCAGGGTTTTTACCCATTAAGGCCAACAAAAGGCCTAGCTGAAGCAAGGATTGATTCTTCAATTTGGTGTACTGGGATACATTTGAGTCCAATAAGGATCCACCATTAAATGAAGCAGTGTCAGTTAAAGTAAAAAGAGAGTGAAAAAAGTGAAATATGGAAAATGTGTAAAAAGTGTGAAGACCCATCAAAAGCAGTTTTTATGTGAAACTACTGATGCATCAAGCTCTAGGGGTTCATAGAGGTAGATTCTACCAAACCAGGCATTGCCAATGTAAAGTTGTTTGTCAACAGAAATCAGCAAAGGAGAAATTTAAAACCTGCAGATACTTAGAAATTAAAGCAAATTGTTCCAGTCTCTGTTACAGTTTGTGTCTTACCATTTCATTTAAAACCTAACCATGTGAACCAGCCTCTCTGCCTCCCCACCCCAGTTCTATCTTTTACTTAGCCACTAAAAGTCTGGGAGTTTTAATATTCAGCTTTAACAACAATGTCATAGAGAGTACTTATGCCTACATGACAATAATAAGGGCTGTGAAATTCCCTCTCAGCAATGCTTGCGTGGCATACAACTGGTAGGACCCCTATGAGAGTGCTCTCTGTTGATTTTCACTCATCTGGGCAGCCCCATTTAGGGGTTTTCCCCAAGCACAAATGTATTTTGGGGTGGGATTCTTTTTCCCAGGGAAATTTTTTGGCTGATGAGTGTTTGCTTTCAAAATTAGATATACTGATTAGTAAAAGAAACAGCCATGTACAGGCACAAAGGAAAAATGTTTGAAAATCCTGTCTTTCAGTCATAAAGTAAAATAAAAGTACCCTTACATCATTATTTGCAGATGAAACTTGCTCATTAATTCCACCAATGGCTTGCTGGAGGGTGGATATGGCCACGCCTAGTTTTTCCTGGACTTCCTCAATCTTATCTTCAATTTGTTTGTCTTGACTTTGCCTGCAAAACAAGAACACAAAGTAACCCTTACAAAATGTCACCTCTTCACAACAAACAATTTTTTACACTGGATTAACTCCTCAGAATTCACTCCTCACTTGTCAATTCAAAGTTGTCACTCTTTGAACTCATTCAAAGAATTCCTCATACTTTTCTGATTGGTATATTTACTTGACTTTTTCCTTCTCTGGTGTTAATTTTTTTTTGTTCTGTTTTGCCTTTTTGTTTTGCATTTATTTTCAAAATGTTTTCTTTCGTCTTTATGATTGTCGTGGTCTGTATAGGGAGGGCTTTACCCACACCCACCATGGAGCTTTTTCTACCATACCTTCAAAGATTTTATCTAGAATTAATTTCAGCTGTATCTATATGCTTTTGTATGAAATTTGGAGAAATTAGAGACTCGCATAAATGTTGCTGAAACTGAATCAAAATCAAAATGTTGATACATATAAGTGGACAGTCATGGATGATTATTGATGGGTCATGTGATCACACTTATTAAATCCATTTTAAGTCTAGTTCATTATCAAAGACAAAACAAGTCAAAGGTCACTACCTTGATTTGATCTCTGCCTTCATGACCTGTTCCAGCTGTTTCTTTGTGTCCACCTGTTGTTTTTCAAGTTTATCAACCAGTTCACCAACTTTGCTATAATTTCCGACATTCTTATTTCGGTCAAGCTGTAAAAGGTTCAAAGAACAATAGTTTAATGACCATAGTGGGAGACAACTAATGATCTGATTTACTACAGACAAAGGATACATCTGCAAACAAAGCTACTTAAATAGTTTGAGTACTATAACAATACTCTATGATTGGAAGGGCAAATACAATTTACTGCTTAAAATTCTTTTCTGCATAAACAACAAGAAATCATCTACTCCTAAGTTCTGTTGGACAAAAAAAGAGAGAAAAAAAATAAGAAACAAAATATGGCCATATTGATAATAAATGTTTACGTTACAAAACACAACCAGTTATGGCTAAAAATCTTGAACAAATGAGAGAAATCATAAAAGATCCTTGATATATAGACATATCTTGAATTTTTACACCTTTTCAAAACAATATACAACAATCTAATCAGATGCATATGCAGAAATATGTAAATAGATTTAATTTGTCCTATAGTCTTAACCCTACTAATTTCTTTTTGGCAGTTTCGCTTTCTACTCTCACAACTCTTCATCTTTTCAAAACCCTCACTCCCAGTCCCCAGTTCCTTGTCCCTCTTCTTTCCCACTGCTGTAGCTGAGTGAAAAATGTTAGTGGCATTTGAAGCGATGGGACTTAATAGCAACTGGGAGCTTCAGGGCAAAATGTCTGCTCGGGGAAAAGGGGTCTTATAACCAAGAGCAATCTACAGTTCCCTATCGGAACTGGCCTTTCAAAAGAAACCAAATTTGATCTAAATTGTTGAGTTGATTAACCACCTGATGTTGTTTGAGGGGGTGGATGGAGTTGTAACTCATTGGCAAGGTAGCCATCAACCCACTTTGGTGGTTGAACAGCATTGTTGAAAAAAAAAACCCATTGAACCATTGATTTACATATCTAACCTGCCCTGTCCAAGTCTAATTGTCTCCAGAGATGTAAGCAAAGTAGAGATCCATTTTTTGAAACTTTGTTATTTTAGGATTGTTGACTTGGAAGGAGTGGGGGGGGGGGGGGGGCTATGGGGAAGGTTCCCCTTTGGGAACACTTTTCACAGCTGCAGACTTGATGCAATATGGGGCTATCTTTCCTGTTTTTTCAAGTATGTTCAGGTAGTAGAACTTCCATTAATGTACAAAATAGTCTTAAAAATTCACCCCATCCTTGGTGATTTCACCCACAGTGACCCAGGCAAGATTTTTTGTTCATACAGCAAAATGAATTTCCTGAGTATTTTGCATAAGACTTTCAATTTCCTGAATCCAGGAAAACTCCTTCTTCTGTATGTCTCATGTCTCACTTTCAATCCTACAAATGAGATGTAACCCTTACCTTTTGACCCTCCCTGACATGTAAGACTTCCTCTTCTGTCAGTTTTTGGAGAGCAGCCCATCTTTTCTCATTTTCTTCCCTCATGGCTTGCTCGTGGGCTATTCTTGCAGCCTGCTCAGCATGTAAATACTGCATAAAAAATATGAAACACAAAATGATTTAATGAAGTATGCAAATACACATCAGAAATACACTACCGCTTTAACTGACCCATCAGATGTAACTGTCAAAGTACTTAAAGGGCCAATCCTCTCACCCCAAACTACAATTCTTGTAAGGGTTAACCAAAATTCTCAATTGGTTCAGCTCTTTGATTGACAGCTAATTCAAACAATGCAGAGTACCATCATGAACTGTACTGAGAGTGTTTTGTTATACACATTGAGCTTTTCCATACTCATCTGAAGCAATATAAATTGAGATTGTGTCTGGATGAGGATGAATTTCAGACAATTGAGGGAGGGGCTTAAGTAAGAAGGTAATAGGAGAATTGGCAGTACTGTTTGGCATGAGAGAGCTGTGGCGTTAAATACAGATTTTACATCTCTATAATTTCTTCCAATTCTAATAAAGTTTCTACACTAAACCCACCTTTTCAATGTTTGCAAACTTCTGCTGGGCTTCTTCCCTAAGCCGTATTTCTTTGGACAGGATTTTCCTGCTGACCTCTTCAGCAATCTCTGCTATCTTCCCTTGCATCTTCAGCCGTTCATTGTCAGCTGCATGTTCCCTTTCACGTTGGACTACATCAAGCGCATGCATGGACTCGTCACGTTTACGGTTTTGCTCATTTATTTGACTCTGCAGCTCATTGACCCTAAAACACACAAAAAAAGATAAAACACAGATGTGATGAATTCTACAGATATGATTGCACATCATATAATCCTGGAATAATTTCATTTTTATGCTCACAATTTCAGTTATTTCCACAAAAAGGTGACAAATGCTCTACTTAGCTTAAAAGATGTTTCTACTAGATCCTTAATTTCTACCCTACCTTAATAGTTAGATGGAGTTTTACAGCCCAGTTTCTAGCCTAATGGTTTAAGTCGAGCTGGCCATGGCCTTTTTTCCAGTTGTGGCTCACTGGCTTGTTTTCCCTACTCCATTGCTTATGCTGAGCATCACACACAATGGCAGAAGGTTCCATTTTTAAGGTCTTTGGTATGACTTCACCTGGTAATTGAACCGGGGCCTTCTGCCTAAAAGGCGGACGCTCCACCACTAGAACAAACACACAATCTCTTCTACCTTACCAGTCTGATACATGAAAACATGTAAGTTCTATATTTCCTTTTGAAGTTAGACAAACTGACTTCAACATAGCCTTGAGCCTCCTCATAATTTTCTTGTTTTTTTGGAAGGGATTTGTGTAGGTAAAATATTGAATATAAATATAGCATTCCAGGAACCGTAAAGAGATCTTTCAGTTAACTGACAGAATTTCTAGTTTCATATATTGGATGAACTACTGAAGATAAACACCAATACTGCAGAAAGATTTGTACTTTCTTCTTTTGTGTTCACCTATAAACCATCATGCAAGCTAAAATAAGAAAAAGCAGCAATTTCCATCATAAAAATAATGCACTCTTAAATGCTTTCACTTCATTAATTATTAATGAAAATGTAATTTTTGAAGCATTATTGACAATGGCTATGCCACAGACCAAAAAGCATAATATTTCATTTCATTTAAAAAATGGGTGGCACCTCTTTCTAATATATTGTAAACATTAAAGGGACATAGTGTTTTTTACATAAAATGCTCATTTTAAGCTCAATATTTATAATTTGTACAGAATAGTAGATTACTCAAAATAATCATAGCCTTCTTTTCAAGACACAAGTTTCTCACAGATAAATATTCAGTTAGTTGTTGCCAAAAAATGATTTGTTCAGCCAAACTTTTGAATTTTCAAATGATGCAACCTTGGTTACTCTTCTAATGCATTCGTATAAAAGTTTTTGCTAAAGCTTATTGGTGAGACTGAATCACATAATAATTTTTTTAAGTTTTTCTTTTTGAATACCATCATGTTGGTGTAATTTAAACACATCACTTCCCTTTAAGCTGACAAATATGAATGACAGCCAATATAATGGCCTATTTATTATTATATTTCAAATCTGTCAAGAAATTTGAAAAACACCTTGTTTGACACAAAAGACATCTATGAATTTTATTGATTCCTGATGACAATGTAATCATATATTGTGAATAGAAAACATTACACTGAATTCACACAATCAAAGTATATTTGCTAACAGTGTTTTGTCAGTGTGCTCAGTAAACAGAAAATATTACAGTGAGTACTTTCAAAAGATAGTTTTGGCAAATTTGGATGAACAGGGCTCTAAGAAATTGATCTTAAAGAATGACACTAAAACTAAGGGTTTTCACATGCATTCTGCTTTGGATATAAAAATAGGTTTTGAAAATAAGTTCTACTCAACGTGGATAGCTATTTATTTCAGTTGTGATGAAATTTTCAAAATAGCAACCTGTTTTGCTGCTTTTCAGCCATTTATTGCTTTATAATGTCCATAGACAACACACCGCAAAATGGAATGTGTCTTCTTGTAAGCCCCACAAAAACATACCATGCCAATAATAGCACATCCATGTAGGCCTTCTCATTACCTGCAGTAGGCTACATGATTGCAAGGGCAGCAAATTTGTACTTGTTTCAGATGATTCACTGTTCCATCTGCTTCATGAATAGCCTATGTTTACACTTGTACTAAGTATCTCACCCTTTTACAGACCTGAAGCCAAGGGGATGTCATGTAAAAAAGGGAGGGGGAGAAGTCTCCTTCAAAAAATATTCTGTCCCCCTAGTGTTTCAAGTTTCGTTTCGTTTCGTTTCGTTTATTTGTTTTTCTACATCATCAAAATGTGTGGATACACAAACGTAATGAATACAGTACATACATAACACTGAAGTAGATGGAAGTAAAACTAAAAAACCCTGAGGGGCTTGTCGAGAGTTCTACTCCCCAAAACAACAAAAGAAAGTTACCTTAAGTAGTTGTGTAGCAAACACAAATAAGCAAAAAGAAAAAGAAAAAAGGACAGAAAATTAAAGAAAAACTAAAGGGAAAGGTAATGAATAAGAATACAAGACCAGAACTAACCCTTACAAAAACCCCTCTTAACAACCCGGCCCCCTCCCCCGGCCCCCCTCCCACCCATGAAAGCCCTAGGCTTCCCACAAACAAAATGTGCATAGTGACAAAAACATGTATGATGCATGCACATGAACAGTATGAACAGTCAACCATGAAGTTTTAACCTTATAAAAAATGATGATGAAGACAACTAAAGAATTAGTACAAAGCTATGTAGTACTGGGTAAAACCTCTTCATAAAGAATTTATACTTAGCCTGTTAATTAATGAATTAGGTAATGAGTTCCACAGTTTTATAGCTTTGTAGCTTAGGGTCAACTGTGAGGATGAGGTACGGGTAACAATAGTATGCAGGAGAAGAGACTGACGAGTGAAATAGTTGTGGACTGAAGAATTTTTGGTGGAGAATTCTGAAAATGATTTCGGTAAAAGGCTGTGCATGAAACGATAGGTGAAAGAAGCAATGTTGAGGTTGATCATATCGAACAGTTTCAGCAGATTAAGAGATTTATACAACTCGCTGGTGTGGTTACGGGGTCCAGACAAAGAAATATAACGAACAACTCTCTTTTGCAAAAGAACCAGTTTGTGAAGGTAGGAGGTTTTTGTACATGACCAAACTGTAGAACAATATATTAGATAAGGATACACAAGAGTAAGGTTAATTGTACGGAGAATACCCCTTGGCAACAAATGTCTCAATCTACCAATTACTTCGATTCCTCTGGCAATTTTTGAAGAAATATGATTGATGGGCTCCTGCCAGGTGAGCTTGCAATCAATTATGACACCGAGAAATTTTACACTTTTGGATGGATCAAGCTTTTGCCCATTTATGGAGATATTGAATACATGATGATGAATACTATTAAATACCATAAAATTTGTCTTACTGATATTAAGAGACAGCTTATTTGCCATGAACCACTCAGAGAATAGGCTAAGTTCATTAACAACATTGCTTTCAAGTTGATGAGGGTCATTCCCAGTGAAGAAAATGTTTGTATCATCAGCAAAGAGTACAACTTCTGCTTTTTTAGAAATCAAAGTAATATCATTCATATAAATAATAAAGAGCAAGGGCCCAAGAATTGAGCCCTGCAGTACACCACATCTTACAGTTTGAAATTTTGACTTTACACTGTTAAATGATGTAAATTGTAACCTTTTAGAGAGATAGCTTTTAAACCAGTTTAGGCAAAAACCTCTTATAACATAGCGCTCAAGTTTCTGTAAGAGAATACCGTGGTCAATTACAAGTGTCAAATGCCTTTGAAAGATCAAGAAACACCCCAATACATGTATTATTATTGTCAATAGCACTGGGTAATTTTTCAACAGCTTCAATAAGAGCAAATTCAGTTGAGTGACCTGGATGAAACCCGTATTGGCTGTTGGTGAGAACATTGTGTTTTGTAAGAAAAGTTTGTACTCTGTTGAACATCGGTCCTTCTAAAATTTTTGAGAAACATGATAACACTGAAACTGGATGGTAATTGACAAATTGATTTTGATCACCTTTTTTGTAAATAGGGACAACTTAAGCAATTTTTAGTTTTTCTCGAAAGATTCCCACATTGAAAGACAAGTTAAAAATATATGCCAATGGTTCGGAAATGCACGGTATTACTTTACGAACGACCTTAGGTCGAAAACCATCATAGCCCGCAGCCTTATCGGGATTTAGGCACTCTAAAGAGACATTGACAAGTTCATCTTTACTAATGGGTGAAAGAAAGAAAGAGCTGGACCAAGAAAGAAAGAGCTGGACCTTTACTCTGGCATAAGTTCCTTTAGGCGAGAATTTCCTGGAATTTTGGATGCAAGAGATGGACCAAGGTTCACAAAAAAGTCATTAAATGCATTAGCAATGGCGTCTGGATCTGAAATCTTGGTGTTCTCATTTATGAACTTGTCAGGGTAACTACTTTGTGAATGTCCTTTGTGTAAAATGTCATTAATATTTTGCCATGTACGTTTCATGTCACGCTTTGATTTTGTGAATATATCGGTATAGTACATCCGCTTTGCTATGCGTACTATATGATTTAGCTTATTACGACATTTGGTATAGATCTTTCGGTTCGTAGGTGAGGGAGTCTTCAGATAACTTTTGTAGAGCTTATCTTTAGATTTGATGGAGGTGATAATGCCTCTTGTAATCCAATTCTTTTTCTTCTTTTTGTGTTTGTTTAATACTGTGATTGGGAAAGTCGTTTCGTAAATGTGAAGAAATGTTTGAATGAAAGTGTTGAACGCTTGACTGGTGTCTTTAGTTTGATAAACATCACGCCAATTGGCACCCTCAATACGTGATACAAAAAGTTGTATGTTGCGATCAGAATAATTGCAGATGTAGATTGGTTCATTCTTAAGACATTTTACTTGAAAAGATGAATTTGTAAAAATTGGAAAATGATCGCTAACATCAGTTACTAAAATACCAGATACCTCAATGTGAACCTTGGAATCAACATTACTAACGTTTGTGATTATGTTGTCAATGAGAGAAGCTGAACTGCTTGTCACTCTTGTAGGTTTGTTGATAGTGGGACTGAAACCACAAGTAACTATATTATTAATAAAATCAGGTAAATATTAAAGTCACCCATCACATAATAATACTGGCCTTCTAATGAAATCTTGCTAAGAACATCATACATGTAATCATTGAACCTAGCAGTGCTACCACCAGGGGGACAATATACCACTCCCACTATGACTTTATGATTCAATGTAGGAATACTCAGTTCTATAAAAATACATTCAATATCTATACTGAAATAGGAAAGGTCTCTTCGAGAAATAAACTGAAACTGCTTACTAAAGAACATTGCAACACCCTCACCTCTCTTTGTCTGACGATGACTTTCAATTTGAGTGTAGTTATCTAAGGCGATGTCCTGCGACCTGTTGTCATTGAGCCAAGTTTCAGTGAAACCAAGCACAGAAAAGTTATGACGTAATAATGACAAGTAGTCGGTCACATGATTTATGTTCCTCACTAAGCTACGGCAGTTCAGATGGAAAACACTAAAAGTTCCCTTTTCCACGCGATGAAACTCATCAATATTGAAATACATAGAATCATTGCAAAAATACCTGCTAAAGTTATGGGGTATTTGATTTTGGAATGAGTCAGGCCAGGTTATTTCTATTGATCCAGCCAAATAGGATAGGAATTCTTCATCGTTATCAATATTGAAAAATGGAAGTTCATATAAATTACTTTCTGACATTGGACAGGATGGCAGTAAAGAAAGTCTTCTTTGTATATCTCATAAGTTTAGTAGGTGTTGTTAGAACTGCTATTGCACTAACATGTTGGCATACAATACATGTGGATAGATTTAACTGCGTGGTAGCACCCCCAAGATAATTAAAAAAAGTAAAAAACCAAATCATGAAAAAACTAACTGAACAAATTGACATCAAAGTAAGCTAAGCAGATAGCAAGAAGAGAGAGACTATAGAAACTCGTACTGTGTAAAAAGGTACACTGATCAAGTTTACCATTTCTTTATACAATTTTATTACACATTCAACCCCACTGGAAAAATTTTCACCTCCAAACTTCTAAGGCTACGGTTTGCCACCTCCCCCCTTTTAACTTCATGGGAAATATTGCATTTCTTTCACATGGAATGTTCATCCTTTTAAAACCATTATTTATTGGTAAAGAGTGATAAATAGTTCAAAATAAGGCAGTATGGTAGCTTTTATTTTAACAAAATAAGTTTACCTCACATAGAAATTTAGTTGCTTGTTGCTCAAGAATAGTTTGTTTACCCAAACTTTCAACATTTCAAAAGATGCAACTTCCATAACTCTTCTTGTGCATAATACTTTGAGGAGATGAAGCTTTTGCAGGGGTTTGTTGTTGAGACCAAATGATCTGATCATGACTAGAGCTACTTTCTTTTAATACTATGTTGGAGCATTTTAAATGAAATATCTCCTTTTAACATTTTGTAAATTTCTCATGTCCATCTCCTTTTAAACCATTTTTTATCAATTCAAAGTCAAACAACAATGAATCATGCACTAATCATAGGATGCTGCACTATCAAAGGTTTAATGCAAGCAATGCACACAGGTGCAACATGAGTGCCTCCAGTGGTAGCATTGACCCCAGGAAGTGAATAACCCTGTCTTAATGCACAGGTCCTAGTTGCTAAGTGTAGTGTCATCCATACACAATATTTTTATTTAAGAAGACATATGGACAGGGAAATTGCATTTGTAAATAAACCACAGTAAAACAGCACAACTGCAATAAAAATGTGTGGCCCAAAATGTCGTGTTAATTTATTAATACCAGGAGTTTAGTGCAGGATAACACATGATCACTTGGCTGTTATGGATCGATAGAGGATTAGTCTTTCAAGCATGAATGAAAATAACATTGCCAAGTTTAATTCAAGAGAAAAAAGGATAAAGTACTGGGGATTCACAAAGTAATATTGAAAATAACATTAGCTCACCTCAGCCCAATATTTTGTTCTTGCTGTCTGCGTTCAGTCTCTTCTGTTGTAACCCGATTTCTCAAGTCCATCAAGACGTCTCGTACTTCCCCTAACCTGCATCGACAAATCATGAAACAGTTTGATGCACACAAATATAGTAGGTACTAGAATAAGCAGTCACCTTAAATTCACTTTGAATAACCTAAGCTAAACAAAAACATATTTCCTCCGAAGTCCCTTACACTGGGTTATTGTACCTTAAGAAAAATTGAATTTCATGGCATTTCCATGACTATGTAATGACCTTACCATGATTATTTCATGACCAAATTATATCCGACATTTGATAAAACTTGAATGGTGTGACAATCGTGACAAATAAATGAGTAAATTTACTACTTTTAAAAAAATTAAAACACTGATCTGGGCTAAATTTCAGGATTTTTTGTCATTTTTACATTATTCCATAACTTTTCCATGGAAAATGACAAGTAAAATTTCATGACTTTTCTAGGCTATAGGAAGAATGCTTACACACATACAGTGTCATGTATATTGCTCTTCAGCAAAAGATTAGAACAGAATTAAATTTAGTACATGAAATACAAATCAGCTCTGTATCAACAAAAAGTTTAGAGTTACAATTTAATTCTCAAGGTCAAAGGTTACAAGGGCATGCATTCTTCCTATAGCAATGCATAGCACACAGTGCACAAACTTATGCATAGCATGTGACTATGATTTTGTTATATACCACAACTATGACCCAAGAAGGCTGCACATGTGCAATTCTAACAAGTCTGAACTGGCTTTTAAAAGATGCTTCAGTAACAAAAAATTGTCACATGAATAAAAAGCAATTTGTGAATGATCACACTACGATACACTCTTTTCAATTTCAGTAACTGCATTTCCCTTTAAGGGGCTATACCATAGACCTCTTTCCAAGTAGCAATTGCAAAGGATTGTGGGATAGAGTTTTGGTGTGCATCATTTTTGTCAATTGCATTTTACTGAGGTGAAAATTTACATATACCCAAAAGGTATCCCACAATGCATTGTAATTGCTATTTGGAAATAGGTCTATCGCCCGAATCAAGGAGTTGCTAGAAAAGAGAAACTTTTCATTAGGCAATACCCTGCCCTATTCAACCTGCACACTTTCAAGTTCCTGGCATCCATTGTCATGCTTCACTGCAAACTCAAACCCCAAACAATGTTTGGGAGAACTAGCCACTGATAACTGAGGCAGCTCTTTATTATGCTTAAAGTTTCCTACATAAACAGTAACTAACTCTTTTAGATAATTCTGCATGCTTTTGATACCTCAAGCAGAGTACTTAACCATGCACAAATGAGTTCTACAAGGTCTTTGTCTATACAAAAACCAGGTGCACAAATCTATTACTGAAGGACAGGAGGTTGGGTTGACCTTGTGGGGAACCACACTTTCTGCTCAAAAATTGAGGTGTTGGGTTCATAGATCATAGAGCAGGGTTCTTACCTTACCTAATGTTTCGGGCCAATCATAAATGAGGATAGCACTGGAGTTCTAAAGAACATTTAGAGCATTAGTAGTCCTTTAACTGGCATTTATTTAAGAATACACTTTCAGCTTGGTTGGTCAGCAAAGGCTTGTATATTCTTTGTGTTCCTCAAATAATTTAAAGTGACAATCAGAATTAACTGAGAATATCAACCTTTTGTTCTAGCACCTCGTTTACCCTTTCTGAACATATTGCTTACCAGAATATAGAAACACTGAAGTGGTCTTTCAGGTTAGATGAAGCCTTAATGAATTTTCTTCAAGTCACAAAATTCCAAGACTAGACAAGCTCCACTACACTGTCACCAATCACATGTTAGATCCTGATCACAAATCATTTTTTGTTAGTTTTAAGTGAATGTACAAATGTGTTGTTAAAACTTTGTGAAAAAACGCTATCATTTCACATTAACTCAAGGCTGGCTAATGTGGCTCTGTCTTGTACATTTATGTAGGGTTTGCTTTGAAGTGGAAGGAAGGGCTTAAAATAAACTTGGTAAAGTAAATAACTACAGTCTGACACAAGTTAAAACAGCCTTTAAATTCAGTACTTCAGAAAATCAACTAACAAAATAAACTATGCCTTTTATGTCGTCATACACCACAACATGTAACTCGACCACAATACACTATGTTATACATAACTGTTATGCATACCTTTAACTATGTGATTTCAACTGCATTGTCCTTTGTTATCTCTGTCCTCCCTATATTCTTCGTTTTATTTTTGTTAAATTAAAAAGAGTCCATTTTGAACCATGAAGTAAGAGCAACTTTATTAAATTAAGAATTAATGATTGATTGAAGGAAAAAAACTGACCACATTCTTCACTATGGAAGGATCAATCACACTGTTGCTGAGCAACTTGATGTCTTACAGTACAATGATTGATTGAAGGGCAAGGCCTTTTATGAACTTCTTCTTTGGGTGCTTTTCTACTTGGTTATGGTCAGGAGCTATTATTGAAAGTTACTAGCAACCTCAAGACTAAAAAAGGTTTTGCACTTGAGAGCAAAATTAAGGACTGAGTTATAAGATAAGGGCTATGTCACATCGGTAAAGCCTCATTCAGTCAGTTACAATTTTTAATGCAGCTAACAGCACTGTGAACATACTAAGGCTAGGATTTGTGAATATGACAGGGTTGGTACACATTCCAAATGACAAAATTCCATGATTTTTCCTTGACTTGCAAGGACCTTGATTGATATTTCCAGGACCTTAGAAATTAGTCAGATTCTACATTTTCCTCTTTTTTCCACAAAATATTGAACCTAAACATTGAGAAAATAGGAGCAATTAGTCCACTTCCTTAAATTCTCTGACTTTTCCAGGCCTGGAAATTCAAATGTCAATATCCCCTAACATTTCAATATGTCCAAAACCTGTACAAATCCTGTATCAATACATCATTTCTCAGGAAAAAAAAAATCCCATTGAATCCCACTGAATGGAACCTAGTGGGATCTCATATTCCCATTGAAATCCTTTTGAATTTCCATAGATTCCAATTGATTCCTATTGAGTTCAATGGGATTTAATATGGAATTTCATGCTGGAATTGAATAGGAAGGTTTTAGCCAAAATACCTCAGAAAAGGGTGTTTTCTCGGGTGAAGCTTGTCTCTGTAATTGCTGCAGTTACCCCCTTTGAACCAACGTTGTTGCTCCATTGAGCAAATAGTCTTAGAAGGGGGCAAATGCCTTTTACTTTATTGGTCTCAAGATTCCTGAACACGGGGCTGTTCCACAAAGAGTTACGCACAATCTTAAGTTTGATTCCCCATACTTAAGCCAACAGTAAATCATACTTAAGATCGTGCGTAACTCTTTGTGGAACGGGCCTCAGGAAGTTCTCTGATAGATGCTGGATTATTAGTTGCCAGCTTGAGATGGCTTAAACTTGCTATTCGATTCTAGCATCATGGGACAGTTAAAACGTAAAATCCCATTGAGCCAATGGAAAAATCCACAGTCCCATTGATTCAGAAAGGACATTAAAACATCCCACTCATGTCCCATTAAATCCCATTGAATCCAATAGGAATTAATGGGAATTTTTCCTGCATTGGAGATGAACTGTAATAAATCATTCATTTTGCACATGACATGTGCAACTCCGTTACTCGCCGGTTGGTCTAGCCCCGGAAAATAAAACGATATTCCCGGTGTCACGTAATCAACAAAGACACCAATTTTGCCTTCGCTATCTCAGAAAACACAAAATCAAGACACCAAATCATGTGATTTTGTGTTCTCAGAGATAGCGAAGGCACATTTGGTTCCTTCGTTGATCATGTGACACCCGGAATATCGTTTCATTTTCCGGGGGTAGACCAAACGGCAAGTAACCGAGCCGCACACGTAATGACTGCAGTTAGTTCATTTCTCCTGAGTATATGACAACTGATTCCCAGTATTTTTTTCCAAACACATGTTATAGCATTGCTATTGTGCAATATTCTTACAAACAGAAACACAAGTCCTATTAAACTGTCAAAGGGATCAAACAAATGACTTACTTTCCTGGTAGATTTGACAAATAAGTAATAGTAAAAAAAAGTAAAAAGTCAACTTCATCACACCAATGACCAAGTTTCCTTGTTAATCTGACCCACGAAGTAGCACCACACATGTATATAGTCCAGCTGCAACAAACTATTCTAACTGGGCACATGAAAGCGAAGAAAGCAACTAAAATGAAAGCAGCTCTTTTACCTAGCATCCAGCTGTGATCTCAGGAGAGATGTGGACTGTTCAGATGCATGCTGGCTCTCATGATTTTTCCGCTGCTGTTCCATCTACAGAGAGCAAGACGATGGGAGGACATAGGAGGATGCATATTAAGAACAGTGCAGACAATAATGAAGATAGATGCACACAAATATGACTCAACATAAATGCAGAAAAAACTGAGTTACCACACTTCTGAAATGCTAAAGTTCAAGACTTTCTTCAAAAATTTAAAGACAATAATTACAACATTTAAAGAATTGAAAAATAAAGAATTTCACACAAAATAGCCTTGTTTTTTATGTATGTATCACTAATGACAATTTTAGGTTTGCTGAACATGATTGCAACAACTGAAAGTATAAGGTTTCAAACTTGGTGACAATATGGCCCTTTTTCCAGAGCAAACACCTAACATTCACGGGTTTTCAAGACCATGAAACAATCCCAGACTTTTGCCTACTTTCCCTTCTGCATGGGCCCTTGAGGGAACAAGCTTGATGTGGTGGATATCTCTTCTCACATATCACTATGCTTATAGAACAGATAAGGGTCTGAGTTTAGTTATTGCAAAATTTCAGCAAAAAGTCACATTATAAGAAATGTGCTCTCTTTAATTCTGTCTCTGCTTTCCTTAATTGACTGGAAGGTAAAGCGAGGGATAATTTATGTATAGAGACAAAAAAGTTCAGCAAGTGTAAGTCAGTTCACTCGCTAAAGCAGATCTGTATTATCTGCCAACAGAGTTCCCAATCGCACCAAAAATATGCAGCAAGAATTGCTTTAATTGATATTTGTTTAGAGATTGCAGCTATAGAGATTGCTGATCATTGTGAGCTAGAATAAGTCAGAACTCTACACACGCATAGCAAGAGAGAGCAAGCCTTTCTAAAGGATGGACCTACATTTTGTCATAAATATGAATCAGGAGATATTGTAGGTATCATTTCAACAGTGACTCACATCTATTGATCACGGCTTGCCATAAGAGTATAGTTTGAAAACTGCCTCCAATATGTAAACATTTGATTTGGTCTACACCACTTCAAGCAAACATTTGTCCAAACTGTGTTTATCTACAAATTGTTTGTTTCTTTCCTTTTGACAGCAAATCCATTGCCCCCCCCCCTCGCACATTTTCTCCAGAGAATTAGAAATTATCATGATCTCAACGCATTTTAATGTATCATGCCTACCTGGAACTATTCCTCCTAGAATCTATTTTGGCCCCTTCAGTGCCTCGTTTGCCTTTGGGTCTATTTGTGAGATAACTTTGTCTTCAAATTTTGTAAGCACCCACAAACATCTTGACACTTAAGAAAAGGCTTGCTTTGTTCCCAACTTGAATTTCACAAGAAGATTTTGACATATTCACTTCACTTTTAATGACAACTGCTTTTTATTTTGCACAAACAATATCCTTACCTGGAGTCTACATGAAGTTTAAACTCCCTAAAAGCTGTTTCATGTGAATTTGGTGGTATTTGTGCAATGAGTTTGTTTGTCTGTATTAAGACAGTACGATGAGGGAATGAAACAATGAGCAAAAATTAGACAACAAATTAAAATGATATTTAGTAAGCTGTGAGTAGTAGAGGTGGAGAATTGGTATGTCCCCCGACAAGAGGCTTATTGCTTTTCCCTGTCCCCTCTTTATGAGATTGATAGTTAAAGTGAAATGGTTGCAGATAAAGCTTCTATTATTAACCTCTGCCAGGGGAAAATTCCTGTTGCAACTTGTTTAAGAGGTCTGAACAGGTACAAATAGTAATTGGAAACAAAATAAACAGGATTTCAACAGAACTCTGTTAGCTTCATTTGTGTATTACCTTTCAACACCTGTTGGCTTTCATCACTTCAAAAGGAAATTGGAAAATATACCATTTATTCCTGTTAAACTTGTTCAAACCTGTTTTTAATGTCAACAGGAATTTTCTCCACCATCCTCTTCCCTCACAACACGGAACCAGGCGCCTTTTTTGGACCCTGAATACCAGTGGTAAATATGCTACTGTCTCAATGAATTACTGACACACAAATATGAAAATGTGTTCAAAACAAACAATAAGAATTCCATCCTAAAAAAATATGCAAATTATTACACTGGCATCTATCAAATTCAAGGCTATTTTCAGTTTCACCATGTTTCATCTCGTGATACCATATTCTCTCATTAAAGGGCTTGTCCTCTCACCCCACACTACAATTTTTGTAGTAGTCCACAGAAATTATCTACTGGCTCAGATCTTTCATTGGCTAAACAGGAGTGAGGCATATGAATGTATATAGATCTGAGCACTACAACTAGGTCAGTATTTTCTATACAAGTTTTGGGTGTACTCTGTCTTGAAAGGTGTTTCCTCAGGATGGTGACCTCAAGTTACCCAAATTTAGTCCATGACTCTTTCATGTCAAATAATTCAAATATTTCCTAATAATTTCCCAAATATTAAAATAAAAAAAAATCCATTTTCTACAATCATTATTCCCCTGTTACAAAATACAGTATCTAGCAGTGTGCGGCAAAGTCTTTTTCTGCATCTGCATAGCATCAAATGAAATTGTACATGCTACAAAACACTTGGATATTGCTTTAGACTCAGGTGTACAGCATTGTGAGATTTGTCAGTGAATATTAGTTGGCCTTGGCGTCGAAGATTGTGCCTTTTGTCTCAAGAAATTTGGCTTTCCTTGATTAAGACCCTGGTATTTGTAAGAACTGATAAAAATAAAAAATGTGCTAAAATGAACAAAGAGTATCAATACTTACTTTCTGTGTATCCAAAACCGAGCAGGAAAGACGAGATTTATGAAGGGGAAAAAAAGAAATGCAATTAGTTCACAACAAATTTTATGTGCTTGGTGCTTAGCATAAGCAATTGAGTAGGGAAAACAAACCAGTGAGTGACAACTGAAAAAACAGCTGTGGTTGACCAGACATTAACCAATTGGTTAGAAAATGAACTGGAAAACTCATCTACCTATTGAACTACAAAAAATTTTCAACAAAATTCACTCAAAATGCTTTTCAAAATGTACTCTCACATTCTTAAGTGTTTGAACAAAAGAGTTACTGACACCCAGTGAAGAAAAAAGTCAAAATGTTAGAAATTCCATATCAGGCAATTTTGAGTATACCAAGGGAAAAATGAGCATTCATTTAGAGGGAAAATTGCATAGTTTTGTACATGGTACTTTGTTAAAACTGTGGAAAATGTGACTTGCTTGTTCAGAAATAAACATTTTTCCACCACGTGCATTTAACAGCACACTTACTTTTGCCTGTTTGTCTAAGGCCTATAAATTTGACAATCTAAAGGGAACATGCAGTCATGATGATTCATCATCCACTGAACACTATGGCCAACATTGGTAAGAATCTTACACCCCTGAACACTCTGACTTCATTTTATTAAATAAGAATGTGACCCCCGGGGAGTTGAATGACCCCACCTCTCAGTTATGGTCAAGCTGCACCCCGCCTCCTTATTCCCGACCCTGCCCTTTTCAACTGAAACTTCCAGTTGTCATTTCCCTATTAGGTTTGCACCATGAAGACTTGACTATACCTATGTTGGCACTATTGAAGTTGCATATGAGTGCAGACCCTCATTAAGTCCTTTTTGTGAAGTGTTAACATCTCAGTGCAGAAGAGAGCTTCAGCAAAACCCAGGAAGCTCAAGGTTGGAGCTTCCCAACTTCCCAGCCATAAATGGTGTGCAACACTTCCCATGCACACATCATGCCCTTCAGCTACATTCTTCCCTAACCCCCTTTCACTGAAGCTAGGGGTCTAGTGTCTGACCTCCAAATGACCCCTGGTGACCTTTGACCTGCTTCAAAGTGCACAACACTGAACACCCATGATCTACTAAACACACTTTCTAAACCTGAGAAAATTTTAGCATAACCTTATGGAGTTACAGGAGTTTACATGATTATACTGTTTGACCTCCTTTTTGTCATGACCCCTTTTTGACCCATACTTCTTTGACCTCCTTCAAAAATACAACTTTAATGACCAATCATGTTTTAAACACTGCTGCCAGATTTGAAAAGATTTGGACAAGACTACAAGGAGTTGAAGGCTTCGTTTTTAACACATTGACTTCTCACAACCCCAAAGGGGCGTTATCCTACTTGCTGTTACAATAATTTTTAAGCCCTTCATATGTGTTACAACCTTGCCAACTTTGATGAGAATTGGTCAAAAAATCTAAGGACAGCTGTCTTTTTGTCCAATGCTGATAGACAGATAGACAGATAAACAGATGGACAACACAAATGCGTTACCATGACAATAGCTCAACTAATTGAGCTAATAATTCAGAAGAAAAATTCAGGTTTGACAATAAATTCTGTAGGTAATGACAAACAAGGATAAGTTTACGATCAACGAAAAAAAGAAGGACACTTGAAAGATGGAAACCTTTACATCCATTTCATATTGATTTGTAGCATACATGTACTAAATATATATTCCTGTTTCTTTACATTTTGCAAATTTTAAAATTACTTTTAAGCCTTTTAAACCACTACGTTGGTCTAAAAGAAGGCTAGAAAGTTAGTTGAAGGTTTCTACATAATTTTGGTGAGGCCACTCACTTACATAAGGGAAGCACAAATAATGTCTATTTCACACAAGGTCATTACTTTGAAGTAACAACAGTTAAAAACTAGACAATTGTACTTGCATGGCAAGTACTAATTTAAATTTGAAAGTTAAAATTGAATTTATGACTTCATTATAAACAAAATAAAGCATATTGTTGGAACTGGTTCCCCAACAAAAGTGGAATATTTCCCACATATGCCGGAGAGGGGGGGGGGAGGGAGGGGGGCATTGTTCCTTGCAACTTGTTTGGGGAGATCTATGTGAGATAAAGCAGTAACATTATATATTCTACTAAACACTGATGTTTAAATGAAAGTATTCACCTGGATGTAAAGTTGCCCCAAAATCTTTGTACCCAGTTACACTTTGCCCGAGACTGTGTGATACACTATTGGTGGTGACACAGGCCTAGCGCTATGCAAAAGTATTGACCCTAGACTTACTTGACTTTCCTAACAAGCAGTAGACTACAATCTTGGACAAAACTGTTGGGACACTTTACATTTTATTTGTCAATTTTAGTTGAAGTAAGCCAACATAAACTCCCTTTATCCCTCCCAATGTTGCGTCAAGAAGAACATGACTCTTTGCCCTGAACAGCATAACAGTGGTCAACATTGGAAGGGAGAGCAGAGTGTCCCAACAAGTTATTGTCCAAGATTGTCTGGGTCCCAAGAGATACATTTTGAGACCGAATTCAATAAAAACTTTTAATTTTTTGAGTGTTCTAAGGTTGTTTAAGGCCTTTTCCAGAAGCCAACTATACTCTTGAGGATTTTTAACAAATTAAGGGCGACCGTAGGATAAATTTCATTACAAACCAAAAGTATGCATTGTTTAGACGCACAAATCGACAATCGCAACGGGTGGAATAATTCTCTTCCTGGATAGAAGAGTCATTCTTTTTCAAACTGATAGTTGGGGATGAGAAATTTATTGAAAAGGGGCCACGATCTACCATAAGATTGTTAAAGTAACTCTGCAAGCCAGACTTTCTTTCATAACTTTGGTAGATTGTTAGGTACGGTTGGTTTGGAACACATTTTGCAGCCAATTTTGCATCTCAGGCTGTATTTTTCATGTTGTATTACACCTGGTAACAAATTTGTTATGCCTTCTTTCAACCGGAGCAGTTTCTTAACATTTTTAGTTGAAAGTTGCTTTCCAAACCAATGGTAGACTTGGTTTTAACTAAGCCTACACCCCCAACCTCGTCAAGGTGGCAGGTAGGCCGGGCACAACCATATCTCTGAATTAAAATAGGCAAAGCAAGTGGAACAATATCATTAATGTCCCTTTGCTCAAAAGAAAGGATGTGGCAGAAGAATTGAAGTATTCAGGTCACTTTTGGTGGTTTTTGCTTGGGCTTAGTCCCAGGGTCCTCTCATGTAGGTCCCTCCCAACATTTGTGAAAAGGGTCCAAAATAATCTGGGTCCAGGACTCCACAAGCTAAATCCGGTCCAGGAAATACTTCCATGTAATGACCAGCATATCATTTACCTATCATAAAATAACCAAAAAACCATAAGAAAAGCGTAGCTTCTTACTGGTGGCAGCGCACCTATCTGCCTTCTCGAAATTCTTGGACAATCTTGGACAGAACCATTGCCGGTTGGGACACTTCACATGTTATCCGTAAATTTTAGTTGAAGTAGGCTAACATGAAAATGCCTGAAGTAGCCTAACATGCAACCCCCTTTTCCCCTCCCAATGTTGTGTCAAGAAGAATGTTTCTTTGCCGAGAACTGCATAACAGTGGTCAACCAACACTGGAATAGAAGGGGGAGCAGGGTGTCCCAACAAATTATTTTGGCCAAGATTGTATCTGCAGTGTCTAGGCCTATATACGCTGAGCGCACCTTTTGCACTAGGACACGACTAAGTGTCAATGTTAGAGTGGTTTTGTTCTGCAACGTTTGGCTTTAGGCCTTCGTAACTGTGTTTGGGTAAGACTACAACAACTTTTGTCCTCAGTGAAGCCTAGCCCTTGAACAGGACCCAGCGTTACGTTCCTATGCTATACACTTCATTTCTGGGCCCTTGCCCAGTATATACAAAAACACAGCTCATTTGCCTACTCACGCGTGAGTAGGCATCCCTCACGTCCCCAAAAAGATACCTTTTCTCACCAAACTTTCCACAGATGATCTTTGTCATCCCATTCACCTTCCACACAAGTCTGTTAACGAAATAAGACCTTTGAGAGGTAAGGGGAGGGCAAAGGGGAGGGCATAAAAAGTGAACCTTTAAAAAACTCATACCTATATCTTGTGTTATTTACTACCTGTCTCTTCTCTTCAAGCCTCTTTGTTCTCTCTTTGGGAAGTCAGGGTGGGGATGGCGGATGGGGATGGGGTAAAAAGTGAACCTTGAAAAGGACCCATATCTATATTTAAGTTTACTTACCACCTGTCTATGTTCTCCGTCAAGCCTCTTTGTTCTCTCTTTGTGAAGGGGAATGAGGGTGGGAGGGAAAGGGGATGGGGGTAGGGGTAGGGAGGGGCAGGGGACAGGGTTAAAAGTGAACATTTAGAATCATATCTATATTTTGTGTTACTTACCACCTGTCTCTGTTCTTCTTCAAGCCTCTTTGTTCTTTCTTTGATGTCATGTAAGGTGCCATTGTATTCAATTGAAGAAGCATCTTGCTTGCTCTTCAGTTGTCGTAGTTCATCCACTAGTGTGGTCGTTGCACGTTCCAACTGTTCTCTCAACCGATTGGCTTCGTCCAGGTCATTTCTTAATTCAGCAATCCTATCAACAAAATGGAATTTGTAATCATACTGCTTTACACCATCTTACCTTTTCGAAAATTTTTTAAGTATGTAAGTTACATGAATACATAAAGGAAGGTATATATGATTTTTCATTTTCCTTTAATATTACTTTTTTGTGGGAGGAGGGTGAAATACAATTGGTCCATACCAGGAAAAACTCATAGCTCATCAACATGAGCACTGTAATTTTACTTTTATAAGCCAGAGTGCAAATGAGAAATTATGACTTGGTCCAGAAGGAAAGGTAGTCAGTAATATATCATTCTTCTTATGCCCCCTTCAAAACAATTGATGCTCATTTAATGTACTTGTATGGTTTTTCTGCAGATTCATACCTGAGACCACATCCCCATCGTGCCTACTCTATTTTCCAAACCATTCCTAAAACCATTTCTTGACCTTCAAATTCAACCCTCTTCTATCAAAACAATTTCTGGTCAAATGCAACTGCTGTTCTCTAAAGCATTAAAATTTGCATGACAATAACACATGTGCAATAAATACAGCAAAAGTTTTCCATAATTACAAAGTACACATACTGAAAATGAACAAAGACATCCAAGTGAGTGAACAGTGGACCATTTATGTTAATTCAGAAATAATTTGTGCTCCTATTTGGAAATAATTACATGCAAAACTCTGGTCAGTGGCATATCAAGTCTAGAAGAACACCAAGTGGTAAAATTTACTAAACTGCAGTCAAATGATACAATCTCTGTGAATCAGAATCATAAAATACTGAAAAGAATGATAAAAGAATTTCTGTAAAAAACAGCCTTCATACTTTGTCATTTGTTGGTCCCTTTTAGCCACGAGTTCCTGCTGACTACCAAGGACTGCCTGCTCGACCTGCTTTGTATGATTCACTAAAGCCCCAACGGCTGTCCTCTCATCTGCAACTTTTTCTTCTGCTCTCTTTAACCTTGCTCCTAGCTGACCAATCAGATCATTGCTGCCACGAATGTTGTCAGTAAGCTGTTGCCTTGATTGCCTCTCTGCTGCGAGGGCTTCCTCAGTTCTTCGATGGGCAGCTTTCAATTCTCCTGAAGGGAAAAACAGCACAGATTTCAGCTTTATTGAATTGATCTCACACTGTCCTCGCATGGCTGATGACAGACCATTGCACCATTTTGCATTGAGCAAATTTTTCTTCTTGTAAAACTCCCTTTTCAAAAAGCTTAAAACCTTCCCAAGACAATGCTCACTACATTTTATCAAATGCCATAACCCTCCTTGGAAACATTACTGCACAAGTCCCTTAGTTACAGTGGATCATTGAAGACAGTGTCCAATTTCAAAATTGAATAAACATTGGTGGGAATCATTGATTTAAAGGGGCTAATTGAGCTGATATAGAAAACTTAATGAGAGCGTTAATTAAAGGGTCTCTACCAGATGACAATGCTTATAGTTAGCAAATTGAGTTAAGTTTTATATCAAATACTGTAGTTAAAATTTTGAATTTTGTGGTGTCCTGACTTGTAATGGTTTTGTGCATAATTTTAAAAAGTGTTTGATCACAAATTTTTGAATACCAAATTGAACCATTAATACTCTTTCATAAAACAGTTATTTGTAAGTAGGATATAGAGATGGCTTAAGTTGGATCATTTGCCATTGGTATGTGAAGAAAACTAAAAAGGTTTGGAAAAATTTGTTGAATTTTATGAAGCAAGTCAATGAGCCACTTAAAGAGGATTTAGCTTTTTACAATTCAGCCATAAAAGCATCCAAGACTGAAATTTAGCACTCTTCCTGTAAACTGTGATAGGTCAATATTGCATTTGACAACCACTCTCTCGCTGTTTGACATTGTCCAATGAATAAGAAGATTATATTTGTAATTGACCAGCTCTCTATATTTGCAAGGAATGATGTGGCCAAATGGTTTTAAGAAGTGGTATTAAGACAATGGTGTGAACTGCCAATCATCATCGAAATAAACGAAGAAATGCTTCTTTTTTAAGGCAGGAGCACCCAACAGAAACTTTTCTTCAATCCTTTTACACTTTCATTTGGACAATCAAATTTTTTCTCAGACAAGCTGACTAAATCTTTCAGACAGTGAACAATTTTAACAGGTGTTCCAACATCTGAGACCACTGGAATTTTTGTCTGACTACCAAACATAACAAAAACTTGTGGAATGGATTGTACTGTGGACAACCAAAAATTTTGAGTAAATTAAATGTAATTTTCATGCATTCAGGAATGAAAATTGAGTCAACCATCTTTTAATTTCCCCATTTTCAATGAATAACAGCACTCAGAAATCACCTTTTTTTCTCTGTTTGGTGTGTAACTTGAGTAAATTTTTAAGAAAGCTACAGTACCATTTCTTAGAAATTATCAAGGCTAACAGATTTCATGCAGGACTATCAGTTTTCTACTAAACGGTTGCTCTGTGGACAACGTTTTGATTTTTCCTTAAAAGCAGACACTGCTGTCAGACATCTTTACTCTACCTTGTAACCTGACAACCTCTTCCAAGAGGGCTCTGTTGGACTGTTCCACCATTGACAAACGCCCTTCCACCTGCCGTACCCTGCCATCAGAGAACTCCCCCACCACCGGGGGCTGGTCAATCTGTGACAACTGTGTCCTTCGTCCTCCATATGGAATCATTTGGTTGTCTGCTGTTGGCTGAGGTGAATTCTCTGCTGAAATAGCTGGAAGTGGAGCCCCAAATTTGGACAAGTACGCATTCCTACTGTTCGTTGTATAGTCGGCACGACTGGGCTCCCTGGGAAGTGACAAGATGAAAAAATCTTCAGTTTTAAATGTTAGTTCCCAAGCAATTGTCATGTTGAAAAGAGCAATGATAATGGACTAATTTATAAATAAAAGGGTACAGTATATACTTAACTTGCAATCCCCAAATTGCTTTGCTTATTGGGCAAACGGAAAAGAAACCAAAGTCAGACCAGGAAGTTTCAGATTCTACAGTTGTGCTACAAATCATACTCCTTAAGAAATCAAGGGGCGTGGTAGTGTGCAGTTTCATTAATCCTCAATTAGATTTATAAGAGCCCCAATTTTTCACTTAAGTGTGCAAAAAATCACACTTCTCACAGTGATTTTAGGTGAATGATGGTATGTGAATGCACTTGCAGTCAAGGGATGAAAATGCTGAAAAGCACCCTAAAGTGTTGTTAACCCTGATTTTATGGTACTGTAAAATGGTATTGCTCCCCCTTGTAATATATCTGTTGTATGTGTAACAGATGGAATCTTGGCGACATTTCACAGAGGTTTTCAAAAATATGTACTGTACTGTAGAAATGGTTATCACTATGCAATCTTCACCTATACAGCACAGTTTTCAAATAAATACACCTTGTACACTGACGACATATTGATGTCATCCTTTGAGCAGAACTGTAACACGTGGCTACATGTTTCTCCCTGCACCTGAAGCAGACTATGTGCGTATTGATAAATCAGCTGTCTACATTTGTCTGTGTTGGTTTGTTTTGCCCCCCAAAGCAGGGTTTTCTTTCCACTCTGTGACATCATATACACAAGGTCTTCATGGGTTTATGGTCAAATCCTTCCAATGCCACATTGAGCCATTGTCGATGGTGCTCTGCATAAGCAATAAAGTAGGGAACACAAGCCAGTGCGCCACAAGTGTTAAAAACGCCGTGGCCAGCTCGACTTAAACCAATTGGTTGGAAATTGGGCTGTAAAACTCTATCAAAATGTTTCACAAATGCCAGCACTCTAAGTTAGTCAGCCGTCCGCCACTACTTCGATTTAAATTGCAATGAACATAATACACCCTTATTAATTATGTTTCATATTAGCTGCCATGTACTGCTTTGTTATAGGGTGCTTTCAATGATTAATTCCATGTCACTGAGAAACAGAGCTACTCTTGCTTTAAATTAGGTTGTCATTGCTTAAAGTGGGCATGGCACGGCCACAAAAACTTTTGTGTATTGCAAGATTCGATACAGTATTTTACAAATATCATCTTACACCCCGTAAAAAACTTGTACACTTCAGCATAATTGATATTTGAAGGAAAACGTTCAAAATCCAATTTTGAAAAATGCTGCAACAGGTCACCCTGACTTTTAAGACGCAATTGGTGGGACAAACGGCACCCTATTTAAGAACCCGCATCCAGATGTGGAACTAATGTAATGCTCGCTAAAGTTATCTCATCTTAGCAACTTCATGAAAATGATTGCATCACAATACTTGTCCAACATACAGAGTGAAAGGCATAGACCATGGTGGGGATTCATAGCAAATCATTGGCCAATATGTTAGTGTGCATATGCGCACGTGTAAAAACAGTTCTGCTTTTGTGCAAGAAAGACGTAGTTCAGGCGCTGAACATGTATGGACAGTCCACAACAAGTGCATCCTTACAACGAGCACATCTTTACTGTTTGAGCTGTTTGGTGAAGGTGCTATTGCAAATTCTTAGCATGCATTCAGAGCACAATGCACAATTTACAATGTACAGAGCTGCCAACACTGAGGTCTTGAAATCAGGAAGATTTACCTCATACATCAGGAAGATTTCAGGGATTTGTGTGTATTTCAATGGGGGAAATAATGTTCCAATCAGGAAGATTTTATATTTTGCATGTTTGCAGGTGAAATTTTCAGGAAGTCTTCTGCAGAATCAGGAAGACTTGGCAGCTCTGAATGTAGTCAGGGGCAACAGTCACTCACACTCACTGCTATCATAGCACCGGTGTTTGCAATGATGTACTTGCTAACACACATTACCATGTATGTGATTCTATGATTGTGAGCTCTCTGGTACAGTGTTGCTAACCGTGCCTACAATGACGTCAACATCTTGAGATGCGCTCATATACATTTTTCAGCTTTCGGATTTCAAATGGGCTGAGCCTCCATGGCCTGTAATTGGGAATTCACAATGCTGTATTTCAGTATTTATGGACATAGTTTAGTAGGTGAACCATTCACTTTATGTCAAGGTGTACCCAAAGAACAATTTACCGAGAAACTTACTTTGGCCGTGTCATGCCCACTTTTAACAAAGGTCACTGTCAATCATAAAGATGTTGTTGCCATTTTCGTTTTGCCCTTTTATGAGTGCAGAAGAAAGAGACAAGGACAAATTTTGTTGTTAAGGCATTTATAAGGGGCTGGATTGTTTTGTGTCTCTACTTAAAAAGTTGTAGCCGTTGAATGATTTCACCAGGCCCTTACACCAGGCCAGAGAAAAAAAGGGAAAAATGGAATAAGTAGCCAATACACCTTCAAAATTAATGTTTCAGCGTACTGCAAATTCACAATTTTTCTCATCCCTTTAAAAAATGTTTTCTTATGAATGAGTTGTTGAAAGAAGTACTGCATTTAAGAAACATGATGAAACGGCATACCTTCAGTAGTTGAATACTCTGAGATAAGTGTACTTATTGTACTGTATGGTACAGTACATACAGAAGGTGTGGCAATTTGATAAATGTGTCCAATTATGTAAAATATTTTCTGTGCAAATTCAAGCAAAAACTCTCTCTGATAACAATACAAGTGACATGGGCATTCTTACCTTCTTTGTGCATAAAAGAAGCTCATTTCCAAACAACAAAGAAAAAAACTTCACTGCAGTAATCCATTTTATTCCATGCAAATATATTCACGGCCAAGCATGCATCTGCTACCGGAATCCTGTATACTTCACTGAGAGAGATCTATTCCAACTTTTCTTTGAAACACCCGTGCAGTTGAATATATTACAATTTCATCTGCAATATAGATCTATCCTCAAACAATATGTCTGAACACAACTCAACAAGTGTTCTTCTATGGGAAATAGTTGCTAGGTAACCATTGACAGATAATTAGGTGGCAAATTGTTATTCACTATGTAACGGTGATATTCACAAACACCACGGCTCAGCTATCAACGAAGTTAAAGCAAAATGTTGGATGACATCCTCTGAGAAAAGGCAAGCGTGTCTAAAATATGATAATGCTGAGTATCACAAAGGAAGAGCGATTCAGTGAACAGAAAATCAATTTATTGATCTTCTCCATCAAAAGCAAAAGAATAGAGAAAGATGCCAATTAAGTTGACTACACAAACACATATTTAATTTTTCACACAAAAGCTTTTATCTACACAGAAGCCAGTATTTTCATTCAGTTCTTAATTTAATTAACACTGCAGACAGGAAAGAAGAAACCACCTACAATGATGGTGAAATGTTTACGATTAGGGGGTAATGCTTTAAACAAGTTTAGAACATTTGACAAATTTGTTAAGTAATACCAATTTGAAATGAGGCAGGTGTAACAATCACTCACTCAATTATTAGTATAATTAGAACATGATACTGCAGCTCAAAAACCAGGTTTTGAAAAGAAATTTCTAATAAGGGAGGTAGGTAATTTGTGTGCACATGTGCATATCCATCAAATTGTTCATATTGGCAAACAGGTTCTTTGAAGAAATTCCCTTTCCCTTTCCAGAAAAGGGAGTAAAAAGGGGGTAAAAAAAGTTAGAGTATCTGACTTACAGCTAGGTCTGTAGTTTCACTCCCAGCTGGGTCATACCAAAGACTTTAAAAATGGAACCAACTGCCTTTGTGCTAGATGCACAGCTTAAAGGTAAGGAGCAGTCCCCCCAAACTCATTTTGAAGAAAAGGCTAAAAAACTCAATTTTCATCTTATTTCTCTTCAAAGTATCTTTAATTACATTTTATGACTTTACGATTGCATCTTCAAGGTAAACCATGCAGTTCTTTCTGGTGAACTTCACATTGGAAAAGAAAAACATTGTCACATATCTCCCAACAGCCAATCATGAAACTGGACAGTCTACTACTGTACACTTCTTCAATTTGGGATGACTGCTCCTGCCCTTTAAGCGATGGAGTAAGGTAAATAAAGCTTATGAGCCACAACTGGGAAATGGGATTTGGCGAGGAAGACTTGAACCAATTTGTTTGACACTGAATCATAAAACCTCATCTAAACCTAAATCTGACCTTAGACTCAGCTTTACAGTTGAGCAACATCAAATGAATAATCCTTAAAAAAAAGGCGCTAACCTTTGATCCGGTGGGTCTTCTCCGCCAGTCAACAACTGCCACATTTTTTGTTAATTCTGGGACCTTACATATCACTTAGGTTGAAATGTGTCAATATTCTGCCAAGAGAAAAGAAGTGAAAAGAATCAAATTATGCCAGCATCTTACTGTACAATTGGCATTTTACGTAATTGTACCTTAACATAAGTAGAATCTTCATTCCTTCAGGGCATTTCTAAAAAATAAAGTTTAAGAACTGTACCACTCATAGAAATACTTCCCATGTAGAAGAAATTCCCAAGACCAATCTCCACGTCTTGAGGATGATTTGTTCTGTGGCACTAGACAATTATTTGCCACCCAAATGATTCCCTATCAGGACAGTCATTTGTTTTGTAGAGGAGACTACCTGAGTGGTATTATTTTATGAGTAGGATGGGAAGGTGGGGAAGGAAAGTGGGGAAGGGGGGTGGGGAGGGATGGGTTCAGTTCACTGATTTTCCAGCCAGAAAAAGAGGGGTTTGCTTAAAGGCCTAAGAGACTGTGAGAAGTTAGGGACAACTTCCCCCTGCCTGCCCTGTTTGGACAATGTTTGATCTCAATAATTTGCTTTATCATAGTTAATGCTGCCTGTAATTTTCCTGGAACTTACAGGTCTTCTTAGGACTCGATCTCTGTACAATCTTGCTGTTTTTCACCATCAAATACTCTACTGAACAGGGAAAACATACTCATGATAAGTTGATACACTAACTTAATAAACTGCTAGGGTTTATACAAAAAAACAGTGTTGTAAATTTGTAGTTGACATGTACACTTGCAAATGAAAAGTTTGTAAAAGCTTTAAAACTGTGGACCATGGACTATTGCAGGATTATGAATGATTGGGGGTTTGATGAAAGTGATGTTCAAGGGAGCAACCCAAGTGCTCTCTTCCTAGCATATTAGCCCTGAGATGGTGATACTACACTTATCTGTGGAAAAAAATTGTCCTATTACCAAAGTATAACTTGGAACAACCTGGATCCAATGACAATATCCACAGATCACAATAGGTGTTGTTATTTGATTTGGGAAATACTGTTGATGCTATTTAATCAGAACTTCAGCATCTAAAACAAGGACAACTAGTTGGGGTAACCCTTCCATCAAGGTGACCCTGCCCTGTTCTGTTGTTCGATGTTCATACTGTACACCTTAACAGCAGGGACCACATAGTGACAAAAGTGGCTTCACAAACCAACAAAAGTTTGGTTTGCTTGGCTAATCAAGAATGAGAAGGATCATTTATATGAATATTCATATTTTTGTGAATTCTAAGCCAATTGGAGAGCACTAATAGAATAAAACTTTGTTTTTGAGCAAAACAATGTAATTTTTCCTTGAATTTGATTCTAACCACGATGTTTAGCACATAAAATGATGACTGCATATGCTTCAAACCTGTTTAAATGCCTTGCGTTAGCATTATCCAGTATAACTTTGGAAAATATTTGGGACATACCTGTTCAGGTTAACAAAAATCTTAGGGCATTGGTATGGGTAAATACTAATCTTGACGCTCTAGAACAAATGTGATGTTATACCTGAGATTTAAAAATAGCACTGATCTCAAGATAATCAATGGTACCAGAGCTGGGATAATTACATGTGTCGGCAGGATGCCTCACCCTCATTTGAAGTTAAAATTTATGCTATGTGCTCCCTGAGGTCGAGGGGTCTGAACAAGTCAGGGTTATCGCATCTAGAGGGAAATGACAAATGGCAACCCACTTCCAGGAACAAATTTCACATATATAACAATGTGGTCTAATTTAGTTATGATTTAGTGAATAAGCATGGTATGTTAAATGCTAAGATTTATTTGTATGAATGCATACTTTTTTTTATTTAAAAGCCCAGTTCTCACCCCAAACAGTACCAATTCTCCTAACCTTCTTCCTTAAGTCCCTCCCACAATTGTCTGAAATTCATCCTCATCCAGATGCAATCTCAGTTTATTGCTTCAAGGTGAATATAGAAAAATTCAATCAAAACACTCTCAGTACCGTTCATGCTGTGTAATATAAGCTTTGGTACTTTTTATTGTTTGAATTAGCTGTCAAACAAAGAGCTGACCCAATCAAGAATTTTGGTACCCGCATACCAAAATTGTGGTTTGGGGTGAGAGGTTTGGCCCTTTAATTACACATATACAAGTAGTGACCTTGGTGCCTTAGCTACTGTACTTAAATAAGTACATGGGCCAGCTCCACATTTGAGCAGTCTAGTCAGTCTTTTTAAATTCTGTGGGGACTAACCCAAATTTACCTCAAAAGAATTCCAACATACTGCTAGGTCATGTTCAATGGCTAATTGAGAAACAAAGTATAAAACTTCCCTTGCACAGTAACAAGTCACATTAAACTTTGATTTCAATGAGTTAATCCATTAAGCTGTCAAGATTTGTTTTTTTTTACACATTTCTAGTCTAATTGAAAAATTTGAGTGTTTAAATGTCAGCATTACTGAAAACAATTAGGATACTTCGTCAACTTAACCTTTGCCATCGATCTTCACATCACATCAATGTTTAGTCACTGTATACTCTACCATTTTGGATTTAGTTTCTTCAGTTTAAAAACCAAATTTTTTGGCTCATTGGTATCCAAATTTATGGACACCTGCAAGTTAAATGTGGCAGCCACACCCTAAAAACTCTAGACAAAGGTGACACTCCAGAAATTTGGCCACTCAAGTAGGATATACTGCTCTAAATCCCCTTACAAATGAAATTTATGTGGTGCACATTTTAATCATAGAAGTCTGGCCCAGATCCAAGATATCACGAAAGGGAGGGGCGCACACCATCAACCGAAAGGCCAATGATCAAGTGCCCAAGGCCCCAAGCCACAATGGGCAATGGGGGTGCTCCCCACCCTCAATCCCACCTCCACCCTAATTGCCCTAATTGCTAAGATGCAATTTCCCAGCATTTGGGAAGCATATTCTCCACACCTAAGAAAAAAAAAAAAACTGATCATAAAAAAGGGGGGCATGCACTGTGCATGACACCTCATTAACCCAAACCTGGAAATACTACCTCGATCTTCCATGTTTTAATAGGAAGTGTTGTTATATAAGGAATTAGTGACTTTCATTTTCTTCTCTCTCCACTCTGATTGCAAATAACAATTGGAGGTAGGTATAAATACACCTTGTACCTTAGTAGGTCTACTGAATCAACATGGACTAGTGAAAATCATTTGAAATGCTATCGACAATGGCATCTAATACTCCTAGACATGATTTCAGGCCTAGGCTGGGTATACACTTTTCTTCTGCAATTGGAAAGTCTCAAACCCCAGTCTCTATGCTTTTTTTTGTTTGTGTGATAGTGTTCATTTCATGTCCAGTGAATGAGACGTTCTTTATCTTGCAATGTGACTCGCTTTCGTCATTTTTGAAGAGCCCTCGTTTTTTAAAATAAGAAAATGGTTTTAAACATTATGTGTTCATGTAGGTGAAAAAATTATTGTAAAATTCTTGTAAAATGGCAGAAATACTAAATCTACTACCTCTGTCAGAAAATGTGCTATGCTTTTGATCGGTGGGATGCAAAATTTGATAATTGCCTTCTCCTTTAAGAAACAGGACTTTGTATCCACAAAAAACCCATGCTAATAACAAACCCCTAAAGGATTACACAGCAGATATGACAACCTCTTTCTCTGTTCCCTGTAATGTTGTGTATTTTGGTCAGTTGCCCTTGAGTTCCCTGAGGAGCTTGATGTTTAATACAGCTGCATACAGTAAGCATGTGTGTACCATCCATGTAATGAGTTTGTTTTCACTTGCCAATGTCTGGCAGTTCTCATAATTTCTCAGGAATTCCAAACCATGAGCACTACATTATCACAACAATTTCCAAGTGCTCCTTGCGCTTGAAGTCTTCTTTATCAGTAGCCTCTCAAACAAATTCATATTATTCACTGGCCAGCATGAATACTGTAGGTCAATTGCTTATGTGCATAGGCTAGTAAAGTTGGAACTAGGAATCAGCACAACATTCATGAATTTCAAGAAGAGGATATTTTTAGCTGCGCACTGCTTAGATGATTTCAAATCCCCTGTAATAACAACATGCATAATACTAGCTGCAACTTTTAGGACCAAAATGAAGTTCTTTGCACTTGGTGGAATTGAAAGACATTCAAAGCCATTCACCCCTAGTACTATAAAACATCAAATTACTAAAAACTAGAACATGCTATAGTTAGGTTTTGTTTCAAACTTATATTTAAAGAACACGGGACACAGATTTACACATAAGCATACAACTAGAGAGTTGATGTTTAGAATCTCTCTCCAAACACCAATTTTGTACAGTTATATACGCTATATAATCTGACTGATGGCTACCAGTCAGATGAAGCTATGAAATCTAAATTTTTCCCTATTCACGAAATTCCCCCCTTTGTGTATAATTCACCTCCAATTCCCCAATTTTCCAAATTTCACCCCCGAGTGTTTTGAATTCACCCCTGGGGGTGCACTTGGATCCCTGTTGAGAAGCACTGCCCTAAATCTACCAAATGGAGCTTTATTAAGGCTTTTGAAAAATCAAGGTAAATGACATCCACACAGGCCAGAATCAATAGACAAAGAGACATCCTCAAGAAAACTCAATAAATTGGCAACACAAGAATGACTTGGCAGGAAGCCATGCTGAGAGGGACTAAGCAAGCCACATCTACATTGAAGGATCTACACTTAATTAAACAGTTCTTCCTAAAGGATTCCATGCAGTTTATACACAACACTGATTAAACTGACTGTTCTTTAATTGGAAGGCAAGCCTCTACCCCCTTTTTTGCTGCCACCCCCCCCCCTCCATCAGGGGAACAAAGTTGGAGTCCAGACATTAGTGAAAAATAATGAAAAGAGGAACTGACAAAATCTCAGAACATTCATGTAGAATGGCTGGATGGATCCCATCGGCCCAAGGGCTTTACTGGCCTTTAGACTAATTAACTTTTTGCAGATTTGCTCAACAGAAAAAGTGACATAACTGATTGAAGAAGAGACGTTAAAACCTCCACAGGTCTCCAATATCTATGATTCCTTAGTAAAAACAGACACGAAATAATCACTCAACAAGTTAGCCACATCCTGGTGACCATCAACCACAGTACCATTAACACCTTTAGGAAGCCCCACACCCTCCCTAACTTTCTGCTTAGACCTATCATAAGCATGAAAAGACTCAGGATTTACCTAAACCTCTTTGGCCAACTGCCTTTCAAACTTAGATTTAGTGTCACTGAACAAATTTGTAACTAATAGTTCCTGTTCCTTGTAGACTGCAAAATCATGAGAATTTTTAGTACTGTAACCCCCTGCAGTGACACCAAAACTGATGTTTCTTCCTAGTGGCTCTTAGAACCTCCCTAGATACCCAAAGTGACCTATTTTTAATAATTGCTATCTTAAGTGGGATACACAACTTTGTTGTGTAAGAAACATCATCCTGGAAAAATTTCATGCCTCAGCTAGGTTTAAGTGAGACAATCAAGCAGTCCAATCAATGGCTAATAGCATCTTAGCCTGGGTAAAGTTAGCCAAGTTAGCCTTGCTGAGATCTAGAACAGTTTTGTCACCATCTTGATTTTTGCTGCTCAGGCAATGTACAGTAGCTCAAAAATGATAAAGTTGTGGTCACTAGACTCCATCTTACCACCACTGGCCATATTTTTAACCATATGTGTTCATCATTAGATCTGCACCCTACTTAGTATCAGATAGAGAGAATTACCACCAAGAGTAGGAAACAGAAAATGCTGGGTGAGGAAAAAATCAGACACTAGGCCTACTACCTCAAGAAAACCTCTTCCATGTGACCCACTAGTGTAAAAAATCTAATCAATATCCTGAAAATAATGTCCCCAAACACAACAACCCTTTTAGTAAAGACTTTCCTAGGACTTTGGAACAAACTGTTATTTTTATAAGCACAGGAATTTGGTGAATGATAAATACTGTAATTTTCCAAGAACCAATGGAATGTCATTCCCGTAGTTTAAGCTACGTTCATGCCACAAGCAGTCAGAAAACCCAGAGAAAAACTTGTTGGTTGAGTAAATTCAACAAAATTGATGACGTCCTTTATAAGCAACAATTTAACCCCTCCACCCCTACAGTATCTGTCCTATCTTGTCTGAAAATTTTGTAACCAGGAACCTGAATTTCAGAATTGCTGACCAGTATGGAGCCATGTTTTGGTAACCCCAACTACATATCAGGATTGTCGATGCAAATTTGGGCAAGAAACTCATCAGATTTTTTTAGAATACTATTTACATTAGCAAAAAATACCTTTGATACCAGAAACTGCCCAAAGTTGGGGTTTGATCTGAAGTACTGTGAACTTGGCCTAATTCCTTTACAAAATCATGACACCAAATATACAGAAATCCCTCGCCCTAAAACCAAAATTAGTTTGACAACTTGAGTCAACAGCTCTGAGAACCAGCTGTCCCAATTCACTGGCCCCAATGCCAGTCAAATGTAGCCCATCTCTGGAAAAAAGATCCTTTTTGTTATAAAATTTTGCCCAAGTGCCAACAAACTTGAGCCTCCCAGAGAACACCCATTTCATAGCCACTGAATTGAATTTGAAACTGCAATTTTACCTAAAGAAACCTTCCTGTCAAACTGAGGAAGAAAACCACAAATAACCCCTTCACTGCGAGTAGATTTACGTGTAAGCTTACAGATCAGCTTCCATTTTCCATAATGGGAATTTTTCGGGAATAAGGTTCTCAAAAGTGTTTACAATTAACAAAAGATGAGCATAGGTTGAATAAAATATTTACCAGCCCACATAAAGGTATGGGCCTAATGTATTTTGCATTGGATGGACTTTAACAGAGCAGTTATCAGGGCTTGAAAAAATTTCTATTGTCTCGTTGCCCTCTCAGGCAACCCAATCTTTTAAACTAGTAGTTTTTGTTTGTCCAACATGCCTTTATTATTGCCCAAATGAAGAAAATATCAAAAGATAAAGAAAATTAGGAAATCATGGTAATGCTATGTTAATAACTTTGTTGGTCCATGGCATTCAAGTAACAATCACTGTAGCAAGCATTGAGAGGTACAGTACAATGAGTTGTAGTGTTACTACAAAATGGGAAACTTCCAACACAGTGATGATCTGTCTGCAAAGTGAATTGAGGTGCCTACTCTGGCATCTTCTGCAGTGCAATTCATTAATTTTTGTTGCCCAAGCCATTAGACAAGATGCCCTCGGGCACCCTATTTTTCGATTCCTGGTTATGATTTAGTCGCCTCAAACATTTTGTTCATTCATTGGACTGACATTACTGAGAAGAGCCCCAAATATCCTGTATAACCTAGCTAGCAATATGGGCACTTGATTTGATTTAGCGGCAAGGAACAATCTCCTGTTTATCGAAATTCTTACTTAAAACTTCATAAAAGACATTCTCATCATCACTTTTCACTAATTTTTGCAAATTTCTGGTTCATGTACTTTTGCTGAAACTTGAAAATCTGGCATTGACTAACATTTTTGCTTTAAACATTAAAACCATGATGACAAATAATTGTTTTTAAAGATGTTTGAAGAATTTGCATTGCATGTTATTTTAACACTGCAATCACATCACACCTTCTCGCTGCTATGGCATTTAGAAGGCAGTGATTGACTCATGATGGTGATCGACTCTTGATAACTTACTATATGTTGCAGCAGTCAAACTAGATTAAACAAGTGTGCTCATAGCAGGCAATTGAATGCACTATGCCAAGATGTAATTCACTAAATTTGTGGTTCAATGAAGTAAGCCTAGGCTACTCCAGGTTTTGTTTAATAACCCTTGGCTGAATTGAAACATGTTTTTCAAAGTCCTGATTCTGCAGGTGAGGGAGTTTGGATTCATGTTCAAACTTAGCAGGACCGTCAGCTTGAAAATAAATGGTAGGCTAGGCTTAGACCTATACAAAATCTTGGCAAGACTAGAATAAGAAACAAGTACCAGAGTGAATGGAATCTGGTCCTCCTAGGTTTTACAATCCAGTACTGAAGTATGGTAGCCTATACATGTTACCAAATTAGCATAAACACTAGCCTAATTGCATAAACCGTAATTCAGGTAGGCTGCCATGAGCCAGTCACTTAAAGTCTTAAACGGTATTGAGCCAACTGTGTTACGGGCCGTAGACTTTGTAAGCACTGATCGACTTTAGGTTCCGACATATTAAACGTACAGCCATCATCCTCTCACTTCGGTAAACTGAACATGATTAGGCCTAGGCCTAGGGGCCTAACTGTAGTGTTAGGCCTAGATGCCTAACATCAAATGTTGGCCTAACTTTTCAGTATGCAGCTCTTGTTCTTTTCTTAATAAAATACACAATGCACCAAATTCATAAAAACGATGTTACTACCTGAAACTTTGTTATCGATCGAAATAGGTGCCGTCCGAAATGAAATACGGTGGGGGAAGAGACCTATACTCATTGGGTTCCACAGTGAACGACCATCGCCATATTGTGTACTGTATCGAAGGAGATTACTATGCACATCATTCAGCCGTTAAAGGGGTATGTAGTAAGTTGAAGGGTTGTACAGTTGGTGTGAGTTTGAGTGTGCTGCTATAGTGCATGTACACCGCACTGTAAAGTGATGAACCAGCTTACCAAACGGGAACAACAGAAGAATACATCTCCAACTTTCATCGATCGAATGCAGTGCACATCGGTGGGAAAATCAGATCATGGCATAACTGAAGTTTTCAAGATCAATGATTCATGGTTATCTGGGATAGCCTACAGTGGGGAAGTTGGGGGCTCATAGGTTTGGCCCCATGCATGCAATGCTCTCACCGCTGACATAAATTACAATAAAAGGCTTCCGAGAGACCGCAGACGAACAAAACACAAACGAAGTCACAGGAAGGTAGATCATATGTTTGTTATGTATGATCAACCCTTGTGCGAACTCCCCGGGCAACACTGCAAAGAGGGTAGGCCTACTAACGTCAAGCTGACAACTTAATGCCGTGGCACAAACTCACAACCTAGAAAACTAGACGACAATTGTAATGTCGGAGCTGGGACTAATGTGCACACACGACCCCATGACTGGCGGAAGATCGAAGCGGATCACTACCGTGCCCTTTGTATCATATCACTCGCCCCACTTGCTACTTGCGTCAGTAATTTAGATGGCATCGGCTTGGGCATTAACAACAACTGAGCCTACTAAAAAAATCAAATTTTTAATTACCGGTCTCCCACCAAACAGAGAGGCAGGCCGGACTGAAGCGAAATATACAGTATAGACGTGATAGGCCTCTGATGTGTTTATAGTTTCTTGTCAACCGAGGGTATCGCTTGCCCCACAAACAATTTAATTGCACGCACGCTCGACTTTAATTTTGAGAATAATTGAGGCTTAAACGCCTGGGAAAAATTTTGGATGATGTTATCGAAAAAAATTTCAAGGTGGATCTTTTTATAGGGCCCTGAAAATTTTGGCAAGTCTTTCTTGTGAGAAAATCAAGACTCGATGGACTGGAGCTAATTCAGGTAGTTTATCGAATAAGGTTTAGGGCTTCAGGACGAATTGGATTATTTTTTGGTATTGCCACGAGGGTTTGGAAATGCAAAGACAAATTCCACACCAGATTATACAAAGCCAGCGAAACTGAACAGGTATATCCCTTTAACAAGACTTTAATGTGCCTTGGGACGCCAAAAGTAATACAATTATTTTTCAGTCACAATCTAGGCTGCTCTTAGGTTACTTGCGCAAATCCTGAAAAACATGGGGGTAAGGTGGGCATGGGAATTGTCCCCCAGTGGAAATATTGGCGGGGCAAACACATCGTTTTGCTCCTCCAATAGTTCAGACAGATAAAGAAAACATAAGGCCGAGTAAACAAAATTAAAACATTGTGGTATTCATATGACTGGTAAGCAGTTCGAGAAACGTGTATTAATTAAGCTGCGGTCACACTACAACGAAATCGATCGGAATCCGATTAACGTTTTGTGAGCTTGTATCAAAATCTTCTCCCATATGGTTTGAGAGAGCCAAAAAATGGAATGCTTATTTTTCGTGACGTCATATCGACGGACAGCTTTTATCGGGCAGGCGTATCCCGATAAAAGCTGTCTGTCGATTTGACATCATGATTTTTCGAGGTCCTGCGAAATCATGAATTAGCAAAGGTTGACAAATTTGGGGTTCTCTCCGAACAGAGGTCGAGTAAATTTTAATTCAAACTCACAAAAATCGGATTGGAATCCGATCCGAATTCGTTGTAGTGTGACCCCGGCTTAAAGGGCTTATCCTCTCACCCCAAACTACAATTTTTGTTGTGGTCCACAGAAATTCTTAATTGGCGCAGTTCTTTAATTGAAAACTAGGTAAAACTAAATGCAGCTGAGTACCAAAGCACATATTACACAGTATGCCCCGTACTGAGACTATTTTGATTACAAATTTTAAGGGTCTTCTTTTCTCGCTCAGGCTGTGAAGCAATGATAAATCAAGTCTGTGTCTGGACGAGCGGGTTCCCAGGTAGCATTCCCATATAGGCCCCATATACGTCAACCATATGGGTCCCATATTATTTTGCACCTAATACCCATATGGGCCAGCCCACTACGCCCTTATGCCCATATGGGATAGTACTGGGGCCCATATGGGGCAATTGCCCAAATGGGTCCCAGCACTATCCCATATGCATCATATGGATTATCTTGGCGGCCATATGGGCCCCGTATGGGTCTTGGGGTGCAAAAGGTATATGGGCCCCATATGTTTGTCAACATAGAACCCATATGGGCCCATATGGGGCCCATATGGGAATGCTACCAGGGTTCTTTAAGACAGTTGTGGGAGGGGCTTAAGTATGTAGGTCAGGAGATTTGGAGATTTGGGGTGAGAGGATCGGGTTTTAAAGTATACTGTATTTATAACGCCATCTACCTGCTTTGTGTTTGTGCTTGTCAATGTGCTGAACATTTGTTTTGTGCGCTTAACATAACATAACAGGTTGAAGGGCAAAGGAGGGCCAAGGCCCCATGAGATGCCCTGATGTCCAAGCCCTAATCATTTGGCTCATCGAAGAAAATTTCCAAGTGGTTTCACCGGGATTTGATCCGGGGACATTCAGCATGCAAGGCAGTACGCTCAAACCACCCAGCCCATCTCCACCATCAGCACGCTTATACGTGTGCCCTTGCGTTCGTGTTGGTAGACATGTCTATAAAGGAATCCGGTCCGGGACATGATCCAGGGCTCCGGTTGTTGGAAAATTTTTGTTCCGATCTAAAAACCAGAGCTATGCCCTTCTCGAAAATTAGGGTCTAAACAATGGCCAGGCAGCTTTCTCAGTGAAGGAGAGGAGGGATTAGGATTTGTCACACGTGGAACATTTCCACCCATGCAATGACTGTGACTGGCAAGTGCCAAAGACACATACATCAACTTGACAGCAGTGGTGCGCAAGATGTTTGCCGAACCAAGTCACTTTCCAACAGAGCCGGGGAGGTGGCAACTCGGAAATTCTGACAGAAGCATCGCATGGTATTGCTCAAAGGACGGAAGGTTGGGCAGAATACGTGTGTCTTTTTAAAGAGATGTTTGGAATGAGAGTACATTGAGAAAGTTTGGAATCTACGTGAGGGGTGTACGGAAAAATGGAAAACTCGTGCAGGATTTGTAAAACCCGCGGGCTTACAATTAAATCAAGCAGAATGTCGAGACGACATAGGATTGCTGAATTTACGTATCTTTTCGCACGGTTCAACAGTTCAAGGAAACTAATTCAAACAGAACTATGAATGTTTAAAGATTGTTAACGGAGTTTCACAAATATTTGAAGTTTGGGGGTTTTATCGGAAAACTTTGAACAATTTTTATTCTTAATCGGATAGTTTGAGGATTTTAATTAAAGAACTTGTCCTCCTTGTAACCAAGAAAAAGTAGATCGTAGTGAAAACTGAGGTTAATTAATCGAGCTTTCATTTTTTCAGTATGAATGAGGACTACCCAACAAACTTGGGTAGCCTATGCCCTACCGAGCGGGGTGCCAGCCATGCCAACCCCTGTGCATGGACGTCCGTAAGAGAGAGCAAAGAAGAGCACTTGTCCCTCGTTGGCCCTCGAAAAGTAAAAACTCGGAGAACGGGAACTTGAAGAAGGGTATACAGTCATGATTTCAACATTTTCCGAAGATATCGGTTGAAGAATTCCAGAACATGAGATTGCAAAATACTTTTCTTTTAACTTTTTCTTCGGACGTCCATGTCACTATTAGCTCCGTCCTTGTTGAAGATAACACGTTTTCTCTTGAGCGCCGGCCTTCTTTAAAAAAGTTACCAGACGGGTGATGTGCGATTAAACAGGTAACGCAAACACGGAAGTAGATTATTTTATCATCACCTTCAAGTTCAGTTGCTGAGTCACTTGTGCGGTGATCGACATCCCCCCCCCCCCCCCCAGGTCAAAGAAGTAAGGCGGAACTTTCGATTCAAGTTAAAGCAATCTATTGCTCTCTTATGAATTCCGAACATACCAAACTTTATCTAAGTTATTGAGTTGGTTGAATACTCTATGTGAAGTTCTTATTCAGGCTTAAATTCGACTTCTCCAACATTCGTTTGTTGCTTATAGCGTGTTGAAACAAATGGATTGGCCGACGGACATTATCATTAAGGCTTTAACATTGTAATAATAACTCCCTGCCCGAACGCGTTGTCACGGCATATCATCAAAAGCTGCAAAGTCAAGGTTGGAGCCAGCAGAGAGGTCTTAAAATTCCTCCTCCCTTTCAGGAATGTTTCCAGCTTAGTCGAAATTTCGTCTCAATCCATGGAATAACCAATGCTTGATTTTGTCCATGGGAAGTGCAGGTTCTTCAATAAAGAACCCAGCTTTCCCTCAAACACGACAGATATTAGATATCATCTGTCCAGAAAAATCCAACTTGTTCTCAAGTTTCTTCATAAAATTCAAATTTTCATTTTTCGTAAAAAAAAAACTAACGAGATAGATAAACAACGATAAAAAAGACAAGGATCAAAAATATGAGAATCTTTATTGCACTGGATTAAGCAAAAGAACAATTGCATTCGCAATTAGAAATACCAGATTTTACAGAACATGAAACATAAATCAATGAACAGATTTAATTAATGTAGATTTTACACATCCAACTCGAAAGGGTGGAAAATCATACAAAATTGTAATGTACAATTACGATCAGATAAAGTAATTGTTTTTCCAATAATTGATGTGGACTTATTGCTGTATAGAGTGTTTTCACGTTACGTCACAATTGGTAAGACTAAGCCACGCCCACTGCCAGGCAAAAATCAACAGTGTTTCAATGCAACAGTTACACCAGCTATAGACGAATCCGATTAGCGGTTGCTTTGTTTTAGTGACCCCTCGTATTCAGTGAAATTGAAGGAATTAAGATACAATGTAGTGTACAACAAACCATGATAGAGGTAAGCACAGAAATCAGAAGATCAAAAGGTGATGGACCCCAGTTATGGCCGACTGCAATCAGACCATCACTTGCTGTCCGGATTCTTCTATAGCATTACGCCAATATTTGCCCGTCAAGAAGGGGCTGAGCTTGTGACGTAAGTGAAATCATACTTTATGTTTAACTCACTCCATGATAATTGATAGTTTTTTCAGTAAAAGACGTGTCCATTTGTATGACAAGAGGTCCAGGACGCTGGGCGAGGCTTGCTTTGCACGGATGGCTGCCCGGAGACCCGTGTTTCTGTCGGTGCGGCCTCTGCTGGAAACACTGCTTCATTCTATGCACGCAAAGTAAGCACTTTAAAAGTACTTCACTTTATAATTAAAACTATATCAATTTGAAGCAATTTTTCAAATTGGGAAGGTTTTTTTCTGAAAAATTACACCATAAACACATGTCGACGTATGGTTACCGTCAGCGTAGATGATCCAATTTGTAAAATGGCCAACCAGAAAATAACACGCTTCTTCCAGTGTTTAGAAAATTTGCAAAGTAGTGACTTTCTTAAAAAATTTTACACTGAAGTAGTACTACACCCGAAGTGTGTATAGTGACGCATTGAGATGGACATTACCCTAACACCCGCTTCTTCCAGAAAAAAATATATTAAGACCTTTTTTCAGACAGTCTGATAAATTGCAATTGTAAGATGTATAATTATAACAAAAAGTTTAATATTGAGTGAGCATTATACTTTGCAGGTAGGCCTAAACTGTATGGAAATATCTTTAATAGTGCAACATCTGGAAAATTTTATATATATATTTTGCATACCCTGTGTAGTATAATTACCCTATTAAATTCCGTGTGTTCATATAAACCATGAATTAATTACCCTGTTAAATTTGAAAGTTTCACCGAACTGAATGCTTTGTATACGAATGCATTGTTCTGCAGACCCAATTTATCGATTTGATATCACTATCAGTGGTTTGCAATTTAGCTCCAACCGAGTGGGTGGGCATTTTAACACATGTCAGACATGTAATGAGTTCTGTCTAGAGCATTTGAACGAACCAATAATACACAAGATCCATGACACAATGTAAAACCTCTTTGGGCTTTGTTAGGCTACACTGGACCTTACACTGGCCCTAACAAAGTTCACTCTCGTAGCCCATAGCATATTGCATCATCAACTATCGGTAGCCCTAACTACGCTTTAGTTATAATGTAAATATGCCACAACTGCGATTAGTGTGCTGTTTGAGTGACCCTTGACCTGAAGCCATGGTCGTTAATCCCGGTGGGAAATAAATATGAATATATACCAAACATACAACAATGGGTTCCTCCATGTAACCATCCCCAATGTTCTTGACAAGAAAGGAAAAGAGAATCGAAAAATGCAGTTGGTGCTCCATGTTTATCTCTGATCTGCCATACATTCTGTTCTGTGATTTCTTCCTTGCATCGGTACGGCACGCAGAGCACCATTTTCGTTGCCTTTAGCGAAACTTTTCGCGAACTCCGCGGCTTCCCCGCAGTTTCATTGATGTCTTAATTGTTATCAGTAGCGCGTGTCAAATATATCCAGATCATAACCAACCGATTATGCCTGGGTTGATTGTGTGGATTTTGAGTCATTAAGCCTCGAGAGACTCCCGGGCTTCGCGGCCTGGATCCCCACAATGGTCCCAGTGGAGTAGCCACGGGAGGGGGAGTCAGAAACCCCCAATGACCCAACCTTGCAATGCAAAAACACCTAAAAAGGGGTTTTCTCTCTATCCTTAGACTTTTCCCTCACTTCGAGCCCCACCCCCCACCACGACACCACCCCCTCATGACACAATCCTTGCTACGCTCCTGATGGGTCCTAAGGTCCCTTGTGTGACCCATTTGTTATGGGCTTCTCGCTCTCCATGCACACTTCGAGTGCACACGTTTGGGGTTTTTTATATTTCACCTCGACCCTTCCTCCAAAGTTGAAAAGAAATCTACACCCATGACTGATACATTTCCCGTTCGTGGCGGCTCCCATCTTGTCAAATTCCCACGAGGTCCGATCTCAGTCCCTCCATCGTTAGGAAACTCTCAATTTACCCAAACCTTAACTAAACATGAACGTAAGTGCAGACTTACCTATCCAACACAAAATATACACAACATTTGGGATGGGTGTGTGGTTGAACCGCTGACCTATCACTATCATAACTACCCAACTCCATCATCACTACCCACCACTACCATGGGCGTCCGCAGAAAAAAAGTCAGGGGGCAAAATTTCTAGGGAGGGGCAAAACCTCCAAGTCACAAAGAATTGACACAAAGCATGCGAAAATTTCAGCCCAAAATGCCTCCCAGATCGCCGGAAATGGCATTTCTAAAGCCTATTTTTCGCATAGAAACTTGAAAAACACGTTTTGTTCGGGTTTTGATTTGATTTTTATAAGTTTTTTTCAAATTTTTGATTTTCCAGGGGGGGGGGCAAGTGCCCCCTTGCCCATACCTGCGGACGCCCATGACCACGACCATACCCATTACTTTAGGATTTATCGGGTCGCTATCACCTGTGCAACGTCACTGCTTCTGGCTTAAAGGCCCAATTCTCTCACCTCAAACAGTACCAATTCTCCTAACCTTGTTACTTAAGCCCCTCCCACAATTGTCTGAAATTCATCCTTAGTCATATCCCCGTTTATTGCTCAGGGTGAGTAAAGAAAAGCTTTATGTGTATCATCAAAACACTCTCAGTACAGATCATGCTGTGGAGTATAAGCTTTGGTAGTCTGCATTGTTTGAATTAACAGTCAATCAAAAAGCTGGGCCAGTAGAGAGTTTCTGTAGCCCCTACAAGAAGTGTAGTTTGGGGTGAGAGGATTGGCCCTCTAATGATCTGCAGTTGGTTTCCACTTTCCAGCCGGGACGATTCTTCTTTATGAAAAAGAACGCTAACACTGAATCTGGCCGCCCCACAATCTAAAACAAAGGAGTGAAATTAATTCCATAAGAGTGTACTTGGGGACCAATCTCCTAGTAAAAGTGAATCCAGAGAGAGCGATATTTCACATAGAGGAAATGAAATATCGCAATTCTCATCCCAAACAAAAATTTATTGAAGAGGTCTACCAAAATTCTCAATCGGCAAAGCTCTTTGTTTGACAGCAGAATTAAAAAAATGAAAAGTAGGCCTACTGAAATTCATATTTTACACAGCATGTACTGTTCTGAAAGTCTCCTGATAACACATTGGGTCTTGTATACACATCCTGAACAATAAACTGAAATTGTGTCTTCATGAGTTCTTGGCTGTTTTGGGAGGGGCTTAATTAACTAAATAGGAAAGGAGAATTGGAACTCCATGGTGTGAGAGGAAGTGGCCTTTAAGTGAATGTAAGTTCCTTCCTAATGAAACTCACTCTCGCTAGGAGTGGCCCGTAATTAACTCCACGCTCTTGTTGGAGTTAGGCTAATTCCAATCTTTTATTTTTAGAGTGCAAGCTTGTTGTCAATGATAAAATAAAGCCCGAGTGTCTTGAAGGACAATATGATCCACACCCAGCAAAATCTTCTGTTGGACGGGCAAAGGAATAAGCCAGTTTGTTAATTCGTTTTGGTGGCTATGCATACTGCGCACCTTCTCCAAATCTTCTGGATAGATAAACTAATTCCGCACCTGCAACGATTATCCCAAAGTTTGAGTCAGGCTACATGAAAATTTGATGTCATTCTTCCTTAATCCATCCATAACATAAAGGCAGGTCTCTAGTTTGGCTTTGTGCAGTGGATTGTGTATAAATTGTCTTTTTGGTGTAAAGATTTGCATTTTAATATGCCGCCAAGTAGCACTGAAACCCCTGTTTTCGTTCGACTTGGCTAGATACTTAGTGTTGTATGGACGTACTGACGAAAACAAGAGAACGTTGTACGCTACGTGCTGAGCCCGGTTTGTATATCCCGCGCTGTGCCCCATGATTCCATGCGGCAATCAATTACCGAACTCGCTAATCATCGGGTATAAGAACTGTTCATCTCAACAGCCATTATGCTCTTCAAACGGTGTTCAGAATTTCAGCACTTATCCACAAACATTTTCTACATTGTTTGTAACAAAACATGTTTAAATACCACAATCATACCGAATACACTCGTTTCTAACTCCTAAACGATTTCGCACGCAGTTGCTAGATGCTAAATACATAGTTTTTGATTTTTTTTTTTGTTCAGAAGGCTACCGGCCAACAAAACGAGACAAAATAAGAATTTAGTTGGCATAGCCTATAATGGTACTTGTAAACCAAACCAATCTAAATGTATTATTACATTAATATGCCTAACTAATGATTATTGAAAACCAAATAACTAATTACAAATTCTCCAGGGCAAGGAATGTAGCTTAATTCGTCAATGCCATATGACACATAGAAATATTCACGAAACATAGAAATATTGAACAGAAACAATCCCAGAAATAATTTGGTGTCGTCAGTTAGATCACAGCTGACCATATCAAATATCCTACACGATATAATGGACGACCCTCTCTCTTTCAGACGGATTAGAATTCAGCAACCTATCCAAACTCAACAGAGACGCTACGCAGGCTAAAATTATTTGGATTACCTTTAATGAATAGAAATTGTACGAAAATACATAGTATTGTGAGCAAAGGAGATCCAATTTGAATAGTTAAACTACCGTCGTTTCCCCTGCTGTTGTCTTCCTTTTCATCGAAGTGAAAACAACCCCCATTTGCCGTAGTATTTACTTTAAAATTTCTGCTTTTACAGAACTGTTTTCCATTGCTATGGAGATCCCCGATTCTGGAGCCTTTCAAAATGGCGTCCTGACAATGTGTCCATATTGCATCACAAAACTCTTCGCAAATTGTGAGGTTTTGAGCCATATAGAATATGTATTGATGTGGGGAACATATATAACACATTAGATAATTAATGTGTCTCTGACAAGCATCAGTAGATCCCTGGAGTGGTTTCATGTTTTTAAAAGTTTCATCTATTTCGATTTGCGTACAGCAAGACTCCTCTTTGTACCACGTACAGTTCTTCATGTTAGGCTGTGGTGTAGGCGCTCTGTTATTAAAAAAGGTGCAAAATTTTAGACCTTCTTCTTCCGAACGGGTCTCTTCGGTTGCATCCGGAAAGTTCTCGGGCGACCCTGAAGACGTCATGTCAATCTGAACTTGACATTTTGGCACGAAACTGCATAATACGAATCCTACTATAAGGTGTGCGAAATATCTCATTTCCATCTTGTCACGTGATTATCTCTTGTTGTTTATCTTGTTAATGTCACTTATAGGGCTTTCCTCCATCAAAAAATATATTTCCAGTCAGTAGTCGACCTAACGAGACTTCTATTTTTCCTTTTGGTATGTCATTTTATCAGGGCAAATATTTTGGCACATGAAGCCTTTTTAAAGTAACACGTCTCCTTTCTCATTGAATGTAAGAATAAAGGTTTGATTTTTTAGGATCCAGACAGATCAGTATGTAGTCGCTTCCAGAATTTAATACATAATGCCTCCATTCACCCACTTGACATAATGAAACAACACATTAACAAGCTTTTGCTGTTATCATCTCAAAAGGAATAATCATATATGAAGCTTACCCGTTTTTGTTTTGCTTCAATTTACAATTACCAGCACAAGCGAACGTAACGTTTGTCCAGAGTTACGAAAATAATTTTAGTACTATGTCAGGTTCTAATAATGTTTTTACACTTTTGCGAAAATTTTTGTCTTGAAAAAAAGGAAGAACATGCAAATAACTGTACGCAAAATTATGTATGCCTATCAGCCCGCCTTGTTCTCAGGGAAATGAATTTCAAATACGAATATTTTGTTTCACTTCTTCACCAAGCTGTCTAAGACATCGCTCCCTGAAGAATTTCTGGTACGATCTCTCAACGAGACACAAACGAGCGGCATAATGGCAGTACGATGTTTGTGCTACTCACTTTTCGACTGAAGCCGTACGGCTTACCGCACTCAGCACAATGTTAAGGTTTTAAACGCTATAAAGCATCCATTTTCAAAACCTATGCAAACATCCTCAGAATATCATTAAAGAATTGTACAAACATATTCTCAAATTCCATTTCACTAGTATGCTATACGTATACAAGTCTATATATCTGAAGAGGCAGTTTTAATTTTACACCGAAAACCTCATGCATTGGCATGTACAATGATTGCCATATACCGTATACACCACGGACGCTACTGTGAATGTAATAAATTACCACGGTATTTCACGCAGGGCGATCGACATACGATGAGAGTTGAGCTCAGTCGATATGTCGTTCAATGCGAGAGTCTGCTTCGATCGAATATGGTTAGTGATAGAGAGAATTAAATTGATTAGCCGTCGTATAAACAGCTGTAGCGGGTGTCGCTCAAAGTAAAATTGGGTTGATGTAAAATTGTGGGGAGGGGAGAGTGGAAAACTGTCATAACACATTAAAGACAACATTCATTATAATTCAGGCTACTGGTTAAATGAACCAGTGCGGTATTGGATAGCCGCATCAAGATCTTAGGTCATTATTCGAACAAAGGTATAGCCTTATACTGAGAGAGGTTATATGTATGTATGTTTGTATGTATGTATGTATGTACGTATGTATGTATGTATGTATGTATGTATGTATGTATGTATGTATGTATGTATGTATGTATGTATGTATGTATGTATGTATGTATGTATGTATGTATGTATGTATGTATGTATGTATGTATGTATGTATGTATGTATGTATGTATGTATGACGGGATCCCGTCTTGATTTAGAAACTTTTATCGACTTTTTCAATTCCTTTTGCCCCTTTTTGAAATTTTCCCATTGTATCTCGGACTCATCTGTTGTTTTTCTCGACCTTAAACTGTCCATCAACAACCGTACTATTACTTCTAACCTACACTTTAAGCCAACCGACTCGCATAACTACCTTTTGTACCCTTCCAATCACCTCAAATCTTGCACTAAATCTATCCCTTATTCCCAGCTCTTGCGAGCTAGACGAATTTGTTCGGAGGATTCTGACTTCTCTACTGCCTCTGAAGAAATTTTGTCCTTTTTTGAAAAACGCCAGTACCCTGCCAAAATCCTCTCTAATGCCCTACGCAGAATTCAAGGAACCGGCAGAGATGAAGCCTTGGAGAAAAAGAGCAAATCTGGTACCAATCTACGTATTCCTTTAGTTATTTCTTATCACCCTTCGGTCCGTCCTATTTTACACGCTTTCCACAAAAATGCAGAGTTGCTCCGACAAGACCCCTCAACCCGTGATGTTTTCCCGGAACCTCCCCCCCATCACTGCTTTTAGAGTTGAGAAAAATTTAGCCAACCATTTAGTTCGGGCTTCCCACCCACAAACTTCTTTCGACGACACGGCTGGTACCTTTCCATGTAACCGTCCGAGGTGTAATATGTCCAGTTGTTGGCAAACACGACCTCGTCAACATTTCAGGCCCCAACGGCAATAGCTTTATTGTCAAACAAAGATTCTCCTGCATTTCCTCTAATGTAGTTTATATTTTAGCATGTGGGAGATGTAACTCGTATGTGGGAGAGACCAAGCGCCGCCTCGCGGATCGAGTCACCGAGCACCTTAGGTCCATCAAACAGAATCTCCATGGATACCCGGTGGCTGCACATTTTAATCCCCCTTCACCTTGTTCTATACAGCATTTAACTGTTACGGCAGCTGTAATGTGCCGAGGCTCCGATCGTGACCGCCTTAGTGCTGAAAACCGACTGATCATGAGGCTAGGTACTCTCGCTCCACACGGCCTTAATGTTAGAATTGACCTTTTGTAATATTCACCCCTTTTTGAGCCAGTTTTTACTCCTTTTACACTTACCCGTTACCCTTACCTACCCTTTTACTGTGTAGCCCTAATTATTATTTTTTCCGGACCTAGTTTTGGTCTACTTTTTTGCCTTTTTTTTTCCAACTATGTTCGATTTGTACGTGCACTTTTTCATCCAGGACGCTCTTTTTCTTTTTTTGATTTGTGTTTCATCCTTCGCACTCATGTTTTCTGACAGTCACTTTCGTTCGGTTCTGTTTTTACAGCGATCGCTTCGGATTTGATGTTTGTCGTGTCCAATTGTTACTGTTGGTTGTTCAGTTTGGTTTTTGCCACCTGATGAAGGGTTTATACCCGAAGCGTCGTGGAGTTTTCCGCAAACTTTTAAGCACTTTTTACTACCTCTTTTCGACCTATATATATATATATATATATATATATATATATATATATATATATATATATATATATATATATATATATATATATATATATATATATATATATATATATATATATATATATATATATATATATATATATATTTATATAGAGCAATAAGTCTAAATGTACACAGCACGATTCCCATTTTGGGTTGTTTTATTGAGAAAGGCACTGTGTTGCTGAAAATTTGAAATAGATTCCTGAAACTGAAACTACAAGTTGTCTTGTTTTTTCATTAATGGTTTTATATATATATATACATACATAAATGTATATCTATATATCTATATATATATATATATATATACATAACGCTGGATCCAACCGAAGGTCGACATCATCTAAAAAGCTACCTAAGGTCAACATTCACATATTTGAATATAACTCTATGTTGGTCGTTGAAAAAATTAATACAAAAATATCACGGTAAACTTAAACAGCGCCCGCAACAATATATATGGTATCTTCAATATGTGCGAAGTATGCAAAAATTTTAATGAAAAATTTATTTTATTAAAAGTATTTCGCAATTATTTAATGTCGACTTAAGGTACATTTTTAGACGACGCTGATATAACCCCCATTTTTTCACGTTCAAATATATATAACATGCGTTGTAACTACAAGGCCAGTATAATGACAAAATAGACTACGGGCCATAGGGATACCGTAAATGGCATAACATTACTAAATATGTGTTGAGAAAGTGGTGTAATAGGTCGATAAATATTAGGTCGACACGATTTTGTCGACCTTATGTTAATGTCGACCTAAGGTACATTTTAAGACGATGGAATGACGACCAAAGGTAGCATTTAGGTAAATATATATATATATATATATATATATGTACCTAATTGCGGAATAAGGGGAAATTTGGGGGCAAAATATCAACGTTAGGGGGAAATTACCGTTAGGGGGACAATTTACGTTCCCCTTTACGTTTTAACACACTGTTTTAATGGGAATACGCAACCCAGCCAACATGCCCAGCTGGGCCCCAACTGGGCTTCAGCTGGGCTACTTGCTGGGCCCCAGCTAGGGCCCATCCGTGTTTGTCAGGTGTTCCCACGTGGGGCCCAACTGGGCTAGCCTCTCCCAGCTGAACCCCAGCTGTACCCCGCTTCAATAACTGAAGCCTAGCTGGGCTTCAGCTGGGAAAGGCTAGCCCAGTTGGGCCCCACGTGGGAACACCTGACAAACACGGATGGGCCCCAGCTGGGGCCCAGCAAGTAGCCCAGCTGAAGCCCAGTTGGGGCCCAGCTGGGCATGTTGGCTGGGAAGTGTATAGTAAAATACTTATGGGGGTACGTAATATACACAGCACGATTCCCATATAAAGGCACAATACAGCAGGTGCAATAAGAGTAATAGCGTTACCTTTTTTTTTATATGTGTTTGGGAATGGGTGTAATAGGCCTATAGTTAATACAAAATTTCGTCGCTCTTCGAGATAATTGACTGTTTACACTCCATCGTCTCAGTGGCCCATGCATGGTGAATGGGTGCGTATTCCCATCATTTTCGGATTTTCCTTTTACTCCCAAAGACCTTTAAGCTCTATTTCTCTATGGGTAAGCTGAGCAATGTCTTCGACCAAGTTATATTAATACGGTGTCACGGTACAGCATTCTATGTAATATGCTAAAAAATGGCCAAATAGCCCAAGGGTTAATGCCCACGATATCTAATCCTCAGTGTCCCCTTAATTTCCCCTTCATACTGCTGCTTAAAATCCAAGTAGTTAAGAAGATACCATGTGTTCCACTGCCACTGTATCACATGTGATATGATGACATAAACTTAAACTTTCGACCTCAATGTAGAGTGACTCCGTTCAAAAGCGGTTTCTTTTAAAACACTACAGGTTACATATCGTTTAGAGTGAGTCCTGAAACATACTTTACTATCCACATTGACCACATTGACTCTCCAGCATTAACAAGCTAGGAGGCTGCCTGAAAATAAATCACAGTTGTGCAAAAAGGAATATTGGTGAAAAAACGAGTGGAATTGCCGGGGGAGGGGGGAGGGGGCATGTGACTAGCTCCTGATGGGAAAGGATGGCCCTCCTTCGGGGAGAAGATCCACTTTCGTCGTTAGCCTCCATCCATACGCTTACGAGAAAACCATATTGAAGGAAATTCTCAAAAGATCCCAATTTTTCTTATGAAAATCCAAAATTTTTCGACATAAGTTCCAGATTTTCGAACATTCTGAATAGGAAGCCAAATCATTTTCCATTTCCTCCGTATGAAAATACCTGAAACAACAACAAGCTCAGTCTTGATTTCGCCCGAAAGAACATGAGCGGATTGATCTTTAATAAAGACTCCAATATTTCAATTCTTCCCTCACAAATGAAAAATAAAACCTTTTTTCAAATCGCCTTCCGTAAAGATCCTTCAATACATTAGCTCAAGATTTTTAATATATAGTAAGCTAAACTTTTTCGGAAAATTTTCAACATCGTCCAATGGCCTTAGTCTTCATGAACATATTAAGTAAACCCAACCATAGGCGTAGGAGGCGGGGTGGAGAGGGGGGAGGTGGGGACTGCATTCCCCAACCACATATCTCAATCTGTGAAAATTCGAGTAATATGTTGAGACTTCCAATTTTCCTTTCAAAACAAGCACCGGATTTCAAATATTTGTTAAAAGGAGCTTCAAAAACTCCGACGCGTTCACACCTAAAATTATGCCACTCACGTCCCTCCGGGAACTCTCTAGGAACTTCGAAATGCTGGATTGGGATCTTGGGCCGGCGAAACTCCTGTTGTAAAATGAATTTATTGTTGAAATTTTCGATCCACCAAGGATCGTCCTCGGCAACTAAGCTGATTGGCAAAGAGGTAAAATTACAAAGCGACTGAAGAAAAGTGAAGAAGCACCGTGGACTGCAACCAGTTTAGCATTCAAAGGGTACCGGTGCTACATGAAAAACTACAAGGATAAGAGAAAGCAGAAATAAAGGGAATGATGTAAAGCAGAATGTATCGTTCGTTAGCTGTCCTGTGACAACACTTCCCCTAGCCGAAAGCTGCAAAGCTACAAAGAAAGGCGTACCCGATTAAAGATATGTTTAACTTACCCACCTGGGGATAAGAAACGCTGGTTGACTTGGGTCAAGAGGTCAGTAAGATCGTCCCAGTCTTTGTCGATAGATTGAAGGAAGGAGTTAATCTTTAAAATCCATTCTACTCCTTCACGTTGACGTAATGTTGGGGAACTTTAACTTACAAAATGAGAAAGATTGCACGGAGGTGGGGCGAATAAAATATTCTGACGTATATTTTATTTATATACTTAATATTTTTTTTACATTTGGTCTGTTTATATAGCCTAATGGTGACGCCAGTCTCCCTCTCTGTTGTGATTTTATTTCAGTGATGACCTAATAGAAAGTCAGTTTGAAGTAGAAAAGGCTACATTACAAATTCCTTAAAGCAAATGTTTTGTAAATGAGATGGTGAAAGAAAAAAATCTGCTTCACGTAAAACATAATCAAAAATAAATCCTACCCGTGGAAAAACTAAGTTCAACGCGTGTTAACTTTGTTTAAATTGCTAACGAAGACTTACGTTAATGACGTGACCAATTGCTTTACAGTTAAAATCGTGATATTTATAAAAAAAGACGTGGGATCCTTTCAGGAAAAAAACAACCCGGATAATATCGTGGGCCACGCACGTAATATTAATTAGAGGGTTAGAAGTTCAGAGTTAAAACCTTACTCCAACCTTTGGGGGACGTAGCTCCTTCAAGCAGCAAAAACCTCTTTGGGAATGCTTGCTTGGTTTCAGCCATCTCTTGTTTGTTGAGAGCCGATTAGACTTTAAAAGTTCAGAAAATAGATCATACATAAAGAGGACTTTGTCAGTTTGATTTCGTTTCAATTGTTCAATAAGTCTTTCTATATCCTTTATTGATAGATCTTGTCATGGCATTTTTTTTAGTTGTGAGCAGTAGCTGAAATATCATGTGACGTTATCCGTTGTTTCACTCATTACACGTGGGAATGAGAATGCGAACAGATTTATTTAATTAGTATGGCTCAATTATGTCCATGCCCACGAGGTCATGGGGTAGGGGAACAGACGAGATCCGCTAGGATAACATAGAACTCTTGTTTGCTTTTATGATTTTAGCATGTATTTACTTGATACCTAAGTGTGCGTCCAAAGTTTGATGAAGTTTTACGGCTCAATTTCTAATCAATTGGCTTTGGTGGGGCAGCCACGACCTTTTTCCAGTTGTGGCTCACCGGCTTGTTTTCCCTTCTCCATTCTTCATGCTGACCACCAAGCACAATTGCAGTGGAGCTTTCATGTTTAAAGTCTTCGGTATATGACCCGGAAAGGAGTTAAACTCCACACCTCTCGTCTGCCAGTCGCAATGGATGTTCTAACCACTTAAGCAAAGTACAGCCACTAGCGTAGCCAGAGGGGGCCAGAGGGTCATGGCCCCAATCGAATTCCGACAAAATACACCTATACGTATTGCTCACTCACACATGAAAGAAGTGCAAATCATTCGTCGATTGTAATTAATTAAGCCCCTTGGAAGTTAACTGCCCCCTAAAAAAATCATTCGAAAATATAATCGTTTTTTACTTTTTATTTATTACGTGAATTTGGCAAGATTAATGTCTTCAATTGTCTCAGTCACTAGAAAACTTTCCAAGCCAGATGTTCTATGCTCTTTACAAATACTCTCTAGTTGATAAATTTGATTCAACTGACTGCTATTCTTATCATGGAGTTGGTATCTCAAACAACCTCTCCTGAAACAAGCATATCAACCGTAGTGACCTTATCAGCTACCGGGTTCTTAGATTTTGTGTAAAGGAATCTTTACTCCTCCCCAAGGAATATCAAAGCTAATGCCTATCTCACACTTGATCGACCCTTATTAGAGTGTTCTTCTCTTGTCTGGGATACTTGCACTACCTCCTTGGTTTATAAAATTGAGCAAATCCAACTTTGGGCTGCTATGCTAAGTTTGTTTGTAATGGTTACTCCCCCTACAGCAGTGTTTCTAAAGTGGGGTGGGATTTATAGGGTGGGATAGCCCCAAATATAGAGGGTCTTTAAAGTGCACCTCAAGTAAAAAAAATCAAAAATATATATTACATACCATGAAAAATGAATAACAGTCTAATTCCTACCTTTATATATAAGATATTCCTGAGCTGCGATATAAAATGTTAAAGCTTGCGCACTCAGTAAGGAATTACAGAACAAAAAATTAAGAAATACAAAGCGAACGTGTTTTGAAACAAATTGACAGCACTTTTTTCTTGAAGTTGCACATTCCGCAATAATTTGTGATGCCATTGTTGTACTTACTCGAATTACAATCTTTGTACGTCTTCGTTTTTCTGAAAGTTACTGCACCTTTTACCATGGTATTATATAGCACTCTCACTCTAATGGGGTGATGTAATTAATAAAGCCCTCTCTGTACAACAGCTATGCAAGCAAAAAGGAAGTGTTTCAGATCAAAAAACATTTTCAATATTTTAAAGGGAGACAAAGCAGATAATGTGAGCTGTACAACAAGAAAGTCACAAATAATTGCTTAACGGATAAATTTGTTGTATCAGATTTGTATGCTTCTTAACTTAATATATTTTTGATTTTTTTTACATGAGGGACACTTAAAATAGGCCTGTTACCCTCCAGAAAACCGGATTGGACCCCCTGGCCTTGCCAACTGCCAACCTCCTACCAACCGGTCTCCGGCAGTCTTCTAGGCACAACAACTCAAATAGCTTCCCAACCATTCAAACTAACAAAGACTGCTTTAAATACAGCTTCTTTCCTCGCGCCGTCAGAGACTGGAGCCTTCTTCTCCATGGTATCAATGACCCCAAGGACCTCAAGTTATTCAGAACTCAGTCTTGAAGTCCCTCGGATTGGAGGATTAACTCTTTGCAAGCACACAACCCTCTGTGAGTTGGACTCCACGTGGACTGTTGCACAGTATTCATCCAGATCCAGATCTAAGTATAGAAAAGGGGACCCTTTTGCTAATGCTTTATTTAAAGGCTCAGTTCTCTCACCCCAAACAGTACCAACTCTCCTAACCTTCTTACTTAAGCTCCTTCCACAGTTATCTGAAATTAATCCTCATCTAATCTCGGTTTATTGCTTCAAGGTGAGTATAGAAAAACTCAATTTACATAATCAAAACATTTTCAGTACCGTTCATGCTGTGTAATATAAGCTTTGGTACTCTGCATTGTTTGAATTAACTGCCAATCAAAGATCTGAGTCAACGGAGAATTTTGATACCCCTGTACCAAAACTGTAGTTTGGGATGAGAGGTCTGGCCCTTTAAACAAATTACTTAAGTATACCACGTTTAGCATTGCCAACTTGCAACCCGTTATTAAATTTGTAATGACAAACTCAAATTTATTTTTCTAACTCCTTCAAAAGTTTTTAATTTTGGTAAGAAAATTCCGAGAATACTTCCTAGTATCTCTGACATAGTGAGAAGTACCCTTTCACTGGAGGATTTCCAAAAAGTAAATTTTCGACCACCAGTAAAAGTAGGCTATAGCGAAATGCGAAAAAACCAGCAAAGAGGGGCAACGTTGTGCATGTGTCCCTCATGCCAAACTTAAATAGGTAGTAAACACTCACTTTACCACAGATCCGAAAGATGACTTCTTCGGTTGGAAGTGAAAAATGTCACTTTTCACCTACTAATTTAAAAGAAACAGAAATAACACGGACCAACAGAAGCGTTGCTAGAGGGGGAAGGGGGGGGGGAGAGACTTCCCCCTGGCTCTGAAAAAATGAAAAAATGAAGTTCCAAGTCCTCTCCAGTAATTTAAGCTCCATATTTGTAATTATTTGTTTCAAAAAGCTAAATTTTCCACTCGCTTGGCACGCCACAAATTGGAAATTAGGTTAAAACTTCATGGTTGACTTTTCATACTGTTCACTGTGCATGTATTACATGTTTCTGTCACTATGCGCATTTTATTTGTGGGAAGCCTAGGGCTTTCATGGGTGGGAGGGGGCCGGAGGAGGGGGCCGGTTTGGTAAGATGGGGGTTTTGTAAGGGTTAGTTCTGGTCTTGTAATCTTAGTCATTACCTTTCTCTCTGGTTTATTGAATTTTCTGTCCTTTTTTTCTTTTTCTTTATGCTTATTTGTGTTTGCAACACAGCCACTCTATAGGTAACTTGCTTTTGTTGTTTTGGGGAGTAGAACTCTTGACAAGCCCCTCAGGGTTTTTTAGTTTTACTTCCATCTACTTCAGTGATATGTATGTACTGTATTCATTACTTTTGTGTATCCATACATTTTGATGATGTAGAAAAACAAATAAACGAAGCGAAACGAAACGAACGAATCTCCAATCTAGAAGTGCTCGCTCATAAATCAGTTTGGTAAAGTTTGTCCCAGATCTAGAAATGACGATATCGGAAATTTGCCACATGTGACACCAGATCATCAAGTGACACCGGCAACGAAAGTGCTATTTTCATAGTTTTCCTTTCACCAAATTCCAAATTTTCTCCAATGTAAGCTCTTGAATTTTATAATGTCGTCAGAGAGCCTCAACTCGTAAACCTAAGATAACATTGTTTATAGCAACAGCGATTTTTGGTAGTCGTGCGATCTCAGATTTGCCATTGCAGATTTGTCAGTAATCCCCAACTTTTTAAATTTCCCTACAGGAAACCCAGAACCCAAGATTATCTGCAATACTAGCCCAATATTTTCAAATATTTGCTTAATAGGGTAAAAATTGTGCCCATTTACGCCCATGATACAGTGGTGTTCACACTTTAAAAAAAACAAATGGAAAATTAGTGTGCTTATCCCCCTGGAAAATGTCCAGCTACGCCACTGCTGACGGAGGTTTGTCTACATCAGCGAATCTATGAACATTTGCGTATTATTCTAAAATCATCTCCACCGACTTAGCCTAGACCTAGTGTTTGTTCAAGTTAAGCTAGGTCCAGACTACGCGACCCTGATTTAGTATATTTTTGTAGCGGATCAAAAAATGACTTCAAATGATGCTTAAAGTTGCACAAGATTGCGCCTGAGGGTACTTAAATATTCAAAAAATTTTCAAAGTGGAGGGGAACATCCCCTCTTCTTAGACCCGTCCTCTCGGCCGGTGATCAGATCCCGTGCAATTGGCCTCCTCCAATCAAAAATCCTGTCTACTCGCCGCAAGTTACATCCATAGACGGTAGTGGTGTTCACACTTAAAAAATGGAAAATTTGTGTACTTGCCCCCCCCCCCCCCTCCGCTCTCATGGAAAAATGTCTACCTACGCCACTGGAAAAATTCACAATAAATGTCGAACTGCCTATCATTGGGGTCATAGTCGTCAATCCTGGTGGACAAGGGACACGTCCACCATATTTTGGAAATGCACTACTTGACCTTAGATTGATACACAGTATATTTCTGTGTTCTGACCATACCCCCACCTCCCCCTATACATTCTAGTAAAGGTGAACGCTACCGATTGGAACTCAACAATTGAATAGCACGATCTAGTGGGGCGTACCTCTATTTTGACAGAACAATATATTAATTTAATGTTACATCACTCCCACCGAGATTCTCATGACCGCAATCATCGCAGGCCACGTTCCCCTTTTAACAACTCAGACCTTCTGATAAGTATCTACAAGTTTTCCAAATTTCTATGCCGTATCTGTGTATGGGGATTAAGGAAAATTTACCTCAAAGATCTTTCTTTTCATGTATCATGGCATTGGCTCACTGTTAAAAATTAGTTGGCGTACGTAAATTTACAGAATACAAAATTAAGAGATACATAGAGATTACAGAAAAAGCCTGCTACAGAATAAGATCCAGAAATTGACAGGGACTTTTTTGTAATCCCATTATACCTCTTGATTTCTATTTTAATTTGTAATCGTGTGGACATGTTATAAATTCACTTTTCTTCAAATAAAAGTCTCTCTGTTTGGCTTCTTCTTCTCCTCCACACTAAGTTGTGGTACGGTACTGTAGTAAAGATTCGCTCATAAATTCTTTGCAGTGAGCCTTGCCAAATATCGGTTTCAGATCAGCCATCGGCCGACATTACGAATTTGATAAATAGACCCACTGATTAATTTGGCTACTTGCAATACCGCTATAACACTATTTGTAATATCGAAGTCCAATTCCTGGAAGGTACGTCTCAAGACGAATCCAACAGGTTTTCAATTGAATACATTTATTCATGGTACAGGTAGACGAAAGAAGTGAAAAGATGGACTCTACGAATAGCCGACAAATCGAAGTATCATGGTATCCGTATTCGTAGTCTATACTAACAGTTTGAGCAAGTCTTCAATGTATGACCTTACAGGACGGGAGGACTGGGGGCAGGCTGAATCAGGCAGACTTCAGTGTATCAGTCGGGCAGAAATTATTCCATGGAGTACGGCAGTACGGGCAAAACGCCCACTTGATAGAGAGAGAGCGTTCCGTATACGGCCAAAGTCGGCCATGCTTCAATGAACACGTTGTTTTGTAAACAAAAGATTGAGTGCATTCAATACCATGTTATTTTCTTTATTTTAGCATAAAAATTCCCTTTCCATTGCACAAAAACAAAAAAGTAATTCAAGTGACGCGGAATATTTATAGTTAAATTACTTTACAAACTCATATGAAAACAAGCTCGTTCGAGACTTTATTTTTTGTATGAGAACTCAGTTCTGTCAACGTATGGTTAAAATAGCCTATTCACCATGTGTTATATACACACGGACTTCCTATATACATGGACAGGGATGCAACACCTACCTAGTATGCGTAGGTTGTCGCCACAAACTGGGGCAAAAAAGGCACACCAAGATGACCGCCGTGAAGCTATAATTTGCATGATTTGACCACGACTCTGTAATATTTTAAACAAAAGTTAAACTTTAATGGGAAACAATATCATATTTCCGCAATACGTGTGCTGATTTTGACCTTACCTTGCATTATTTCTAAAATATTGCAAGTTTTTTGCAAAATCTGTAGATCTGAACTACTTGAGCAAGTCCAAACTTTCACACACACACACAAAACCAAAGCAGAGAGTCATCTTGCTTCGCCTATTCTCATACGTATGGTGGCAGCAATCTACCGTGCAGTTGGCTCTGTTCATGTATAGGAAGTCCGTGGTTATACAACAATACATATCTTTTAAAAATGAACAGAACATGTTGTGAAAATAGGTTAAACTAAAAGACTTAAGGAAAGGTTACAGTTACAACTCTCAAGATGAATGAACATGCATGGTATCAAATAACCGATTGGGTAACACTGTACCATGGTTCAACACAATGCCAGTTACTATCGTTGCACTTTTTCAAACGGTTTTCGAGAAAACTGGTTATACCAACTCTCTCAAATCCCCTAACGAAATGCGTTTCGTCTTTGAAAGTCCAGTAATGAAAAATCTTTTATTTCTTTCGCTGTTAAGATTTGATATCTGAGATTTTGCCTTCTTAAGGTTAGTATTGATAAAACGCTGCTTAATTCCACCGTCACTTTTGAGGATACATGTTATTTACAACAACGAATGATATGATTCTAGGACCAAAATTCTATTCTGGGATTGAGTGGCACAATGTACCGTATAGTCAGTACCAAATAAAAGAGGTCTTAAGTGAGGTAAGAGGATGATCTGATAAAGGTCGCGTAACCACCGAAGCTCTGGACTTGGAGTGGGCGTAGCCAAGAAAATTCATAGTTTGTGACTCAAGTTTTCCGCAGCAAAAACATCAATAGTATAAGCAGATATCAATTATATGATCGCGTATGGATTTTTAACTCAATATGAGCGATTAAACAATTTTAATTACAACCCTATATCAGATGGTACAAAATCATAGTAAGCTCTTAATTGTTAAGAACACAACAGAACAGAATATACAAATCTAAAAAATGAAACATCTTCGTTCTTCCAACAATGAAGCTTATGCAAGTCTAATGTTCTCTGAGAAGAAATGTACCCATTTGTGTGTCTGAATGTGTTCTAGAAAGGTCTAACGGTTAAGTTTCCATGGCATATTGTTTCAGTGAAGAATTTGATGCTGCAAAGTATCACGGTTCAACATATATACATTGTTTGCACGCTCCTCAAATTGAACTTGGTCCTTATAAACAAGACTGCATTGTTCAACAGTTTCGAGAAAGGTGATCAAAACAGCAAATTTTCGGAGAGATTTGTGCGTTAGGCTGGTCGTCTTTTTCTTAAGTCCTCCTGACTCTCTGGCAAAGTGCCGTTCGGCGAAACCAAACTTTTAAACTGTTTACCAAAGAAGATACTTCCAGTGAAGGGCAACACTTGACTATACTCACGACCCTCGGTCCAGTTCTGTAAGCTGGTCGTGTCAGAAACACCATCAGTGTCACAACTGCGCTTTGGCACTAGCGCCCACATATCGATCCGGACCATTACATCCCAAAATGTTGACAAAATCTTACGACGGCCCTGCGGGCAATTTATCATAGTCCAGTCGCCTTCCACTCACATATAAATCGGTACATACGTGATGAATTAAAAATGGCATTGATGGAAGTTTAGGCATTCTTCTGCGACAGTACATGAAATCTGAAGATGTATCTTTGTGGCATTGATATTCACGGATCCTTGCCTCTTTGACGAGAGCTCTTTCACGGGGTTCCTGTTGAAAAGTCTGTGGCCACTTTCTCATCCGGAAGATGCCAGGCTTTAGGAGTGGTGAAATACGCAAATTGACACGTACATGATGAAAGGAATTGACGAGGGACATTTGAACTGGGCAATCGGGGTTAAAGTGTATAACCGTTACTTTCCCAAAAGAAACTATCTTTCTCCTGGGCCTCGATTCTTTTTCGCTACGTGGAGAACAATTTTGCCTCTCCTTGAAATGATTTCGTTGCAATGTACTTGTGATAACGAGGGGCGGTAGATCTGTCCTCCATAAACTTGTCCGTTGTGGAATCATTCTGCTTTCAATCTGTCTATGATTGATGGGCGTCTCGTTGGTCATGTTACGTTGTAATGTTTTATTCAATCCTCTTGATAAACTATGGCACGAAATTAGAGAGCTGTATCATAAACTTTCTCCCAGTCTGTTTTTTTTTTTTTCAAATTTTCACTGTTATTCCAATAAGTTCATGTATTGTGGTCAGGAATATCCTTACGTACTCTCCGTCTTTAAATTTCCCAGCATGACAATGGTTGTTCTAAAAACAAAAGGCTGCTGCACATGCATGAGATCACGTTGACGATGTTTTGTACTTTATATTTCACAATTACACATTCTGTAATTCTGTGTTACCCAACTTTTTTCGATGTGCTATCAAGTCAATACATTTTTCGACTGTCCCTACACTTTTTGCTGTTTTGATTTTTATATGGTTTCGAATCCAGGTACCTTTATCGTCGTCGAATCAAAGCCAACGTTATAACCGTCCCTTCAATCACTCTGACGTTTAATTTGTCCACTCCGCCACACCTTGTCAATATGCCAAGTTGCATTCTGGGAAGGCTTGAAGGTATTCCTTAACTAAAGTGTAGCTGTCCGACGGTCAAGTATTACAGCTGGATAATATCCATTGACGTAATTTCCATCTGACTATGCACAAACTTGGGGATTCGGGGAATTGGTTGCTTTTTTCGTGGTCAATTTACGTAATGAAAACTTTTTAAAGGAGAGGAGAAATGAGAGACAAAAGAGTGGGCTTTGGTTCTACGACGGAATAGTTGGGAAATGTTTGCACTCGATGCATGATGGGAACAATGAGTTAGTTATTTAGCTAGTTCGTCAGATAGAGTTTTACGGCCCAGTTTCTAACCTATTGGTTCAAGTCGAGCCGGCCAAAGGCCTTTTTTCCAGTGGTGGCTCACTGGCTTGTTTTACCTAGTGCATTGCTTATGCTGACTGCATCACGCAAAACGGCAGTAGCCTCCACTTTTAGAGTATTTGGTATGACTCGACTTGGTAATAGAACCCGGGCCTTCCGCGTGAGAGGCGGATACTCTTACCGTAATTAGACCAAATGCGTGGTCTCAATTGTGAAGTTAACAAGGAAGCTGCATGGGAGAGTTAAACATGGCATTAGTTCTCGGCTTAGGTACACTTCGGACCTAAATCGCCGCCAAAAGTAAATGAAACAAACCCCTTTGCCCCGTTTCAATGTTGTTATACTCAGGACTGGTTAGTTTTTCCCGACCAAGATAGAAGTGGGGGAAAGGGGTAGAGCGTTCTACCATGTGAGATGGATAAAAGGCAATGTAACATCTGCTACCGAGGGATTTTGTTTTATTTATTTTGGCGGCGATTGTAGATACATGTAATTGCTTTTGTCAATGAAACCAATGTTAATGCATTAATTATACACCGTTGCCGGCGAGGCTAGTTTCATACGTATGTGTATACAGGCGAAGTAGTTATCATGGAATACATCACTTTGTGACCCAGCGGTCAGTTACACCAATTTGTCTATGAAAAAGTTCAAAGCCAAGTTAAAGTTGTCCTTAGTCCGAAAAACCTTGAGAACCTTGGAACGTGGATCTTCGGAAGTTACAATTTTTTGAATGATACGCCTGCCAAACCCCAGGGGCCACAAGCGTCGATCTGATTAGTGTATTGGGGGCAAACAAAATTTTCACAGACCGGAGCCCCGTTGATCGTGTCCCGAACTGGAGTCGACTATGAGCAAATAAAAAAAGAAAGAAAAACATGCATACACCCTCACATTGACGGGCACATACGCAAAACTTAGAAAGATAAATGCGAAATTCTTTTACTTTATTTTAAATAGGCTCACTACGACGTTTTATCGAAGCCCTAAAGTCATCTGTGCATCACATTGTTTCATTTTGTTTTTTCTGCCTGTTGTTTTTTAATTTTAATCTACTTGAATTATTGGGAGCAAAACGATATGTTGGCGCCCCAAATGTTTTCAATGAAGGAGAAATTGACCCCCTGATTCCTCCATGCAGGATCGACGCCCCTGCCAGAGGCAGAGGCACAAAACACAATTTCTCGACCTTACGGCGAAACCTATAGTAGCTCCTTTTTGGATATATGGGATGCCAACAGCTTAATATGTCACATACCAAACAGCATGGTATAAGGGTATGGCAAGTCGTGTTGGACATATGCACCTTATTTTATCCTGGTATTAGTTCGAATTTATACCAGTATTGATTTATATTGCACCAGTATATATTCGAACCAATCATAGGACAGGAGAACACACCGGTATTAAATCGTATATAATTTCCAGTATTAATTCGAATTTACACCCGCATTAATTTTACATATCAGCATATACCGGTATAATACGAAAAAATACCACTATTAAATCGAATTTATACCAGTTTTAAAAGGGATGTGCACTGTTTTGCCAAAAAATTTCCTAACTGACTAATATGATATCCATAACTTTTAACCTAATGCTTAACCGTAACAAGGAATAACATCGATACAATAAAATGGCAAACGGCCTATCGAAAAACACCTTGTTTAAAGTGCGCATCAGCCGGTTATAAATCAACCAACCAGAGAGACTGAATATATATACCAGTATTAAATCGAATACATACCACTATTTAATATAATTTATACCAATATTATAATTCGAGTTCATACCAGTAATAAATTAACTAACAAGATAGTATAGAAAAGATTTAACGACGTGTTATATAATGTCATACCGTTCAAGTCATGTATCCCCTTAAGTCGCCTCTTGCGACAGGCAGGGAATACCGTGGACATATTCTACAACCCCCAGCCCACATGGGGAAACTAACAAGAAAGGCTAAATTTAAACCAGTATTGGATCGAACTGATACCAATAATAATTCGTTGGTAGTGGTATAAATAGGCCCTACTGGTAAAAAATCGAATTTATGCCAGTATTAAATATAATTTATCCCTGTATATATAAATTCGAATATATACCAGTATTAATTCGACTTTTTACCAGTGTTAAATCAACCAATCAGAAAGGCTGGACATATACCAGTATTAAATCGAATTTATTACAGGAAAACACCTGTTATGAGACTTAGACTTCCATTGAAACAAACAAAACAGGACAAAGAACGGTTGAATAATTTTACTAAGTATGAATAAATTTAAATTGGAAGTTTCGTAGCTTAACTGGCATCCCTTTTCATACAACAGGTTATAGAAATATCATTCCAGCCAGTTAAGATCATGATTTTTAAACATAGTGTCCCACTTTAAACAACAGCGTGGTTGGTCATTCAAAACTTTTAATAAACTTTTTATAAGCAAATCGACAAATCTTCAGGGTGCAAGAGAAAATAGCAAGCATAACCTTCTGACTTGACGGCTATCTTGGCGGTAGCCGGTCGTTTCGCCCCCTTGCCAGTTCGCCCCCTAAATACCAGTTCGCCCCCAAACTTTAACCAGTTCGCCCCCTAAGACCTGCCAGTTCGCCCCCAACAAGCTACCGGTTCGCCCCCTAGTCTATCTGAAGCAGGTCCCTTTACAACAACTTAACAAGCGAATGTTTTAGAACAAAAGATGTCAATGAAGTCAAGTTTCTTATTTAATTGTCTTTCAGGATGAGATTGAGTTCATTTTAAAGGTGAAACAAGTTGTTCATTTGTACTAACTCACGTACGCGCAGTTAACGGTTAATTGTGTTGATAGTACTGATGTATAACGTTACACTTTCTAGGCTATCTGCATTCTCGCGTAATTACTACATCGTTCATGTGCTTCTTTGTGTAAACATTCGCTTATCATATGTTGTGGTTGTTTTGTTTGGTTCTATTTATAATTTCCAATAAATGACGCAAAATCGAAAATGGTTTAATGGTTAATGGCGTCAGATAGAGCACCGCCTACCCGTACTTGACTTGGTTTTTGTCACATTCTTGCCAACTTTGAAAATTACTGTTATGACAACTGCAAAACTGCATTTAGAGTCAGTTTATTCGATGTCATACTCATAAGTATTTGGGGGCGAAACGACCTCCTCTTTGGGGGCGAAACGACTTCCACTACGGGGCGAACTGGCAAGGGGGAGAAACGACCGGGGCGAACTGGTTGGGGGCGAACTGGAAAGGGGGCGAAACGACCGGTAAACCATCTTGGCAATAAAAACATAGGTCAAGAAGCCACTAATTTATGAGGAATAGCTTACAAAAGTTCCTTAATTTTGTAAAAGGGAAGCAATTCTTGTACATAACAATACTGTTATCAATCGTGATGAAGCTATTGTTCCACACAATCTGGCCACCATAGTTGGATGCTGGAGTTTCAAATATGAGATCGCTCCAGGTCTTGTCCTTAACGCGAAAATTACAACTAAAGAGAAAAGCTTTAACCGACCACTAAAAATAGTCAAAAGGGCTTTCCAATGACCTGTTGTATCTGTATACCTTTTGACCCAAGTGATTTTCAGGCTTTTCATAAAGTCATGGATATTAATCATATTTAAAGTGCCAATCCTCTTACCCCAAACTACACTTCCTGTAGGGGGTACAAAAACTCTCCACTGGCCCAACTTTTTGATTGAGTGTTAATTCAAATAATGCAGATTACCAAAGCTTATATTACACAGCATGAACTGTACTGAGAGTGTTTTGGTTATACACATAGAGCGTTTCTATACTCACCCTGAAGCAATAAACTGAGGTTGTGACTGGATAATTGATGAATTTCAGACAATTGCGGGAGGGGCTTAAGTAAGAAGGTTGGGAGAATTGGTACTGTTTGGGATGAGAGAACTGGGCCTTTAAACCACCATCGACAAAGGGTTGCATTTATACCTTCCCATTATCATCTCCCCCTTTCCTCCCCATTAAAAGTTAAAAATAACACTGTTCAATTCTTTGAGTAAGGATTCGAGAAGGGGGGGGGGTGGGCAACACCGTCAACAGAAAAACAATATTATTAGACTTTGCTTCAATTGAAAAAAAAAAGAAGAAAACAAACAGAAAAAACAAAGAACGATTGCATTATTTAACTAATTCTACCCTAAAGTGATTTAATCAGTTCGTTTTGTCATGCATGTTACTAGGGGTGGGTTATGTCAGAAAATAAGCTGTGCACGTGAATGCAAATGACTTACGTAATATACCAGAAAATGGTAATTACAATTCCTCATACCATTAGAATATACTTGTTATATAAATATTAAATCAAGTTGTGCTGTCAGAACAACCGGAAACGTAGTGAAGCCTTTTTTCCATAATGACGTAAACAGATTTGCTTTTGATTACTTTCTTCACCAAGTGTTTTGTTCTTGAAACAAAGCACTTGTGCGTCAGAGATATAATTATTAAATGCACAAAGAACAGCATCGAAGCTGCAGTAACTCCAAAGGTCACATCCAACTCCATCTATGCCCGACAATGATGCATTAACATCTAATAACTATAAGGATAACCATGTCAAAGTTCTGAGCGAGCATTGGTAATCTCTTGCTTATGTCCGTAGCCAGACTAACCAATTTGAACGATTATATAGGTACCGTATGGTAGTTTTGCTTAATTGCCCGGGGGAGGGAGACCACGTGTTTGGTCATAGCGGTGAGAGCATCCACCTCTCACGCAGTAGGCGCGGGTTCGATTCTCAGGTCATAGGGTCATACCAAAGACTTTAAAAATGGAACCTTCTGCCGTTGTGCGTGACGCTCCGCATAAGCAATGGAGTAGGGAAAACAACCAGTGAGCGACAACTGGAAGAAAGGCCGTGGCCGGCTCGACTTGAACCAATAGGTTGGAAACTGGGCCATAAAACTGCATCTAAGTCTAACTCGCCAGGGGGTGGGGGGGGGGGGGGGTTGGGTTAAGTCATAGTGGTGTCCTCTGCCTTCTGAATTTTGTTTTTGCATTTTTCAAGGAGTCTAGCCCTTGTGCAAAAATCGCTTCTTATATTATCTTGAAAGGAGTAATCTTAAAAGTTATGACGGTGATAATTTTATGGGTATGATTTTCCAGTAATTTCATCCTTGAGGGGAAACCTTTTGTTGCAAAGTTTTTTGAGGTGCGATTGGGCTACATTGTCCATTTTCCGCATACTAATTTTAATTAACACAAAAGCATTACCTTAAATTTAAATTGCAAGCCGTTATGCAGTTGTAGAAGACTATCCTGTTTTATGAATGGCTCATAAAGCGAGAATCCCTAGACAATATACTTTGCCTAGTCAACTGTAAAATTTAGGATTGTAGTAGGGGGTAACTGCTTGGTTTACGTTGGGTATGCAATATTTACCGTTATTCCAAATGTCGTCAAATATACTTTGAGGAGAAAAAAATGAGAAAATGCTGAGATTTAGCTGTTACAGTTCAAAGTAAGTTTGGGACAATTTTCTCGATAAGTGGCATCAACATATACAGATGGCACACTTCCCGTAAATCAGATGGCTCTATGTGGAGGATGTTCGGAGCTTTCCTTGAAACAAAAATGAAGTAAATTAAAAAAAATACATATTGCAAAGGTTAATAGATGAGTTTTAGACTATCCGACATGACCCTTCTCTTTTGAGATTGCCGACTTTGAAGTTTTGTAGGCTCTAATCGAATAGTCCTATGCATATTGAACGTCACTGAATCTTGCGCCAAAATGTGATGGTTGTCTTTTTGTAGTAATTTCATCATGCAAGCTCTTACTCCACGGAATGCCTAAACAGATTAAGTTAACGAGTGCATGAATCAGGCCACAAAGGGATAAAACAATGGATTTTTTTGAATGAATACAACGAAAATATTGTCTCCGAAAATTTCGGAAACTAGAGTTACAATCCTATGTATCCTTATTGTTTCTTGTGTGGTGTTCCTCAAGGAACCAAATTTATGACCCAATACATCTGCTGGAGACCACAGGCGGCGATCGGGGGACATATGTCCCCCATATTTGGAATATTACCCAGGACTTCAATTTCTTTCTTTTCTTTCATGACTTATGAGGAATTCATTAATTGTAACGATGTAAAATGTATTTTTTTTTTCACTTTAAATCCCGTAGGATCAGCATGTTTAATGCCGTTGAAGATTTTCTTCAGGTGGAAATTACTTGCAAGGTTTTAACTCCTGTTTGCACATAACAAGTAATACTTTTAATTAGACATTTAATAAGGGATGTAGCAATCTTAGAAAAACATATTGATTTCCCAAGTAATAGTTGCTTTTCAATTCGGGATAAGTGGGTTTTGGATTTAGAAAGAAGCTCATCGTACCAGTATTGGTATGATGTTAACACAAATCCTTTTAAAATAGTAATCGATCCTTTCAGTACAAAGTAAACAATCGTATTCTCATAACCGATGAATCTGCTGTTAAGATCGGTATAAGCAATATCAAATTTTGTACTATTTGTAATATATATGTGGAAACAATTACCCATCTTTTGAGCAGGGTAGTGAGAGCTTTTCAGAATGAGCTCCCTAAAATTTTCATGAACGGTAGGAATATGATTTTCTTTCACCTATCCAATTCATTTTTTGAATATTCCGTCCTGGATAATGTTAATGCAGGCTTTAACAAAGTTGAGGGGTTAAAAATTTTCTACTTTATCTGAAATTTCATTTTAATTGCAAGAAGTATTTGTGTCGCATAAATAATCACTTATTAACTTTTAATTAAATTTGGGACATATGGCAGCGTTCCTGCTCTTAAAGATCTGGTAACGTAGGTGAAGAATTTGGGTACTAGTTGGGTATACGGTTGCATGTACGCACAGTTTTTTATTCTGTATTCTTACCAAAAAAAAAAAAAGAAAAAAAATGCGAGTGGTAAAAATGTCTCCGAAGATATAGGAAACTAGAGTTGCAATCCAACTGTATCCAGAGATGTGTTATAGACATCCCGACACAGGTTAATGTTTTTGTGCGGTATTCCTCAAGGAACCAGTTTTATGAACAGATACGGTACATCTGCTGGAGACCATGGGGGAGGGGGCACAGGGGGATATATGTTCCCTCCAATATTTGAAGAATTACAAGTGACTTCAAGTTTTCACACGGTAAGGTTTTGAAAATGAGGTGTGCCCCCCTCCCCAAATCGCAGCTCTTGCTGGGCACACTACTAGTCAACTTTGGTAAGTTCAGACGCCTACCAGGACCAACCGACTTCAATACTTGATCAGGAAGTTGAGGATTATGACGGAAAAGGATTTTAATGTAAATTTAAATGTAGGATAGTTGAGCTTTGGTCTATGCTGACCTTGATATAGACAAAACCAGACCTAGATTTAAAAGAAGGGTTAAAGGTCAAATCAACTTTTCATACCTTAGACGGGAACTTATTTTAAGCATTTTGGTGAAATTTGCATTGCAATCCGACGTATGGTTCCCAAGATATGAACAGGTAAAATTGTCACATTTTCAACAAAATAGTGAACTTGAAGCAAGCACATATGACATCATATCCTCAGATTGGTGGGCAGTTCTTTTTTTGTTTTTCTTGAAACTTTGCAGTCAATTTTTTCCTCAACACTCCCATATTATCAAAATGTGATTGCAAAAGCGACATACGAACTTTAAAAATTTTGCATTCCTCACAGGGCGGTCCTGTTTTTATTGACTTCAAGGTCAACACAACAGTCTGAAAAACCATGGGAAACAAAGCATTTCTTGTCAATGTGAAGTTTTGATTTAACCTCTGCTGCCCTCAAGAACACGAATGTAGTGATTTCTCGATAAATACATGTCCGATCTGAATGGACGTTTCACTACACTGTGTAGATTCGGTTCTTCTTTCACATATGAAAATTAAACTTTTGCTTACACTTCCTCTTTAAAGGCAACCATTCATCTTCCCAATGTTCCCAATTCTCCAAACCTACCTTCTTCTAGCCCCTCCCACAACTATCTTATGCTCATCCTTATCAAACTCATCCAAACACTAGTTTATTGCTTCAGAGAGTAGCCTGGTGAGTATACAAAGCCCTAATGCGTAGCCTGGACACTCTCAGTACATGCGCTGCTTTGTATTTTTTTTTTAAATTTGATGTCACTGAAAGAGCTGTGCCAATTTAGAATTGCTATAGACTGCTTGTAAAATTGTGGTTTTGGGAGACTGACTAATGGCTGCCTTTAAAGTTTAAAGTTTCATCTTTATTTCCAACATACTTTTGAGGGGCATCCCCTAGCGTTTGCAGGCCCTAAACCAGAGTAATCAGTGGGGGGGGGGGGGGGGCATCTCATGAAATGGTCAAAGGGAAATGGTGTCCTCCTCCTCATTGGAAAACTTTTGCCTTTTTCAAGGAGTCTAGAAATGAAATGGTGCAAGATTTACCACTTTGATAGAAGAAATCATGAAGGTTTAGTGTTGGTGGTCAGTACAAACTGAGCTTATGAGTGACAATTACACCACATTCTGCATAGCCCTTCTAAACAAAAATGAAAAAGAAAAAGTAAACATCGCCTGTGTAAATCAAAGTTCCATTGATTCCAAGCAATGGCTATAAAAGTTGTATTTTGTTAATTAATTCACATTTTATGGGGTGAAAATTTCAGAGGACTTCATTTAGAAGAGAATAACATCACCCTTCAAGCCCTGCACTTATAATATAGCTGTTGAATGAAAGCCTACAACCCCTGACAAAACAAATGAAAAAAAAAATCGCTGGTAGGATGACAAAATGCACTCACAATCTCTCAAACTCTCCTTGAAACCCCTCTCCCCCTTTCAATGTTGAGTCCTAGCTGACAGTTAAAAAATTGTAGCCAACAATGAAAGGGGGAGCAGGGAAGGTGACTTGTTTCATTTACTTTTGTCGGGGAGTGTAGGCTGTTACTCTTGTCCATAAACATTCTTCCTGTCACATAGTGTAGGACCAAAATATCTGGAGATATTAACGTTTCAAGTTTGTATATGTTCTACAAAGTGAACTTGAAGCAAGCAGGTGTGATGTCATGGAATCCAATAGGTGGACAAAATTTCCCACAAATTCCCATAAATAAAGGAATGAACTACTTAGCACAAGACTGGTGCCATGTTTCTAGCTCAACAATATGCTACTGTAGCTAAGGCTGACAGAAAAATGACATATTAGAGGTCTCATAAAAGTTTAACAAGCTTTTTTTTAATACATCTTCCATTAGTGAGTCTCACTATGTAATGAAATAGAAAAAAGGCCACATTGAAGGCAATCGTTGAGGTGATTTATTGCCATACAGCCAGCAATGTGACCAAATGAAGGGGGGAAAGGGCAATTAATCCAGTCAAGACTTTTCAGCATTATCCCACAGTCCACCACCTGTGAAAAGGTACAATTGTACAGGTGCAATATACATGCACATCTTCTGCCCCACAAATTCATGTTTCAAACCCCACTTCAATGGTGTAAGCAAGGGGGGCATGCTCCACAGGGGTACCCTGTGGAGAAATTTGGAATGTGCATTTTTACATTGAGATCATTAAATTAGGCAAAAGTATGCCCTTTTCCCAAAAAAGGTTTGTGACCCTGCAATTCTCCCTGCTAAAAAAATCATGGCAGCACTGCTGCCACTTCATTTCCCTTTTGGTATCCTGGTGGTGCCACTTTTTAATTGTACTTCAATCAGCCATAGAGTATTGTTGAGACCCGCTCAATGTACGTGAGTTTCTTTCTGGGTACTCCAGTTTTCCTCCTCCCACTTGGCATAGGCTTGCCACTAAAATCAGTTGCCCAGCTGATGAAGTCGGTTGCATGCTGGCCTGAAGCACCTTCTGGTGGACTAGTTAACTAGCCAACTGTGCCTTTTGCCTACTTCCATACAGTTGTTCTTGCCATACTTATATTAGGTATTAGTGTTACATGTTTCCCACAATTCCATGTGGAAAAAAATTCTTATTTTGCCTGCAAAAGCAGAAAATATTGGAGCAGTAGAAATTTGGTGGCTGTGCCAAGATACTCATGGTAGCACCCCCAACAAATCTCCAATTTTGTCTGACAACCTAGTTTCTTGTGAAGAACTGTGAATGTGGAATGTTTAATCCTTATGACAAAAAAAAATAATTTCAGCAATACTTTATAAAGGTACCCAATATAGCTAAAATGAGTGTAAACAAAAGAATACAAGCATAGGCATTTTTCACAGTTAACTGTCCAGCAGTGCCAGGTAAGTATTTACATTGTATACCAAACACTACCAAATTGTAGCAGGGACTGGTCACCAGTTCTGAATCAGGGTGATATGTTCAAGAAAACAGAAGGGCCAGTTTAAGGCAGCTAAAAATAAATACAGCGAGAAAAAGTGCAAGTAATATCCAGCAGGCCCCTACCTCTACAGGCTCCACCTCTGCAGCCCCTATGTAGTCAGACTGGATTAATCTACTCTCTCAAGGGAACACATAGATTCGCCCTTCAGCAAGGATGTACAGACACACAGAGGACGAAGAAAATAGCTGGAGTCATTATCAGTCAGTTTTACTGATATTTGAACACTAGCAACAGCTTTACTTCCTAAAAACATTGTTACATTATACTTAAGAAGAGCATTACATAAAATAGCCCTTACTAAAACTGCCTACCAATAAACACTCAAAACCTGACTTTTCAGCAGATAAGTCAGGTTTTTACTTGATGTTCGCACATACAGTTTATAGCCACTCTAAACATAAAATCAATAAAAATATGATAAACACATTCAGCATTGGAGAGGCTATAAAATGTGTAAACATCAAATGAAAACTGACTTACCACCCAAAAGTCGGGTTTTACACTGTTTAGTAGTAGGCAGTTGTAGTAAGGGCTACTGTATTTCATGAAATGAGTTACAAAGCTTGCATGACCTGAATTTTGGAAATTATGGGTGAAGAAAAATGTAAAACCAAAACAAAAAAAATTAGGTTTGAAATGCATTTACTAACTCAAGCTAGAATAAACTTGTTAGCAATATCAATACAATAGAAGTTGGTAATGTTTTGACACCATGAAAAAATTTCCTTCTCTTTGAATGGAAACCATAGCAAAATGGAAAAGTTCAACAGCAAACAACAGTCTTGACTTGACATTATCCCGTAAACAGGGAGGAGCTGAAATTCCTTCAGTTGACCAAGATATTAAATTATGCAAACAGTATCTCTTTTTTGGTCTTCTAAATCCACACTTGGGAAAAATTGTTTCAAAATCACATGTACAGCTGTATTTGGATGCTGGATGGTGAAAGTCCCTAAATAAACAATTTGTACAATACATTGCAATAAATGATGCAATTCAGTCCATGTTGCTATCTCTTTTTAAATCCGTACTTTTTCCTTTCGTAAAACAAGTCTGTCTTTGCACTTCCCAGGTTCACAATTTTAGGACATCCATCTCTCTGGAAATGAAAAGAAATTGGGAAAATTGAACAGTTTGTGCAACCATATAAACTGTACAAATGTAGGTTTCATACTTCAACTTTCAAGGGGCAAGGCCATATGGCCTAGTTCAGTTTGGATTTTTTTGGGCACAAGGCCATCAGCCAGGGCATTATTAAAGGCCATTTTCATTATTTACTGAACAAGGGCACCAATATTCTTAGCCAATAAAATGCATTAGAAAGTTAGCACACACAACAAAAGAATATGTGGCATACAGTACTTAAAACAGTGATGACACAGAAGTCCTACACAGAAGGCAAATGACAGCAAATTTGGCCCTGACTTTTAGTCACTTTAACAGTACGGCCAGGCAAAGAAGGAATCTATAATGATGATTGGATTTATAAAGTGCCTTATATGTATGTTCAACATCTCAAAGCGCTTCACAATCATTACCCATGGTCATTGGTTTCCTGGTCAAACCCACACTACGAAAGTGCACATCCCTTGCTGTTTGTACCTGGCACAATGCCACTTCAAGATGTCCCCTGGGGGACTTCCCATAGGAGCAGCCACATAGAGGGCATCACTATACAAGCTACATCAAAGGTACCCATTTAACACCTGGGTGGAGAGAAGCAATTGAGATAGCATCTTGCTCAAGGACACAACATAATGACCCAGGTGGGAATTGAACCGGCAATCCTTAACCAATAGGCCTCCACACTCTCTATGTATGGCGACAATGGCCCCAGTGGCCAACATTAAATCTAAGACCAGCAAATACATCTGTCATTTAAGTGAAATGCAGCATGTAATTCATATGAGCAAGTTGGAAAAATCAACCTTCTGGTGAAAAAGTCTATCCAATGATATTTTCCTTGCTTTTTATGGGGAATATGTAAAGGTATGGTAAAATCCTCTGTTAAGCACACAAAATATGCATTTTCTTCAATGTACCACTTTATGAACACGTGCCAATTGACACAGCTGTTTAGAGAGCACTGAAAAAAAAACACCAGCATGTCTCAGAATGTTAAGGGGAAATATTTGCTTATTTATTTTATTATTTCTGATTTGTATTGGCTGTATAGATGAATCCATTCAGTGTGTGTTTAGTGACTGTAGGCAGCCATAAGTGGGGTCCATCAGCCTTAAATCATCTTTATTTACTATCTAAATGTAATTTCAAGTCGTCATATACAGTGTATGTGAGGGAATGAAGAGGAATTACAGTGTTACAACCATCCATGCCACAGATCAGCAAAGAAATTGAAATATTAACATAAGAGAAAACTCCCCTTAGCTCATTTGAAAAATTTGAAGTACCCAAGCAGAAATAAGATAAAATCCTGAGAGCCATCACTGCTTTTGTGTTCAGTGTCATAGAAGAATACAATCACAAAGCTTGTTGTGCTGGTCACTTGACATTTCCTGAGTAGCTTCATGGATCAATGCACACAATACTGCTTTGAAATTGACTTAATCCATCTTTCCTGCCATGTGCCTGCTATGGCGGGTACCAAATTTGAAAAGTAGCTGAGGGGCTTTTCCTAGCATGAAGGTGATCGACCCCAGCTATGGCTGACTGAAACTAGACCATTTACTTCCTGTCCGAATTCATCTATACCAATTTTGCCTAACAGATCAATCCAGCGTCTTACACATTTACACAGTCACACAAAGATTAACCTTTTTCTTGTTTCCTTAAAAATATTTTTTCTTCAGCTTCTTGAAAAGAAACATTTTGAAAAGCTACCCAACTGTACTATTTTATTGTTTAGGATGAGCTAGTGCAGCCTTGGTTAACTGGATTTGACAGACATGAAAGGGGCCCATTGAGTTGATATCAATGACTAAATAAGATTGGTAATGGGTCACTATCACATTACAATGCTCATAGGTAACATATTGAGTCAGGTTTCATATCCAATTGTCATGGGCAAGGTTAAAATTTTGAATTTTGTGGTGTCCTGGCTTGTAACACTTTTGGATATGACTTGAAAAAATGTTTGGTTAAAAATTTTTGAAATTTGAATTGAACCATTAAGTACTCACTCATAAAACATAATATTTGTATGTATGTATATTGGGGTTGTTTAAGTTTGACCATTTGTCATAGGCATGTAAAGAAAACTTAACAGGTTTGGAAAAATTTGTTGAATTTCATTAACAAACTCAATGAGCCACTTTAAGATGCAGCAAGTCCAGAAGTGCCAAATGTTTGTATGGACCTTGTGCACCGAAGACACACTGATATTGTCCTTTGGGTAGAACAATGGAACACCTGGCCACATGCAGAAGAACTCACCCTGGACCTGTAGCAGACTATGGGCGCATTCGACTGGTTGACAAATCAGCTGTCTGCATTAGTCTGTGTTGGTCTGTTTTGCCCCCACAGGAGGGCATATTTTCTGCTCTGTGAAATCAAATGCACAAGGTCTACTGCAATCTAATCAGTTATCTATTAGCTACAACATGAGCAGATCACTATGTGTAAACAGTGGCAACAATGACATATATCCATACGATACTTTCAAACACTAACTTTAAAGGCAGTGTTCCAAGTAACACATGCACACCTGAACACCTGCACCTGTGCATGTAACTTTACACCAGTGAAGTCAGTTTTGGGTAACTTTATCTGCACACTTGCATGTAGACCTACGTAGGCCAGTATGGAAGCAATATAGGAAAGGTATCAAGCAGTTAAGATGAACAATTTGCGAACCAAATGTACCTCCTCAGAAATCAGATCTATATATAAATATCAGAGTACTGTACATGTGCCAGTTGAGAATTTCTGTGGACTGACTAGTAAAGTAACTGTAGTTTAAGGTGAGGGAATCAGCCCTTTGAAGGGTATGAGCAGTGAGAGCAGTCACCCAAAACTTTTTTTGAAGCAACTCCTAAATCTCAAAATTTTCTTCTGATTATTTCTCTTCAAAGTATAGCTTTTATATTATAAGACTTCAACATTGCATTTAACGTAAACCAGTAAATTTTACATTTAAGGAGAAAAAATACTGTCACATTACTCAGTCTCAACAGTCAATCATACAGTAAGAGGGCAGTGTGCTACACAGTCTACACTACTTTAAGGTCGGGGAGAGTGCATTTCTCCTTTAAGAACTCTTTGGGCAGGGTTGGGACTAAATTGCCATTGGTGATGGGGAAATTTAACTTCAATAATGCAAAGAGAAAGGGAAAAAAAATGCAAGCATATTAATGTATATTTACATCTTTTTCTTGTATTGTGCATTCTTTGCAGTAGTAGGCATCTGATACACCAGGTCCACCGCAGATGACGCATCGACCCTGGTAAGAACCATAGTTGCACTCATCACAGATACGTACCAAAGTGTTTGGTCGTACATAAGAATCGCATATTACGCATTTTCCATCACATTTTTCACAAAGTCTCCCAATTGCTGGAAATAGAAATGAAAGATAGCATTAAATTTTTAAACTGAGAATAATGGAGCTCTCTTCACATTGAGTGAGATGTTCAGTGCAGTCTGATTACAGTACTAAGCATTGGTCCTCCACCTCTATATAAACCATATTACAGAGCAGGACTGGAAATATACATACATGCATACATACACACTTTTGTAAAGCTCAAATTCCAAATGATCAATGTGCTTAGAAACCAAAAAAAATAATACCAGCAAAACACAATCAACTAAATAAGTAAGTCTTAAACTGTTTTTGAACAGTGCAACAGATTTGGAATATGTGAGAAGGAAGAGCGTTCCATAAAATAGGACCTGCAATGGAAAAGGACCCCTCACCTACTCGCTTCTTGGAAGGAGGTAAACGAGGAGTAGGAACCTGTCCATTGCAGACCTGGTAACAGGACCAGATAAAGGTGTGGTTTTCCTTTGAAGCATATTAGAGAGATAGGCTGGAGCCAAATCATTCAAAAATTTGTAAACATGTAAACAAAATTTCATCTATCTCCCCGAAAGCAAGTCATATTTCCCACAATTTTTACATGATGTCTTGAGCAGAAAATCCCCATTTCTTTTCTAGTACCCATATTTCCTTCTTACTATCCATGCAACAAAATAAGAATAATGCTTTACATCCAATAGCAGTGACATAGTTCACTACTTCTTCACTATCCTGAGTGTCATGTGACCACTAGTGAAGACTGTAAAAAGAAATCAATAACTGTCCTTGAATGACAATAAAAATAAACAAGCTTACTGTCCCAGGTACAGCCATTACATGGGAGACATTCATGAGGCAAAGAGCAGATCTCAATCTAGCTCTTAATTGAGAATTAGGCTCCTTCCCTTTTTCAGTGCAGGGAAGATGTCACTGGCTTAAAATTATGACCAAGTCTGCAATCTATCTTCTTTGAGTGGATACACTGATACTTGGTTACAGACTCATTTTTCTTTTTAACTTTTTTAATTTAAGACCCTTCCAACATATTCAGAATGGATGTGCAGATGCTTGGATGTGTGGTGGAAGATTATAAAATGGGTATAACATGAAGGCACATCAGTTTAATTTGAAAACAAGTCATTGTTATCCATGACATATGTTAAAAACCAAAGGCATATTTCTGATGTGGATTGGTTGATGCTTGGAATCTTCATGATGGATGCAGAATCAACTTTTTTCTACTTTTTGAAATCTAGGTTAAGTCCCTTTGAAGCATATTTTAAATGGATGTGCAGATGCTTGAATGCCCTTTGGAAGGCTAATTTGAGAATGAGTGACCACAAGAATATAGTAAAGTAGATGTGCAGATGCCTGGATGCAGAGTCAAATTTTTCAGTGTCACGGCATCTGCGCATCCTAATGCTAGGTCTGGAAGAGTGGCCTTGTATTCTATAATTAATAGAATATATTATATAAATATTTAATTTATCTCTTCCCACTGGTAAAGTTCCAGATGTCTGGAAAGTCGGCAACATTACTGCATTATTTAAGAAAGGTGACAAGGCTCTTCTAGGAAATTATAGGCCAGTCAGTTTAACAAGTGTAGCATGCAAAATACTTGAGAAAATAATTCAATCTTTAATGGTGGACCATATGAAGACGAATAATTTGTTCAGTGACAGACAGTTTGGTTTTATTTCTGGGAGATCAACTACACTGCAGAACTTGTTGAAGGTTATGGATGTGTGGACAAAAGTGATGGACAATGGTGGTTGTGTTGATACTGTATATATGGACTTTATGAAGGCCTTCGACAAAGTGCCACACAGAAGACCTATGGAGAAACTCAGGGCATATGGCTTTAGTATTCAAATCAGGGGATGGATTGAAGATTTTTTAAATGGAAGAAGCCAAAAGGTTCTTGTTTATGGAATTGAATCTAGTGAGCATGCAGTTACTAGTGGTATTCCGCAGGGTAGTGTTGTAGGTCCTATCTTGTTTGTTATATATATTAATGATTTACCTCAGTGTGTGAATGGAACAGCCCATTTATTTGCAGATGATACAAAAATTTTTAAAGAAATTAGAAGTACGGATGATATTGAGAATTTACATAACGATCTTGATCAACTCCAGAGTTGGTCAGACAAGTGGCTTTTAAAGTTTGATCCTGACAAGTGCAAAGTTTTAACTGTCTCTTTAAATAGGTACCATGATTGTCTTCCTCGGAGTTACCACTTACATGGTGATAGTGGGGATGAAGTGTTCCTGGAAAAGTCGGATTGTGAGAAGGATATACATGTTCTTGTGGACAGTGGTCTTGGTTTTTCAGAGCACATTCAGCACCAAGTAAATAAGGCAAACAGTATTATGGGCCTTATCAGACGTACTTATACATTTTTGGATAAGCAATGCTTCAGGCTTTTATTTCAGGCCCTTGTTAGGCCACATTTAGAATAGGCTGCTGCTGTTTGGTCGCCTCATTATCAATGTGACATTGATGCTATTGAAAATGTTCAGAGGAGGGCAACTAAGTTGATTCCATCCTGAAAGGGTTTAACTTATACAGAAAGGTTAAAGAAACTTAAGCTGCCAACTCTTAAGTACCATAGATTAAGAGGAGATATGATTGGGGCTTTTAAAATTGTTTCAGGTGTGTATGACAGAGGTGTTACTGAAGGTTTTCTCGAGTTTAGTTCAATCACTCATACCCATGGTCATGGTCAGAAGTTACTCAAAGAATTTTGTAGGCTCAACATTAGAAAATTTACTTGTAGTTTTGTCTGTAGGATTGCAGATATTTGGAATAGCCTTCCTGAGAGTGTCGTTTCTGCAACTACTGTTTTTCAGTTTGAGAAGGCGTTGGATAGGTATTAGGCTGGCCATGTGATGAGATGTTATATAACTACAAGGCAGACTTTTTGTAAATTTTGTATGACAGTCACCCTCAGCTCTTTGATCGTTACTACAGTTCCAGATCATGAAGATTAAGAAGATGTGGACATAGAGGTCAATAGACCTGCGTCCACTGAGGTTCCTAAGGCATCCTCAGGGACAGAGGAGACAGGGGGGCTAGGGGGGGTTTAGCCCCCGCACTTTTTTGCTGTGGGCATTTTGGGCTGCCTTAAACTGCATTTTGGGTCGCCTTAAACTGCATTTATTTTTTTGGACATACTGGGCAGCTTTGATGATAAGCCCCTGCACTTCAAAATTTGCTCCGCGGTCTCTGATCCTAAGGTATAATTGTACCAAATATTGGGTTCCCCCATCATTTATAAATATATAATAGGTGGGGCCTATTCACAGAAAAAGTTTTCTTAGAATAAGGGAAGTGGAAGTTCTATTCAATCAAAAATTAAATAAGGGATATGGAGGCACTATTCATGTGAAAACTTTTGCATGAATAGCCACAACAATATGGTGGGTATCCTATTTAAATATTATCCTATCCACGGGGTATCATGAATACAGGATCTTATCCCAGTAAATTTAAAATGCAACATGTGATCAAAGCAATAAAAAAGTGCACTATCAAATGAAAATCTGGATATAAATGTAAAGCATGTTTGTAACTGCATCACAGCTGAGCTATCATTTCTTTAACTGAAAGGTGCAAAATATTCATAGAAAATTTAACCTGACCTCTGTTTTTAAATATCAAAAAAGGGCGTGCTTATAAAATTTATCCCAAAAAATGCATCTATAGGATAGGACCATAATATCCTGTCCATACATAACACATTCAAAGAAATTTTAAGACATTTTGCAACCCCTAGGGATGGAAGTCGGAACCAAATGATGAAGTGAAATTAGTTCTCGACTAATAAATTCAATAAAATTCAATGAATATAAAATACAGTTCACCAATTTTGGATACACTTTGATTGAAAAATGATGACTAATGCGAGTGTTTTGTTTGATGTATCATTTGAATGCATTATCACAGTGATATGGAATGTCAGGCTCTACTTGTCCCAATGCAATGGCGGTGCACACTACAAACATTGTAGGTTAAACTCCTTCAACACATTTACTTCCGGCATAATAAGGGTTTTAACATGGTAATGGAGCCGGACAAGTTTGGTTTATTCATATTCAAATAGGCCTAGACCTTGTTCATCGACAACACTTTGACATCTTTAGGCAGAACAATGAAACAAGTGGCCACACGCATATTTAGAATTGGTCCTGCATTTCATATGTAGCAGACCATGTGCACAGGCGTTTGAAGCGTTCTGTATACTATACACTATATATATATATATTAACAAGGTCGGACACTTCACACATGAAACCTACACACAGAGAGCACACCTGGGTCTACTTTGACATATTTAGCCTTGCTGCAAACCTCAAAAGACTTCGTTAGTCCATGTAAGAAGTTCAAGGTGAACCCCAAACAGCATCTATCTGTCACTCGGAGACAATTTTTCCCTTAATGTCACTTCGAAACGGTAAAAATTACTACGAAAACTTTTTTGCAGGGTTCTGGGTCAACGCTTCCCAATCCACTCTTGCCAGTACTCCCCATCACTTCCACATTGAGGTCTTAATTTACGAATTACGTTTAACAATTTCCTGAAATTCAATGATAGTTTTCCTAATTGACCAGTTCAATGACGTTTTAGGAGCAATAAATTTGCGATAAAGATATATTTTTCATTTCAATCCAAATTTTTAACGTGTTTACCAAAACTGTCAAACATTATTCAGCAAAGTTTCTCGAAAAGCTGGACAATCTAAAATAGGTGGGAAGGATTGGTGTTACGAACCAGGGCTCCGTTATACGCCTGCACCCTGCACTTTTGTACCTCTTTGGGATATCGTACGTATCACCTAATACATGGAGCGATAAAGAATGCATCAACAGTTGCGCAGATTATTATCGTCTGGTCGTAACAGTTATGATTTCCACTTACAGTATTTCAAAATGTCCAGCTTTTGGCAAAAATTTGCTGATGTTCGACAGTTTCAGTTAACACGTTACAAAATTTGGATTAAAATGAAAAAAAAAAATTCTTTATCGCAAATTTATTACTCCTAAAAAAACCATTATATCTGTCAATTAGGAAAACTATTGTTGGATTCCAGGAAATAGTGTAATGCAATTCATAGACATAGACCTCAATATGGAAGTGCTGGAGAGTACATGCGATAGTGGATTGGGAAGCGTTGACCCAGAACCCTGCAAAAAAGTTTTCGTAGTAATTTTTACCTTTTCGAAGTGATATTATGGGAAAAATTGTCTCCGAAGAACAGAGAGATGCTGTCTGAGGTTCACCTTGAACTTCTTACATGGACTAACGAAGTCTTTTGAGGTTTGCAGCAAGGCTGAAAGTGTCAAACTCAAAGGCTTTCGGGCCAACTCGTCCCCAAACCAACTCGTCCCCAACCAACTCGTCCCCAAGCCAACTCGTCCCCAAGCCAAGTCGTCCCCAAGCCAAGTCGTCCCCAAACCAACTCGTCCCCAAACCAACTCGTCCCCAAACTAACTCGTCCCCAAACCAAGTCGTCCCCAAGCCAAGTCGGCCCCAATGCGAGAAATTAGTGAAAAATTGGTGGAAAATAAAATTATCTCATTTCAAGAGACCAGCTAACACCGACTTTGCATTTGTTTTTGGTTTGTTAATTCAATATTTTTTCCTCCCTTTTGCTAGTTAAAAGGGAGATTTCGTGAAACATAAATTTTTTTAATTTTTGAAGCCGTGATTTATGCATATATAGAGAATGACAAGTGGTTTAAAATAGAGCATGATAACTTTATTGTCGCAATTTGTCTACCCATCATCATAACAAATAACATATATATTTTTGGAGTTTGATAACATATATTTTAAACACAACTGATGGGGACTTATGTTTAGTTTGGAAAATATAATTAGTCATGCAAATAAATGTGTTGGCAAAAGTAATGTTTCTTGCAGATACATTTATATTGCAAACTTATTTCTTTTTCTTGAAAATATATTTCTGGTTGGAAGAATATTTTTGTTGCAAATATAATTTTGTGGCGAACATGGTAACTTTTTCAAGAAAGATATATTTTCTTGCAAATATATTTTGGTGTAAACATAATTTTTCTTTACTAATATATTTCAAGTGTTGGAAATAAATATTCTTCTAAATATATATTTTAGAGCAAACATATATTTTTGTTGGGAATATATTTAATTGCAAATATATAACAATTGTTAAGAACATACTCTTTCTACAATTGTATTTTTATTGCAAATTTGTTTTACAAATATAGGCCTAATATTTGAAGCTACTAAATAAATATTGTGTTTTTTCACATAAATATTTCAGTTTTGATTATGTTTGGTTGGTAATATTCCCCTTTCTCGCGCCATAAAAATCACAACATTTTTCATATTGGGGAAGAGTTGGTTTGGGGATGACTTGGTTTGGGGACGACTTGGTTTGGGGACGAGTTGGCTTGGGGACGAGTTGGCTTGGGGACGAGTTGGCTTGGGGACGACTTGGCTTGGGGACGAGTTGGCTTGGGGACGAGTTGGTTGGGGACGAGTTGGTTTGGGGACGACTTGGCCTGCTTCGACTCAAAGTAGACCCAGGTGTGCTCTCTGTGTGTAGGTTTCATGTGTGGAGTGTCCCACCTTGTTAATATATATATATATATAGGGTATAGTATACAGAACGCTTCAAACGCCTGTGACCATGTGCATATTAGCCTGATGGACAAATCAGCTGACTTCATTTTTCAGTGTTGGTTTTTTTGCCCCCAAACAAAGGAGGGCGTAATTTCCGTTCTGTGACATCACATGCACAAGGACTATAACCACACCTGACGGCAAGGGAAATATATTATTTTCACTTTTTGGATTGGTTTTTCTTTCTTTGGGAGATATAAATTGGCCACTGGCCAGCAACATCGACGAAGTTGATGTGATGTGATATTCTCGTGCAATGGGTTTCTACACTGAACGAGGGCCCGGCGAGGATTCCACTATGCTACGATGGCTAATGTTAGACCCAGTGGTTACCGACTTTATTTACTTAAAAATTTGAAACATCTGAAGGTAAATTTACCAACTCCTGGTTGTTTCCTACAGAAAATGAGATCCGGATGATGTTTCGCCATAGCCTAATCTGTCTTATAGTTACTACAATTCCCAAAAAGTCGTTTTCAAACGTGCATGTAACGAAAGAACTACTTCTACCATAAAATAAGCTTCTATTTCTAGGTACATAATTTCCTATAAGTTTGGCTATTTTCAAAATTTTGGATGATTCCTAACAACTAGATCCAACTAATGAATAACTTCAACTAAATAGATATTAATGTCTACATTTAATAATGCCATCGACTCATAAAAATTTCATATCTAAAAATTTTTAACTTATTTCGTTCAGTAAGTTATGGAAGCGCTGGCTGTAATCCATATGATACTTTTTTGTGATAGAGGGCGTTTGCCCAATTCACAAACAAAATGGCAGCTCCCATGAAAAGTAGCCATGTTACGACGAATCCTGACACATCAGAGAAGAAATCAAAGTCCTCTTTAAAATCCACAGCAAGCCCCTATACGCTTGATGAGGAGATACTTGATGAGCAAACTAATGTTACTTTTGAGTCGTTGGTATGTTCTGATATTGAATGGTGTTGGAACAGAAATGACGTAGCCTAGCTTAACATGAGGCCAAAGCTAACAATAGCCTAGCCTAGGCCAGGCCGTTGCAATCTTGAGAGGCTAGGCCCAGCCAAGTATAAAGTATAATGGTTGGTTCAAAGTTCGAACAGGTTCAAATTTCGAACACTTCGTTAAAAATGATAAGTTATTCACTGATGAGTACAAAATAATTGCCAGTTTGACCATACCATTTGGAGCCACATTTTTTGTTACTGGTGTTTTAAATAGGCTAGTAAATTGAAGAAAGTACTAACATTAGCCTATCATATGACTGATATTGATAAATGAATGATTGAAATAGGAGCTATATAAATTCTTGGTGTTCAAAATTTGACCCTACCACTATAGGCTAGTAAGTACGCCTAGGCCTATTTTTACCATGAGTCAATCACAACCATGGGTCGATCACTGCCTTTGTCTTACCCCAGACTTCAATTTTGGTAAGTAGGTACCAAAATTCTCTTTGCAATGTAATCATGATTGCAATCGTGATTTCATTTTCTTTCCACATAAACAACATAGTAGACAAAACAATCCAGTGCCCACAACAGGAAAAAAGGCCATGGGCATTGCTCTAGGTAAGCCCAGACAGAACCAAGTCCTCCCAAAGTAGAGATTATTGAACCCATGCACTTCTCACTCATTTTAAGCTGGAACATCCAAGAAAGAGGGACAATTAAATTTTGTCATTCCAACAGAAGAACCAAGCACTGAAAAAATTGTTTAGTAACTTTACTTCTTTGTTCAATTCAACTTTGATATAATTTGAAATGAAACCATGATTGTGATTACTTTGCCATTGGAATCAATTATGAATTGTAATTACTTTAAGATTTTCACAAAAGTAATTGATTGCTATTACAACTACTTCAAAATGTGTAATCGATTACGATTACCCCAAGCCTGGTATGTTCCTTAACATTTTTGAATGCTTAGGCCTGTATGATTCTGTTTTTAGACTTTTTATGAGTGAAAGTGCTCTTCAGCAAAAATCATTATCTGGTAGATGTGATTAAGCTTTTACTCATTTAACTATTGACAAATTTCTCTTCAAATGCCCAAGTTTCCTTTCCAAATAGACTGATTTGTTTGTGACACTTTAGGCTGCTTATTTATACAATATCTGAAGGAGGGAAGCTCTGACAGTTCTCTAGCTTGGTACACAGATGCCCCATACAGAGAGGAAGCATTCTTTTGTCTTTGGTGGAGGCCAACCATCATCTGTGGTCACAAGGGGTCAAACCTTGAAAACTGTGTACAGAATATCTCAAGGTAGAAGGCTTGGATTGATTTAAAACCTGGTATGATGATGCACTGTAGTGGGACAAAGGATTGTATTGATTTTGGTGGAGGTCAAATGTCATCAGGGGTCACAGGGGGTCAAACCTCGAAAACTATGTACACAATATATCAAGGAAGGAAGCTTTGATTAATTTCAGTATTGGTATGTTAATGCATTATAATGGGTAGAAGGACCTGTATGATTTTGGCAGAGGTTAAAAGTCGTCTAAGTTCTTTTGGGGTCAAACTCATGTCCCATATGACACAAGTTTCACCTTAAATTCACTGTATGGAAACTGGGATGTTTTATCAGTGTATTCTGCACAGGATGACAATGATGCCTGAAAGCAAGCATAGTACTAAGTAAAAGAATTTTGTCATTTTTAAAAAGATACTTTGACCCTTATTGGTAGAACAAATAATAGCTGTTTTAATATCTTTAATGACAGTGGGTGTCAACACAACACAGAGTTGTTCTGTTAAATAGCCACTCTCTGAATAAAATATAGATGTTCCATACACTGTACATAGGCACAGAGGTTTAAGCATGGGCATAGATTTCTTTTCAAATTGGGCTGGAATGGTCAAGGTTAAATATGGAGAATCCAAAAGGTGTCATGTGCATTGCGAGCGCAGAGGCAGAGCGTGAAGCCCATAACATATGAAAGGCAGTTCCCGGTGGGGTCCAGGGATGAGTTTTAATGTCTCAGAAGCTGCACATTAAGGCTAATTGGGGAGAGGAAGACTAATGTGAATATGATTCAGATGCTATTGATAACAGACATCAATGAGACTGAAAGCACAAGGAGCAGACACTCAGTTGCTAATGTAAGCAAAGAACCGTAGCAACAACTAGATATAACAGGTGAAAGATGAACATGGAGCATCAATTGTGTTTTTCTATTGTATTTTTCCTTCTTTTGTTTTTATCATTGAGGGAGGGGATAATTACATGGGCCATCCCCCTTGTCAACTGTTGGGGAATTAATACCCCCTGGGATCTACTGTAAGCTCATGGGTTTAAGTGGAAATATTTCATTTTCTTTCCATGTTTTTTTAATTTTCTTCTCTTGCAGGGTGTTGTAGATGTCCTCTGTGACGCATGTGAGAAATTGAAATGGAAGCACCCATCAAAAATTCAAAAAGAGGCCATTCCTCTAGCCCTCCAAGGTAGAGTATGTTGTGGCACATAGAAGTATAAGCTGTTTGGTTGGAATAAAAAAATAATGATGATGATGTCATGTACAAAGTTTAAAATGGCTCATTGGCTAGGCTCTGCTTATGAAACATCACATTCTAATGACAAATCCTCAAACTTAGACAATCATCACACTGTATCATGCATACAAATAACTGTTTCATGAGTGAGTTCTAAATGACTCTATTTGGTTTTCAAAATTTATGACCAGACACTTTATCAAGTTATACACAAATCTGTTACAAGTCAGGACACCACATAATTCAAAATTTTATCTTTTTCCATAAATAGTGGATGTGAAATTCATGCTGCTAGAAAAAAAAAAGACGTTTTAGCCAATGTCACCAGAGAAAAAGGTGTTTTCTCTGGTGAAGCTTGTCTCTTTAATTTTGGCAGTTAACCCCATTTAAACCAACCTTGTTGCTCTATCAAGCAAATAGTCTTTGAAGGGGGCAAACACCTTTAACTTTATTGATCTCAAGATACCTGAACAGGAAGTTCTCTGATAGATTCTGGATTATTAGTTGCCAGCTTGAGATGGCTAGAACTTCCTATGTGCTTCCAGCATCATGTTGACTAACAGAGTTGTAACGAGTCACCCAATTCGAGTTTGCTTCTTTTAGTGTGACTCAAGTCGAGTTAATGACTCTTGTCACTGTATTATTTCTATGAGGTAAATCATGATACAATTCCTTGAGTCATTTCCCTTTTGGAAAATTGTGACTCAAGTCATGACTCATTACAACTCTGTTGACTAATCATGCTTATTATAAACATTTTTATGTGGAAGTACCCTTAAACACTTCCATTAGGTTATCAATATCAACTCAATGAACCCCTTTAAGTAAAGGACCAAAGACTCTAACAAACAGTAACCACCATAAACTGCTTATTTTCTAAGAGCAGAGTACTTGCATTCTTGCTGTTTTGCTGTAAATACACCTTTATCATATCAAGCCACCATGTGAGAATAAAGTGTGTTCCCTACTAAACTTGTTTGGAATTATCTTTGGTCAAAGATTGCTTGGAGTCATACTGGATCCACAAGCAGAAAATTTCACTTTCAATCAAACTTCCATACGGAGAAAGCAGAGGTCAGCATAGGGTACTGCTCTCCCATGAGCCAGCCAGGCCACAGACCTGATTGGTGGTTTGAGGATGGCATTATGTTAAAGTGGCATTTCGAGCCACATTTACACCATTCATCAGTTTCATCCTACAACTGCGATGATGGTAATTTGCTTTAGAAGGAGTAAATACTATTTGTACACTAAATTACTGTACTTACGTTTAGAAACACAGATGTAGATCTTTCATAGATTATTTTTCAAGATACTTTATGCACATAAACACATTCTGCCGTTGAAACTTGAGCCAACTGGAATTGTGCTTAAGTTACATCTACATCCATTTCCTTGGTTTTTCTCTGTTTGTCCCAAAAATGGCCACACTGCCGTGGACCAAAGAGAAGTCTGTTCCATGACAGTCGGACCACCCAAATGTTGGTCTGACTTCAAGGATGCTCAATAGTCAATACCAACTTTGGTCTTAGACAGTCTTGGTTTGGTCTTGGTTTTGTCTTGGTTTTGAACATTGTATGGCACTACTTAATGTCGGAGTTCAATTTGTGAGTACACTGTCAGCACACTGGGGGAGTTACTGATGGAAAGGACTGTGAGCCTACATAAATCATAGTTTTGTCCTGTTTTTGAAGTATAGAATGCAAAATCTCCTATTTATTGAAAAGTGCTGATCTACATTTGTATTACTTTTTCTTCTGCCGAAGTCTGTCTCTGTTCTAGCCCTTTTTCAGACTGGAGTCATTATCTGCTCAAGTTACAGTCAAGCTCAGACATTTTTGGTGGTAACTTGTATCCAGTCAAGTCATGTTGGGTCTGTGACTCGCGTCATGTTAAATTAGACTCCAAACTCGAGTCCAGTTATGGAAACCTCAGTTTGAGTTCATTCAAGTTTAAGTCAGTGAATTCACTTGTTACAACAAGATGTTTAGTAGCACCCGGCCTTTAGTCCATACTTGTAAAGTTTTCGAGGCCAATTTGCTTTTGTGCCCTTCCTAACAAAGTACAACCAAGAACATACTGCTTCAGTAAGCAGTAAGGTACCCATGCCAGAGATTCTGCCAGAAACAGAAAGTGGGAGGGGGGGGGGAGATTTACCCCTGCTAACCACAAATCCAAATGGATGCTCTCCTAGACTTAAGGTATGAGTGGGTTCAGGGGGACAGAAGCTTGCCTCAGGGCCCCTGTAAAAGTGCAATTTGGGAGGTTTTAAATGCCATTCATTTCAAACATTGCTGCAAAAGGGTTTCCTCATTTTAAATAAGAAACCAAGATTTAAACAATTTTCGAATTTTTGTAGAATTGAAGGAGGAGGGCAATTTTGCCCACCCTCTTCTGGAAAAGGTGGGGGGAGGGACAAATCTCCCTTCCCCTTTCCCCCTCTGGTAGAAATACTGACTGCATGCAGTAAGAATAATGGGAAAAGTATCCAGGAAAAATTCATGGCAATGTTATCATGAATGTTCTTGGAAATTCTTGAATTCTGGATATTTGATAAGGAAAATGGTGATATCTGATACTGAAATTTGAAATCCTACACTTTCAGTTACTGTAATCATGGTTAGTGAGCATCTGACCATGTTGGGTTCAAATGTTGGAAGTTAGGCAATTTTGTACAAAATGTGTATTTTTCAGCACTAAATATCACAGTTTAAGTCTTCAAAAGTATGAAATGCACAAATACAACATTTCAAGTCTGTCACCCCTAATACCAGGTGATGCAAGGTATTCTGTTTGGTCTTTGTACCCTTTAGAATGCATGAATGTGGTCTATAGCTTACATTGTTTATGTCCTTTTGACTTCAGCCCATTTGTTCATTTCTTAAATAGGGCTTTGAATGTTGAGCAAAATAACTAAATGTTTAACTTCAAAAATTTGCTATCGTTTAGCCATTAATAGGGATTACTGTACTTTATCACTAAAAAAAAAAAGATTAGTGTGTAGTCATTGATACTGATTGTAATGCAGAAGTAATGATAGTTGTTATCGTACATGGTAAAATCAAATTATTCTGAAACTTTGAAGTCTACAAGGTTCAAATATGCCCAGAATGTTCCATTTAACAAAAACCAGGGATCATCAGAGTATACAAATGGACAAAAAACTGTCAAAAACATGTTTTGCGATTAACTGCTTGTACCTTTGTACTTAACGTTTGTTCCACCTGGGATTGTGTAGGGATTAATTACTACACATTCTTGGCCATACTCTTAAAGTGCAAGAACACAATACTGTGGTAAAAACAAAGTATTCCTAACTTTGACTGGACTTAAGTTGACTCATAATTTTATGACTTATGTTTCATTCTATGGTTTGATGGTATTATGGTTTATACTCCTACATAAAACATGTTTGTCTTTTCTTTTGTATTCTGTATTGGTTGTCTATAAAGTTTTAGCCTTAGTTACGAAGACACAAAAACAGGTACTTGGAACCATATTTATGCACCTAAAATCTAGGCCATAATATAATTTGACATGAACTGTTTAAAAATATGTTGGAGTTGAAATTTAACTTGTTTGTAAATGACTGTTTCCTTATATTTTGCAAAGGTTGGCTGACCAGGAAAGTGTAAATGGGCAAGTCCAAGCTATTCCGCGTGTTTCGTATGGGACAATTAGAGATTTCAGACCTCCATAACTTTGATCAAGTAAACTTGTATTACATTTTTGTGATCTAGTATGCTATGTATCACAACTAATTCTTTTGTTGAGAAAATTCAGCTCAATCAATTCAATTATGAAGATGTAGGGCTCATTAATGTACCGTGTTTCGTATGGGACCAGAGAAAATGTCAGTTTTTTACCTAAAGTAGTTGTTCTCAAATTTCTCTGAAACTATAAGTCAGGATTTAGTTTTAACAACATATGTTTTAGAGACAACTGTTTTGGACATATAGGTAAAAGTTTTTCAGGAAAAGTTTGAGTTGGTGGTAGTGTACTTTTAAAATGTATAAAAAATGTGGCGTTTCGTATGGGACATTTTGTCCTTCATACGTACACTACAATGTACTTTAGTTAATATCCCAGCACCAAAACAGAAATCTTAATTGTCTCTCCCCCCAAAAAACAAATTGAGTTGGTATTTAGGATTTCATGCAGAAAAAAGGATTCAAAACAACATTCAATAGCAAAATGACTGGCTAGTTATCTGCTTCACTGCATTTAGTCAATACAGTATACAGTACTTCCAATGAACACCATGTGCATGCTGATGGTCCGGGGGTATGAGCGTGTGTGAGTGGTGGGGGGTAAATATAGATTGTGGGGAAAAGGTTTTGATTTGCCTTTCTTACTGTACCATCTGGGAGGGACTAGGTGACAGCCCAGGCTCTCACAAATGTTTTCATAGACCCGTCTACTGTACAGCCATGATTTGTGTCTGCATTAGGGTGCAATAGGTTGGCTTAACACATTAATTGGCAAGGGAACTGGTTATTTTTGTTAGTAGGACAGAAAAAGAGACCACCTATAAGCTTAGCTTGATACTAATTCCAAAATAAACCATGAGCCTAGGTATTCATAGCTAGAACTACGAGAAAGAGTAGCATTACCACAGTTTAATGTTGTTAAGGATCCATTGCTGTGGGGTATTTTGTCCTAAACAAAACACAAATGTCCCATACGAAACAAACAATTAGGTATGGAAAATGAACAAAGAAATATTATGAAGACCTTAGTGATTAAATAAGATGATTGTCATGTAGATTGTTGGTTCTAAGTGAATTGAAAAAGAAAAAACAATACAACTCTTTGTTTGGGATTGGAATGTTGTCTAAATATGTTTCGTATGGGAGAGATGAACTTAGCTAGTAGTCTAATTAGCATATTAATTACATTTTCTCTTAAGTTTTACATTATTTGTAACTCTGTGCTGAGTTACATAGGTCCATGAAAAAAATATATTAAATGTACTTCTTCAGTGGCTAGAATCAACTAGCTGTGGGATATTTTGTCCCATACGAAACACAAATGTCCCATACGAAACAAAAAATTAATTAGCTATAAAAAATTAACAAAGAAATGTTATGATGCAAAAAGTGGTTACATAAGATGATTGTCTTGTAAATAAGAGGTTCTGAGAAAATTAAAATAAAAAATTCACAACTCTTTGTGTGGGGTTAAAAAAATGGTCTGAAAATGTTTCGTATGGGACACATTACCTTAGGCAGCAGCCTAATTAGCATAATTAATTATATATTTACTTACTTTTCAACTTCATTTGAAACTGTGTGTAGAGATACATGTGTCCATGAAGAAAAATTATATTCAATGTATTTCCTCAGTAAGTTACATCTATTAATAGATGTCCCATACGAAACACCCATAATATGTAAATTATGCAAATTAGGAGCTATTACTCACCTGAATTACTAATTTTTGTAAAAGAAAAATGTGCCATGACTTAATATGAACTGTAGGCTTCATGATGATACCAAATATGCATTCATATTATTAGTTTCATATTTTGTCATTTGAGGGGACCTTAGCTTGGACTTGCCAAAATGCAAATAAAATGTTGGTTACAAGGACACCAAAAGGGGGACAAAATGGTATCCTATGTAACTACCATGTAACATTTGGCATTTACATGGTCATACATTCAGAATGTGAGGAGCTTTAGTTCAGAGACATTTATGTATCATTGCAACTTGTAATATGAACAACTTAACGGTTAGTTACACTTAATATCAGTCTTTTGATTTTATCTTTGCTGGCTTTAACCCACTTTGGTGTCTGAGTCTCATTTAACTAACATAAACTTCCAAACAGTTAGTGCGACATACATTATTATATCTTTCCACAAACATGTTGTTCTATGTTTTAATGACACTTTCCAGCACATTTATCAATAAGCAAAGTAATTAAATCAAGATTCATTTTTTTGCTTAAGACCCAAGTGTCCCACTTTTGTAACCCAGTATCATATTCTTACATTAAAAGAACAATCAGAGAGTTTTTTTTCACAATTTTTCACCACTTAAATTCTGTCCCACAATTGTAAATTGGTTTTAAAACTTACAAAAGTAATTTAAGTTTGCAGTCTAACATGTGATTGGCTACAGTGTTGTAGTGGCTGACTTTGTGTGGAATTTTGTTACCCGACAAATATTTAGAAATTTTCAAGGCATATTCTGGAGACAAAATTCATTAACTTCAAAATAAGCAGAAAAATTTTCTCTTTCAGAAGGTGAAAACGGCATTTCCATAGCTCATAGCGTTCGGAAGATACAAATTTTTGGAGTATTTCAAAATTTTCTTGGGATTTGATGCATCATGGGAAATCTGTGATGTCATCATGGCACATTAATTTAACATTGCATTCAATTTATTTATAATTATGATGTTGCTGCAGGTAATATTAAGCAGTATTTTTGGTTGTATGCTTTGTTATGGTGGAGGGAAATGCTATATCTTCAGGAAAAGATATTCAAACATTCCAACAGTAGTAAATTTCAAGGACAAACAGGATGTTCAATTATAAAGAAAAACAAAAGGAATTTGCAGCAATTTGCCCACAAGACATAACTTTTTGTGGCTTTGCTGAGAAGCAGAGGTATTTTTTAACAAAAATAACCAATCTTTAAAGTGAGATATCTTGAGTTCGGAAAATGGTATTGTGATAGGGTTTGAAGGACATGGTGTGGAATATTTCTGTTTTTCTTACAAGACAGAGGGGAAAATCCACCAGAACATGCCTTTCATTCAACAGTAGTTATAACAAACTTTCTAACCTGAAAGACCTCTTCAGTGTTGTTATACATTCTGGTAAAAAATCAGTTGAAAAAGAGAAAATGAGTTTCTGGACCATGAGGTAAATAATTCTCTCTTGGTTACCCCTTTAAGGTTACAGTCATATCCAGACCTGATGTAACTATTTGTCCTACTGTATGTGAAATAACAGATTGCACATTGTTTTGCCTAGTGGTAGAGCATCCACTTCTAGCACAGGGGCCTACAGCTGTAGGTTCAATTCCCAGATTGAGTCATACAAAAGATTTTAAAAAATGGGACCCACTGCCCTTGACTGTGATGCTCCTCATACTGTAAGCAATGATGAAGGGATACAATCCAGTGGCCCACATCTTGAAAAACAGCTGTGAGTGTGGGCACAGCTAGATTGAACCTGAGAGTTATAAGTTGAGATGTAACATTCCTTCTAACCCTAACCCTAACATCTAGATAAAAGGCTGTGAGTGTGGGCACATGTAGATTGAACCTGAAGGTTATAAGTTGAGATGTAACATTCCTTCTAACCCTAACCCTAACATCTAGATAAAAGGCTGTGAGTGTGGGCACATGTAGATTGAACCTGAAGGTTATAAGTTGAGATGTAACATTCCTTCTAACCCTAACCCTAACATCTAGATAAAAGTCTGTGAGTGTGGGCACTTGTAGATTGAACCTGAAGGTTATAAGTTGAGATGTAACATTCCTTCTAACCCTAACCCTAACATCTAGATAAACGTCTGTGAGTGTGGGCACATTTAGATTGAACCTGAAGGTTATAAGTTGAGATGTAACATTCCTTCTAACCCTAACCCTAACATCTAGATAAAAGTCTGTGAGTGTGGGCACTTGTAGATTGAACCTGAAGGTTATAAGTTGAGATGTAACATTCCTTCTAACCCTAACCCTAACATCTAGATAAACGTCTGTGAGTGTGGGCACATTTAGATTGAACCTGAAGGTTATAAGTTGAGATGTAACATTCCTTCTAACCCTTACCCTAACATCTAGATAAAAGTCTGTGAGTGTGGGCACATGTAGATTGAACCTGAAGGTTATAAGTTGAGATGTAACATTCCTTCTAACCCTAACCCTAACATCTAGATAAAAGTCTGTGAGTGTGGGCACATGTAGATTGAACCTGAAGGTTATAAGTTGAGATGTAACATTCCTTCTAACCCTAACCCTAACATCTAGATAAAAGTCTGTGAGTGTGGGCACATGTAGATTGAACCTGAAGGTTATAAGTTGAGATGTAACATTCCTTCTAACCCAATCCCTAACATCTAGATAAAAGTCTGTGAGTGTGGGCACATGTAGATTGAACCTGAAGGTTATAAGTTGAGATGTAACATTCCTTCTAACCCTAACCCTAACATCTAGATAAAAGGCTGTGAGTGTGGGCACATGTAGATTGAACCTGAAGGTTATAAGTTGAGATGTAACATTCCTTCTAACCCTAACCCTAACATCTAGATAAAAGTCTGTGAGTGTGGGCACATGTAGATTGAACCTGAAGGTTATAAGTTGAGATGTAACATTCCTTCTAACCCTAACCCTAACATCTAGATAAAAGTCTGTGAGTGTGGGCACATGTAGATTGAACCTGAAGGTTATAAGTTGAGATGTAACATTCCTTCTAACCCTTACCCTAACATCTAGATAAAAGGCTGTGAGTGTGGGCACTTTCAGATTGAACCTGAAGGTTATAAGTTGAGATGTAACATTCCTTCTAACCCTAACCCTAACATCTAGATAAAAGTCTGTGAGTGTTGGCACATGTAGATTGAACCTGAAGGTTATAAGTTGAGATGTAACATTCCTTCTAACCCTAACCCTAACATCTAGATAAAAGTCTGTGAGTGTGGGCACATGTAGATTGAACCTGAAGGTTATAAGTTGAGATGTAACATTCCTTCTAACCCTAACCCTAACATCTAGATAAAAGTCTGTGAGTGTGGGCACATGTAGATTGAACCTGAAGGTTATAAGTTGAGATGTAACATTCCTTCTAACCCTAACCCTAACATCTAGATAAAAGTCTGTGAGTGTGGGCACATGTAGATTGAACCTGAAGGTTATAAGTTGAGATGTAACATTCCTTCTAACCCTAACCCTAACATCTAGATAAAAGTCTGTGAGTGTGGGCACATGTAGATTGAACCTGAAGGTTATAAGTTGAGATGTAACATTCCTTCTAACCCTAACCCTAACATCTAGATAAAAGTCTGTGAGTGTGGGCACATGTAGATTGAACCTGAAGGTTATAAGTTGGGATGTAACATTCCTTCTAACCCTAACCCTAACATCTAGATAAAAGGCTGTGAGTGTGGGCACATGTAGATTGAACCTGAAGGTTATAAGTTGAGATGTAACATTCCTTCTAACCCTAACCCTAACATCTAGATAAAAGTCTGTGAGTGTGGGCACATGTAGATTGAACCTGAAGGTTATAAGTTGAGATGTAACATTCCTTCTAACCCTAACCCTAACATCTAGATAAAAGGCTGTGAGTGTGGGCACATGTAGATTGAACCTGAAGGTTATAAGTTGAGATGTAACATTCCTACTAACGATCTTAATATTTTGTAAAATGGCAAGACTGGAACCTTATCTTTCATTTCATTTTCAATGCCTAGACTTCAGTTCTACAGCTTTTCATGAAGATATCTCCTATCTCTCATTTGCAGGAAAAGATATAATTGGACTGGCTGAGACAGGATCGGGGAAAACAGGAGCTTTTGCTCTGCCGATCCTCCAAGCTCTCCTTGAAAATCCCCAGCGGTTGTTTGCTCTTATTCTGACTCCAACCAGAGAGTTGGCCTTCCAGATCTCAGAACAATTTGAAGCCTTGGGATCAAACATTGGGGTTACTTGTGGTAAGGTTTCATTGTTGTTAACTTTGTTTCTAACTTCATTGTCATATAATGTCTGTTTTGCTGACGTACGTGATTAATGATTTTTTGGTTTCTTGCCAAAGGCAGGAAGGAATGTCTGCGATGGTGATGTTGTGTAGGTGCATGTGTTTGTGACAATTTTGCTTTAATACAGGATATCTTGATAAAAGTATTAAGTGTGGCTAGTCTCAAATTTAGCTTGCATGTTGGCCATATTAAGTGGATGATTTCTATAGTTTTTTTTGTGGAGATCAAAGGTCATTTGGGGTCACCAGAGGTCAGAAGGTAAAAACATTGTAAACATTATGTCTATTATTTCCTGTGTAATAGTGAGGGATCTCCTGCTCAGCCTGTGCATTGCTCATTATTAGATGAACCATATTGTTTTTGCTGGAGGTCAAAGGTCATTTGTGGTTCACCAGAGGTGAGAAGGTAAAAAGTTTTGTCAAAATGATGCCTCAAGATGTGTAACAGTAAGAGATCTCTTAATAGTGTATGCGTTGCCCATTTATGGTAAACAAACTTGTTTTTGTTGAAGGTCAAAGGTCATTTTGGGTAAACAGAAGTTAGAAGGTAAAAACCTTGCAAACACAATATTTTAAGAAGAATAGCATTGAGGGATCTACTTCTGTCAGTTTTGGTGGAAGATGAAAGGTCATTTGGGGTTAACAGAGGGCAGAAGGTAAACACCTTGTAAGCATGATATCTCAAGAAGTATAGCAGTGAGGAATCTCAAACTTAAATGTAGGCATTGCCCATATTTAGTAAATGAATCCTATGTGGACAGACTGACTGCATGTTCAAGTAGTTAGGAGCATCTGGCTTGTAGTGGAGAGGGTGAGAGTTTGAGTCCTAGCTTGGTTATGCCAAAGACTTTAAGAAAGGAACTTACAAATACTGTGCTTGGTGCTCATAAACAACAGAGTAGGGAAAACAAGCTAGTGAGCTGCAACTGGAAAAAAGGCCATTGCCTGCTCCACTTAAACCAGTGGGTTGGAAACCTGGCAGTATAACTCTGTATAACTGCCAGAGGTCAAAGAAAAGAGTTTTCCAAGAATTCCCAAGGTTGTCATCTTGGGGTCACCAGATCAAAAATCTAAATTTCCCAAGAATTACCAAGACTGTTATCTTGGGCCACCAGAGGCCAAGAAGTAAGAATTCCAAAGATTAGCAAGGAATCACTAAGCCTTTGTCCTTTCTGGTAATGCCAGCATAAGCAATGGAGTAGGGAAAACAAGCCAGTTAGCCACAACTGGAAAAAAGGCAGTGGCTGTGGCATTGGCGAGCTCTACTTGAACCAATTTGTTGGAAACTGGGTCATAAAATTCTTTCTAACTAACTAACTACCTTTCTGGTAATTCTAGGTAAAATATGTAAAAAGAGCTTTATCTTTGTGTGTTTGCTTCTTGGAGTGTCGATGGTATATTTTACTGCATAGATATGAAATATCACATGTTGAGTAACTACTTGTGAAAGAGGTAAACGGACTGGGAAATTAAAAGTTTATGTTTAAGTATTCAATGTTTAGATCATGGTCTGAGTTGCCTTTTTTTTATCATTTGAATGTTATGTTGTTTCCTTTGTTAATTCATTTGCATATAATTTTAAGTTACGTTATGACAAGTCACACTGTGATATGTTTCCAATGAGTGAAGGAGAGTTTCGTTTTGGTCCCAATACAGTGAAGTTCGTTTTTGGCCAGTCTGTTCTTGAGTCCTTTATTTTTTTCCTAGTATACCACCCACGTTTCTGTTACATACACATTTAATACACTACCAAATCATATGCTCAAGAATGCATCTAATAAAGAATCTCCCTTTTCTGGTTTTCAGTGTAGGTCATTTACAGTAGACTGAATGTGAAAACCTTAATATCTTGTGATGGGTTGCATTAACCCCCAACTTCTGACTCCTGGGAATGTGAATGTGACCTTGCCTTCACCCCATGACTCCCCTTTTTCACGTGAATGTCTTCTTATAAAACTATGCAACTACATTTTATGCCCAAATGCTTTGTATGAAATTGGAAGGATTCACTGGAAGTGAGAAGAAATCAGTAGACCTTATGTTTAAGATTAGCAAATATCATGAACACAACACTTTAAAAAAGCTGACATTTTAAGCATGAAAGTGGTCGCACCTGATTAAAAGAAATATAAAAGAAGGAACTTAATATATATAAAAATCTCTCATAAGGTCATGCTTTGACACAATTCTCATCACAGGAGATCCTCTCAAATTCGGGGTTGATTCAGTTTCTCAAATTTGGTTGACAAACCTCTCTTGTACTGTTCAAAGGAACTGCCTCTAAGTCGGACTAACACTGAGTAACTCTGCCTTTTGGGGTAGCAGGAGTAAGAGAGGATCAAAAAAGTTAATTTTTACATCTGAAAACAAGTCAGAGTCAGGGTTAAATTATTCAGTGTTGTGAGAACATGTTGCTTCCCATATTAACTCTTCACAATTACAATTCTTAGTAGGTGGCCATGCTTATTAGGAGTTAGTCACAGTTTGTCTGAACAGCAATTGTAGGAGTTATCATAACTCCGGGTTTAAATACCGTTACAACCTTTCAGGACTGGAGTTAGAGGCTGTTTGTGTGAACAAGGATATGTGACCTTTCCTGACTATAATGCTCATTTTGTTCTTGTTTTCCGCAGCTGTTATTGTAGGTGGTATGGATATGATGACGCAGTCGCTGCAATTGGCAAAGAAACCTCATGTGATAATCGGTGAGTCTCAAAGTTTCTTGAATCTCACGTCCAACAAAAGTCTCACAACTTACTTTAAGCCCCTTCTAAGATATAGAAAAAAGGACACCTGTTTTAATACTACAGGATACCTCCAAGATAGAGTATGTAGCCTGCTCGGAGTTTAATTTGCTTGAGCCTCAAGGCCATATATCATTACTGACTATTGACACATTTGACACACTGGGACCTATTTTTGAGATGAACCAAAGTGAAGAATATCATTTAAATGAATGGCTACAGCTCTAGGATTGTATCTGCTTATGTTTGCTAGCAACTCTCTGGTTTGAATTGATGTGATATTCCTTTTTAAAGAAGGGTTTAAGGTCATATCATGTTTTGACATGTTAGAGGGGTTCTTATTCTAAGCATTTGAGAGAAATTTCCATTGTGTTGTTTTCAAGATATGAGCAGGTGAAGTTGAAGCAAGCAAATATGACATCATATCCTCACTTAAATGGACAGTCTTTTGTTTTTTTCTAAATCCACAACCAATCTTCTTCTCACCAATCCCATGTTATCAGAATGTGATTGCTGCAAAAAATGGCATAAGAACTTTTCAAACTTTGCATTACTGACTAGGAAGGTCCTGTTCCTATTAACTTCAAGGTCAGCACAACAGTCTTAAAAACAAAGGGAATTAAAATATTCCTTGTCAATGTGGAGAAGTGATATAACCTTTGCTTTCCTCAATCTCACTTTGGAACACAATGTTAATGACTTCATTTACTGATATCTCATGAAAGACAGTTCCGATGTAAATGGAAGTTTCTCCACTTTTTTGTAGATTTGTTCCTCCTTCACATATGAAATTAAATTTTTACTTTCCCTGTAAAGGCATACTCTGGAGACAAAATTTGTTAACTTCAAAATAAGCAGAAAAATTTTCTCGTTCAGAAGGTGAAAACAGCATCTCGATAGCTTATAACGTTCAGAAGATACAAATTTTTAAAGTAATGCAAATTTTTCTTGGGATTTGATGCATCATGGGAAATCTGTGATGTCATCATGGCACATTAATTTAACATTGCATTCAATTTATTTATAATTATGATGCCCCTGCAGGCAATATTAAGCAATGTTGTTGGTTGTACTCTGCGAATGGTGAAGGGTAATGCTAGATATACAGGAAAAGATATTCAAACATTCCAACAGTATTAAATTTCAAGGATAAATAGGACCTTCAATCAAAAGAAAAACAAAAGGAATTTGAAACAATGTGCCCACATTACATAACTTTCTGTGGCTTTGTTGAAATGCAGAGGTATTTTTTAACAAAAACAACCAACCTTTAAAGTAAGATATCTTGAGTTAGGAAAATGGTATTGAGACAGGGTTTGAAGGACATGGTGTGGAATATTTTTGTGTTTTGGTTTCGATGATAAGAGAAACCAATGCATTCATGATGGCGTGCGTGTGTATGTGTGTATGTAAGTGAGGGTGTACGTGTGGGTGTGTGTGTGTGTGTGTTTGTGACCCTTTGCTTGTTAACACAATATCACAAGATAGGAATGTCTGACAGTTTTCAAACTTGGAACATAGATGGGTCATATTGAGAGGAAGAACCATATTGTTTTTGGTGGAGGATAAAGGTCATCTGGGGTCACCAGGGGTCAAAGTCTAAAAACCTCATTAACGCGATATCTCAAGATAGGAAACTTGGATAGATTTCATACTTAGTATGTAGATGCCTTATAGTTAGTAGATGGGTCCTATTGTTTTTGGCGGAGGTCAAAGGTCATCAGGGGCCACCGGGGGTCAAAGTCTGAAAATTTTGTTAGCACGGTATCTCAAGTTAGGAAACTTGGATAGATATCATATTTTTTTATGTGGATGCGCTATGGTCAGTAGATAGTCCCTATTGTTTTTGGTGGAGGTCAAAGGTCATCGGGGGTCAAAGTCTGAAAACCTTGTTAAAGCGATATCTCAAGGTAGGAAACTTGGATAGATTTCATATTTGGTGTGTGGATGTGTTATAGTCAGTAGATGGTCCCTATTGTTTTTGGCAGAGGTCAAAGGTTATCTGGGGTCACCGGGGGTCAAAATCTGAAAATCTCATTTACACTATATCTCAAGGTAGGAAGCTTGGATAGATTTCATATTTGGGATGTGGATGCATTATGGTCAGGAGATGGTTTATAATGTTTTTGGTTGAGGTCAAAGGTCATCTGCAGTCACCAGCAGTCAAAGTCTGAAAACCTTGTTAATGTGATATCTCATGGTAGAAAACTTGGAGAGATTTCATATTTGGTATGTGGATGGTTTTAGTCAATAGATGTTCTTGTTTGTTTTTGGCGGAGGTCGAAGGTCATCTGGGGTCACCAGGGGTCACAGGGGGTCAAAGTCTGAAAATCTCGTAAACATGATATCTCAAGATAGGAAGCTTGGATAGATTTCATATGTGGTATGTGGATGTGTTATGGTCAGGGAGTGGTTCCTTTTGTTTGTGGCAGAGGTCAAAGATCATATGGGGTCACCAGGGGTCAAAGTCTGAAAATTTTGGTAATGCAATATTTCAAGGTAGGGAACTTACATAGATTTCTTATTTGGTATGTGGATCGTGTATGGTCAGGAAATGGTACTTATTGTTTTTGGTAGAGGTCAAAGGTCATCTGGGGACACCTGGGTCCATAGTCTGAAAATATCGTTATCATGAAATCTCAAGATGGGAATCTTGGATAGATTTCATATTTAATATGTAGATGCATTTTGGTCAGGAGATGCTCCTGTTATTTTTGGCAGAGGTCAAAGGTCGTCTGGGGTCACCGGGGTTCAAAGTTTGAAATTTTTTTATGCGATATCTTAAGGTAGGAAACTTGAATAGAATTCATATTTGATATTTGGTATGTGGATGGGTTATGGTCAGGAAATGGTCCATGTTGTTTTTGGTGGAGGTCAAAGGCAGAGATGCCAAGTATCCCGATTTAGGGGGATAAATTGCGATTTTATACCCTCGATTTAGCCCCATTGTTTTTGGCAGAAATGAAAGGTCATCTGAGGTCTCCAGGGGTCAAAGTCTAGGAACCTTTTAAATACTATCTTTCAAGATAGTTGTTTTTCCATCTGTCTGTCTGTTGTTTGCCTGTCTAGCTATGTATGGCTTTTATTGAGGTCAAAAGGTCATCTGGAATGACAAAATTATTTTTTGAACATGCTTGTATAACATTTGAATGAGAAGATAATGGTGCATGATGGCACTCTTTGAAACGGAACATTTATGTATCATCGAAACCTCAATGCAATTTTGCATTCTGGTCTTACAAGACAGAGGCGAAAACCCACCAGAACATGCCTTTTATTCCCCCCCCCCACTCCCGTGGGGGGGGGGAGGTTGCACCAGTTTAGTAGCAGCAGCAGCAACAGCCAGAACTACAATAATAACATTCAAGTGGCCGGGGGGAACATTTGTTTTTGATGGGATCCATAGTACGATAAGAGAGCCAAAATGCTCAGGGTTTATGTGGCATTACAGTATTTTGAGTTTTTTATTGCTGTTAGTTTCACATGAAAATAAAGTATAACAAATAAAATATTGATGAAAAAATGAGCAACTGCAACTGATGGAAAGGCAGGGGAATATGGAAGTTACATTTTTTTTTTTCAATTTAATTGATCTTGCAGGAACAAAAAACATTTTCTCTGATCTTGAATGAAAAAACTTACCTTACTGTAGTTCGGCCATACTTGCAATTTCAATATCCTCATTGCTAATATTTGGTGTTTAATATGTTGCCACTTTTCAAACTGGCTGCAGAATGCAAATCAATTGTGCCAGCTTTTGTGTAATGTATGCTTTGAAAACATTTTCTGGTTATGTCTAGTTTGGTTAGTGTTATGTTAGGGATGCCTGCAAGATTAGCAGTAAGGGCCAGATTAGATATGTGATCGTGTCCATAGTGGTTTCAAAGTCTTGAAGTAAAGCAAAGTTTCATACCTCCCAAACAACTGGTGATTCAAGTTGGCTTTCTCAAGGAAATGGAAATTTCTGACATGACTCCTGCTTCTGCCTAGACATTTTGAGAATATCGACCCCATCTTGTATTGTCTTTAGGTAATTTTGCCCCAACTTTGATTTTTTTTTCTAGGTGACACCATATAACACATTCTTGTTGGTGTGTCATAAAATTCCATAGATCTAACTAACCAACTAACTTATTGTTCATTGGAAACTCAAATTTGAACACACTTTATATTATACAAATGCTACAGGTATTATGGAGAGTTACAGTATCAAATATTCTATACACAAAAAGCTTTGAAGTGAAGCCCTTCTTTTCCCCTTCATTTATACTTTTCAAAGCCTCTATTTTTTAATTATTTCCTTGAAAATCATTCTTTATCCTTGATTCCCTAAACTATTTTACATCTTTACTCAAAGAAAAAAGGAAAACAATAAATGTAAAAAGAAAATGTCTAACAAATCGAATTGTTGGGTTGCATTAAAAACTAATTAGGGAAACTCTTTTTAGACCATCCAGGGACTGCTCACGTGCTACATATAGGTAGATGTTTTAGTTTCCTTATCCACCATTTCTTTGCATATTCTGTCTGTGTTATTTGAGTAATAACATTTTCCCTTTTCCTTCATGGTTTCTCTCTTTAGCAACCCCAGGAAGACTGGTTGATCACTTAGAAAATACGAAAGGTTTCAGTTTACGCACTTTAAAATTTTTGGTAAGATGAGATTTTTTCCATTATTCTTTCAATTTTTTTGTTCCATTTAGGGATCAAAATATTTTTTGCTACTTTGTCTTAAATTGGGCAGAGCATTTGGTGTTGGATCAAACCGAAATTAAGATATCATCTTTTTTGTCCCTCAGTCCTTGCCCCCTCTCCCAAAGAATCTGTGTTGTAAGAAGTCCAGCTTCTTTGCTGACAGAAGACGTAACGAATTAGGTTTTGTGCATGACATTTGCTACAAGAGCTTTGGCAAAAGTGTTTGGAATTTCAGAATAAGTTGATTGTATCACCATCAATATACCACAAGAGTGTTAAGCGTTTCTGCTAGTGTAAGAGGTACTGTAAATGGAATGTAAATAAAAAGTTAATGTTTGAATATTCAGTGTCTATGTCATGGTAGGAGTTGCCCTCACTTTATCATTCGAATGTTATGTAGTTTCCATTGTTAATTCATTTGCATAAAATTTAAGTTACGTAGTGACAAGTTCACTGTAGTATGTTTTCCATAGGTTACAGGATTTTTGTTTTGGTCGCACTACAGTGAAGTTCGTTAGTTCCGCCAGTCTCTTCTCAAGTCCTTTATTTTCTTCTCTGTTCCTCTCTACTTTGCACATGAACTGCCCCCTTTTCCGTTAGACGCAGGTTACAACATTAACACCATTCAATACAGTGTTACTAGCAGCATTGCTATTTATAAGAATATTTATGAGAATGCTCGGTGTATTAGAATGGAATTCTTGGAATCTTTCAGAGTTGTAATCAAATTATGACTCAAGTCAGGACCTGTAAAATTGCCTGACTCAAAAAATATTAGCCCATTTCCCCTTATTGAAGTGACACAGTGACTCAAAAGTCATGACTTAGCAGGAGTTGATATAATGACTGTAGTTGACTTGACAAATGAAAAATAAAACAAAAAAAGTACTCAGGAATGAGCTCAAATCTAGCAAATTTATAGGTGAGGGGCACTTACACAGAAGAGATGGCTGCTGCACATTTTATGACCATGCGGGTCAAAGGTCACTTAGCAAAGGCAGTGCAAATGGAAAAAGTGGAAAAGTTAAATCTTTTTCTGTGCAAGAAAAAGGCATGCTGCATTTTCTGAAATTCATGTAAAATGGTTATATTTCCCCCAGTGATGTGTTCCTTGTGTTGCAACTATGAAGTGACATCATCCTCCATCTCACCTGACCCTTCCCCTTGACCCTTCCCCTTTCCAACCAGTTGTATGCCTAGCTGAGTATTTATTTCAAATCTGTGTCTGGAAGTGATGTAAGTCTTTGTAAAATTGTAAGCTTTGTCTAGTTTCTTTAAGCAAGATTTTGTATCACATACTGTAGGTTTAAAAGCAGTCAACTCTAATCCCATACTACTACTTTTTTTGTAGTCCACAGAAATTCTCAATTGGCACAGTTCAAATTCAGAAAATGCAGAATACTGGATCTCATATTGCATAGAATGTACTGTACTGAGAGTATTTTTATTACACATTGGTGATCTTTTATACTCACCCTTAAGCACTAAACTGAGATTGTGCCTTGAGGAGGATGAGTTTTAGACAGTTGTGGGAGGAGCTCAAGTTCGTACTGTAGGTGTGGAGAAGTGGAACAGTTCACGGTGATAGGATTAGACCTTTAAGCCTCAATGGCTTTTCAAAACCAAATTCTTGTTTAAAACCTTAACCCAAACTATGATCATCATTTTTGGCTCTTATTGTGAAGTATAGTACCTGCAATCCCACCACCAAAAGTAAATGAAACAAACCCCTTTTCCCTGTTTCAATGTTGCTACACTTAGGATTTGTCTCAGATTTGCCCAACCAACATTGAATTGGGGGAAAGGGGGAGAGCAGCTAGCATGTGAGATGGATAAAAGGCAATATACCATTTGTTTTGGATGACCTTTATTTCATTTGTTTTTGCTGTGATTTATAGCAGCCGTATGACATTTAAATGGAGAAAACTCTCTCCTTTTTGATATACCCCTCTGCAGGTGATGGATGAGGCTGACAGAATCTTAAACATGGACTTTGAGCAGGAAATTGACAAAATTCTGAAAGTTATACCAAAGCAGAGGAGGACGTCACTTTACTCTGCTACAATGACTAAAAAGGTACTCAACCCAAATTGTGTATGGTCTTGCTCCCCTTTTTTTCATCAGCCAGGCCTTGAATTTTGAGGCGTGCAAGTGCAAACGCTAAACTCACACCATTACTTGTGGCAAATCACTGTTAGGAGTGAGATTTTATGAACACCCAGATAAACATTGGGAGTTGTAGAGGTTATGCAGCAAGTGACTGTGCTGCGCGTCTTGCTATTTTTCCAGGTGCTGCAGTGCGCGTATTGGTAACATACGTACTGCTCATGATTTTTTCCATCCAGTATATCAATTTGAAACGCGCTAACATCACATGCATAATCTCTGTTGATAAATATACCAGAGTTTGAAAAAACAGTACACCTAACGCTCTCCTTTATTTCCTAAGAAGTGTGATTTGCAGCACATGTTTCAAATCTAAAATTCAAGGTCTGAAAACTGATTACGTTTCTCTCACCACGTGATTCTGAGTCAGGTTTTTATTCTAACAATAGATGTTTGTTTTTTGATGGTTCTTGAATTTGGCATTTTACTTTAAGGGAGTTTTGCCAAACAAGCATATATTTTAATGTAAAGTAGTGGTTTACGGTAAGAGGGTTTTCCCCTAGAAGCTTCCCACAGTCTCTGTAGAAATAAATGCCAAGAAGTGCCTCTCTTGGGAGGTTTTACAACTGTGGCTACTTTTTGACCACTTACGGTACTGTACAAAAAATTTTAACCCAGGGTCATGATTAAATGCCTTGTAATTTAGATTTATAAGGGGGAAGGTGTAGAGTACTGGAAGGGGAAGAGTACTCATGTAACTAATATGCTTTATCAGTATTTCCATCATTCAACTGTAATAATTCTGTTGAAAACTGAAATAAACAAGGAATATGCTTGTTCCTGTCAACTGTTAATCTTGAGTGGCTTCTCCTTTGTTTTTGGATGGCAAACAAGGAGTGGGGTTGGCAGCCTGCCATTGTCAGCCCCCAGGTGTCCATCATGAGGGGCAACCTTCAGGAGTATGGGCTCAGCTTTTGTCTCTGGGGGTAGTGGCTTTTCTTAGCTATGTTTTTCAGCACTGAAAAGAATCTGCCCAGCTGACCCTTTCCTTGTCTTTCCTGCCCAGCTGACCCTTTCCTTGTCTTTCCCAGTACACCTATGCTGTTTTGGTACAACTAATAATGTGAAGGAAGCATACTATGTTTCTTCAATGAAAACTGGAAACTTTTAGAAAGTGTTTCCATTTTTAGTTTAGAAAAATAGGGATGGAAAAAAATATAAAATCCCTCATCTTTGAACATAACTTCTAGTAGGGAAGGAAGTCATGTCCTTCTGTTTAAAGTCTTTTCATCACTTTGAATAATGTGAATTTGTTTTTTTCAATCTGCAGGTTGCTAAGCTTCAGAGGGCTTCTTTAAATGACCCGGTCAAAGTTGAAGTGTCAACAAAATACAAAACAGTAGACAAATTGCAGCAGCATTATGTATTTATGCCAGCAAAATTTAAGGTAGGTGTACTTGGCAAACGTTCTGTGTTGTGGAAATGTTCCATTTCTCTGAGCATCAAAACCGATAAAAATCAGAATGTTCTGATTTTCTTACTTTCGGTATTTAAAATATAGTTGTACCCTAAGGTATATATTCTCATCTAGTCAAAACCTGATTAAAGGGCATTTGTACTTATTTAGGGAGGAGATTTTACCAGAGTTGTCACCTGGAGCATTTTTACTATCACTTGTCTGTCTTTTGGAAGATCTATCAAACCATGTGAGTGGTGGTCATCTATTTAAAGATTTGGTTTAAAAAGATCATTGTCCATAAAAACAAAAAAATTCAGTTGCAAAATGGTTTTGTTATTTTTGAATGTACCTTATTAATTTTCACCTCTATTGTAAACATTTACAGAGGAAACAAGAAGTTTTACCCCTTGTACCATGAAGCCCATCGTTTTTTCTTGGTGTTCATATATGGATCATCTGTTATATGATTATGCTGTTTCGATTGCGGTACAAAAGTTGATTTTCTAACCTCAGTAATCTATTGTTTAAGTGAGGTATATCAAGTTTCCAAACCTACTGCTGGAGGTCTATTATTATCACTTCACCAAGCTTCTAGTCCTCTTGGGTTGCAAAAAATAACACAGTACCATTGGGCTGGGGTTTCTTGACTTGGATAAAATGCCTTTGCATGGAGTATTACTGTCTGTCAATCATCAAATTGTGTAATTGGGAAAGGAATGAAATCAACTGTATATTTTTACCGTGACCAATTCGTCATGATTCATTTTCTGAGATTGCAATTTTTGACAAGTTTAAGGTGATGTCGTATTTTCATGTCTTCACTTATACAGGACTGTTATTTGGTGTACATACTCAATGAATTGGCTGGTAATTCATTCATGGTGTTTTGTGGTACTTGTAACAATACCCAGAGAACAGCCCTCCTACTCAGAAATTTGGGCTTGACAGCGATTCCTTTGCACGGGCAAATGGGGCAGGTAAACTTAACAGAATGGTGTAATTATTTTTGTTTTGTTACAAGCATCACAATTTTTTGTAAAGGATGGTTTGGTTGGAATCTTTCTTTTACTTAGAAAAATTATTTTGTACTCTATGATCTGCAAAAGATGAATCTTTGCACGGTCCAGAGGTTAATCGCAAATTTGAGAAGGAAACATACGCATCAACATTAAGTGATATTTTTTTTGGAGGAAGACATTGAAGCATATGGCACTTGTGCAGAAGACTTTGTCACATGCATGTATACTTAGACTATGGCACAAATCTGATTGGTCAACAAATCTGCTGTCTGCATTTGTGTAACTGGCAAAGATAGGTGTTTGCCTTTACACTTTTTCATCACTTACATAAAGCCTCTAGACCAGTGGTTCCCAACCTTTTTCAGCACAGTGCCACCTTTAGTCAATTGGTTTTGTTCAAATGCCCCCTACAGCTCCTCAAAACAAGAAACAAAAAAATACACAAGTTGGTACCATCCCATTCATTCCTGTTACTTTGGGACGTTGTGTTGTTACACACCATACGTTGGCCAGTGGAAGAGTGCTGGCTGCATTTTACTTTTCTTCAAACCATGGGACTATGTGCAGCACCATAGAAAATGGCTATGGTAGACGTAGGGTGCAATAATGATATTATGCTGGAATGGGACAAGGGTTTGTGATTATTGAATTATTGTTATTTTTTAATGTTTTGACTGAAGAATTTGTCTGTCTCATTTCCTGTTAATGCCCCCTACCACCCCCTTAGCCCTTACTGCCCCCTTGGCACCTTCAAAGCTCCCCAGGGGGTGGTACCACCCTTGTTGGGAACCACTGCTCTAGACCTTTTAAGAGCAGCTTTGTTAGATTTTGGACACGATACATGGTCTAGCAGCCTTTTTTGTATTCCTAAGTCAAGCTGTTCTAGCAAATAAGTCAGTTAGTTGAATGAGATCTAGTCTGTGATATGGAACTAGAAAAGCATCCTAGCCAATGTCAGTAAAAAATGGATTTGTGGCTTTAATGTCATGCAAATGGCATCAGTTTTGGTGAGGTGACCTCTATAGCATTCTACCCTAATCCTTTCATCATCTTCCATTTTCCCAAAAATTCATGTGATTATGAGAATTGCCAAGTGAAAGTCTTTCTGAAAATTGAAGGTATTCCCAACGATTGCATTATTTTGCATACAAGCTACCATTTATCTGAAAAAAACAACACTGCCTCACAAAGGGGAACCCTCGCTACAAGGAAAGTGCCCTAGCATGGGGGTAAGAAAGGAAGTCCAAGTGACAACTTTTCTCAACATATCTACTGAGGCACAGTGTCAAAATCATTCTTGCAAAACTGCCTGAGCCATGCTGCAGCAGCTGCAACCCCACTTTGTTTCTGTACAAATTACAGTACCAGACCAGCTGAATCCCGCAATTGTTATGTGTAAAGCAACAAAGATTTGCTTTAGGCAGCAGTAGCATGTGGCTCTGACATGGTGGCCTAATTAGAAATGCTAAGCAGAGTAAGATACATTAAACACATAGACGAATCTGATCAGGGCTTGTGTTTAGTGACTGTAAGCAGCCATTTGTGGGGTCCATCAGCCTCAAATTGACTTCATTTATTGTCGATATGAATTTCAAACCCTTACATTCAGTGAAATTGAAGGAATCAAGGTACAATTCAGTGTACAACCATCCATGATACAGGAAAGCAGGGCAATTGAAAGACTAAAGTTAATGGACCCCAGTTATGTCCTACTTAAATCAGACCATCACTTGACTGTCTGGATTTGTCTATTAGCAATAGCATTATTGTATGATGTATCCACATTTTAAGATGGCACATAAGTCACTTGTTATCATTACAGTACAAAATTAATGACCTTCCAAAAGTGAAGGTGTTGTCAGAACCCCTCAGCAACTTCAGTTGTGTTGTGTAGTGTTCATGTTAGCAATCAGAATCCTTAGATTCTTACATTTCTTCCAATGGTCAAGAAAGTTTTATGATAGCATTTGAAAGTTTTATAATTGCATTTGATAATATCCTGTGCATCATTCAGGCAAAAGTTCAGTCTTTTATGTAACATCCTGCAAATCCACTTATGAATGAAATTCCTCTCTTAAAATATTATATGAGGGGAAATGCCCCCCTCAATGCAAATTTTAAAGGCTAGTGCTGGTCCTGGTCTTATATATATATATATATATGTATATATATATATATTATAGTCCAAAAAGACGCATCATATCAGGCACTTCAGATAAAGTAAAACAAAAACCCTCGTGTGTTGGGTTTTTGTTTTACTTTATATATATATATAATACACTAATTCGGCACTTAGGGGGAAAGTTGTTGTTGAAAAGTCGACCTTAAGGGGAAAAATTTTGGGGGGCGAAATATAAGTTTCCCCGTAATGTTTCTACACACTTTTTCTATAAGAATACGTAAACGGACAAGGGCGCCCTCCTAGATTTGCGAAGTAGATACAATTACTTCAAAGTTGTCAAATTTGCGGACACCTAGCTGTTAACACCAACGGATGGCTGGCCATTGAAATAACATTGTTTATATTCTTAGACGTTAGGGCAAACACATTTTCTTATGTGTTTCATTGTTATTTTTTTGCCCTATTTACGCGCAGATATAACAATTTCCCCCTAAGGTGGGAATTAGCGTTATATATATATATATATATATATATATGTATACATGACGGAGAAACTGTAAAACAACGGTGCTACAGAATTGAAAGGCTGGATCTCCGAGGAGATATAAATAGCGGAAGGCTAGAATTTAGATAAATTAAACAGCCAAAATATATATATATATGTATTTCACTAATTCGGCACTTGGGGGAAAGTTGTTGTTGAAAAGTCGACCTTAGGGAGAACAAAATTTTGGGGTGAAATATAAGTGTCGCCTCAACGTTTCTACACACTTTTTCTATAGGAATACGTAAACAGGCAAGGGCGCCCTCCTAGATTTACAAAGTAGATACTATTACTTCAAAGTTGTCACATTTACTGACACCTAGCTGTGAACACAAACGATGGCTGGCCATTGAAAAAAGATGTTTATATGATTAGACGTTAGGGCGAATACTTTTTCTTATGTATTGTATTGTTATTTTTTTCGCCCTATGTACAAGCAGATATAACAATTTCCCCTTAAGGTGAAAATTAGCGTTTTATATTTATATATATATATATAGGTATATATAGTAGATCGAAGTTGGTAGATCGAAGTTAGAATGTGTAGGTCGAAAGTGTTGTAGTAATAAATTCGATCATGAATTTTATACCGATCCAAGATAGAGTATAAACTCTTATCAAGATGGAACGGTTGAAGAAAAATACCAGAGAGAAAAAACTGAGCCGCATGGTGGACCGAACCCACCATCCGCCGCTTTCCCGGCAGAGTCTATGACCACTTCGCTAGAACAGCTCGTGATTCACAGAAGCGACAACAGGCTATAAATACCCCGCGTGAATCAATTTTCTCTCTTTGTTACCATGGTACTCCCAAGCGAGATGAATAATCAGTGGAGAGAAAATTGATTCACGCGGGGTATTTATAGCCTGTTGTCGCTTCTGTGAATCACGAGCTGTTCTAGCGAAGTGGTCATAGACTCTGCCCGGAAAGCGGAGGATGGTGGGTTCGGTCCCCTGTGCGGCTCAATTTTTCTCTCTGGTGTTTTTCTTCAACCTTTCCTTCTTTGATAAGAGTTTATACTCTATCTTGGATCGGTATAAAATTCATGATCGAAGTTTTTACTACAACACTTTCGACCTATAGATATATATATATATGTATATACATATATAAAACATGGTGAAGTCTGTGTGTTGGTGGGAAATAAATACACAAAATAAGCAGAAAAAGAGCAATGTCTCTGCCACCAACCAAGAAAAACGAAAACAATGGTACATTCTGTAATCCTGTTTTTTATAGATAAACGAAAAGCAAATAGTAACAAAATACAGCAAACTGAACGTTTCGAACCTCCTAGGTTCCTTATCGACAGTATAATGGAAAGCTTAATAATGTTACAAAGAGGAAAGTACAGGCGACCTGATCAATGGTCATGATTGTTGGCCACGAATGAAAGATCAAGTTAAGACCATGGACGTGACTCTCACACCTGAAGATTAGCCTTAATTCTTGTTTTTTACGTACCTCAGTTGTAGAAAAGCCTCCCATCAATAGAGCAAATTTTAAATCATTCACACTGTTGATGGGTTTGTTGAAGTGTTCTGCAACAGGGAGGCTGGTGCTTTTGTTGCGAATGCTGGCTTTGTGGTTATTGAATCTTAGCCTAAATTTGGAGGAGGTCTCACCTATGTAAGAGATTGTCAGACACTTATCAAACAAAAGAAGGTAAATAACATTGGAGGAATTACAAGAGTACAGGCCTGGTGGTAATTGAATTCCCTTGGGGTGGATGTGCACTGTACGCTCTCTGATCATATGGTTGCATACTTGGCAACGACTACTACCACAAGGGAAATTACCTGTGGGAGGGGTAGTCAGGGAAGGATTGAGCTTGGTGTGAACCAAGATTCTGCGTAAACTGGGCGGTTGCCTGTAAGCAATAACTGGGGGTTCACTGAAAATATCTCTGATAGTGGGGTCTAGGCTGAGATTTCACCACAAAGTCTTGATTTTTTTGAGTAGGGAGGGAAGTTTAGGTTTACAGGTGACTACAATGGGGACTCGTTTAGTTTCATTCCTGGCGCGGTAACAGAGCAGATTGTTTTTATCTAACTGCTGAACCTTTCTGAAGTAAGAGTCAATAAGTTTAAAAGGACACCCCCTATGTAAAAGGTAGTTGGTCGGCTTCAGTAGAGCAGATACATTTGATTCTTAGAAATTGACTAAAAATGATCAAAGGTTTGACATAAGAAGGATGGAAACTGCAAAAATGTAAATAGGAATGACTGTCTGTGGGTTTTGTAAATAAAGAAGTCTTAAGGCAAGAGCCTGTGAGATGCACAACCGTGTCCAGAAATGGTAATTGAGTTTTAGAATATTCCATAGTGAACTTAATGGAACTATGAAAAGAATTTACAAAATCCGCGAACGTAAGTAACTATGGTAGGCCATGAGGTCAAATTAGAAAAATGTCATCGATATATATATACGATTTCTCTCAGTTAACAAAACTCTTGCTTAAAATTTTACTTACTAAAATACTTCATGAGGAACAATATCTAAATGTAAACCACAGACAATATTGCTTGCTGTTTTTAGAAAATAAATTAAAAACTAAACAGTTCATTACATCAGAAGGGTTGATCAGCTGCAGCAATAGCTGCTCTTGTTTGAATTTGAATCATTTGTTTTCTTCATCATTAGAAAAGGGATCTGTAACTTAAATGTCAGCTTGGTCGTCATTGCTTACCTTGAAATTAATGAACCTTTTTATTTTTCTTTTTACTCCTGCAGGCCAAGAGATTAGGTGCTTTAAACAAATTCAAATCAAAGAACAGATCGATTCTGATCGCAACTGACGTTGCAAGCAGGTAAGATAAATTATTTTTTTTCATTAATAATCTCTCTCTGTATCATTTAATATCATCATGTTCTTAAATCTCTTTTTAATGAGGCCAGACTTTCCTCTTCGTGTTAGTCGATCTGAAAGTATGATGTTGGTTTCGATGAAGTTTGTTTGTTAGTTAGATGGAGTTTTATGACCTGATTACCAATCAGTTGGTTTAAGTCGAGCCTTTTTTCCAGTTGTGGCTCACTGACTTGTTTTCCTTACTCCATCCCTTATACTTAGCACCAAGCAGTGGCATAAGGTTCCATTTTTAAAGTCTTTGGTATGACCTGGCCAGGATTCAGACTCCAGGGGCCCATTCCACAAAGACTTACGCACAATCTTAAGTTTGATTCCCCATACTTAAGTCAACAGTAAAGCGTACTTAAGATTGTGCGTAACTCTTTGTGGAACGGGCCCCAGACCTCTCGATTGCAAGTGGAATGCTCAAACCACTTGACCATGTTTTGATGAAAGAGAAACCTATGCTGTCATGATTTTGTGTATATGTATGTTTGTGTGTCTGTTTGTGACTCTTAGCTTGGGTGCACCACAGGTCAAGAGAGGAAATATGTATCCCATATGGAGTAGAAGATATCCATTGTTTTTGGTCTAAGGTCATTTGAGGTCCCTAGAGATCCACAAGTGAAGACCTTCTGCACATGATATCTTGAGAAAGGGAAACTGTGATGAACCTTGATTATACAGTGCACTTCTCATGGTCGTGCCATATATAAGGGAGGAAAATACTTGTTACATTAGGGGAGGTCAAAGGTCAATTAAGTCTGCCAGGAATCAACTAAGGCAAACCTTGTGTGCACAGTATCTCAGGAAGGGAAACTGACGTTCCTCATGTAAGACCCACATGTAGAGCAGAAGCAGTGTTGTAATCAAGTCACTAGATTAGTGACTCGAGTCACCAGTTTTCAAACTTTTAAGTGACTCAAGTTGAGTCATTGACTCGAGTCACTGTATTATTTCAATGGGGGAATAACTCCTGAATTGTATGGAGTCACTATCATTTTGAGAGGAAGTGACTCGAGTCGTGACTTGTTACAACACTGAGTAGAAGAACCCTAATAAGCTAGTTTGGTAATTCATTGCCGTATGGAATTGTGGGGTACAGGACAGGATGCACAGACCCTACACCAGCACACAATGTAAGGCTTTCCCTTTTTTTTGTCAGTAGGTGCATACAACACTATCTAAATGTCCAGCTAACTTGAATGATAATGGGGATCCCAGTCCTATTTTACGGCAAATTGAAATGCAAATTTTTACACCAAAAAGACAATTTTGACACAATCCAATGCAGAAAACCACACTTGAGATCCTTCCTTTATATTTTGGATGGATTAAGAAAAAATGATTTTACAATATGTATACCCTAATTTTGGAATACAGGAACTGTAGGTGCAGGAGTGGTTTGTTTATCCCGACTATTTGGAGAATGAACGTTAAAATGTCCAAGAAAAGACCGAAGATGTGAGAGAAGTGTCTCTTAAACGCTCGCCTATTTAAGTTGGCCTACTTTGGAGGAACACAGGATCAATGCTAGGTTAAGCTTATTGTACAAGTCTCTCCATCACTTGGTTGTTATTAATCTAGACGGATATGTTTCTAAACACGACAATAATGGAATCTCTACTCACAAGTCTTCATTGATCTACTTTCATCACTCTGCTGTAAAAAAATGGACTGCTGTAGGTTTTCTTTCATTCTAAGGACAGTGGAATTGTCTTTTGAGTGGAATTGCCTTCCTCCAGCCATTAGGAATTCCCCTTCTTTTGAAACTTGTAGAAATCAATTACGTATTCATAAAGTGAACTTGACATCCTTGAGGACATCTCAACATAGTAATCGGAATTAATTTGTTTGTCCTTTAGCTGTTTCACATCTACAACGGTACATCTGGTTTGTGAAGATGTGTTTGTAGTATTCTACCAGAACCAGGTCATTTGAGGTCCCCAAAAGGTCAAACAATGTAAATTTTGTGCATGGTTGCCATTAATGTACTATGTAATGATGTCATTGAAACCTCAATGCATTTTTGCATTGTTTTCACATTTTACTGGTAAATTATGTCTATCTGTTTGTATCCAGAGGACTGGACATTCCCCACGTCGATGTTGTTATCAACTTTGATATTCCAACTCACTCCAAGGTAAGTCACTTTTGGTTTTGCGTTACTTCTGATTCCTTCTCATTTTGCTCTTTGGATGTAGCAAATACAACACCTTAAAGGTAAAGAGCAGTCCCCCCAAACTTCTTTTGAAGAAAAAGCTAAATAGCACAATTTTCATCTTATTTCTCTTCAAAGTATCTTTCATTACATTTTATAATTTAACTATTGCATATTCAAAGTAAACCAAGCAGTTATTTCTGGTATATTTCACATTTGAAGAGAAAAAACATTGTCACATGACTTCCAACAGCCAATCATGAAACTGGACAGTCTACTACACTACTTCAGTTTGGGATGACTGCTCCTGCCCTTTAATGTTTCAATATTGCATGTGCGGTAAAGTCCTTTAAGGCCCAACCTAATATATCGTAAGATGGAGTCACTTTGCATTAGAGAGTGACTCGGCACAAAACACAGACTTCTATACATTTCTTCTTTTTTGACAAAGTGTAATGAAAAAGTCAATTGTTAGTTTTGTTTGTTTAAGATTATGGTCATTGCCATCACTATATAGTATTAATTCAAAGTAAAAATCATTGTTACTGTTTATAACTTATTTCTTCATTCAAAATTGGAAATTTTCACCATTTCACAATGTAACTTCTATATGTTACACCCAGAAGGAAATAATGTGAGAAACAAACAGGGTTAGGAATTGTTCCCCTTACAATTAGCTAAGTCTGTATGTAATTCACGAGTCCACTTCTCGTCCCTTACCTCACCCCACTCCTGAATTAAATTCATAGTGTATAATCCTTTATTTGAATATGATTTTCGACCATTTTGGAGCCTCTCAAATCACTAAAATCGCTGAGCTTCTGGGGACTTTGGCCCCTGGACCCCCCAGTTTTGCCCCTGGACCCCACTAGGGGCCCTTAAGCGGGCCCTTAGACCCCACGCCTGTGGGGTTTTGTGCACGGGGTCACCATTATGTCGGCCGCAAAAACTTTGCCCCCTTCCCCCAATGCAAAACATCTTCCACCTCCATGATGACATCGCCAAGGTCACAATATTTCAAGTTGAAGACACACAAGACACACCAACCTGACTACCTTAGGCGCTTTTGTAGAATGGGAACCCAATATGCTTACTCACCAGCTGACAATGCCTTCTTCAGTATCCATGGTCAGGCACAATAACTGCACATGCATGCACTTACGAATTTACCAAATCCATGCCTTCAGAGTTGCAATCAGATCTTTCCAAAGTTTAAAAAGTTCGCATGATTATCTTTGTTTACTCTTAGCCAATCACAACGCACGATACATATAAGTTGGTATTGTCAGTGATTGGTTATACGCCTGCACACCGCACTTTCGTACCTCTTTGGTATACCATACGTATCACCACATACATGAAGTTGTAAAGAATGCATAGACAGCTGCGCAAGTTATTATCATCTGGTTCGTAACAGCCATCATTTCCACTTATTCCGAAATGTCCGGCTTTTGGAGAAACTTTACTGATGTTGGACAGTTTCTAAAAACTCGTTAAAAATTTTGAATTTAAATAAGAGATGGATCTTTGTAAGCATAAATTTCAAATTTATCACTTCTGAAAAGGACTGAATCAGTCAATGAGGAAAATTTTAATTGGATTTAAGGAAATAGTTAAACGCAGTTCGTAAACATAGAGCTCATTGTGGAAGTGCTGGAGAGTACTGGCGAGAGCGGATTGAGAAGCGTTGACCCAGAACCCTGCAAAAAAGTTTTTGTAGTATTTTTTACCGTTTCGAAGTAATATTAAGGGAAAAGGTGTATTCGAGGAACAGGTAGATGCTGTTTTAGGTTCAACTTGAACTTATGACGTGGACTCACGAAGTATTTAAAGGTTTGCAGCAAGGCTAAAAATGTCAAAGTAGGCCAAGGTGTGCTCTCTGTGTGTAGGTTTCTTGGGTTGAGTGTCCGACCTTGTTAGTATATATATATATATAGTGTGTTGTAATATTATAACGCTTCGAATGCCTGTGGTAGGGCCTAGCCTATGTCCTACTAGTAACTTAGTTTTGGAGGGTGAAAATGTGCAAAACATCTAGGCCTAGAAAAGCCTAGTAAAGGGAAACAAATAGCCATTCTTATGGGGTATCTAGCCTACAGTTGATTTGGGATGACCAGGGAAATGTAGACTAGATGGCGAAGGGGCTATTTCATGCATTTCTGTTTCCTCACAGATTTAAAGTTAACTGCATGTAAGTAAAGATGCAACTTTCTCCTTGAAGATATTTCACTAAGCAAGAAAAATAAACAAAGAAGGGTGTTTCATTTCATTCAAATCTTGTATCAAATGTTGCACCATTTTGCATCTAGCCTGTCGTACAAAGGCAAAAAACACCCTATCCCCTTAGACCCCCCCCCTGGGCCGGCGATCACCACGTGTATCTTCATTACTATTTTTCTTTGGAAAAAGTTGGCAGGTATGCTAGGGATCTGCTAACATACATGTTTTTTATTAACTGGAGAGAACTCTTTGTATTGACTCTCTAAGAGAATTTGCTAGTATAATATTCTCAGTTACTGCCACAGGTGAATACCAGAGCCTATTCATTACATACTGGAATGGTTTCGTAGAGAAAATAAACATGCACTCTTCCGCAGTATGTTAAAGGCAGTCATTAGTCACCCTAAACTACAGTTTCAGTATACATATATTAAAACTCTCAATTGGTACAGCTCTTTGATTGGCATCACATTCAAACAATGCATCATAGCTAAATTACAGCATGGGCACTGAGAGTGTCTTGATTACACATTATGGACTTGTGTGGCCACTGGGACAAGCCATGAAGCAATAAACAAGGATTGTGTCTGGATAAAGATTAGTTTTAGATAAATGTGGGAGGGGCTAGAAGTAAGTAGGTTGGGAGAATTGGAACTGTTTGGGATGATGAAGATATGCCTTTAAGTTGTCAAGTGTTGTTTAACCCTTAAGGAGAATTTCTTCATTGCATTGCTCTTCGTGGGTATGTGTAAATTGCCAAGCTGTCCAATATTGAACCTGGTAATGCCCCACTCAGATGCATGGACATTTTGGTCATAACTTGCGGTGCACTATCATTCCTCAAGGACCAATGGTGATCTCTAACAGTATCCTTTCAAGAAACATACCTGACTGTGGTTTTGATTTATAATTGTTGCGGACAAGTGGCCCCACAGTTCTTATGATGAAGGGAGGGTTTCAAGTAACTGGTGTTCCCTATCAACTGACAATTATAATTAGGGATACAAAATGGCAACTTCAACAGGAGTTGGCTTCTTTGTGTGCTTAATTTACTACAGTAATAAAAACCTGTTTGCCTGAGCCTCAGATTACTTTTACAACATACACAATGGGCAGTTGCCATTTTTATATCATATTTAATGTTTAGGTTTTGTGAATAGAATTGATACCAGTGGATTAGCTTTTAGCTTTCAGCTGAGGGCACACCCTTGTCCTGACTTGCATTCAAAGGATGTTGTTGCTGAATTATTCTTTTTTAAAACACAAAGGGTGTGTAGTGTAACCCCTGTGTAAAGTGGGCTTTACTCAAAAATATGAAAGATGCTATCATGAAAAGTTTAAATGTATAATTACTTTATAATTGAAAATAATTAACCACTTTTACTAATATCATATCCAAATTATTAGACATTTCCAATTACCTATTAAACATAGTTATTCCAGAAAAATATAAAACCAAAACCCTTAATTAAAAATTTGTACAAAGTCACGCTGTTTTACTGTACCTCAAGGCTTGTTGATTAGGGTAACTCAGCTGACCTTGCCTAGTTGCATGTATCAATCCTTATGTTATGTCACATTGCATGCTCCTGCCTTAGCTTGCAGCAATTCAATTCAATCTCTCACATGCTCTGACAAAAGTATCAACAAAGAATTAAGAAGTCAATACAAATGAACAGCACTAGAAAAAACAGTACTGTTTATCAGTATAGATTAGCATTGCCTTAAGGGAAACAACCTTTATATATAACTTGCAACCATCTAACATTTTTATGACCTGCAAATCTGAAAGAAATGAAGAGAAGAGTCTGTCCAATTAAAAATGATTTCTTACTTTTGCCTTTGGATAGGACTATATCCACAGAGTTGGAAGGACTGCAAGAGCCGGAAGGTCTGGTAAAGCTATAACTTTTGTCACACAGTAAGTATTTGTTGTCATGGTGACTCTGGCTCTTTTCACAACTGTTGCCATGGTGTTAACACCTTATGTGTCAAAGTGATCACATTTTTGAACCGTTTTTGTACCCCCTTTAAACGTGAAAATTGTGGTTTTGCTGCTTGAAACACATCTACATAGATATAGTTAGATAGATGAGCTCAGTTTCCAACCAATTGGTTTAATTTGAGCCAGCCACAGTCTTTTTCTCTAGTTGTGGCTCACTGGCTTGTTTGTTCTACTCCATTGGGTATGCAGAGCACCAAATACAACGGCAGTATGTTCAGTTTTAAAAGTTTTTGGTATGACCCAGCCAGAACTCAAACTCCAGACCTCCTGATTGCAAATCAGATGCTCTAACCACTCCACCATACAGTATCGTACAGGATGATGTGGTAAGGTATTGTTCTATGTTTTGGTGTAGAATGTTTTTGTATGGTGTGTTTATGATATTATTTTTTGTGGTATGGTGTTGAACTGTGTTGTATGGTATGGCATGGTGTGATGTGACATTGTATGGTGCTGCATGGTGTTACATGGTATGGCATGGTGTGATATGACATTGTATGGTGTTGCATGGTATGGCATGGTGTGATATGACATTGTATGGTGTTGCATGGTGTTACATGGTATGGCATGGTGTGATATGACATTGTATGGTGTTACATGGTATGGCATGGTGTGATATGACATTGTATGGTGTTGCATGGTGTTACATGGTATGGCATGGTGTGATATGACATTGTATGGTGTTGCATGGTGTTACATGGTATGGCATGGTGTGATATGACATTGTATGGTGTTGCATGGTGTTACATGGTATGGCATGGTGTGATATGATATTGTATGGTGTTGCATGGTGTTACATGGTATGGCATGGCATAGTACTGCATTGTGCCTTGTAGCAGTATTGCATTGTGTGGTGTGTTGTGCCATAGCATTGTATTGTAAGGCATTGCAAAGTGTAATATGGTGTAGTAGCATGGTTATATGAAAGTTTCGCATATTCCAGCACTATTCTGTAAACATCATAGTCAACTCACCCTTTGAGTAAAAAAACTAGTAACCAGGCCAAACTATCATTCGTTTGCTTTATTTTGATATAAACAGGCTTTACTTAGAAATTAAGGAAGTAATGGTTGATTGAAGTTGGGGTCTTTTGTCACAACTTCATGTTGTTTTATGTCTCTAAGTTTCGCGCAGCCTAAATTTTAGTGATGGCCTCCTTTGTGGGAGTAAAATCAGATACTACATTTGTCAGACGTTGCCATAAATTGTGTTTCGGCAGTTTCTCAGTCTTAAAATGAGTTAAAACTTATAAAAACTGGGTTTTTGTTGACAAAGTTGGTGGCTGTTTTTCATTTTAAACTTAAAGGCCGGGTGAAATTTGTCTTCATTTAACCCCCCCCCCCAAATAGCACCAAATAACAGTGAAAACAGTTTTAAACATCGTTTATGCCCAAGAAGTAATTTATCAACATCAGTATTATTATAGATGTCCTAAGGACGGGATAGATGATTGGAATGTAGGCATGTCGATTGCACCCGGTAACACTACCTCAAATTTTAAGACAAATGTTTTTGACCCCTAGCCATCATAGGGAAAAAAAAGACTTTACTTCACTCTGCTTTGCAAAACTGACACATGTTAACATGCACAACATGTCAGTATATGGACTGTCAAAGTTTCTAGTGGCGGGAACATCGTGTGACCAAGAAAACAACAGATTTGTGACACTGCTCTCACAGCTTTTCAAAAAAATATGGTACTAGAAAATGAGGTAATATATTTGAAAACCTGAATGACTTAGAGCGAAATTGAACTCAAAATGGATTTATTTTTATGAAAAATGCCACGCTTTTAATATTTAACCATCAAATGGCTAGGTTTTTGTGTTACCACTGCAATATAGTGACATTTGTATGGTATCCTATTTCTGGGGTGTACGATATTTACAGTCATTGAATATACATTACTGGTTTATATGGTATACATTAAATTGCATATTTTTTTATGTAGGTATGATGTTGAACTGTACCAGAGGATTGAACAGCTCATAGAGAAAAAGCTCCCACTCTTCAAGACAGAGGAATCCGAGGTGATGTTGCTAATGGAGAGAGTAGCAGAGGCTCAGAGATATGCTAAAATGGTAAGCAATGAATCACAAATTTGTCTCAAAGGGGGTGATTTTAAAGTAAAATGGGAGAGAAGTGAATTATGATAAATGACAGTATAGAAGACCCTTAGGAATGACTTACAGATACAGATATGGAAAAATGGTGCAAACTAGTTACAGGAATTTGTTAACTTGCATAACTGTAAAAAGTGATATGTGGGAAATGGAAACAAATAACACACAGATGTGATTAAGTCATAAAAAGTGAGTTGGAGATGTAGTAAAATGGTAAGAAGTGAGCTCAGGGTATGCTTAATTGATTAAGAATGATTCAAAGATCTGCCAAAATGATTAGAAATGACCTGAGAGATGGATAAAAATGGGACAAATTTGCTTGCATTGAGCAAGAACAAAAACAACAAAAATAATTGTAAAAATTACAGGATTATTGTGACTTCACATTCCTGTCCCATCAAATACATTCTATTTTCCCAGGAAATGAGAGAAAAAGATGAAAAGAAAAAGAGCAAAGGCCGTCGAGGTGGCGATGATTCTGACACGGAGGAATCTTCTGGAGTTCGCAAGAAACTCAAGAAAAAGCGGTAGTCCAGTAGGCTGGCTTCTTTGTGAAACATTGCAAAGGGCAGGTATCATGGGAAGGATACAGCTCCAAGATGAGGTCTTCATTTGGTGGATGAAGCTAGTGATGAATATTCACAATGGAAATGTCAAGAAACCTTTGGCTGCATGGGGATGATGTCATTATTCCAAAATAGAAACTGCACATCCTGGTTCCATCTTGTGATAGTGTGTATGTGAAGGAGTTCATTGATACTTATGTGACTGAATGTCATTGGTAGAAGCAGTATTTAGTGATTGGGAACTCTCCTGTTACTCTATTTCCATCAAGTCACATTTTTTGAAAAGTGAGGGCAGCAGGCCAGTATAACCTACTTCTGTAGAAAGTAAAATTAACATGTGTTTAAATTTGTTTCCAAGGTATACTTCTTAATGAAAGTGTCCTCTGCAATTTATAACTCACATGAACAGTTGGTCAGGTAGTTTGGTGGTGGAACTATTGATCCTATAAAGTTGATGAACTATGTAAAAAGCATTTACTATCAAAATGTCATTAGATATACTTTAAAAAAATACAGGAAATATTTTCAGTTGTGTATACAAAGTTAAATCAAGTGTATCATCATGGTTCATAAGGTGAAACAATTATGGAGGTGCTGTAATGCAAGTTATCAGCAAGATATTATTCTGTGTCATTGTAAGATTTTTGTCAGAATTAACTTTGGTTTTGAATAAGATATAACGGAATGCATCATGGAGGGGGTCCTGGGGGTGAGGGGAATATGTCCCTCCAATATTTGAAAAATATTTTTTTTTTTTTGGTGGGGGGCAGGGGTGGTTATATATTTTCCAAAAATGATTTGTCCCCCAAAATTCAGAATAAACTGCCTAATCTTGAACTTAAGGTCTATCTTCCTCTCCTTAAGAATTTGTTTTATGCAATGAATGAATGTTTTGAAGCTGTCGGTTTGGTTGGCTGGGAGTGTTCTGCAGGTGAGGGATTAGGTAGGGGTGATGGGAGGGAGCATCCTGGGTCAAATGGGCTGTTTAGATCAGGAACTGATCTGCTTTCTGGCTTCTCTTTGCTCTGTGTTTGTCTCAACAAGTCTACATTAAGGTCAGGGTTAGGGTAAGGTGTAGACTAAATGAGGGTGTAAAAGTTATTTCTACATCAGAGTCTAAAAGTTATTCTCATTAGAACTTGACGACTACTATCTTTTATTGATGTTTATTGAGGCTATGCACCTGGTGTCAGCGGATTTCATTTAGGCATACCAGATGCCACTAATCAAGCAAAGTAGATGTGTAACCCATAAAAACTCATGACAGTACCTTGTTAACAATAGTGGTGCTGTGGAAGACTGGGTGTCAAAAAAGAAAGATGTGTGGTGCAGTGACATTGGTGCATAATCTCTATTTATAGGGTGCAATCACATGACATCACAATTGGTACGCTGTTGGCACTGCCAGGCAAAAATCAACAGTGGTTCAGTGCAACAATCACACATGAGTTGCTTTCCAGCTAGCTACACTTGCTAGAGCACTAAACCCAGTTTTTGCCCTTCGAAATGGGTGGGGCTTGTGACATCATGGGAAAATTTCTATACAAATTAGCAATCTCAAATTTGAATGGATGTTTCCCTCATCCTGGATGGGTTGTGTTTTCCACCCAGTTAGGACAATTATATTTGTTCTGTTCCCAGCATTAATGCTTTAAAGCATGAAAAACTGCAGACCAATGCAGAATGAAATTATGTTAATTTATGTTAATTTACCAAGTTAGGTTGGCAAATACATAAGGAGTGCTACATAGCATGAAAAACTGTACATTGTAGCATGCTTTTGAAAGCATAACAGTGTTGTCCCGACTGGCTTTTTCCCAGTAAGTTTACTTAAGCCATTCCTCGTTCACAGAAAGTGTTTAAGAACACAACTGTATCACATGTCTTTGAATGGAAAAAGCTTTTTAGTTTGAAGAAATTTTAACACCAAAAGACTCAAGCAATTGGTCAGAAATATTCTTTATTCCTTATGATTAACATCCCCATTAGAGCTTTACCAGACTGCCATAGGAGCTGTGCCAGTCTCCCACCTCTAGACCAATTCAATCAGTGCTTGTGGTTAGTGACTGTAGGCAGCCATTAGTTGGGTCCATTAGCCTTAAATTGACCTTGCATTTATTGTCGACATGTAATTTCAAACCCCCCATGTTCCCTGGAATCAAGTGGCATTTTAGTGTACAACCATCCAAGATACAGGTAAGCAAGGAAATTGAAAGATGTTATGGACCCCAGTCACGTCAGACTAAAATCAGACCATTACTTGTCTGTCTGGATTCATCTATATTGGAATAGCCCAGAGGCCATTCAGTGCTGATTTGGTCAAATAGTCACATCATTTTTCCCTCAGAACAGCTAGTCTCTCCCCAGTGTAAAAGCAATCATATGTTAAAGTAGGCCAAATTATACTCCCGAGGCTCAAGTCCTTTGATAGACATGAACCAAAGTTGTTAAAGTTTGTATTGACCATCCAGGAGGCAGTGGAAAGGGGGGGGGGTGGTTGAGGTGCTGGGTGATTGAGATGGGAATATTTACAATAATTTTAGTCTTCATACATATACCACAAGTAATGACATCCATCTCAGGTTGCATTCAAAAGTGTTTTATTGTCACCATCATAAAGATTGGTATAAACATAACTCTCACATGAATTCAGTAAATTAAGAATACAGGATTTAGGCATATGAATCTTACTTATCCTTTATTTTGGAAGGGAACAGCCAACTCTGAGAATTTGTTGCTGGAGTGTCTAGAATTTTTAACAAAGAAACTTTAAAAGTTCTTTTACCTTCAATATTAATCATTTTTAGCAGAAAATAGAAATGCAATCCATCAAATACTAAAGAAACTTTGAGGGAAAAAAGAACAAAATGTCTGTTGATCACATCCAAGATGAAATAACATGAATTGGTCCATTTTGGTTTGCTACAAAGTTTGAAGATTTCTGGTATTTTTTGCTTGCATGACAATTAATTGACAGATGTACATCTGTAAAGCTGAGGTTTTGCTTTGTGAACCTTTTCTTTCTTTTAGGACAAATATTTTTTTCAAAGGAGTTGAATAGTCAGTAGAATTTTAGCCATCAGGTTGAGTAGACTTTTAATTACAAAGGCTCACAAGAGAAGCTATACCTCTATTCACAGCCTTTGTAGATTTATGTACAAAACATTTATTTTTCTCTGGAGTAGTGGATGACAAAATTCTTGGGACAGCAGTGTTGGCTTATCCATCCCTGTAAATAATGATGATCTATTGGTATGACCTTAATTCCAAATAAATGCTTTCAAAATTTTATTATGTAACGTAAAAGAAAAGAACTTCATGTATGTTGTTTTACAAACAATTGCATTTATGATGCCAGAAGATATTTAACTGTGAGATTGGATAGACTCTTTACATTAAATAAGCAAGGTGAAATGGTCAAAAGAAAATCATCAATTTGATTGTTACATATTATATATCATATATTTGATGTATTAATATATCACACAGAATGTACACAATTTTAGCTTAGACAGCATTTTGGGGTATCACACTTTTGCATACAGTGAACACACGAGACAAGATATCATACATGATACTTATACTAGACTCTTCTAACATCATAGTTTTCCTCATGTTTCATTCCCTAGCTTGTGACATGATTATCAGGCATGGTTAACCTCTCTCCAGACATGAATGTGGATCTTACAAAAGAAAATCTGAGGATTTGATGCCATGAATCCTGGACGGGTCATATGGGAGACTTTAAAAAGGGATCCTACTGCCTTTGTGACTGGTGCTCAGCATGAGCAGTGTAGTGGGGAAAACAAGCGTAAAAACCACAACTGGAAAAAGTCTGTGGCAGACCCAACTAATTTGAGCAGTAAAACCTCCTTTAACATGATGACATAAAATAATATAAACATGAATATGGAAAATACATGCAAATTGCTTATTCTTATTCAAGCTGTAAGAGTGGTAAATTTAAATAATTGACATGTGGAGGATGGTTCTTACAAAACAGTTTAGTAAAAGAAGCAAATATATCCATTTCTACATAAAAAGAATTTCTCAAAAAAAAAAAAAAACCAGTGATGGCTTGTTTATTTTAGCCATGTAATGGTTTTATAACATTTGAAACATTTGTGAAAGGAAGACAACTTCAGAAAATAGAAGTAAAAATATTCAGGCCCCAAGTTCAGCTATTTTGCAATGATTTTCAGTCTTTAAAGCATTTCCTAGAAAACCTCATGTCCAGAGCATTGTGTTCAACATTAAGTGATACATCCATGGACATTTTTGTGGATAAATAACCCAACTGGAACAATGTTTAGGCAATCCAAAAGGATAGGAAATGCTTGATGCTCCCATTTCATGTTCCCTACCTGTGGTAAGAGGTGACTGAAAACAGAGGACTTGAAGCAGATTTCAAACATTTGAAACAGAGCTTAAACTTGAACCATATTTGAACTTTGAATTTCTTTTTTATCCAGCTGACACCAGATAAAACATTGGTGTTGGCGTGTTGTTCAATCTCATCTACCTTACCTATCTCATTTTGCTATTATGCAAGTCTTATTACTACCAATTCAAAAAATGAAAGCAGTCCTTACTTATTACCACTATACAAAAAAAACCCATTAAACCACTAGTCAAGAAATTAATACCAAGATTATAACTAACCCATTACCACTTGCACTAAGCTGGCCATTTTTAAAAGCAACAAAATTTTTACACACCAATTCCCTTCTTGCCATTTTTACCTTTAAGTAAAATGTCTACTGTTTCCATCTACAGTAGCATCTATATACACATTAATGCCCCTTCACATCCAGCTCCGTCCCCCTCCCCAGGCTGTCCAGACTTTGTGATGCAACTGAGGTAGAAAAGGATTAATGTCTCACATCTTGACTCATGCTCTTACAAGGTGATTGCAAATTGGAATATTTTATTAAATATCCAAATTGAATACAAAAGAAGCCTCCATTATAAATCGCAAAGTACAGCTGCTGCATACCTAAGAGGTAGAAAAAAGCAGTTCTCAATTTGTAAATTCTTACAGATGGAATTGGCAGAACTTGGTCCTAACCTGGTACCTATTGCTAATGTACATTTTTACACAATGGTATGTGCAACATAAATGACTTAATATGCAACCCCAAATGAATCAGCACAAGAGGCTTAAATGGAAAGCAACATAATTTGCAATACTAAGAGATGGAATTGTACTGTTGTCATCAGTTTTAAAGTCTGCTTTAAGAAATAAAAGAGTCGTAGCTGCAAACCTCTAAATATTTTAAAGTGTTTGCTTGTTGATTATTTGGACTGAAACCATATGCAGCATTTTTCTTTATTCTATTTACAATTGAGCCCTCACACGACGGGCCCACCATGTAAAGAGCTGAAGGAATGGGTTTGGTTAATACATTATTAAGTCTCTATGTCTCTTCATGAGACTTTGTTAGTATTGAAAATCCCCTTCACTCAAGTCCTGTAATTCTTAGCAGTCCAAAAACCCAACCTTTGAGGGAAATGTTGGAGTTTCGATGCAAACAGTTTAGCTAGTCCAACAAGATTTATCAAGTCATATCATATTTTTGTAATGATTGTACATTCCCTTAAGTGCTGAAGTAGTTATAAAGTGTAGGTATATTTCATGTAAAGTACTGTTTAGGTTTTAGAAAAAAAAATTTGCATTAATCTTCCCTCTCCCAGCATATAGGGTTCCAAATACTTTGGAAACTTACAGAAATTCAAGACTGTTTTCAGACTTCTTAAAGACCAAAATGGATTTTTGGTTTCGATGAAAAGAGAAACCTATGCATTCATGATGGCGTGTGTGTGTGTGTATGTATGTGTGTATGTGTGTGTGCGTGTGTATGTATGTGTGCATGTGCGTATGTGCGTGTGTGACACTTTGCTTGTTTACACGATATCTTGAGAAGGGAAGATCTGACAGTTCTTAAACTTGGTACACAGATACCTCATATTAAGAGAAAGAACCCTATTTATTTTGGTTGAGGTCAAAGGTCATCTGGGGTCACAGGGGGTCAAAAACCAAAATCCTTGTTTACACAATATCTCAATACAGGAAACTTGGATTAATTTCAAACTTGATATATTGATGTGTTATGATGTAAGGAAGAACCCTATTGATTTTGGTGGAGGTCGAAGGTCATATGGGGTCATAGGGGGTCAAACCCTGAAATCCTTGTTTACACGATATCTCATGGAAGAAAACTTGGATTAATTTCAAACTTGATATGTTGATGTGTTATGATGTAAGGAAGAACCCTATTGATTTTGGTGGAGGTCAAAGGTCATTTGGGGTCACATGGGGTCAAACCCTGAAATCCTTGTTTACATGATACATCATGGTAGGAAACTTGGATTCATTTCAGTCTTGATAGGTTGATGCGTTAAGATGTAAGAAAGAACCCCATTTATTTTCATGGAGGTCAAAGGTCATTTGGGGTCACATGGGGTCAAATCCTGAAATCCTGGTGTACACTATATCTCAAGGTAGGAAACTTTGATTCATTTCAAACTTGATATGTTGATGCGTTATGATATAAGGAAAAACTCAATAAATTTTGGTGGAGGTCAAAGGACATTTGGGGTCACTTGGGGTTAAACCCCAAACTACTTGTTTACACTCTATCTCAAGGTAGGAAGCTTGGATTCATTTCAAACTTGATATGTTGATGCATTATATGATGTAAGGAAGAACCCTACTGATTTTGGTAGAGGTCAAAGGTCATTTGGGGTCATAGGGGTCAAACTCAGAAAAAATTGTTTAGGATAGCTCAAGGTACAAAAGGTGGATGGATTTCACAATTAGTGTGTGAATGAATTATGGTGAGAAGATGGTCTGTATAAGGTTTTTTTGGTGGAGGTGAAAGGACATCTGGGGTCATGATCGGTCAAACTTTGAAAAACTTGTCAAAATGGGTTATCTCAAGTTAGGAAACTTGGATGGATTTCCAAATTAGTATGTGGATGTGTTATGGTGAGTTGAAAGTACTGTACAGTACCTGTTGTTTTTGGTGGAGGTCAATGGTTATCTGGTATCACCTGACTTCAGACTCTGAAAACCTTGTTTGCAGAATATCTTAAGGCACAGTATGAAATTTGGCTTTTTGAATATAGAAATGTTTTGGTTAAAAGAAAAACCAGTCACTTACAGGTGGAGACAAAGGCTATTTTGGGTCACCAGTTGTTACAAGGAATGTAGCATTTTATTGAAAAGAGCATGTATGTATCATCGAAACCTCAATGCATTTTTGCATTCTGGTTTTTGTACTGAAAAATAAAGAATTTCTTCAGTTTAGTCTTTGTTTTTAAGGGTTCAGTTACCCAGTATGGCCAGATACAAGGCATGATCATAACTATTATAGAGTGTAGGTTTTTCACATGTCATGACCATACAGTAATTTTTGCAAATCAAACACCAGATTTTCAAAGACTTTGAGTACATAATAAAATTTCAGACATTTCCTTTTTTACCTACTACATGGAAACCCTGTAAACATCATTTACAATTTTTTTTTATTGTAACATAATTTGCAACACAACTGGGTTAAGGAACCCCATCATTCAGTTTGGCAAGAAATAATTATCAAACATACACACACTTTTTCTAAAGTCCTCCCGTTCCTCTGACAAAGGGACGTTTGGCCAAACCAAACTATGAACTGCTTCAAAAAGAAGCTTTACTTACCCTGAAGGACAACACTTGAACAACCTCACAGCCCTCAGATCATTTACATCATTGTTCCGTCATGTATAGCTACATTTAAGACTGGCTGAAAAGAACATTGACTGTACATGATCTAATAGCCAAAAGGCTGAGTTCACCGAACACATATACACACACACATGCATACACACATACACATACCATCATGACTGCACTGGTTTCTCTTATTGCCCAAATGAAAAGTGTATATTATTTACCAAAGTTTTCTTAAAGCAAACACAAATTTTCTCAAGTTTGAAACCAAGACATATTCTTTTACCTTTGGACAAGTGAAATACCTACAGATTTACATTTAAACATTCAAACAGCAGGCAAGATATTACTCTTGAATAAAATCCTGAGAATCAAATTTGCACACATTTTTCCCAACCAATATACAAATAGCCAGTTTAGCTGACTAGGAAACTACAATAAAATAGTTCCAATTCATCTGCCTTGTACAGATTGAAACTTTCAACTTGTGTATCCTTTCTCATGCTGAGTAAGTTGAGGGCGCTCTCCAATTTTTGCTTCAACAAAGCCCTGTAGTTATAGTTACATTGTCCTTCAGAGAATAATTACTACCATTCTAGTTGACCACCATCACCATCTACAATATGAACTTAGAAAGGAAATAGAGGGCACTCTTTGTGTATATACATAAAGCATTTTGATTATTGTTGGAAGTGCCCTCATAGCAAAATAAAGTCAGTTTGGTAATTTACTTGCTGGCTATGCACATGTGTACATCCTCCAAATCGTCAGGATAAACAAACCAATCCTGCATCTACAACATGCATTCCAAAATTTGAGTTTACATGAAAATTTTGTCACATTCTTTCTTCATCCATCCATAACATAAGGGGGATCTCAAGTGTGGCTTAGTACAGTGGATTGTGTCAAAATTGTCTTTTTGGTGCAAAAATTTGCATTGTAATCTGCTGTAAAGGAAGACTGAGACCCCTGTTTTCATTTGAGTTGGCTACACACTTAGACATTGTTGTATCCATATACTGCCCCACTCACACTATCCCGAAATTACACACGAAGGGGAAATGAATGGACACGAATTAAGGTTTGCGGCATCTTCGTTTGTGTTCCCCTGACATTCTTCTTGTCTTCGTGAGTTTTTGTCTGGCCGTAGTCTTGTTCTTGTGTATTCGCAAACCTGCCCTGAAATTTTTACACTGTTTAAAAATTTCGTGGCAAAATGGATACTCGTTTCACTTTCGTGATGCTTTCTTCATGTTCGTGTAGAATTCGTCTGGTATTAGTCTCTATTCTCCTTGCTCGTGGCTTGTTCGGGAATTGACTTGAATACAGGCAAAAGAGACTCGAATACACACGAAGGTTAAACAAATAAGACGAAAATAACGCAAAGAAAACACGACTGTGAACCGAAAGAGAGGAATGTGAGATGAAATGTAGACGAACAATGGGAATGTATTGAGAAAATGAAACAACAGTCAGGCGAAAGCCAGGGGAATGCAAAACGAATACAAAGAAAGTCACAAGAGTGGCATGAACATAATCCGAAAGTGACACAACAGTGACGCGAATATACCCGAACTCCACGAACCACGTGTTGCACAGCTGAAATATTATCATTTCTCACAGACCAGTCGTACAGTTAACATCTATCTGCAAGATGCCTCCTAAATCAATTAAGAAGGGGTGGAAGTGCCCGAAGAAGGGCAGTACCTTCAAGGGCCTTACTTCCAATGACAATACTTCCACGCAGTCAGAGCCAGAGCCAGTTCATGATAGTCCTCATATTTCTGAGGCAGAGCAGTCTGATCATGATGATACCACATCTGTGGTAGAGCATGTAGATCAAACCCTGGACACAACCTCTCTCAGCCCCACATGGTCAGTAACGATGAAAGGTGCCCAGATATAGGTACATTACAGAAGAAGAAAAGAAAAAGGAACTAGCCTGATATAAATTTGAATGATTCGGAGGAGGCACGTATAGAAGAGTGGCTGAAGGATCCAGGGTCTTGAGTTCCTGTACCCATTCCTTTGTACATTCTTGTCAATGTCGCTTGACAGTCGTACCACTTTCGTCAACTTTGAAGTATTTTCTTCTTTATTCCTCCAGCATTCTTGTCATTCGCCTCATTTCGCCACATATTCCTCTCACATTCCTGAACTTTTCGTGTCTATTTCGTATTATATTTGCTTTGTTCGGGCCATTCGTGTTATTATCCCCTCCAATTTGTCTTACTTTCCTCTGACATTAGCATGACATTCCTGTCACAATCCTCCGCGTTCGTCTTCCATTCGAGTTGTGTTCGCGCCAAGTACATTTGTGGCTTTTTGCTATGAATGCGAGACGAATTTTACTTTGTGTCAATTCGTGTCCCTTTCGTGTGTAATTTCGGCATAGTGTGAGTGGGGCATAACGAAAACAAAGGATCATTGTACGCTACATGCCGAGCAGAATTTGTTTATTCCACGCTGTGCCCCACAATTCCATGTGGCAACGAATAACTAAACTTGCTTATTTTGTTGCTGCAGCAGGATAAAGTTTAATGGTACTTCCTAAACAGGGCCAAGCAAATGGCTCCGGTGACAGATATAACCCCAGCTATGGTTAAAAACCTGAATGACATCTTGCTTGTAAGGCCATCACTTGTGGGTGCATGTTCAGAGTCCTTGCCAATGAACGCCTGCAATGTACTGTCACGTAGTCCCTTCAGGAACTGCATGAAACCTGTAAAAAAGTCACAGAAAATGTTTTTATTGCCGGCAGTGAAATGCTATAATTGCAAGGTGATATATCATTCTCAATCCTACATTTAAATCTCAAAATGTTTTGTGAACCTGTGGTTAAGAAACTTCACAGCCGGATCTGAAAAATTGTGGAAAGAAGTAAATAGTGTACCATATGTGTAGAGATCATTGGGCATCAGCAAGAGCACTGCCATGCATTCTGATGGTGAAAAAGGGACGAAACTCATTTGAAAATCATTAAACATGAGTTAAGAATTTGTTCCTACAACTATGGTTATGCAACTATATATTACCAATTAACGATCCACCTAGCAATAAATCAACAACATACTGTAATGTTTCCAGTTTTTGGCTCACTTTGTAATGTTGACTATTTAACAAGCAGGGATGAAGGTGACTCAAGATTTAGCAGGAAAACTAAACCAATGACTGTTAGGGTCTAGGAGCAGACTGTATCTTCTGTCAGCTTACGGCAAACTATACGATCAGTTGGAGAAAAAACTGGAAGACCATTACAACTGGGATTTTACTGACACTTGTGACCCAATACATCATTTTGGGTATATTGAGACAAAGTGAGAAACTGTTTCAAAGAAAGTGCGCCATGCAGACAGTGACAAAATGCCGAAGTTTTACTGTTTGCATAAGAGTTGACAGCCCTGTGGATGGGAAGTGTAGTGATCTATGAAAGGCTGCAGTACCTTACATTTCTTTTACTCTAACCCAGTATAACCGCCCCCCTCCCATAATTTGTACACAAAAGCCAAGTATTTTAATACAGGAAGGAGCTCTAACAAACCTGTGCCACCAGTGCCAACCAATCCTTTGCCCTGACCTGATGTGTTCTGTCGTGATGGCAGTACGATGTACCTGCAGTTGTAAAATAGAAAACACCTGATAAGCAATAAGAGTACCAACTAGTAAATGTTTTCTCCTATGGCAGTAGGGCATGCAATAGGGACAATCAACATCCTTTCCTTAACTTTCAACCAGAATGCAAAAATGCATTGAGGTTTCGATGATACATACAGTACATGCTCTTTTCAATAAAATGCTACATTTCTTGTAACAACTGGTTGTTGTGGCAGGTTAAGGTCACCGTAGGTGAACTTTGGCCATAGTACGAGAGAGAGAGGTTGCGACCTCTCTGTTACTTATTGTGTTGATGCAGTCAAGCACGACTGCGTACGTGCTCATTTAGGTGCGGCCTTTTATCATGCTTTAGTTAGATCACTTTGCACTTCTTCTCACTGCTTAAAGGTCAGGCTATCTAAAGCCGTAAATGTTACTCCGAGGGACGCAACAACTGGTAATTATTTTTCTTCTTTCGTGAATCTTATAGTTTTGTATAATTTAGGCCTACTGTTTGTTTTAGATGTAGCCTACGAACATTTGGACAAGCTTTTTGTGTCATAGTATGTGATATTCTTTGCCCTGACGTTTCTCGAGTTGAAGCCGCACCCATAAATGTATGTATGTTGTATGTAAGTATGTATATGTGTAGGTGCAGTAATCGCCAATCTTGCGTATAGCCATGTACCTTCTTAATGAATCAATTCGAAAGTTAAATGTTTATTTTTGTATACCCCTTTTTTTACAGATTATATATATTTTTCCTATTTGATAGAGTTAGCATTTTTGTACGTTCCGAATTCCGAATTTAGATGTAGTTAATCTTAGTATGTTTACATTTATGTTTACAGTGAACCGTTAATGTTGACGTTGACGTTGAAGTTGACGAACGTTGTCGTTGCCACTGGTGTTCCTGTCACTGTTGTGATTATTATTTGTATGGCTTTGCTGTTCAAGAGAAACAGTCGAAAGAGACCAAAATAATAAATGCAGTTGTCGGGTTTTTTGTGGTTTGTATTAACGAGTTCATACAGCGTCCTCGCGTGTGCGAAAATGAGCTTACACTGGTGACCCAAAATAGCCTTTGTCTCCACCTGTAAGTCACTGGTTTTTCTTTCATACTGTGCCTTAAGATATTCTGCAAACAAGGTTTTCAGAGTTTGATGCCACGTGATACCAGATGACCATTGACCTCCACCAAAAACAACAGGTACAGTGCTTTCAACTCACCATAACACACCCACATACTAATTGGGAAATCCATCAAAGTTTCCTACCTTGAGATATCCCATTTTGACAAGTTTTTCAAAGTTTGACCGATCATGACCCCAGATGTCCTTTCACCTCCACAAAAAATAACCTTATACAGACCATCTTCTCACCATAATTCATTTACATACTAATTTTGAAATCCATCCACCTTTCATACCTTGAGCTATCCAAAACAAGTTTTTCTGAGTTTGACCCCTATGACCCCAAATGACCTTTTGACCTCTACCAAAATCAATAGGGTTCTTCCTCCCATCATAACGCATCAACGTATCAAGTTTGAAATCAATCCAAGCTTCCTACCTTGAGATAGAGTGTAAACAAGAAGTTCGGAGTTTGACCCCATGTGACCCCAAATGACCTTTGACCTCCACCAAAATTTATTGGGTTATTTCTTACATTATAAGGCATCAACATATCAAGTTTGAAATGAATCAAAGTTTCCTACCTTGAGATATAGTGTAAACCAGGATTTCGGGGTGTGACCCCATGTGACCCCAAATGACCTTTGACCTCCACGAAAATAAATCAGGTTCTTTCTTACATCATAACGCATCAGCCTATCAAGATTAAAATGAATCCAAGTTTCCTACCATAATGTATCATGTAAACAAGGATTTCAGGTTTTGACCCCATGTGACCCCAAATGACCTTTGACCTTCACGAAAATAAATTGGGTTCTTTCTTACATCATAACACATCAGCCTATCAAGATTGAAATGAATCCAAGTTTCCTACCATAACGTATCACGTAAACAAGGATTTCAGGTTTTGACCCCATGTGACCCCAAATAACCTTTGACCTCCACGAAAATAAATCGGGTTCAATCTTACATCATAACGCATCAACATATCAAGTATGAAATTAATCCAAGTTTTCTACCATGAGATATCGTGTAAACAAGGATTTCAGGGTTTGACCCCATGTGACCCCAAATGACCTTTGACCTCCACCAAAATCAATAGGGTTGTTCCTTACATCATAAGGCATCAACATATCAAGTATGAAATTGATCCAAGTTTCCTACCATGAGATATCGTGTAAACAAGGATTTCAGGGTTTGACCACATTTGACCCCAAATGACCTTTGACCTCCACCAAAATCAATAGAGTTCTTCCTCCCATCATAATGCATCAACATATCAAGTATAAAGTTGATCCAAGTTTCCTACCATGAGATATCATGTTAACAAGGATTTCAGGGTTTGACCCCATGTGACCCCAAATGACCTTTGACCTCCACCAACATCACTTGGGTTCTTCCTGACATCCTAGCTTACAACATATCAAGTTTGAAATTAATCCAAGTTTTCTACCATGAGATATTGTGTAAACAAGGATTTTGGGGTTTGACCCCACGTGACCCCAAATGACCTTTGACCTCCACCAAAATCAATAGGGTTCTTCCTTACATCCTAACGCATCAACAAATCAAGTTTGAAATTAATCCAAGTTCTCTACCATGAGATATCGTGTAAACAAGGATTTGGGGGTTTGACCCCACATGACCCAAATGACCTTTGACCTCCACCATAATCAATAGGGTTCTTTCTTACATCATAACGCATCAACATATCAAGTTTGAAGTTAATCCAAGTTTCCTGTCTTGAGATATTGTGTAAACAAGGATTTTGGTTTTTGACCCCCTGTGACCCCAGATGTCCTTTGACCTCAACCAAAATAAATAGGGTTCTTCCTCTCAGTATGGGGTTTCTGTGTACCAAGTTTGAGAACTGTCAGATCTTCCCTTCTCAAGATATTGTGTAAACAAGCAAAGTGTCACAAACACACACATACACACACGCACACACACACATACATACACACACACGCCATCATGAATGCATAGGTTTCTCTTTTCATCGAAACCAAAAAGGGTTGGTTGTCACAGAGGGAAATTCGCACTGGATTGAAAGGCCATGGCCTCACTGGATTGAAGGTCCGTTAGATCAAAGGTTAACTAAGTTGAAGGTTCTCTAAATCAAAAATTTTGACAATGAAGAGGGCTCACTTCATTGAAGGTTCAATAAGTTGAAAATACGCTTCACATTTCAGTATACATTTAATAAGCAAACCTTCTGTGGGCCTTTAGAGGACCTTTGATTCACTGAATGTTCCATTCAATTAACATTTGACCTAATGAACGTTCTAGAGACCTTTTGGAGTGGCATTTGATGTGGAGAACCCACCCATCACTGATATAAGCCAATTACTAAGCCTGTATTGAGCTTTAATTTCAGCAGATAGTATTCATATTCTAGCTATTTTCTTACCTACCAACACATTCCCAACTTCAGCTGGAGTTAAGGACACTGTTTTCTGAAAGCTACAGTCAGCTTATGCATTGACTACAAAAAGTAAAGTACCAAGTATACTGTTTTCTTGGGAAACCAGCAAAGCAGCTCTCAAATTGCCACATTCCTTTATCATCATTCCAACCTCCTCCCCAGTCTGCCCCCTTCTATCAAAACAAATTGCAAATACCTTGTCACAACCTGTAAGTGTGTGTTTCTGAATAGTTTTACCGCTTCCAAACATCCGTTATATGCAGCAGTTAACTCAGGATTGTCCTTGCTTAATACTAAAAAAAGATGAAAACAGAATATTTGATGCTGTTAATAAACACAGAACAAAAGATAAAATACATGGGCCAAAATATTAGACCCAAAATGAATTGATGAAGCTTGTTTTTCCAAAAGGGATGAATTTTTAACCCCTCCCCCATCTACCTTCCCTGAGACAAATTGTTTGCCAGCAGTCTGCAATGATGGGGACTTCAAAGCCTACTTGGCATTGATTGGAATCACATGTATACATAGGACAGGGTCTTTTCGTTGACTTTGAACAGTGTGCAGTGTCTAGTTCCACCAATTTACCCCAAACATCTGCTTTGCTGAGAGTGTCATTCCCCGACTCCTCTTACAGCCAAGGCAGAAGCCAGGGCAGAAACCCTACAGAGGCAGTTCAAACACTGCCAACACATAGTGTCACCATCCCTCAGTGCAAGGTGCATTTAATGATTTGGATAGCCCACAGGCAGATTCAGGTGGGGTCTGCCCCCATGCAGGCTACAGACCTTGGGTCAATTCTGAAGCAGTTAAAGGTAGGTATGAACAGAGTAAAAACAAAAAGTGAATTTTCTGTATGTAGATTGTTCAAGGGTTAATTATGATTGGTGAAGAGGTAGGGGGGGCAAAAACTTGTCCCATTGGAAGAATCATATGTGAAGGAGACTAGGAGTTGTCGTCAGACCTACCAGTCAACTGAAAAACTAGTGCTTGAAGCTTTCATCCAACTATTCACTTAATTTAGAAAATAAATGCACCAAAACTCCATCAAAAGCAGACAAATATAATTCCTAACAATATAAGTAGGCCTATTTAGCTGTAGAGACATACAGTATACATACACAAGAAAGAAAAGCCCATCTAAGATACCATGAAGAGTTAGGTGTGACTCATAAATGGCTGATTTATGTGATTCTGTACAAGAGTCAGAGAAGTTGGCATTCTTTATCTACTCTGTGTGACATGATAAAGTCGAGGACTGATTAGTGTGATTCACATGCAACCTTTGCACCAATTTGAAACAAAACACACTTGTGAATGTTTGCAGTAACATACACAGTCATCTAACCCTCAGATTTCAAGTTGTGTTGTTCGGTGAATTTATAGTTTGGTTTATAGATTGCAAAACAATTTAAATTCACATTACTGCATGTGCAGTGAAGAGAGCATTTAGCATAGCTGTGAATTTTTATATACGAAGGGTAGGACTGCTGAAAAATTTCAGACCATATTTTGTAACCATCTGAAAAGTTTATGTTAGCTAATCCAATTGAGCTAAGTCTACAGTAGGCCTCCCTTTGTTAAACACAGTTAAAAGATTTGACTGTGCACTGAGAGGAATGTCAACAGCATATATGTTAGGTAACTAACAACAAAAAGTTCTCGCTGGCCAGGCAACAACTCAAATTTCTTTATGTGACTGCCCTCTACCCCAATAACCCTCAGCCCATGATAAGGATTATGCCTACAGTATTCCCTGCATGTCATAATAAGTGACAAAAGGGGAGGACTGAAACCTACTTGGAATGACACTTGAACTGAAGGGTAAATGAACTACTTTACCTTTGAATTTAACTGAAACAATCTAACACATTGGTTTGGGTGTGATGTTGAATCCCTTCTAGCTTACCAACCTCATTCCACACCTTGTGTGAATTTCATGAAAGAAATGGCTCATAACCTCCACAGAAAAGGGTCATCTACTGTATGATCCAAGAATTTTGACATGAGAATACAAGGTGATACTAGTTTTGGAATAGGGCCACCCTCATGACGCGTGCGGCTCGGTTACTTGCCGTTCAGTCTACCCCAGGAAAATAAAATGATATTCTGGGTTTCACGTGATCGACGAAGACACCATATCTGCCTCCGCTATTTTCCGGGTGTCACATGATCAACAAAGACACCAAATCTGCCTTCGCTAATGTGTTTTCGGAGATAGCGAAGGCAGATTTGGTGTCTTCGTTGATCACGCGACACCCTGTATAACGTTTTATTTTCTGGGGATAGACCAAACAGCAAGTAACAGTCGCACACATAATGCTCTGTGAAAGCAAACTTTACTTCATCAAAATGCAAATTCTGTAGCAGTAACACACCAAAAACAAAGCCATGTAACCTAATTCTGATGATAGCACCATGTTTAATTCTACAGATATCATTACCTTCAACTTAAACTGACAATTACTTACCATATTTTCGTATTGAGGGTCCTTTTCTTATTGCAATAATAAATTCTCGATGCTTTGGAGGCATATATTTTTTAAAGTCTGCACAAAGAATCTCTGTAACACGAAAAAGAAAGAAATTCTTAGAAAAATTTCCAGTTGATAATATTTACATTATCAGTAGAATACAGATGACCACAGTGTACATTATCTTATCATCTTAATGAGAATTAACATTTCAAAAGACAAACCAGAATGCAAAAATGCATTGAGGTGTCGATGATACATAAATTGAACTGTTTCAAATTTGCCATCATGCACCATTATCTTCTCACTCAAATGTTATACTAGCATGTTCAACAGATAATTTTGTTATTCCAGATACCCTTTTGACCTCAACAAAAGCAATAAATTGATAGATAGATAGACATCTTGAGATATCCCTTAAACAAGATTTTCAGATTTTGACCCCCGGTGACCCCAGATGATCTTTGACTTCCATTAAAAACAATAGGGACCATCTCCTGACCATAATCCATTAACATACCAAATATAAAATCTATCCAAATTTCCTATCTTGAGATAGCGTGTTTACGATATTTTGAGACTTTGACCGTTTGTGACCCCAGATGACCTTTGACTTCCACTAAAAACAATAGGGACCATCTCCTGACCATAACGTATACATACCAAATATGAAATCTATCCAAGTTTCCGATCTTGAGATGTAGTGTTAGCAATATTTTCAGACTTTGACCCCGGTGACCCCAGATGACCTTTGACCTCCATCAAAAACAATAGACATCATCTCCTGACCATAACCCATTAACATACCAAATATAAAATCTATCCAAGTTTCCTCCTGACCATAACCCATCAACATACCAAATATGAATCTATCCAAATTTCCTATCTTGAAATAGCGTGTTTACGATATTTTGCAACTTTGACCGTTTGTGACCCCAGATGAACTTTGACCTACGACAAATACTACTTAGACCATCTCCTGACCATCACCCATCCACAAACCAAATATGAAATCTATCCAAGTTTCCTTTCTTGAGATATCTTGTTTAAAAAGTTTTGAGATGTAAAAAACAATAAGGACCATTTCCTGACTATAATGCATCTTCATACCAAATGTGAAATCTATCAACGTGTCCTACTTTGAGATATTGAGTTAAGAATATTTTCAGACTTTGACCCCCAGTGACCCCAGATGACCTTTGACCTCCCGAAAAACAATAGGGACCATCTCCTGACTATAACGCATCAACATACCCCAAAGATGAAATCCACCCAAGCTTCCTATCTTGAGATATCATCTTAAAGAAATTTTCAGACTTTGACCCCCAGTGACCCCAGATGACCTTTGACCTCTGTGAAAAACAATAAGACCATCTCCTGATTATAACGCATCAACATATCAAATATGAAATCTACCCAAGCTTCCTATCTTGAGATATCTTCTTAAGGAGATTTTCAGACTTTGACCCCCAGTGACCCCAAATGACCTTTGACCTCCGCAAAAAACAATAGGGTTCTTCCTCTCAATATGGCACATCTATGTACTAAGTTTGAAAACTGTCAGACATTCCTATCTTGAGATATCATGTTAACGAGCAAGGTGTCACAAACACACACACACATACACACACGTCATCATGATTGCATAGGTTTCTCTTATCATCGAAACCAAAAATACCACATTTCCTTTTCAAACTATTGAGTACGTCTCACTAAGAAACTTCAGCAATACAGCATAGGGGTTGTGGATAATTCATTTAAAACTCTAGTCATTCATGTAAACAAATTTTTCAAGAACAAAGCAATAAATTTGGCGGGAAACTTATATGCTTCATAAATAAAGTCACACAGTCTCCAAATGAGGAAATGAATCAGTTCACATCATGTCCTTCTCTTCTATCATGGTGCAGGATATTTTTGAAGACCAATTTTAAAAGAAATGATGGCTTTTATTACCAAGGTGATACTTTGTTTTACAAACAAAATGTATATACAATACCACAAGTTTAAAGCTTACTCTATACGAATTACAATAGACTCATTAATGGTGACATCACTCATTGCTACTGGTTGGAATACAGTTAGTTAGATAGTTTTACTAGTTTTTACTAGTTTACTAGTTTAGATAGTTTTCCAACCAATTGTTTCAGGTCATCTGGCAACAGCCTTTTTTCCAGTTATGGCTCACTGGCTTGTTTTCTTTACTCCACTACTTATGCTGAGCACCAAGCACAATGGCAGCAGGTTCCATTTTTAAAGTCTTCAGTATAACCCAGCCAGGACTTGAACTCCCAACTAGAAAAATATGTGCACCTGTCATTTTTTGTACCTGCAGTGATTTCACAATTGCATCCATAATGTAGTCACATTAGAATCTTTATTCCATTGAGACTTAATGTTAAGTTCACCGCAACAACTCTATTGGCAACAGCCTTAAAGCCATTTGTTTTTAAACATGAATAAGTGTATAGTTAAACTTTGTGAAGCTACCATCCCAGAGAAAAATACAAGGGATACCTCCCTCCCTATGCCTGTATTAAAGATGAAATCTTGGAACCAATATCATGACAATAAATAGAGAAAAGGGATTGTGGATCGGAGATGGTGATCTCACTTTTGTTTACATTGCTTTTGTTCAGCCCATTTTGTCGAGGATTGTGGCTCTGTAAACTTTATACTGACACCCTACACTTTTTAAAGTGCTGCACATTTGACAGGGAAATTACTATGCAAATAATACTCACCATCTTCTGAGCAATGAGAAATTCCAAGAGCAGCATCAAGGGCAGGGAGAGTACCACTTTCAGCAGCTGTGCCCCCTGGGTACTGAAACAGAAATATTCTTTCAAACTGCAACTGTTTTTTGAAGTGAATGAAACGGGCTTCTTATGCCCCGTCCACACTATGTGACGCCATTTACTGCAACAAGACTATCTTGCCGTGGTGAGCAACTGTCTAGTTTTAAGAGCGTAGTGTTAAAACTTTGCAACAAGTTGCAAGTCCATGAAATGATTCATGCAAATTCTAATGTTTAAGATACTCTATAAGTGAAGAGACAAGAATGTGTTCTGTCCAGTTTGATCAACTGCTCTTTGCAGGCTTCATCCCAGAAGTCCGTCATTGTTGTCAGTTGCATGCTTCAGTCTAATACGACCGAACATGTTCCATCGCATGAAACTGGGTTGCGCATCTTCTTGCAGCTAGTTGCTGAGCATTTTACTCTTTGTGAAAGGTACTAATGATCTTGTTGCAAGGAGTCACAGAGAGATGAATAGTGTGGAAGGGGCTTTAGCCTTCCTTATACAATAACCATGGTGGGAAATTTGGTACTTCCATCTGTGTCACATGGTTCTTTGTACCTTGGTGTCTTTTTCACCTGAGTGTTAATGCAAATAGTGTATTTGCCAACTATTAAAGTGGATGTTCATTTTGCCTGAGTTGCATTGCATTAGTTGAAAAACATTAAATGGGAAACTGAAGGCTAGTGGAAAACTTCACCAATAAGCCTATCCATTGTGCACAAACATTTCCCACTTGATTCATTGCTTCAGCATCTCTTACAACATCCCATAGATGAGTTTTGACAAAAATGAGATTTCCAAAACTCTGGGGTAAGGGCTTCTTGACTAGGCCATTTGAAGTGGTTTGTTAAGCTTATATTAGTGTTGCATACTTTCTTTCTATGAAAATGTTTCTCATATGGAGTGGCACATCTCGATAAGCCCTAAAGGCTTTCATATTGCACTCCCTGTCACACAATTTGTCATTTAACAGGTAATGTTATTTGTGAATTTCTGTGCTGTCATTACAATAAAGAAATAAATGAATGAATGAAAGGTGAGTAACTAGTTTCTTCCAAACTTACCGAGATGGGTTGGTCACTGACACCTTCATAAATAAGTCCATCCAGCCCCCTTTCTTTGAAAGCTGGAGCATTCCATCTAAGAAGATAAAGCCGTTTGTTGTGTAAAAATCATGAAACATAAATTGAGAATCTTATTCCCTTTGTGCAAGTGTGGTCTTAACTCATCCTACCCCAGCAAACAAAATATTAGGTCATGGTACATCACAGGTAAAAAAAATTAATAATATCAAAGCCAGCTGAATTGATAGTGTTTACAAAGAAATTTTGAAGACAACTGTTGAAAAGATAGCTTTATACTCACCCAGCTATAAATGGTCTTAGAACATTGTAAAATACACTGGGGTTGTTGCCATCTGAAATGAAAAGAAAATTAGCACAGATGAAAAAGCAACTTAGAAAGGGATAGCATTCATGGAGATGATGTTTGATTGCTGTTAACAACTCTGCTTCTTCAAAACACTTCAACATAGACAAAGATATATAATCTTCCCTAGAAGAGTTGCAATTCCCATAAAAGATCAAAACATCGGACAATTGCATGAAATAATTAATCATTCACACCTTCATGAAAAATAAAGTAATCCATTGGTATAAAAAATTGGTAACAAATGAAGTTTCATTGTTCAGTTTCTAACCAATTGGGTAAAGTCAGATTGCATGAGAGGAACCTATTCTTAGCTCATTTGCAAAATTTGAAATAGGAAAAAGATAAATCCTGACATCCATTGCTGCTTTTGTGTTCACAGTCTTATCGAAGATTGCAATCACAATGCATCTATTTTGGTGGTCAGTAGACATTTCTAAAGAAGCTCCATGGATCAAAATAAAGTGTAGCGGTATTGCCTACGAAAAATATCGATATATAGGTCCGAAAATACCCATAATACCGGTAATATCGGTATTTTCGCAGAATAGGTAAACATATGTATATATGTATAGGAACGAAGTTCGAAGGTTATTCCTTGCCCCATAATCAATATACGAGACAAACAAAGGTTCGCAATTTCATGTTGATCGGCAAAAATCAATTAAATGTGTACAAAGAGGAAAGATGAATAAATATTTTTTTTTTATTAGAATGTGTGTTAGCCTTCTCTCTCTTTCATTTTATTTGTCACGGGATTCCCGCCCAACTCTCCTAAATTGCCCGCAAACATAATTAGTGGCAGCTTTTCCCATACAGGCCTGTCGGCCCTCGCAGTCAATTCAAACAGCAATAAACACTAGAGCTCTGACAGCATATTTGCAAAGTTTCTCTGATACCTTAAATACCGACCGATATTCTGGATATCAAATATATGCTTCGGTATTATAGTCAACTAGTTGAAAGAAGTCGGTATCACATCACTTAACTGACCCCTCTCTGTCAACTGCCTGATCGGCAGTGATCGAACCCGCACTTTGAAAATTATTCCACAAGTCCGATCCTACGAACACTGCACTGTTTGTTGTCAAAATCCAGGTACCATGCACTCTGTTGCATCGTAGCAGCTCTTTCGCTGCTCTGCGCTGTTGCCTTTTCCAGGTCCGCGATGTGAAAACTTTCCCATATTTTTTAAATCCCATCTTCTACGCGGCAATGTTTTACAGAGTTGCCCCGTTCTAGTTCCAATGACATTTTTCAAACGGCAATGCAAAATATTGCGGGCTAAAAAACTTGCAAAATTCGATCAAAGAAATAAATTACTTATGGAACTCTGTATCAAAAATCCCCCTGTATCAAAGTGGGCAGATCCAGCCAAGGTTATGTGCTAGGAATGCACATCTTGTTCGACCACGTGTTTGCATGTTTGCACATGTACAGTGTATACATTTACGTTGTGTAGTACATGCAGCAAATTCTCGCGCTAACGAAGGATTGAGTTGCTATACTAAACCTGCATTGACTTTAACGTTCACTGTAGTAGTAGCCTGCGGTGGATTCCCACATCTAACTTGTGCGAAAGAATTTTGCAAAAATGTTACGTTCTTTTCGCCCTTCGTGGACACATCGTGAAGGCTTTACAGTACCGTTTGAATTTCACCTAATAGTAAGACTAATTGATATGTAAAAGAAATTGACTTGTTAAGTTTTGAAACGCAGGTATTTGCATTCAAAAATATTTTTGGAAAACACTGGTTGAATCGATAGGCCCATGAACTTGGACACTCTTATTCCGCCATTACGTATATACCGGCGTACACAGACACCGCCGATGTACGTAAACAAGTGCATTGAACTATCCCACTGTGCAGATCATTGAGTATACAGCACGAGCTGAGCTGTAGATCTTCAATACATACACAGCACATGAACGAATAGCTCTGTGACTGGAAAGGTCACGGAGAGGTGAACCTAAACATCTCGTAGCTCTCAAGTCTACTCTACTCATTGAAAACTCTTAGTTTATTGGTGGTTCGGTATCGGTATTTTCTCATATCTGTCATGAGTCATCGCTGTTAATCATCAGTATTTGTGTTGAGTGTCTATATTTTGGTTGAATCGGTATTTCAGTGAGTAGGGGAATATCGGTATTACTTCTATATATAGATTTTACTATATACCCATATTTTTGAAAACGCATATCAACGATATTACTAAGGTGGAAATACCGACTAAAACCGGTAATATAGATATACCGCTACACTTTAGATCAAAATATATAAATATGAAATAACTTACTGAACTTGACTTAAAGGCATATTTTCATCATCCCAAACAATCCAATTCTCCCAACCTACTTACTTCTAGCCCCTCCCACATTTATCTAAAACTCATCTATATCCAAACACAATCCTTGTTTATTGCTTCATGGCTTGTCCCAGTGGCCATACAAGTCCATAATGTGTAATCAAGACACTCTCAGTGCCTATGCTGTGTAATTTAGCTATGATGCATTGTTGAATGTGATGCCAATCAAAGAGCTGTACCAATTGAGAGTTTTGATATATGTATACTGAAACTGTAGTTCAGGGTGACGAATGACTGCCTTTAATTTAAAGTTCCTGCCGTGTGCCTACCATGACAGGTAGCCAATTTAAAGAAATAGCCAAGGGGCTTTGCAGCCACAGCTTTTATCCACACGAGGCTCACTGGCTTGTTTTTCCTACTCCTTGATTATGTGGAAAGATGGCATCACATGGTATCCTTATAGTTTTCATACAGCTGTGATGTGGATATGCTGTGAGGGGGCACTGAGGGAAGGGGACAGTGGGGGAGTTCTGGCAGAGTTTTGATTGGATGGGTATTGCACAGGATGATGTCTCCAGATAGCCCCAAAGGTTTCAAACTTCCTATGGTATAAATAGAAGGAAGCAGGTAAGGTTCTTTCTGGAGAGAATGGTAAAAGTGGCTGTAACTGAGTGTTATGCATCCAAATCCTATTGGCACAGTTTCTTCCATAGCTCCTGTCTTTTTATACAACTCTTATTATCTGCTTTGTTTCACAAATGAATGACATCACAAATTATTGCACAATGTACCATATGAAATGGAGTGAATAAATTTCAAGATTTTACATCTCAGCTCAGGAATGTCCTATGAAGATGGGAGTTGGACTGTCAGAATTCATTTTGCATGCTCTTTAATAAATATTTTTGAAATTTTTGACTTGAGGTACACTCTAAAGGTGACGAGAAGTTTCCAATTTGTCCAGTTTTGGTTCACTTCTGAATTATACAAAAGACATACCTCCCATCCTATTGAGTTGGGTAACCATCTCATGTACTGCTGCTTCTATAACTCTAAGAGCAGCCTCCAACTTGCTGTCATTTTGACAGGACACAGCCTGAAATGAATAAGAGAGAAGTTATAATGAAATTCAAAAAATGTTCACAAAAGTGAATTTCATTGTTTTACAAACCCACTTAAAACAAGAAAGTAAAATATTCAGTAAAATATTATTATCAGTAAAACAGACTTTTTTAAAATCGATATTTATTGGCAAAAAGTGAAAAATAATTACAAACAAGGCAGTATGGAGCTTTCTTTTCAAGAAATAAGTTTCCCTCAGATAGAAATTCAGTTGTTTGTTGATCAAGAATAATTTGTTCACCAAAACTTTCAACATTTCAAAAGATGCAACTTCCATAACTCTTCTTGTGCATAATATTTTGAGGAAATGAAGCTATGTATTGCTGGGGTTTATTGTTGAGACCAAATGATTTGAAAATGAATGGGGCTATTTCCTTCTAGTGCTATATTGGAACACACCATTTCCTTTTAATTTAATTTACATTTTACTTTTTTCTTCTCTGATTTTGTTTTTTAAAAGGAAACTGTAAATCTCTAAATACCTGTTGAGCATCTGCTATGGCATAAAGAGCTGGACCGCAAGCCTTCTCAACCATGAAAGCAGTCATAAAAAACCATACTTCATCATCACCTCCAATCAGGGTTATAATTGTGTCCAAATTTCTAAAGAATAGTCAATAAAATATAAATCACATGACCTTGCAAGATTTTATCATTCAAATGCAAATAATTATTTTTGAACATTCTCTTTTCTCTTTCCCTACCCTCTGAACCTTTCCATAATCAATGGTATGGGATGAACAATGAAGTCAATCAACCAACTTGCTCATCCATAGACCTATTTCCAAATAGCAATTATAATGAATTGTGGGATAAGAGTTTTGGGTGTGCGTCAATTTTCACCACAGTAAAATGCCATTGACAAAAATGACAAACACCAAAACTCTATCCCACAATCCTTTGTAATTGCTATTTGGAAAATAGGTCTATTAGTGCACTCAATGGACTTGGCAAAAGCTGTACTTACATTTTTAAGTAGCTTTTACTCATACTATTTTACATATATATATATTTACTAATTTCCATTATAGATGGTAACTTTCATACTTTGTTGTTTGGTAGGCAGGGGAAAAAAAGCTAGGTGCTAAGAACTGGAGGGAGAGGCCAAATTTATGTCTGAAGGAGAACTTCAAACATCCATTCTGTACACTATGCTTGAGTTGGATACCAAACATAACATACAGGTGCTTGAATCCACAATAAACAAACCAGGTGCCCATTTGTTTAAAAATTGCAGAACAGGTATATGAGACTACCCTAAGACAATCATTTTCTGATTTCCAATACATCAATACACATCATTCTGTCACACAGACAACTTTTCTTCTACCAAGATTGTCAGAGTTGGTCTAAAGGTTTCCCCCGCTTACCTCCTCAGATTTTTCAACCCCACCCCTTCCACTGAAACCTCATCCTCATCCAGCAGAATCCTAGTATATTTCTTCAGAGCATACACTGGTGATCACACAAGGCCCTACTGTATAATTAGAACCTCTTAGTGCATGCTGCATACTATAAGCTACTCTGAATATTTTTATTTTGATGTCAATCAAAGAACTATGCCAATTGAGAATTTTGATAGACTAAGGGTAAATTTTACTTTGGTTGATGCATGACTGCCTTTAAATGTCTACCATAAAAAGAAGGACAGAAACCTATTTTCGTACAATTGGGCTGGTCCACAGACTTAACATATACATGGTTAGAGCATGTATCATGCACGTCCTATCCGTTGATTTTCTCCACCGTCTGAGACACAAAAGGCGCACCAAGATGGCCGCCGTGAAGCTATAATTTGTACTATTTGATGACGACCCTGTAACATTTTGAACAAAAGTTAAACTTGAATGGATAACAATACCATATTCCTGCAATATGTGTAGAGATTTTGACCTTACGTTGCATTGTTTCGAAAATATTTCAACTTCCTTGCAAAATCTGTTGATTTACTTGAGCAAGTCCAAACCTCAACACAAAACCGCAACAGACAGCCATCTTGCTACACCTTCTTTCATACGTACCGTAGCGACAATGTAACGTGCAGTATGCTCTGTCCATGTATAGGAAGTCGGTGGGCGAGCCTCATATAAATGTAGGAGTGACAATGTAGGTAGAACATGTAATGCACACACTAGGGGCTGTAGGAACACAGTAAACTCACTCAACACAGAACCCCTGGTTGTCATCTTTTAACTTCCAGTTCACTAGAACACTGTTAAACTGGTTGAAATTTGCTGGAATGTTCAGATACTCACTACATGCATGGAATGGAACAGCAACATTTTTGGGTAGTGCCTGCAAAAGGATAAGGCATTTTTTAAGGAATAAACTTCAAAACAGGTTTGTGCTTTTGAAAACACATCATCTTTATTATCTGAATTATTTGATATAGAACATTTGCATATCATCAAAACCTCAACTTGAGAGTGGGACTGCACACCACCACTCACCTCAAATCATTGTGTGAGGAGAGTGGTTTATTGTATACCTTATTAAAGAATGTGAACTCAAAAGAAGATCTATTAGAGTTGACTGAAACAGCACATCTACCACACTCATTAATTTTCTGAGGAGTGTCATTTGTAGAACACCTGGAAAATATCAAACTGAAGGCCTGCCAAAAGATGGAACTAGACCAGCAGAGGACTCACCTTTGTAATTCCTTCTTCACCATCCTGCCAGACATAACCTTGAGCTATGTATGCTAAAAACATATGGGCCATACTCCACTCTTCTTTTGTTGTCAATCTGTTGTGATCTAAAAGAGGGAGCTGTTTGGAGAGAATATAAATGAAGATATACGAAAATGACGAGGCCAACTGAATATAGGAAAAGGAACTTTATTTGTGTTAGATGGAGTTTTACCGCCCATTTTCCAACCAATTGGTTCAAGTCAAGCTGGCCACTGCCTTTTTTCCCAGTTGTTGCTCACTGGCTTGTTTTCCCTACTCCAATGCTTATGCTGAGCACCAAGCACAATGGCAGAAGGTTCCAATTTTAAAGCCTTTGGTATGACCCGGCCAGGACTCGAATCCCTGACCTCCTGACTGCAAGTCGGATGCTCTGACCAATTGACCATGCAGTCAGTCAACATCATTTGTGATATACAACAGTGTAGCTGAGAGGGGGAGGGGGGGAGGAGAGTGGGGAAAGAATCGCACACCTAGACGAGAATGGGGACTGTACTTAATACTGTAATGTATCAAACAACACACCTTATACACTCCTCATTTTCCTGAAGAATTAATTTGAAGCAGCATACCAAGCAAATTTTAAACTCAAGGCCTGGTGATCATCATTGAAGCCTTTGGCAATTAGGTCTACATAGTCTGGCTTGGAGACTTAGGCTACAATTCTGTCAAGTTCATTCTGGCACTACTGCAAATAGATGAAATTTATTAACTTCACCTTGTCTACTGCTTCCCGCATCTTCTTTTGCTCTATGAGTTGTTGGAGGTTGAAACCAATGTCCGTCCATGGTTGGAAATACTCTGGTAGAGTAACCTGTTTCAATAACACAACAAACAAATAAAGTCAGACTGGGACAAACTGTGTCTTATACATCTGTGAAAATCAATCCGAGGTTCCATTTGATACAGTGAATTTCACCAGATAATGCCTAACAGTACACTACCCTGAAGTCAGGCCCATAGCCAGGATTATGTCATGAAGGGGTTTTGGGGAATGAAATGAAGGAAAAGTCTACGGATAGACAGAAAAAAAATGTTATTTTAGGTGTTTTTTGCATTGCAACGTTGGGTCATGGGGGGTTCTAATCCCCCCTTCCCCTGGCTACACCACTGCATGAAGTTCATACCTACGGAACTTGAAACACAAGTTTCAACAAATGATGATGTCCGCTACAGTACATACGTCATCAAGGCCCTGTCTAGCAAGCTTTAGCCTGACATTCTTTTTGTGAGGGAGCCAACAAACAGTTCTTGGCTACTGTCTCACAGAAAATTGTTCCACATGCTGCCTCCTGTATGTACTAGCAACTGAATAATTGATAGTTTACCTTCCTGATGGTGTCAAAGCTGGTTTCATTTTATTTAATCATGGACTTGTACCACCATGACGCTAGAAGCAAATAGCAAGCTTTAGCCATTTCAAGCTTGCAACTAATAATCCAGAATCTATCAGAGAACTTCCTTTTCAGGTATCTCGAGATCAATAAAGTTAAACGTGTTTGCCCCCTTCAAAAACTTTTTGCTCACTAGAGAAACAAGGTTGGTTTTAAGGGTTAACTACCACGATTACAGAGACAAGCTTCACCCAAGAAAATGCCCTTTTCTCGGGTAACATTGGCTAAAACATCTTATTCAATTCTAGCAGCATGCATCACAAGCTCTGAAGTCCAAAAGAAACCCTGTAGTGGTATTACCACAACAGAATTTTATTCTCCCACAAAGGCATTCAGATAAATGTGATTTTCAATCCCACCAAAGTTGTCTAAAAAATATAGCTTTTGGGAATATCTAAAACAAAAGAGCCCAAGGGCACTATGGTTCCTTGCATTTGAGACAATTTTGTAATTAGGGAGTCACAAGGTATGGCATTTGCACCTTCAACCCCAATGACATTTGGCCCTCACCAAAAACATAGGGGCACATTAAATTTCAAAATCATACAAACACTCGCAGTTTGAGAGAAATCAAAAACTTGTTTTTTTCAGGTTATCATCACACTGCATACTGTAACTCCCATTTCCATGTGACAAATACATACACTCATCACCTTTCACTAAAATGTCATTTACTTGAGTTTGGGGCAGAATAAGAGGGCAGTTAAACCTTTTTGTTCCATCTCATTAATTCAAATCCAAACCTTACAAAGAAGTCACAAAGACTTATTTATTACTGCCAACATATTTCACAATTTGGCTAGAAGACCAAGAAACACACATAGCTCTGTTAAATCTAATAAAATGACTTTCAACTTGACCTTTCAACCTGAAGAGGCCTGGTAATCATAGCAGTCCCTAGGGTGAAGGCAGAGGTAAAGAAGAAAAGCTGCTTTCATATTTTAGTATTGTGATATGTATACAGTACACAATATTATAGAAATTGGAGCCAAAGCTTGCATTGCAAATATCTTTACTAAATACTGTTTATGAGGAAAAGGATTTTTCAAATAAAAATTGCATTACTGCCCTGATTGTCAACTAAAATCGCTTTTGGACTGAGAGGGGGTTATAATTCTTTTCTTTTATACATTGCATTGCATAGCGTAGTATGATTACCTTTTTTGTTTGTCTCAGCAAGACGAATCCAGGTGTCACAAAAAAGTCACAAAGGTCAAAAGGTCAAGTGAGGTCAAAGTAGGTCAACAAATGCACTTTACTTAAATGAATACAACTTTCCAATAATGCCTTCCCCCTATGTTACTTGGTTATTGAGTTATTGCACTGCATACCTCACATTCCAATGCATATGACACACACACTGTCACTTAAATGTCAGTAACTTGAGTTTAATAGGAACATTGTAGGAGTGTAGTGTAACTGCCTTTTCCCTTCCTCTCATCAAGGTGAATCCAGTCCTCACAATAAAGTCACAAAGGTCAAAAGGTCAAATGAGGTCAAGTGCATGAGGTGTCATCACATGCACTTTACTTAGACAAACACAAATTTCCATTACACCACCCCTCTAAAATGTTTCAGTGGCGAGATATCAATAAAACATTACTTTTTGACCCTTTCCAATTTTTTTGGTTCATGTACCAACATTTTCACCTCCTACCATTCTTGCTTGTCTTAAAATTATGCCACTGTTTGAACAACGGATACCGAGTTACAGCTACTAATAATAATTTCCTTTTTTGACCTCTGGTGATTGCCAGTGACCTTTGGCCTCCACCAAAAATGATAGGGCACATCTACTCAACAACATTTACATACATACCGAGTTTGAAAAAATTGATCACTTGGTTATTGAGTTATCGCACCACATACATCACATTCCAATCCATCACATCCACACACATACATACACCAAGGTGACTGCATAGGTTCCTTTGTTACACAAGGAACCAGAAATGAAAAATTTATAATCCGATCATTCTACAAACTTACCAATGGATATTCAGCAGCAAATCCGAACTCTTCTGAAACGTCAAACTTTTCTTGAAGAGTTTCTCTGTCTAGCAACAGAGTCTGGCTTGCATTTATACCATTCATACTATTACTTAAAGTCTTAAAGTCACCACTGCTTTGGGGTGAGTAAGTCTCTGAAGCCAAGGACATCCTGGTGATCAGGCTTCTCAAATGTCTTGTTAAATCTGGTGGTAAATCTTCAGCAAATCTGGAGCAAATGAAGATAAACAATGTAAAAAAATATTTAGGCTTCACTAAATTTAATTTATTAAACTTCATTACAATTTTCACTCCTGTGCTACAAGCTTGTATTTTGTTAAAAGAATATAAATTATTGCTTCATTTCATGGAAGAGTCTTGCCTTGGACCATGAAGGATTTATAATCAAGGGAGATATATACTGTATATCACTCTTTTCCAAAGTCAGAATAACTACATTTTTGGGTGACTTTTCACTCAGACAATGACTACAAACCCTTTCACATTACCTTACCCTACCCTCAAAAAATGTGCAGCAAAAAAGCCTTGTCCAAAAGGGAAAAACAACATCACTACCGATCCACCACAAAAACCTTCCATCGAATTGAGAAATCTTTTTGGGGGGCTCGTTGACATACTGTAGGTCAAAGCTGTAGCACAGTGAAAGCTGAACATATTTTATGTAGTGTTTTCTTGGCCAAGGCATAGGGTACCTTGTCTCACAAGTCTTTCCAGTGTTATACTGTAGATATGGCAGGCTTAACATACAGTAGCTACTGTAAAACAGATGAGGTCTGACAGATCACAGGAATTTTCCCAAATTTATTTTTTTAGGAGGCCTTGTCATGTTGTCCTAAGCTCACCTCTATAATTATTCAAGAACATTCCAGTAATGACTTTTGATGGGTAAATTTTACAGTGATTCATTTAAACAAAAAATATTCTAAAATGAAAAAAAAAAAAAAATTAGGGAACATCCAACACATCCCTCAACTTTGTTCACATGTCTCATGATGTCAAACTGCAAAACAACATCATGAAGACAGTTGCTTTAGAACTAGGTCAACCACATATCACACAAATCAGGCATGTGGATAAGTATCAATTAGGTAACTTGCAGCTGAAAGTCACAAAAGCATAAGCAAAGATAAAAAATCAATTGTTCTACCTCAGATTACTGAAGCAAACAATCCTCCTGCTTGATGACTGGAGAAAGCAGAGGATTTCAGAAGACTATTTCAGATTAATCAAGGTTTGTGAATGTCAAATGTCTTGTCCATCTCATTTCAAATGGGACAAGAGCATTCCAAGGTGGTAACTCATACCACGTGATTTGAAATCACTTCTACTCCTAAGTGATTAACTGCCATCTGTCTGACTTCATCAATTAGTATTACATATTATGTAGCTACAATCCTTGACGAAAATGATGGGACAAAGCAAGCAAACCAAGCAATGAATGGATCACCATCCCACAACTCCCCCATCAAATGTTGCTGCAGTCCAAGGCGTCCCGAAACTTCAATATTAAGTAATTTTGTCGAGGATTGTAGGCTATAAATTAAACACTGTAGGCTAGGCCTAACGTTAGGGCCTATTCATCTTACTGCTGATTTCGCGTAACAGGTTTCTGCAGTTACGTAGGCCTAAATCGAGTCTAACTTTAGACTACGGAGTTCCATGATACAGTCCAGAAGTCTTTGCCAAGGACTTTGGCAAACTTTATGCCAAACGTTACCTTAAAAGTACAGTATTAACAAACGATATCAAATTTCAGCATCGAGAGTCACATTCTCATCTCGAAGACACACCAAAACATTTCTTAGAAGACTAACGTTATAGGCTAGCAAACCTTCTTTGGGACATGGTTGTAATAAATCGAATTGGTATCAAAGGGTAACCTGTCAGCTTTTTGCGCAAGGTGACGTAGACCTTGTCGTCAAACTTCGACGAGTGTTTGAAAGGCCATTTTACTCGTTCAAATTAGAGTGTAAGTCATTGAGGATTTTATTGCAAGTTCGCTACCTTAAATATTCGGGAAAATCTTTCAAAAGAAGTTTTATAGAAATTTTAAATTTTAGGTATACCTTAAAGCAGCCATCAGCCCATCATTTATTGACGTTCTTGGATTTGGTCATTCTAAAAGATTTTTGAAATTTGTGGCAGCAGTGGCGTAGCTACTGGGGGGGGGGGCAGGGGGGGGAGGAAATTCCCCCGGAAAAATTTTTGGGGAAATTTGATGAAAATGGGGAATTTTGATGAATTTTCTTATTCTTTCAAAAATATCTCAAAATCTTTTTGTAGAATAAGAAATTGTGAGATATTTTTCATACATAATTCGTATTTTCATGCAACAAATTAACTCAGATTTCGTCAGTGTCGCATGAACCGGCCCTACTTGTGTTCCACAGAAATGTCCTCGCCGCGTAGCAGATTGAATGTTCTCTTGTTTACGCACTAGGGTAATGATCAGTGCATTTCAGTGCACACATTCAGGTATTTAACAACAGCTGATACAGTGCAAACTAACACTGAAAGGCTGTATCCCGAACTTATCCCCTTGTACACAGTCTCTGTGTTGTGCACTTTGGGAATTCAGTAAAAGGATGTGAAAACTGACAAGTCACTACCATAGACCCCCAGATTTTGTTACTTAGCCTAATCCTTGGAGGCTTACAGTCTAGTTCGGGAAAATAGCTTTCTGCTCACTTGGGGTGTAACAATAAACGGGTCAATGAGTATCTTGTAGCCTTCTACACTTAACAGACTGCTGTCCTAACAGGATATCCTCTGTGATCGACCCACTCTTAGGCCTCCTTAGTGGCGTGCGAAGGGGAGACCATTGGGCCATGCCACCTCACAGATGCCATCTTTTCTTTGTTCTTAAAAATACGTAGTCTAACTTAAGTAACACAGATTTTATTCAAAAGATAGCATATGTGGCACCAGATTGCTTATAAGGATCGAGACCCAATTTTTCAAGAATTTTCAAAGGGGAAGGATTGTCTCTGCAAGGTCCTTCAGTGATGCCATTTTTTTTTTTAATTCCTATAAATAGATCTACGCAAATTCTGTCAAATTCCAATTTTAACCTAAAATGGTAGACTCTGTTTCCCACTGGTGGCATCGATAAAAAAAGGACAACATGTTTAGATTCTCTTTAAAAACATGAATAAGCTCTTTGGCCATCTGAGGGGTCTAATTTTTCGAAATTTTCTTTACGCTCCACGCCAACCAACGGTGGCGCTTCGTTCAGTCTTTTGGGCAAAATTACATTTGTAGGGTCAAATTAGCTCTTAACTCTCTGATCAATTTGCAGTTCGCGAACATATTTTGAAGTGAGCGTTTTATTGCAAAAAACAAAAGAAGAAAGCGACTCGTTAGATTCTTCGTATAAGTCAGGAAAATGCTATTTCCGGCCATCTAAGGGGTCTGATTTTCGAAATTTTCTCTACGCTCCGCGCCAACCAATGGTGGCGCTCCGCTTAGATAATCTTTATGATAAAATAACGTTTTGTGGCCAAGAAAACCCACAATCCTGTACCAATCAATGCTCTTTAATTTTGAATCCTAAAAGTGTGCAAATTTAATGACAAGTTTTACTTCGTAAGGTAGCATAAATGGCATAAGAATGCATGTAAAGACACAAAAGTTTCAGTTTTATCCTCATGAACCACCACGATTAACTTTTAACACTGTTCCTGTCAAAGTCGAAAATCTTACACCATTTTGCATCTAGGCTCCTTGAAAACGTCAAAAAATTTCCGGACATCCCCTCCCCTTACACCATACTGTATGCCCCCCCCCCCTTCAGATAAATTCTGCGTACGCCACTGCGTTACTACATACAAATAACCAGATATTGTTTACCAAAATAATATACTGTGTTATTTCCGATTGCTCTATGTTATAATTTAAGATTAAAATGCAGGTAATATTACAAAAATGACATGGTAATGTTGTTATACTTGTAAATTTGCATATTTTATATGAAATACATACACATCGACCGGGAAAAGTTTTGGGGAAATTTCATACCTTTGCCCCCCTGGAAAAAATCCTACCTACGCCACTGTGTGGCAGTGATAAAGTCAGAAATTAAGTATTTATAAAGCAAGAGTTATCGCAACACTTATTATATTTCTCTTGGACTTACCCACTAAATGATTCTGTTTCATGAGTTACACAGCGGTTAGACACAACTTCCAAAATTATTTTGAAGCGCTTCTTTTATTCACACAATATTTTTCGGTGTAACAATATTTTAACAACTCGCTGTGTTGTCGAAATTTTGTCCAAAGCGACATTTAATTGGGGGTAAACTTCATATTTAGTCGAATTATGACAAATTTAGCAGACCATGAGGAATCCTCAAACGGTCGTCATCTCTGCTACGTTTCACGATGGTCAGGTTTTCTCCACGTTTTGCCTTTTTTATTGCTTTCAAACTAGAGAACAAATAGTCAAATACGGACACAATACAAATACAGACGACCTTGTTGCGCGATTGTAGGCTGCATTCGTACTTTGAGGAGCTTGACACCTTGTCGCGCAAATCTTCTCGCTTCTCCGGTGTTGAGGTTACGTACTTAAGGTAACGGACCACTAACTCCAATACTCGTGCCTGGAAAAATGTTTACTGACAGACAAAGCGCCATAAAAATTTTATTGGATGTTGTTTCTGACTAGCTAGTGTGTTACTTACAAAATATGATCATTTTTGCATTTGGATTTTGTATACAATATGAGTTGAAATACAGAATGTGCAAAATTTAAGGCAATCAGACCAATTTTAGTGCCATTTTTTCTATGGTATAACTCCGCTCTGTGCAATACCGTTTTTGAGTAGCTATTATGGCGGGAAACACGTCCCTATCATTCAAGGCTCTCTAGCTCAAAATTTCAATGGTCATGGTATAAAAATTTGAAAATGCCATGAAAGCCGAGATTGTGAACTTCGATCAGAGGGGTGGTTTGTCCTGGTTGAAAACTTCTACTGGGAGCTAGGGGGCACGGAAGTAGCCAAATTTAGTGTGTAGGTCAATGGGACTTGTAATTAGTGGCCCGCTACCTTTACAGTACATATACTGATTATGTCTCAAGAAGAAACGGAAAAATTCTAGCTAACAAAGCTACGGTTTCCTGCTTCGCTTCTGCGCTCCATTTGATATTATTAATATAACAAAACAACAATTCATGACTGGCGAAAAATGGGGGGCATTCAAGCATTGCAACATTACTCGGGAACGTTTCGGACAGCATGGAATAGGGTACCAATATTTTAGGATGCGGAAGAAAGGGGGCGTGACTTTCAGTTGCTCAGTCTGAATCCCTTTCTCCGGAACTTTCACTTGTACGTCGTGCAGCTGAAGAGTTTAGGGTACAAGTTAAACATATATTCCAACTGATTTCCAACACCGCAGTAAGTCAGTCGGTAGGTCGAATTGACCAAAATTTATAACCTTTTCTAAAGTCTCCTCTCGACTCTCTGGCAAAGAGCCGTTCAGCGAAACCAAACTATGAAACTGCTTCCTAAAGAAGCTACAACCACTAAAGGAACAAACTTAAGTCTTCACTTACGTCTTCAATCAAAATTCCAAAAGGCCATCCCCCACCCCCTCCCCGCCTCAAAAAGGAACGAACCGTGGCTGAGTGTTTTGCTGCAATATTCAGGAGTGATTTGCTTAGAGCATTTAACAATTTGTAAGTAGTGTAAAAATGTTCATGATAAAACAATACATTTATCTTTTCAAAGGTCACGGTTTTATTTCTGTGTCCAGTGTTTCCAAATATAGACCTGTCGATTTTTTACAGGTGTTTTTCTTTTTCTTTCTTTTTTTTTTCTTTTTATTCCTCCTATATTTTATCGACTCCTTTCCATTCCGACTGTTTTTGTGCTTCTTGTTTTCTTCACGAGGCTTTCTTTTCCTAATTATGGCCTGCTGTAAACTTAAAAATCATGTTAATATGGACGTTATCATATATAACTTACATGATAAGGTCGGTCAACGTTACCCCCCCCCCCCTAACAAAGTGTTTTGGCTTACTATTATAAATGATTTTTAAATAACTTCCCATTTTAAGATAAATACTATTCTATTTTTGCTGTAGTTAGCATTTGATTCGAAAGGCCTCAATATGATCAGAAGCCCCGGCTACTTACGTAGCCGGGGCTTCTGATCATATTGAGGCCAAATTCGTATATCTTTCGATAGCGACTCTTGCTTTTAGTAAAAAGCGCTCTGGAATGAATATTCATAACTTCTCGATGCGAAAAAGCTTTTTTTTTCTAAGGTAACTATTCATTAAGACTGTTAGGGGGTAGGCTTAAGCGCCTAGGTGCCTATTGTCCTCGTGGCATGGATTGCTGATTTGTAACAAAGACAGTGGTTCTTTTGAAATTGACCAAGTCTTCTTTTGTGTACTTATTGCCGTCTCAATATAATATACGCCGTCATCCTACCAAAATATTATCAAGAGGGAACATTAGGACAACTTTTGAAATATATAACTAAATAGGATGGAATCTATCGTCCATATAATATCAAAGTTGACTAACTGAAGTGCCTCTTTTGCTAAAATGTAGGCCATCTAAAGCAATTTTGAGGAAATGGTGGGATTGAAAACTGGCGAGCATATATCAGCCTAGTGTTTGATGAGTGAGTAAAATAGGCCTGGATAAGGGTACGGAAGCTAATTGAGCTCTACTAGCAAAACTTCTTTGGGACATGGTTAAAATAGATCGAACTGGTATCAAAGGGTAACCTGTCAGCTTTTTGCGCAAGGGTGACGTAGACCTTGTCGTCAAAATTCGACGAGTGTTTGAGAGGCCATTTTACTCGTTCAAATTAGAGTGTAAGTCATTGAGGATTTTATTGCAAGTTCGCTACCTTAAATATTCGGGAAAATCTTTCAAAAGAAGTTTTATAGAAATTTTCAATTTTAGGTATACCTTAAAGCAGCCATCAGCCCATCATTTATTGACGTTCTTGGATTTGGTCCTTCTAAAAGATTTTTGAAATTTGTGGCAGTGATAAAGTCAGAAATTAAGTATTTATAAAGCAAGAGTTATCGCAACACTTATTATATTTCTCTTGGACTTACCCACTAAATGATTCTGTTTCATGAGTTACACAGCGGTTAGACACAACTTCCAAAATTATTTTGAAGCGCTTCTTTTATTCACACAATATTTTTCGGTGTAACAATATTTTAACAACTCGCTGTGTTGTCGAAATTTTGTCCAAAGCGACATTTAATTGGGGGTAAACTTCATATTTAGTCGAATTATGACAAATTTAGCAGACCATGAGGAATCCTCAAACGGTCGTCATCTCTGCTACGTTTCACGATGGTCAGGTTTTCTCCACGTTTCGCCTTTTTATTGCTTTCAAACTAAAGAACAAATAGTCAAATACGGACACAATACAAATACAGACGACCTTGCTGCGCGATTGTAGGCTGCATTCGTACTTTGAGGAGCTTGACACCTTGTCGCGCAAATCTTCGCGCTTCTCCGGTGTTGAGGTTACGTACTTTAGGTAGCGGACCACTAACTCCAATACTCGTGCCTGGAAAAATGTTTACTGACAGACAAAGCGCCATAAAAATTTTATTGGATGTTGTTTCTGACTAGCTAGTGTGTTACTTACAAAATATGATCACTTTTGCATTTGGATTTTGTATACAATATGAGTTGAAATACAGAATGTGCAAAATTTAAGGCAATCAGACCAATTTTAGTGCCATTTTTTCTATGGTATAACTCCGCTCTGTGCAATACCGTTTTTGGGTAGCTATTATGGCGGGAAACACGTCCCTATCATTCAAGGCTCTCTAGCTCAAAATTTCAATGGTCATGGTATGGAAATTTGAAAATGCCATGAAAGCCGAGATTGTGAACTTCGATCAAAGGGGTGGTTTGTCCTGGTTGAAAACTTCTACTGGGAGCTAGGGGGCACGGAAGTAGCCAAATTTAGTGTGTAGGTCAATGGGACTTGTAATTAGTGGCCCGCTACCTTTACAGTACATATACTGATTATGTCTCAAGAAGAAACGGAAAAATTCTAGCTAACAAAGCTACGGTTTCCTGCTTCGCTTCTGCGCTCCATTTGATATTATTAATATAACAAACCAACATTTCATGACTGGCGAAAAATGGGGGACATTCAAGCATTGCAACATTACTCGGGAACGTTTCGGACAGCATGGAATAGGGTACCAATATTTTAGGATGCGGAAGAAAGGGGGCGTGACTTTCAGTTGCTCAGTCTGAATCCCTTTCTCCGGAACTTTCACTTGTACGTCGTGCAGCTGCAGACTTAGGGTACAAGTTAAACATATATTCCAACTGATTTCCAACACCGCAGTAAGTCAGTCGGTAGGTCGAATTGACCAAAATTTATAACCTTTTCTAAAGTCCTCTCGACTCTCTGGCAAAGAGCCGTTCAGCGAAACCAAACTATGAAACTGCTTCCTAAAGAAGCTACAACCACTAAAGGAACAAACTTAAGTCTTCACTTACGTCTTCAATCAAAATTCCAAAAGGCCATCCCCCACCCCCTCCCCCGCCTCAAAAAGGAACGAACCGTGGCTGAGTGTTTTGCTGCAATATTCAGGAGTGATTTGCTTAGAGCATTTAACAATTTGTAAGTAGTGTAAAAATGTTCATGATAAAACAATACATTTATCTTTTCAAAGGTCACGGTTTTATTTCTGTGTCCAGTGTTTCCAAATATAGACCTGTCGATTTTTTACAGGTGTTTTTCTTTTTCTTTCTTTTTTTTTTCTTTTTATTCCTCCTATATTTTATCGACTCCTTTCCATTCCGACTGTTTTTGTGCTTCTCGTTTTCTTCACGAGGCTTTCTTTTCCTAATTATGGCCTGCTGTAAACTTAAAAATCATGTTAATATGGACGTTATCATATATAACTTACATGATAAGGTCGGTCAACGTTACCCCCCCCCCCCTAACAAAGTGTTTTGGCTTACTATTATAAATGATTTTTAAATAACTTCCCATTTTAAGATAAATACTATTCTATTTTTGCTGTAATTAGCATTTCATTCGAAAGGCCTCAATATGATCAGAAGCCCCGGCTACTTATGTAGCCGGGGCTTCTGATCATATTGAGGCCAAATTCGTATATCTTTCGATAGCGACTCTTGCTTTTAGTAAAAAGCGCTCTGGAATGAATATTCATAACTTCTCGATGCGAAAAAGCTTTTTTTTTTCTAAGGTAACTATTCATTAAGACTGTTAGGGGGTAGGCTTAAGCGCCTAGGTGCCTATTGTCCTCGTGGCATGGATTGCTGATTTGTAACAAAGACAGTGGTTCTTTTGAAATTGACCAAGTCTTCTTTTGTGTACTTATTGCCGTCTCAATATAATATACGCCGTCATCCTACCAAAATATTATCAAGAGGGAACATTAGGACAACTTTTGAAATATATAACTAAATAGGATGGAATCTATCGTCCATATAATATCAAAGTTGACTAACTGAAGTGCCTCTTTTGCTAAAATGTAGGCCATCTAAAGCAATTTTGAGGAAATGGTGGGATTGAAAACTGGCGAGCATATATCAGCCTAGTGTTTGATGAGTGAGTAAAATAGGCCTGGATAAGGGTACGGAAGCTAATTGAGCTCTACTAGCAAAACTTCTTTGGGACATGGTTAAAATAGATCGAACTGGTATCAAAGGGTAACCTGTCAGCTTTTTGCGCAAGGGTGACGTAGACCTTGTCGTCAAAATTCGACGAGTGTTTGAGAGGCCATTTTACTCGTTCAAATTAGAGTGTAAGTCATTGAGGATTTTATTGCAAGTTCGCTACCTTAAATATTCGGGAAAATCTTTCAAAAGAAGTTTTATAGAAATTTTCAATTTTAGGTATACCTTAAAGCAGCCATCAGCCCATCATTTATTGACGTTCTTGGATTTGGTCCTTCTAAAAGATTTTTGAAATTTGTGGCAGTGATAAAGTCAGAAATTAAGTATTTATAAAGCAAGAGTTATCGCAACACTTATTATATTTCTCTTGGACTTACCCACTAAATGATTCTGTTTCATGAGTTACACAGCGGTTAGACACAACTTCCAAAATTATTTTGAAGCGCTTCTTTTATTCACACAATATTTTTCGGTGTAACAATATTTTAACAACTCGCTGTGTTGTCGAAATTTTGTCCAAAGCGACATTTAATTGGGGGTAAACTTCATATTTAGTCGAATTATGACAAATTTAGCAGACCATGAGGAATCCTCAAACGGTCGTCATCTCTGCTACGTTTCACGATGGTCGGGTTTTCTCCACGTTTCGCCTTTTTATTGCTTTCAAACTAAAGAACAAATAGTCAAATACGGACACAATACAAATACAGACGACCTTGCTGCGCGATTGTAGGCTGCATTCGTACTTTGAGGAGCTTGACACCTTGTCGCGCAAATCTTCGCGCTTCTCCGGTGTTGAGGTTACGTACTTTAGGTAGCGGACCACTAACTCCAATACTCGTGCCTGGAAAAATGTTTACTGACAGACAAAGCGCCATAAAAATTTTATTGGATGTTGTTTCTGACTAGCTAGTGTGTTACTTACAAAATATGATCACTTTTGCATTTGGATTTTGTATACAATATGAGTTGAAATACAGAATGTGCAAAATTTAAGGCAATCAGACCAATTTTAGTGCCATTTTTTCTATGGTATAACTCCGCTCTGTGCAATACCGTTTTTGAGTAGCTATTATGGCGGGAAACACGTCCCTATCATTCAAGGCTCTCTAGCTCAAAATTTCAATGGTCATGGTATGGAAATTTGAAAATGCCATGAAAGCCGAGATTGTGAACTTCGATCAAAGGGGTGGTTTGTCCTGGTTGAAAACTTCTACTGGGAGCTAGGGGGCACGGAAGTAGCCAAATTTAGTGTGTAGGTCAATGGGACTTGTAATTAGTGGCCCGCTACCTTTACAGTACATATACTGATTATGTCTCAAGAAGAAACGGAAAAATTCTAGCTAACAAAGCTACGGTTTCCTGCTTCGCTTCTGCGCTCCATTTGATATTATTAATATAACAAACCAACATTTCATGACTGGCGAAAAATGGGGGACATTCAAGCATTGCAACATTACTCGGGAACGTTTCGGACAGCATGGAATAGGGTACCAATATTTTAGGATGCGGAAGAAAGGGGGCGTGACTTTCAGTTGCTCAGTCTGAATCCCTTTCTCCGGAACTTTCACTTGTACGTCGTGCAGCTGCAGACTTAGGGTACAAGTTAAAAATATATTCCAACTGATTTCCAGCACCGGAGTAAGTCAGTGGGTAGGTCGAATTGACCAAATTTTTAAAAACTTTTTCTAAAGTCCTCTCGATTCTCTGGCAAAGAACCGTTCAGTGAAACAAAACTATGAAATTGCTTCCTAAGCAAGCAACAACCACTAAAGGAACAAACTTAAGTCTTCACTTACGTCTTCAATCAAAATTCCAAAAGGCCATCCCCCACCCCCTCCCCCGCCTCAAAAAGGAACGAACCGTGGCTGAGTGTTTTGCTGCAATATTCAGGAGTGATTTGCTTAGAGCATTTAACAATTTGTAAGTAGTGTAAAAATGTTCATGATAAAACAATACATTTATCTTTTCAAAGGTCACGGTTTTATTTCTGTGTCCAGTGTTTCCAAATATAGACCTGTCGATTTTTTACAGGTGTTTTTCTTTTTCTTTCTTTTTTTTTTCTTTTTATTCCTCCTATATTTTATCGACTCCTTTCCATTCCGACTGTTTTTGTGCTTCTCGTTTTCTTCACGAGGCTTTCTTTTCCTAATTATGGCCTGCTGTAAACTTAAAAATCATGTTAATATGGACGTTATCATATATAACTTACATGATAAGGTCGGTCAACGTTACCCCCCCCCCCCTAACAAAGTGTTTTGGCTTACTATTATAAATGATTTTTAAATAACTTCCCATTTTAAGATAAATACTATTCTATTTTTGCTGTAATTAGCATTTGATTCGAAAGGCCTCAATATGATCAGAAGCCCCGGCTACTTATGTAGCCGGGGCTTCTGATCATATTGAGGCCAAATTCGTATATCTTTCGATAGCGACTCTTGCTTTTAGTAAAAAGCGCTCTGGAATGAATATTCATAACTTCTCGATGCGAAAAAGCTTTTTTTTTTCTAAGGTAACTATTCATTAAGACTGTTAGGGGGTAGGCTTAAGCGCCTAGGTGCCTATTGTCCTCGTGGCATGGATTGCTGATTTGTAACAAAGACAGTGGTTCTTTTGAAATTGACCAAGTCTTCTTTTGTGTACTTATTGCCGTCTCAATATAATATACGCCGTCATCCTACCAAAATATTATCAAGAGGGAACATTAGGACAACTTTTGAAATATATAACTAAATAGGATGGAATCTATCGTCCATATAATATCAAAGTTGACTAACTGAAGTGCCTCTTTTGCTAAAATGTAGGCCATCTAAAGCAATTTTGAGGAAATGGTGGGATTGAAAACTGGCGAGCATATATCAGCCTAGTGTTTGATGAGTGAGTAAAATAGGCCTGGATAAGGGTACGGAAGCTAATTGAGCTCTACTAGCAAAACTTCTTTGGGACATGGTTAAAATAGATCGAACTGGTATCAAAGGGTAACCTGTCAGCTTTTTGCGCAAGGGTGACGTAGACCTTGTCGTCAAAATTCGACGAGTGTTTGAGAGGCCATTTTACTCGTTCAAATTAGAGTGTAAGTCATTGAGGATTTTATTGCAAGTTCGCTACCTTAAATATTCGGGAAAATCTTTCAAAAGAAGTTTTATAGAAATTTTCAATTTTAGGTATACCTTAAAGCAGCCATCAGCCCATCATTTATTGACGTTCTTGGATTTGGTCCTTCTAAAAGATTTTTGAAATTTGTGGCAGTGATAAAGTCAGAAATTAAGTATTTATAAAGCAAGAGTTATCGCAACACTTATTATATTTCTCTTGGACTTACCCACTAAATGATTCTGTTTCATGAGTTACACAGCGGTTAGACACAACTTCCAAAATTATTTTGAAGCGCTTCTTTTATTCACACAATATTTTTCGGTGTAACAATATTTTAACAACTCGCTGTGTTGTCGAAATTTTGTCCAAAGCGACATTTAATTGGGGGTAAACTTCATATTTAGTCGAATTATGACAAATTTAGCAGACCATGAGGAATCCTCAAACGGTCGTCATCTCTGCTACGTTTCACGATGGTCAGGTTTTCTCCACGTTTCGCCTTTTTATTGCTTTCAAACTAAAGAACAAATAGTCAAATACGGACACAATACAAATACAGACGACCTTGCTGCGCGATTGTAGGCTGCATTCGTACTTTGAGGAACTTGACACCTTGTCGCGCAAATCTTCGCGCTTCTCCGGTGTTGAGGTTACGTACTTTAGGTAGCGGACCACTAACTCCAATACTCGTGCCTGGAAAAATGTTTACTGACAGACAAAGCGCCATAAAAATTTTATTGGATGTTGTTTCTGACTAGCTAGTGTGTTACTTACAAAATATGATCACTTTTGCATTTGGATTTTGTATACAATATGAGTTGAAATACAGAATGTGCAAAATTTAAGGCAATCAGACCAATTTTAGTGCCATTTTTTCTATGGTATAACTCCGCTCTGTGCAATACCGTTTTTGAGTAGCTATTATGGCGGGAAACACGTCCCTATCATTCAAGGCTCTCTAGCTCAAAATTTCAATGGTCATGGTATGGAAATTTGAAAATGCCATGAAAGCCGAGATTGTGAACTTCGATCAAAGGGGTGGTTTGTCCTGGTTGAAAACTTCTACTGGGAGCTAGGGGGCACGGAAGTAGCCAAATTTAGTGTGTAGGTCAATGGGACTTGTAATTAGTGGCCCGCTACCTTTACAGTACATATACTGATTATGTCTCAAGAAGAAACGGAAAAATTCTAGCTAACAAAGCTACGGTTTCCTGCTTCGCTTCTGCGCTCCATTTGATATTATTAATATAACAAACCAACATTTCATGACTGGCGAAAAATGGGGGACATTCAAGCATTGCAACATTACTCGGGAACGTTTCGGACAGCATGGAATAGGGTACCAATATTTTAGGATGCGGAAGAAAGGGGGCGTGACTTTCAGTTGCTCAGTCTGAATCCCTTTCTCCGGAACTTTCACTTGTACGTCGTGCAGCTGCAGAATTAGGGTACAAGTTAAACATATATTCCAACTGATTTCCAACACCGCAGTAAGTCAGTCGGTAGGTCGAATTGACCAAAATTTATAACCTTTTCTAAAGTCCTCTCGACTCTCTGGCAAAGAGCCGTTCAGCGAAACCAAACTATGAAACTGCTTCCTAAAGAAGCTACAACCACTAAAGGAACAAACTTAAGTCTTCACTTACGTCTTCAATCAAAATTCCAAAAGGCCATCCCCCACCCCCTCCCCCGCCTCAAAAAGGAACGAACCGTGGCTGAGTGTTTTGCTGCAATATTCAGGAGTGATTTGCTTAGAGCATTTAACAATTTGTAAGTAGTGTAAAAATGTTCATGATAAAACAATACATTTATCTTTTCAAAGGTCACGGTTTTATTTCTGTGTCCAGTGTTTCCAAATATAGACCTGTCGATTTTTTACAGGTGTTTTTCTTTTTCTTTCTTTTTTTCTTTTTATTCCTCCTATATTTTATCGACTCCTTTCCATTCCGACTGTTTTTGTGCTTCTTGTTTTCTTCACGAGGCTTTCTTTTCCTAATTATGGCCTGCTGTAAACTTAAAAATCATGTTAATATGGACGTTATCATATATAACTTACATGATAAGGTCGGTCAACGTTACCCCCCCCCCCCTAACAAAGTGTTTTGGCTTACTATTATAAATGATTTTTAAATAACTTCCCATTTTAAGATAAATACTATTCTATTTTTGCTGTAATTAGCATTTGATTCGAAAGGCCTCAATATGATCAGAAGCCCCGGCTACTTATGTAGCCGGGGCTTCTGATCATATTGAGGCCAAATTCGTATATCTTTCGATAGCGACTCTTGCTTTTAGTAAAAAGCGCTCTGGAATGAATATTCATAACTTCTCGATGCGAAAAAGCTTTTTTCTAAGGTAACTATTCATTAAGACTGTTAGGGGGTAGGCTTAAGCGCCTAGGTGCCTATTGTCCTCGTGGCATGGATTGCTGATTTGTAACAAAGACAGTGGTTCTTTTGAAATTGACCAAGTCTTCTTTTGTGTACTTATTGCCGTCTCAATATAATATACGCCGTCATCCTACCAAAATATTATCAAGAGGGAACATTAGGACAACTTTTGAAATATATAACTAAATAGGATGGAATCTATCGTCCATATAATATCAAAGTTGACTAACTGAAGTGCCTCTTTTGCTAAAATGTAGGCCATCTAAAGCAATTTTGAGGAAATGGTGGGATTGAAAACTGGCGAGCATATATCAGCCTAGTGTTTGATGAGTGAGTAAAATAGGCCTGGATAAGGGTACGGAAGCTAATTGAGCTCTACTAGCAAAACTTCTTTGGGACATGGTTATAATAGATCGAATTGGTATCAAAGGGTAACCTGTCAGCTTTTTGCGCAAGGGTGACGTAGACCTTGTCGTCAAAATTCGACGAGTGTTTGAGAGGCCATTTTACTCGTTCAAATTAGAGTGTAAGTCATTGAGGATTTTATTGCAAGTTCGCTACCTTAAATATTCGGGAAAATCTTTCAAAAGAAGTTTTATAGAAATTTTAAATTTTAGGTATACCTTAAAGCAGCCATCAGCCCATCATTTATTGACGTTCTTGGATTTGGTCCTTCTAAAAGATTTTTGAAATTTGTGGCAGTGATAAAGTCAGAAATTAAGTATTTATAAAGCAAGAGTTATCGCAACACTTATTATATTTCTCTTGGACTTACCCACTAAATGATTCTGTTTCATGAGTTACACAGCGGTTAGACACAACTTCCAAAATTTTTTTGAAGCGCTTCTTTTATGCACACAATATTTTGCGGTGTAACAATATTTTAACAACTCGCTGGGTTGTCGAAATTTTGTCCAAAGCGACATTTAATTGGGGGTAAACTTCATATTTAGTCGAATTATGACAAATTTAGCAGACCATGAGGAATCCTCAAACGGTCGTCATCTCTGCTACGTTTCACGATGGTCAGGTTTTCTCCACGTTTTGCCTTTTTTATTGCTTTCAAACTAGAGAACAAATAGTCAAATACGGACACAATACAAATACAGACGACCTTGTTGCGCGATTGTAGGCTGCATTCGTACTTTGAGGAGCTTGACACCTTGTCGCGCAAATCTTCGCGCTTCTCCGGTGTTGAGGTTACGTACTTTAGGTAGCGGACCACTAACTCCAATACTCGTGCCTGGAAAAATGTTTACTGACAAACAAAGCGCCATAAAAATTTTATTGGATGTTGTTTCTGACTAGCTAGTGTGTTACTTACAAAATATGATCATTTTTGCATTTGGATTTTGTATACAATATGAGTTGAAATACAGAATGTGCAAAATTTAAGGCAATCAGACCAATTTTAGTGCCATTTTTTCTATGGTATTACTCCGCTCTGTGCAATACCGTTTTTGAGTAGCTATTATGGCGGGAAACACGTCCCTATCATTCAAGGCTCTCTAGCTCAAAATTTCAATGGTCATGGTATGGAAATTTGAAAATGCCATGAAAGCCGAGATTGTGAACTTCGATCAAAGGGGTGGTTTGTCCTGGTTGAAAACTTCTACTGGGAGCTAGGGGGCACGGAAGTAGCCAAATTTAGTGTGTAGGTCAATGGGACTTGTAATTAGTGGCCCGCTACCTTTACAGTACATATACTGATTATGTCTCAAGAAGAAACGGAAAAATTCTAGCTAACAAAGCTACGGTTTCCTGCTTCGCTTCTGCGCTCCATTTGATATTATTAATATAACAAACCAACATTTCATGACTGGCGAAAAATGGGGGACATTCAAGCATTGCAACATTACTCGGGAACGTTTCGGACAGCATGGAATAGGGTACCAATATTTTAGGATGCGGAAGAAAGGGGGCGTGACTTTTAGTTGCTCAGTCTGAATCCCTTTCTCCGGAACTTTCACTTGTACGTCGTGCAGCTGCAGACTTAGGGTACAAGTTAAACATATATTCCAACTGATTTCCAACACCGCAGTAAGTCAGTCGGTAGGTCGAATTGACCAAAATTTATAACTTTTACTAAAGTCCTCTCGACTCTCTGGCAAAGAGCCGTTCAGCGAAACCAAACTATGAAACTGCTTCCTAAAGAAGCTACAACCACTAAAGGAACAAACTTAAGTCTTCACTTACGTCTTCAATCAAAATTCCAAAAGGCCATCCCCCACCCCCTCCCCGCCTCAAAAAGGAACGAACCGTGGCTGAGTGTTTTGCTGCAATATTCAGGAGTGATTTGCTTAGAGCATTTAACAATTTGTAAGTAGTGTAAAAATGTTCATGATAAAACAATACATTTATCTTTTCAAAGGTCACGGTTTTATTTCTGTGTCCAGTGTTTCCAAATATAGACCTGTCGATTTTTTACAGGTGTTTTTCTTTTTCTTTCTTTTTTTTTTCTTTTTATTCCTCCTATATTTTATCGACTCCTTTCCATTCCGACTGTTTTTGTGCTTCTTGTTTTCTTCACGAGGCTTTCTTTTCCTAATTATGGCCTGCTGTAAACTTAAAAATCATGTTAATATGGACGTTATCATATGTAACTTACATGATAAGGTCGGTCAACGTTACCCCCCCCCCCTAACAAAGTGTTTTGGCTTACTATTATAAATGATTTTTAAGTAACTTCCCATTTTAAGATAAATACTATTCTATTTTTGCTGTAATTAGCATTTGATTCGAAAGGCCTCAATATGATCAGAAGCCCCGGCTACTTATGTAGCCGGGGCTTCTGATCATATTGAGGCCAAATTCGTATATCTTTCGATAGCGACTCTTGCTTTTAGTAAAAAGCGCTCTGGAATTAATATTCATAACTTCTCGATGCGAAAAAGCTTTTTTTTTTTCTAAGGTAACTATTCATTAAGACTGTTAGGGGGTAGGCTTAAGCGCCTAGGCGCCTATTGTCCTCGTGGCATGGATTGCTGATTTGTAACAAAGACAGTGGTTCTTTTGAAATTGGCCAAGTCTTCTTTTGTGTACTTATTGCCGTCTCAATATAATATACGCCGTCATCCTACCAAAATATTATCAAGAGGGAACATTAGGACAACTTTTGAAATATATAACTAAATAGGATGGAATCTATCGTCCATATAATATCAAAGTTGACTAACTGAAGTGCCTCTTTTGCTAAAATGTAGGCCATCTAAAGCAATTTTGAGGAAATGGTGGGATTGAAAACTGGCGAGCATATATCAGCCTAGTGTTTGATGAGTGAGTAAAATAGGCCTGGATAAGGGTACGGAAGCTAATTGAGCTCTACTAGCAAAACTTCTTTGGGACATGGTTATAATAGATCGAATTGGTATCAAAGGGTAACCTGTCAGCTTTTTGCGCAAGGGTGACGTAGACCTTGTCGTCAAAATTCGAAGAGTGTTTGAGAGGCCATTTTACTCGTTCAAATTAGAGTGTAAGTCATTGAAGGTTTTATTGCAAGTTCGAAACCTTAAATATTCGGGAAAATCTTTCAAAAGAAGTTTTATAGAAATTTTAAATTTTAAACGTTAAACTTCTTTTAAATTTTAAACTCTTTGGGACATGGGTGTAATAAATCGAATTGGTATCAAAGGGTAACCGTCAGGTTTTTGCGCAACAAAAGACGAAACTGGAAATTTGCCCTAAAAGTTTTTCCCTTTTTTGAACAAAGGTTGGAAAATTAAGAGCTTTTAGAGTGGAGAAATTTTTTAATATCTTATGAAAGATAATGGAGGTAAGGGGGGGGGGGCGGGGTCGTGGGGTGGGGATGAGGTTTTATTGAATAATTGAGCTTTGATACTGCCTTTCAGGAGCAAAATTAGGTAGCCTGTCCGGATGTTTGACAGAGTTAAGTTGGTTTTGGCTTTTATACTTAGTATCTATCGACCCTGGAAAATTTTGTCACAACTTTAACAACTTAGTGAAAAACTTGTAACTTTTTTATAGAGTTCTGGTTTCGAGATATGGAAGAATCTGACCTACTTATTGTCTTATGCCATGTCATGTCATGTCATGTCATGTCATGTCATGTCATGCCATGTCATGTTATCCTACATTATGTTAAGCGGAGGACCACTATTATTTGCCCGGATCGTGAGAAAAAAATTCTGAAAAATTGCGACACCCCAGATGGCCAAAAAATGCGTTCATGCTTGTATATAGAGAATCTATAAGCAGTCTTTATTTGTAGCTTTCCTTTGCAGTACTAAAAAATATGCAACTTGCCGGGTGATGAGAAAATTACCACATAAAATGTACCACTGCCGGTCTTTGGTTAACTGGTCTTCAATATTTTCGATGGGGAAACTACCCCAGCCAACATGACCAGCTGGGCCCCAACTGGGTTTCAGCTGGGCTACTTGCTGGGCCCTACCCAGCCAACATGCCCAGCTGGGCCCCAACTGGGTTTCAGCTGGGCTACTTGCTGGGCCCTACCCAGCCAACATGCCAAGCTGGGCCGTTTCAGCTGGGCTACTTGCTGGGCCCCAGCTGGGACCCATTGGTGTTTGTCAGGTGTTCCCATGTGGGGCCCAACTGGGCTAACCTTTCCCAGCAGAAGCCCAGCTAGGCTTCAGTTATTGAAGCGGGGCCCAGCTGGGCTTCATCTGGGCATCAGCTGGGAAAGGCTAGCCCAGTTGGGCTCCACGTGGGAACACCTGACAAACACGAATGGGTCCCAGCTACCCAGCCAACATGCCCAGCTGGGCCCCAACTGGGTTTCAGCTGGGTTACTTGCTGGGCCCCAGCTGGGGTCCATCCGTGTTTGTCAGGTGTTCCCACGTGGGGCCCAACTGGGCTAGCCTTTCCCAGCTGAAGGCCAGCTGAAGCCCACCTGTACCCCACTTCAGTAACTGAAGCCTAGCTGGACTTCAGCTGGGAAAGACTAGCCCAGTTGGGCCCCACGTGGGAACACCTGACAAACACAGATGGACCCCAGCTGGGGCCCAGCAAGTAACCCAGCTGAAACCCAGTTGGGGCCCAGCTGGGCATGTTGGCTGGGTAGCTGGGACCCATTCGTGTTTGTCAGGTGTTCCCACGTGGAGCCCAACTGGGCTAGCCTTTCCCAGCTGAAGCCCAGCTGAAGCCCACCTGTACCCCGCTTCAGTAACTGAAGCCTAGCTGGACTTCAGCTGGGAAAGACTAGCCCAGTTGGGCCCCACGTGGGAACACCTGACAAACACGGATGGACCCCAGCTGGGGCCCAGCAAGTAACCCAGCTGAAACCCAGTTGGGGCCCAGCTGGGCATGTTGGCTGGGTAGCTGGGACCCATTCGTGTTTGTCAGGTGTTCCCACGTGGAGCCCAACTGGGCTAGCCTTTCCCAGCTGAAGCCCAGCTGAAGCCCACCTGTACCCCGCTTCAGTAACTGAAGCCTAGCTGGACTTCAGCTGGGAAAGACTAGCCCAGTTGGGCCCCACGTGGGAACACCTGACAAACACGGATGGACCCCAGCTGGGGCCCAGCAAGTAACCCAGCTGAAACCCAGTTGGGGCCCAGCTGGGCATGTTGGCTGGGTAGCTGGGACCCATTCGTGTTTGTCAGGTGTTCCCACGTGGAGCCCAACTGGGCTAGCCTTTCCCAGCTGATGCCCAGATGAAGCCCAGCTGGGCCCCGCTTCAATAACTGAAGCCTAGCTGGGCTTCTGCTGGGAAAGGTTAGCCCAGTTGGGCCCCACATGGGAACACCTGACAAACACCAATGGGTCCCAGCTGGGGCCCAGCAAGTAGCCCAGCTGAAACGGCCCAGCTTGGCATGTTGGCTATAGCTAGCTGGGATACAACTGAATATAAAAAATATGTCAATGTTTCTCTATTGTGATTGTTGGCTAAAGTCAAGATCCACTGAATTGATGAACTTGTTGATAAGACTGACCGAACTCCCGACTATAAATGATTTTACTCCTCACAGCACATGGTGACACCGGCCCCGGCTCCCCTGTACCCGTCTCTTAATTACGCCTATGTCTGCCTGGGAAGGAAACTATATGGTAGAATGTGATTGTTGGAACTGCTTGTTTTGGTTGGTGGTTTGACTTTTGAATAGGGTTTGAACTTCAGGGCATCTGATGGAGCCTTGGCCCTCCTTTGCCCTTCAACATGTTATGTTATGTTATAAGGGCCTCTTCTTGGAAAACTTTAATAACAAAAGTACTGAGGTGTCCTAGCTTACATGCAATCTATGCCACCGATTCTGCCTTTTGAAGCCGTAGACTTGGAAATTCAAGTTGACAAACTTGCGTTTGTTTTTTTTTTGGAATTAAAAAACGGCATCAATGAGGGGCCTAGTGGGGGAGAGAATCCGCCCCTTTTGAAAATTTGTGAGAAACTGGGTGTCCTTAAATGCAATGAAGTGCAACATAAATGCTGTACCTTTTAAGTTGAAGTAAAACTTTTGTTTCTAAAGTACGTTTTTTACGATCTCTGATTTTCCATTGGACAAGAGACAGAGACCAGCTCAAACCTGCGTTCTCTCTATGTTAAAAAAAGCTTTTTGGATACTGCCGTGGTGTCATAAACTTTTGGCTTCTCGGAGGTATTATTCCACATACTCTTTTTTAGTAAGAGAATTCCCCCTACCGTACAGCTGTACCCTGCCTTTGAACGAGTGATAAAATTTCATTTTCTGTCTTTGATCCAATGATCTTTCGCCTGTTCTCATATATCTTGGTATGACGCAGAAAACCGACAACATCTTCCATCCTTGTTTTACCATTTTTGTGATTAACCCTCAAGAAAGCCTCAGTCGATTAGGTTTTAAAAAGGAGTATTTCGTCACCTAATTACTGATTTTAATTTATACTCTATATACTTAACTGCAAGCCTTGTTAATCCAATGTCCAATCAGAAAGTCCCACATAGGTAGTTCAAGTGACATAGAATTCAGGTACTTCCTTCTACCAAATACAAACAACACGGACAACTGGGAACTTCCCTGTGTTCATGTTCCCTGTGCAACTCACAGCAAAACTTATTGTTATTGTCACATGTTGTAAACTTAACTAAGGCAGGTGGTTAGGCGCTTCATATCATATACACAGAAACGTGACTCAAATTCACTATTAACGTTACCGCCAGATTTGGACCGTGTGAGCTCCCGGGGCTGTTGTTGTTGTTAAACCTTTCCCGCAGTAAGCTTATTGGCTTGTAAAATGAAGATAGACGTGGTGGTGGCTGTGCTCCTGTGGCTTTTCCGTTTTTCTTCCGGGGAAAGCGAAGAATACGATCCGGAGAACCCACATCGTAATCCTACGAAATGTGAAGGTAGGCTAGGTTCTGGCCTATAGGCCTAGGCTAAGCCTTAACGTTAACTGTAATGTAAGGCCAAGCCTGAAGTTAAGGGGAAAAGTCTAAGCCGAGACAATGGCACAAGTTTGGCAAATTAATAGCTTAGCCTAACATAAGATTAATCAGGCCTAGGCTACATCCTTGCTGCACTTAGATGTACTGTTGTAGCCAATGGCTAGAGGTACCAGAAGCCTACCACACCTTCCCAGGATTTAGAATAAGGGGCCAGAACTTAAGTCATAGCCTAGGTCATACCTGCATAAGTACACATAGTAATACTGGTTAGGGTTAGGGATATAATACACATTAGGGATGCACCGGATCCAAAATTTTGGATCCGGCCTGAACTGGATTTTGCCGGAACCAACTTGAAATCCGGCCAGAACCGGATTTTTGCAATGCAGATGAATATAAAAGTGAAATTCAGAAAAGCAGAGAAACTCTGGGATAGGAGTTTTGTGCTTTGTGACGTAATGTTTGTGAAGGACTAAGGGGAAATGTCTATAAATTTGTCTTCAAGTGTTGTACAAGTGTATTTGACTAATTTTTTAACCAAAAATTGCAGTTTAATAAAAAAAAAAGGCATGAAAAACTGTTCCTGCAGAAGTATAGCAAAACTGTCGCAAAGCAGGGCAAGTAAGAGCTCTTTGTATTTTCCCTCCTTAAGTGAGTATTTGTAGAGAAAACTCCTGAGGGAATCTTGAAAGTTGTTTTGCATATCAGTTTCTTCTTTTTGAACTACAGTACATCACCACTTGTTCAAAAAATTGTACAAATTATGTAGACCAGTAATACTTGGCAAAGATAGTCCTTGGATAGTGACTACTGAATGGACTGCTCATATGTACTGTAAAAAGACTCTAGGGTTAAGGTTTTTAACTATGGACAGCACCATTGTTCTATACACCATTTCTAGTATTTAAACATGCCATGATATCTAAAAACTGAAGCACATTTGTCATCAATAATTTTTTTGGCAGAGATACTGTATATCACACATTCTGACATTACGTATTATATTTCATTTCATTTCATTTATTTATTTTTGGTTTATCACAACACAAGATTGAAAACAAGTACCACAAAGTAACAAAGAGGGTGAAAGGAAGTGCACTTAGAACCCTTTAGGGCTTGTCGAGAAGTGACACCCCCTAAAAAAAAGAAATAATAAAGAAGATAGAAGATAAGACTAGGAAAAACAAAGGAAAAGTCATAGTAGACACGCAACCCACCATCCCACCTCACCCGTCCTAGAACCCAACCACCACCACCCCCCTCTGGCTTAACAAAGGAGCTAAATAGGCAGGAATACAGTATATTAAACAGGTTCATTGGTTGAATACAAGCTTATACAGAACCTTTGAAGATTTTTCCTAAAAGAAGCTAAGGAAGGCTTTGTCTTAACAGTAAACGGGAGGTGATTCCAAAGAGTGGTGGCACGGTAATGCAGACTGTTCTTGAACAAATTGTTGTGATGCTTCCTTGTATGTAGATGATCAGCTTGTCTTGTGTTATGTGAATGTATCGAAGAGTTGTGTGTAAAGAGAGAGCTTAGTGAGCCTGGAAGCATTTCATATAGAGAGCAGTAGACAAAACTGGCAACATGTAGTTTGAACAGGTCAGTAAGTTAAAGTAAATTCATGGATTTGAATAAATTGTTTGTATGATTATATGTTTGATAACATCATATTTAGTGGGCGACCGATTATGCTATAATTGGTAATACCCGATTACCGATTAATTAATTTAACAATCGGCCCGATGCCGATTACCGATTATTAGAAAGAGGGAAATCACATGTTTGTCTCTTTAGTACGTGCCCCTTGCTTTGTGCACATCGTGTATACCATAACCAGTTCAGGATAGAAAATATTGGGAATAGTTCCGTTTGTTTCACAAACGGGATATCATTTTTGTAGGGGTAATATTTTCAATTCAAAAGTGAAGATGCAAATCAACTGTTAATACAATAGAATTGTTTGCAGTCAATGTCACATGCCCTTTGATAATTTAGTTTTAAGGCCAACATCATGCTCTGTCTAGTTTTCATCCCCCAGTCATGTTGGAACATTTGCATTCTTTTACTGTACTGGATTGTAGTTGCGTTAATGTACTGTAGCTACTCTCGAGCTCCCACCTTAACCAACCCCATGTAGAGCAATCATGATAATCTTAGCAGTTCTAGGCAGCAAAACAATTGCACCAGATTAAGGTATCTTATGGTTCCTTTCGGATATAAATATTCCAATATATTTTTGGCAGTTCTCGTCCAAAACTTATGTCTTGTTTAAAAAGAATCTGCAACTGAAATGCATGTAAGTCAGATCCCCACATAATCCACGTACGCAGATATAAATTTATACGTTAGTGATTATCAATGCATCTCGTTTTGGTGGGAAGTTAATGGATTGAGTATTTACGGGGATTTTGACAAAACTAAGAGCCCTTTTGCAAGTATATTTAGCCCCTTTTTTCCAGTCTGCAAATAATCGGTGGCAATGATCGGTTGAATGGCAGAATTTTACCGATGCCGATTATTTACCGATGATGGAATTATCAGCTCGATGCCGATTACTTAACAGATGATCGGTTGGACATTAATCATATTGTGTATACTTAAGTGTGTGTGATTAATTATTAGGGACAGAAAACATTGACATTGACCCCATAGGCAACTTTAATTTGTAATGAGTAATGTCTTCTGAAATTCAAGATGAAACACATTTCCTGCTTGTACTACACAACTTTAATGGGCAAGTAAGTGTTAAAAAGTAAAGTGTTTAAGTGTGTATTTGTAGACAACCCAATGCAATTAAACAAAAATATTGCCTCGAATGATGTGACTCGGGTACAACTGTAATATGGATTATCCATTTTGTACAGTGTGACTGTGCACTGCAGTAGACTTATTTAAATTGCATGAAAGGTTTTTTCATCCATTCAGTTTATTTCACACAGTTGGAGGAATTTGAAGTCATATTTGCTACATGTACATGCAAATCAGTTACTTTTATAACTGTGTTGCCTGTTTGGTTCAGTCATTTTTAAGGGCTAAATAAAGGTGTTCAAATGTTACATACTGTAACATGCACTGATAAGCTATAATTTATGAACTTTAAATTGATTCTGAGACAGTTACTGCAGTTTTCATGTTTGTTTTAACTCAGATCATGTACATAATGCTATGGTACCCAAGTTTACAGAAAAATCCGGTTCCGGACGGATTTTTTTAAATCCGAACCGGATATTTTTTCACTATCCGGTTGGAAAATCCGGCCGGATAATCCGGCCGGACCGGATATCCGGTGCATCCCTAATACACATACGAATATACGTGTACGTACGTGCGTATGCACACCTATGCATAGGTAGAAAGCTAGGGTGGGCTTAGCCCTTGAACAGGGCTGTATGCTCGTTACATGGCCTAGCCTAGGCTCATTCCTCTCACAACACAGCCCTTGTGGGGATAATGTTCACAAATGTAGTCACTAGCCAGGACGCCAGCGGAAGGTAACCTCAAGCGTCCCCAAGTAATAAAATATTCTCACTAAACTTCACACAGATGATCTCTGGCACGGCATTTATCTCTCTGCAAAAGATGGTCACAAACTTTTATCAAAAAATAGCTGAAATTTCACTGTCAATTTTGACTGCAACAAGGAGCCTTCCTTGTAACTACAGGCCTGTTACTGTTAGTTTAACCAGTGTTGTATGTAAAGTCATGGAGTCTGTGGTTAAGGATAGTATGCTTAAGTATCTTTTAGACAATGGTTTACTGCTTCTGTCTCAGCATGGATTCCTGCCTAAAAGGTCTTGCCTCTCTAATTTGCTTAGCTTTCTTGAAGATGTCTCTTTGTCTCTTGATTCGGGTCATTGTGTTGATGTCATTTACCTTGATTTTCAAAAAGCATTTGACAAAGTCCCATTAGGGAGACTTATGGTAAAATTGCATCAGTTAGGCATCCAGGGGAGATGTGTGGACTGGATGAAGTCTTGGCTTTTTGGTAGATCCCAGAGGGTTGTTGTACAGTAAATGGTAATTTCTCCTCTTGGAATGATGTCACAAGTGGAGTACCACAAGGTTCTGTTCTGGGCCCAATTCTTTTTGTAGTTTTTATAAATGATATTGTTGCTCTTTCTCATCCTGTATTAGTAAGTTTGCTGATGACACTAAGCTCTATAGGAATGTTAATGATGGAAAGGATGCTTCTCTGTTGCAAAGGGACTTAGATAGGCTAGTTACTTGGTCTCAGGCTTGGCAAATGTCTTTTAATGCTGATAAATGCAAAGTTCTTCACTTTGGATCCAAGAATTTGGGTCATAAGTATACCATGGCTGGTAGTGTTCTAGGTAATGTGACTTCTGACAAAGACTTGGGTATTGTCATTTTAAACGATTTGAAGCCTTCTAGGCAGTGTGCAGCAGCTGCTGCTAGGGCTAATAGGGTGCTTGGTTTAATCAAGAGGAATTTCAGCAATTTCAGTAAAGATATTGTGCTAAATCTTTATAAGCAGTTGGTTAGGCCACATCTTGATTATACTGTGCAGGCATGGAACCCTTTTTATGAAAAGGACAAGTTTATTTTAGAGCAGGTTCAGAGGAGGGCCACACGGCTTATTCACAATGTGCGTAATCTCCCTTATCAAGATAGGCTCAATTGTCTAGGACTTACTTCTCTCGAGTTAAGAAGGATTAGGGGGGATATGCTGCAGGTTTTCAAGTTCCTTTCTGGTTATGATTCTCTGTCTAACTGTAACTACTTAGAGATTTGTGCTGATCCCCATGTTCATGGCCATAATAAGAAGCTGGTAAAATGTTTCTCTAGACTTGACATCAGAAAGTTCAGTTTCTCTCATAGGGTTGTCAATGAGTGGAACAGTCTCCCTGAGTGGGTTGCTAATTCCACTTCAGTCAACTGCTTCAAGATTAACATTGACAAGTATTACTGTGACGGGGGCAGGATCTGATTTTATTGTGTTTGTTTAGTCTTTGTTTGGATTAGGTGTTGGTTTGGGTCTGTTCTATACTGTAGGGCATCTTATGGGGTTTTTACCCTCCTTTGCCCTTAAACTTGTTATGTTATTAACCGATGCGCCATGTTTTTGACTTTTCAACATCTGTTCTTCTCAGAACAGGTCATTGGTTACAACGGGAAGAAATCCAATTTGTCGAGGTCGAAGAGCGATGAGTCTGCCATGTCTTTTTTATGCTGTGTGGATAAGTCCAGTTTTGTTAATTTGTCTGTTCTGCAGGAAAAATTGTGTAGACTTTTGCAACTTGTTTCTATCTTGAATTATCAGATCCATGACAAAACCTCAGATATTCAAAAGTTGAAAACTTGATACTTGACCTGTGTAGAGGTCTTCATAACATGATCTTTCATTCAGTAATAGTGTGAAGTGACTATTAATATTCGGAATGCGGCTTACGCTCACGCAGCTTCTGTCATTTGGCAACTGAAGTATCTTCCCATCATACACCAAAAGAAAATGGCAGCCACTGGTAGAGACGACAATGCGAAGCAAGGCCAGAGTTTGCTTAAAGGGCCAAACCTCTCACCCCAAACTACAGTTTTGGTACCCGGGTACCGAAATTCTCAATTGGCTCAGCTCTTTGATTGACAGCTAATTCAAACGATGCAGAGTGCCAAAGCTTATATTACACAGCATGAACGGTACTGAGAGTGTTTTGATTATATAAATTGAGTTTTTCTATACTCACCCTGAAGCAATAAACTGAGATTGTGTCTCAGGGATGAGGATGAATTTCCGACAGTTGTGGGAGGGGCTTCAGTAAGAAGGTTAGGAGAATTGGTACTGTTTGGGGTGAGAGAACTGGGCCTTTTATATCTTGTTCAAAATGATCCTTATTTGCAATTATTTTGGTGAGATCTCAACAATAATGCATTTTTGGTTCACGGTATGATACTTAAAGTTGTAACAGACCAGGTCAGTTATTTCATATTAAGTGTCTCCTGAATAGTGACTACATTTGTGAACATTTTCCCCACAAGGGCTGTGTTGTGAGAGGAATGAGCCTAGGCCATGTAACGAGCACACAGCCCTGTTTGAGGACTAGGGTGGGCTATGCACACGTGGGAATTTGTATACATTGCTGTAGGCCTACGTACAGTATGCATACGTATGTGTACGGCTACCTACGTATATGTATGTGTAATTACTTGGCTCCAGGGATCAGGGTTTGGTTTCTTCCGAAAGAAACCTATTTCTTCCAGGGACGTGGAAGAAACTGGAAAAAACCGGAAGAAACTGGTAAAAGTGGCATGTATGCAGTAAAACCCACATATATGATGTAAACAGATAGACAACAAATAGTTTAACGGAAGAAACTTCATATAAGGCTACCTAAAATTGAGGTGAATATGCAATGGGAGGGAGATCAAATGGCGGAATAGCCTGAAGTGAAGGATTAGTAGCACAGGGCTGGAATTTAGGTTCCAGCAGGGCAAGGCCATTTTCCATCAGTTTTGAGGGCATGTCATGTGAACTGAGAGGGCACCAAGGCCAAACAGGTGATTTTGTACTGACCACACTGTTATCTCACAGGAAGGGGACAGTCTAGGCCAAATGGCCTTGATCATTGATGGTCATTTATTTATTTTATAGGGCAACAAGGCCATTGCCAAAAATACTTAGGCCATGGCTTTCGTTTGATGAGTTCCCGGTACATATCAGTCTCTTGCAATATACACATTGGCATTGTCTAATCTACAATCTATGTGTGTTCTAGTGCTGATCCAATGTAGCATTGACTTTATTCTAGTCGTGTTCATAACACTTTTCAAAGATTGGCAATAAGTTTAAGAAAGATTGAAGCTATACATGGAAGAAGCAAACATTGAAAGGAATGTTCGGGAGGGGAGAAAAGTACTCTTGGAGCCAGAACGCATCCCTCATTAGAATGGAATTTTATGCTAGGAACTCTCTTATATACTCGAAGATGGCAGAGAGAATACCGCGAATCAATTCTTATATAAAATGAACAACTTAAAAAGGGAATACTCTAAGAACGAAGAACATATTTCCTTGAGTGCTGGTAATTGTACGATTGCTATCACTAGTCTGTTGGTAAGTAACATGTGAGTCAAGTTGTTTTTCTATGGACCACTGCTAGAAGATGCATGCCATTAGACCGTACCAATTAATATCTTGGAAAAGGCCAAAATTTCTTGTGGGCGCTTGGGTGTGTAGGAGTATATAGCCAAAGGAGGATCCATCCTCTAGCTCATGTACGGCATAGTTTGAAAAGGGGCATTTTTGGAAGGGCAGAAAATCTTTTATTCTGTACGAAAGACTATCTAAGCGGAGTGCCACCATAAGTTGGCACGGAAATTACAGAGAATTTAAAGAAACATATAACCCCTCAGACAGCCGGAAATGGCATTTCCCAGACTTGTAACTAGAAATGAAGTATTTTTTTTTTTGTCTTTCCTTTAAAATGAAAGTTTTACTTCAATAGAAAAAATAACGGGGGAACCTATGCAACGGAATTAAAAAAAAAATATTTTTGACTCTACCAGGAATCTTCATTGAATTTAATTACAAGATCCACTAAATGAATAATTTTTTATTGACCGAACTCTAGACTGTAAATGATTTTACTTCCAAAGTATTTGAAAATATGTCACGTTACAAAGTGGCTTCAAATAAATTTTCAGTCAGACTAATAGAGGGACATTCTCACGCTGCTGTATATCATTATTTGTGGCTCGAAACAACATCATGGCCAATTTTCATTACCATTGCTAAGATTTGGCTGTCGTGGCAGGTCAGATGACAGACCATTGGGCACTATATGCACATGAACAACCACTCGTCCATTCATGTAAGGAAAGTTTGAGATTGTGAGTTTTCATGAAGAATATGGTCTTCGAGTAAGCAATATCAAGAAAATCGTCAGGGCAGGGAGCTATGCTCTGGGGCCAGGGTGAGTGAAGTAATCAGGCTTATATCTTTTACTGTGGGCCTGTAGATAAAGCTGTCCCGACGAAATTGAATTTTCTCAACAATAAAGGGAGGTCAGTCTTTCCCTGATGGGGACTTTACCTTGCGCGCAAGGATTGAAGATGGGATTAGGGATAGCAGAACTAGTAAGAGGTGATAAAAAACCGATTTAGAAATGCATTTAAATAGTGTTACAAAAGAACAAAAGAAAAAAATCATAAACAGATTAAGGAAAAATCAGTTCATGATCGTCCATCCAGTAACTTTAGTCCTTTACATGTGTCATTTTTAGGCCTCCCCTAAAAAATGTCGTCCTTCCCCGACGGGGGATGGGATAGGACAAGGTACATAGAATGAGGTTTAACAGAGTTAAGAAGAAGTGATTGAAAATCGATTCAGATATGTATTATGTATTATATATTAAGGGCTCCCCGACAAAACCGCCGACTTTCCTGGAAGGAGGGGGAGCAGTGATCCCAGACGGATGGCCCCCTTCCCCTCCCTGCTGGCGCCACCCATGCTTATTGTACTATTGTAGACACATCGTCCGAGAGCCTGGACTTGCATTAAATGAAAAACTTTTTAAGGTTCAGGACTGTAGTCAATTCCGGACTTGGAAACGTGATTTTAGACTTCGATGGACTCGGACAGAGCTTGATTGTTTTCCTTTTGAGAAAATACAAGGACTCGAGTCCAAGTCTGAACTCGAATTCTTGAGAGTTGAAAATTGTCGGACTCTTGACTCGGACTCTCCCGAATTGACTACACCACTGGTAAGTGTACCAGTGTTGATATTTTGGGAGGTAAATTTTAGGATTTGTGTTACGGAGCTGGTAAACAAGGTGCTACCATTTTGGTAGAAGACCCTTCTATAATGAAAAAAAAAAAAATGAATAAAAAAAAAGAGGTGGAAGCCTATCACTAAATGACATGTTTTAAAATTTTTGTTTACATCGAAAGCTATCCGAGAATGTCTCAACTGCGACAAATCTTTGTAATTGTTTCCATTTTTGTGAAACTTTTACGTTGAACATAACGTTTCCTGTTTTCTGGCAAGGTTGACAGAATTTGAAAGTATCAGAATACTGAGCCATTTTTTACATTATGTGAGCGCAAGATTTAAAACATGTGTCAGAGTCAGCCATCCAAAATGTGTTTTTATCTCTTTTATTAGTTTCGTAAATGTGTTACCCAGTGGCGAAGCTACTGGGGGGGGGGCAGGGGGCAAGTTGCCCCCCCCTGGAAAATATTTTGTCAAAATTTGATGAAATTGGGGAAATTTGATGAATTTTCTTATTCTAGCAAAAATTTCTCAAAATTTTTGTTAGAATAAGAAATTGTGAGACATTTCTCATACATAATTTGATGAAATTGGGGAAATTTGATGAATTTTCTTATTCTAGCAAAAATTTCTCAAAATGTTTGTTAGAATAAGAAATTGTGAGACATTTCTCATACATAATTCGTATTTTCATTCAAAAATCTAACCCAGATTTCGTCAGTGTCCCATAGGGCTGTGACGGTTAATCGGTTAACCGGTTAACCGACTGACTCATCGGTTACTCGTGCGTCATTCCTCTTCATAGATTAACTGTTTTTGTATTGCCAATAACTCAGTCGCCGCGGGGTGGCTTTGTTGGTAAACTGTTACACAAAGATCGCGAAACAAACAGTGTCAGTTTCTCACAAATTATCGCTTGAACAATAACTGCGGTGTGGGAGTGTTTCGTGAAATAACTGACAATATAACATAGGGTCACGCGGGGATACAACAGTTGGTGGAATGTAAAAAGTGCACGTGGTCTGAAGAAAGCTTCAGTAAATGCGGGATGGGTTTTTACTGTAGAAAGATGATATAAACTCAGCGCAAAATACCAACATTTTTGCCACATACTTACATGGGTGAACATGACTTACGGCGCCATTTTAGACTTGCACTTTCCTGTACAAAAGTCATGGCGCTCTTTGGAAATGTTGACTTTTTTTTGTTGTGTGAACATTACGTCATTTTCGGTTAAACGGTTAACCGCCGGTTAATAAAATCGGTTAAACGGATAGTGAATTAACCGAAAATGCACAGCCCTAGTGTCCCATGAACGTCTCTACTCGCGTTCCACAGAAATGTCCTCGCCGCGTTGCAGATTGAATGTTCTCTTGTATACGGTACGTGCGGGTGTTATAATCAGTGCATTTGAGTGCACAGGAAGCTGTTATTCAGGATTTTAACAACAGCTGATACAGTACAAACACTGAAAGGCTGTAAACCCGAATTTATCCCCTTGTACACAGTTTCTGCATTGTACACTTTGTGAAATCAATAAAAGGATGTGAAAACTGACAAGTCACTAACGTAGAACCCCCCTCCCCCGAGGTTATTATATTGTCCTACAAGCTAGTAGTAGCTATACCAATTTTACTCTGTGTACATAATGATGGATGGGGCTGAAACAATCCATGGCCAACGATAAACTAGTCTGGAAATTAGAATGAACAGGACCCATTGGCATACTTAGATTTTGTTACTTAGCCTAATCCCTGGAAGCTTACAGGCTAGTTCGGGAAAATAGCTTTCTGCTCACTTGGGATGTAACAAAAGACGGGTCCATGAGTACCTTGTAGCCTTCTACACTTAACAGACTGCTGTTCTAACAGGATATCCTGTGTGATCAAGCCACTATTAGGCCTCCTTTTAGTGGCGTACGAAGGGGGGACCATTGGGCCATCCCCCCCCCCAACATATGGTCATATGCCATTTTCTCTTTGTTCTTAAAATTACGTAGTCAAACTTTAATAACACAGATTTTAATTCAAAAGATAGCGTATGTGGCACCAAATTGCATATAAGGACATCCAATTTTTCAAAAATTTCCAAAGGAAAAGGAGTGTCTCTGCAAGGTCCTTCAGTGATGCCAATTTTTTTTAATTCCTACAAACAGGAAAATTCTGTCAAATTCCAATTTTTACTTAAAAAGGCAGACTCTGCATACCACTGGTGGCATCGATAAAAATAAAGACTACATGTTAAGATTCTCTTTACAAGCATGAATACGCTCTTTTTGACCATATGAGGGGTCTGATTCTTCAAAATATTCTTTACGCTCCGCGCCAACTAGTGGTGGTGCTTTGCTCAGTCTTTTGGGCAAAATTACATGTTGGGGGTCAAATTATCTCTTAACTCTCTGATCACTTTGCAGTATGTGAACATATTTTGAAGGGAGTATTTTATTGCAAACGACAAAAGAAGGTAGCGACTGGTTAGATTCTTCGTATAGGTCTGGAAAATGCTATTTCCTGCCATCTGAGGGGTCTGATTTTTCGAAATTTTCTCTAAGCTCCGCGCCAACCAATGGTGGCGCTCCGCTTAGATAATCTTTATGACAAAATAAGGCTTTGTGGCCAAGAAAGAGCACAAATCCTATACCAGTCAGTGCTGTTTTATTTTGACTCCTAAAAGTGTGCAAATTTAAGTTTTACTCTGTAAGGTAGCATAAACGGCATAAGAATGCATGTAAAGACACAAATGTTTTAGTTTTATTCTCATGAACCACCATGAAACAAGGGTTTCATCATTATTCTAAGTAAAAAGTTACTGTACCCTGTCAAATTTAAGGACGGGTCCCCTTGCCACGAGATACCGTACTAGCCCGCGGCGCAAACGAAGTGTTTTCATTCAGCTCATCTCTTCGCAAAAAAAAATTCTGAGAGGCAGAAGCCTAAGTGGGCTGCAACCACAGAGGAACTACGCAAGTTACGAGATACAGGTAGCCTCTAAAACTTGTAAATGTCCTTTGGCCCCTTTCAGTCCGTTGTTATGACTCATTTTTCCTGTCATGAGTATATAACCCCTTTTCTAATCATCAATAACAAACCGTTCTTTCTACTTCATGTATCGGACCTTTATTTCCAATTATGAATATTGAACTTTTGCTATTATGAATAAAGAAACTGATTTCCAGATTATGAATAAGGGACCTTATGAGCAGGTACCGGTAACCTTTTGAAACACGAAATTTGTGTCATAATATCATGTATAAATATACCGCTAAGTCTCGAGGCTCTAACCCTAACCTTTTCTCACTGTCTCTAACGTTAACCTAACCTCATCAGGTTTATCAGGTGTGACACACCACATATCTCGAGAGATGATGCCAAACCGTACAAAACAAAACGTGAGGATTTGACGTCAAAAACGAATCCTATGAATAATGAACCTTGTTGTTACCACTGACTCTTGTAAATAAAAAAAAACTTATGAATAGCTGGTAGACTCCCAAAAATTATGCTCGTATGAGTTACAATGATATTGCTTTGTTGTCCGCTTTGCTTTCTTTCTGCCCAAAGGAGCTATGTACGTGGGTACGGTATAGACTACATGTTCGTAATGTAGGAAATACCAAGTTTTCAATACAAATTTTGTATAGCACAGCACTCAACGGGCATGCTTGCTTGCATTTTATTGGTGCACAGCCTATTCTGGCTTTTATTTCATTGGTGGTTTACTTCATCGCTTGCATGCAGCACGGCTATGCCACTCTGGGTTAACCCTGGTTCAACTCGTAGGGACACGGATCAAAAACACCGAGCTTATTTGCGGTTGAATCGTAAACTCAAGAACGATGCAACACCTGGCATCGGTGGGTTCGTGGGAACGTACGTACGAACGTATTTGAGGTTGACTTACAAGAATTATACCCAGTTTACAATCATTTGACTGAAATACAAACAATCAAACTATAAATATTTTTTTTTATTAATATTGCTTATTTCTTGGACTTTACTTTTCTCTTTACATTATTCAATGACTACTTATCGTCCCACAATACCCGCCAACCGGAAATTATCATGGTGACCATGCAGCTCAACTGTAGAGTTTCACAACTGACAGTATGAATGATAATGCAGGCTTCAAGGGTAGAGTACTGTAGTTATAGTCATGGTGATCAATGTTACTTAATTTTGGTATTTAAGTTTGCATTGTGAGACAGGCCTTCATTTAAAATCTAGTTTTTGCACAAATGAGGATCATACTTATGACTGTTTTGTCCACAAATTCACAAAATATTCTTGCCAAATACAGTTTGTTGATCCCTGAACTGTCCAAGGCTATATGGAAAAAACCGCGGTTTTAACTGCGGTTTTTTCCATCTTGGAAGAAACTGCCAACCCTGCTAGTGATACGTATGTACGTGTATGTATGTATATACATAAATATAGCTTAGATGCACACTGTTTAACAAGGTGTTTCTTGATTGGTTGTTGCCATTGTATTGTATCCACTGTATTCTTTGTTAGGGTTAGGGATTGGGCTATCATTAGCCAGTAAGGAAATTTCTTGTTAAACAGTGTGCAGCGCCTCTAAATATATAGCCTGCTGTTAGCAGGCTATTGTGTTTGCGTTTCAAGTACTCAATTCAAATATCAAAAATCTTAGTTTCGAGTTTCGATACTGTAAATAATACTATGAGTCTTTCAACGGCTTCACTGTTTAACAGCCCACGTTTCCAACTAAGTTACATGGCATACCTACAGCATACAATAGTCTGCCAACTTTCGAGCGAATCTCATTTACGACTACCAAATATGATGTCATGACAAAAATTAAAATACTAAATTATATCTTGCGTAATAGGTAATATTTATGCATCCAACGTATGGCCTGGTACACATTTTTCACCTACAAAAGCTAATTTGGTTGTTCGCCATTCTTTGTATAAGTTGTATGTGCCAAAATACATTATTCATACTTGTTGTGAGTACCACGTGACCATTTCATGTTTACTATAAATTCGTCCCTCAAAATGCAGGATTCAAGTAAATGGAAACTGGTCGAAGGTTTGCAGACTCTGTATATTATACTGTTTAGAGAGGTGTATTATGATTTTGAGAGAGCGCCATCTTTCCGCTACTACAGAGTCTGCTCCTCGGGCTACTTAATATATGTCTTTTCATAGTATGTGGTACTGTTAGACAGTACTTATTTTATTTGAAAACCCTCCACCAGACAATGGCACTCGTAGTGCAGTCGGCAGACGCACTGGTCTATATGCTGTACTGTGTATACCGATATGTCGGGTTCGATTCCACGTTTAATCATTGCTTTCCCTTCTTCCACAGCATTAACCATTCACTACTCTCCACAGCAAATAACATCATACTGTTCTTCTCGAGAGGGAAAAAAAGAAACGCATTTTACTATGGGAAAAAAACTTTGTTTTTCTCTGAAAAAAAAACTTTCAGCAACCTCTTTTAAGGTGAGAGTTGCTTAAAATGATGTAATTTCCGGGCACTGATTCTGAATTAGTACCCAGGATTCCAATGTTTGCAAATTGGGGGGTTTGATAATAGGCCTAGCCTAGGTAGATCTTTTGCCAATCAGAACGGGGGTTTCATCAAAACTTCAACCTTGAAAAGATTATTCTATGTGAAGGACCACAATTAGATTGTTGCATGGAGAAGGTCAATATTCACAATGCTGCATAGGTAACTAGGCCTACAGTACACTGAATAATCCTTCCCAGAATGCAGTATTGCAGTTAACTGACATATAAGGTCTCTGACCTTTGTTAGTCTTAACTGAAAGAGAGTGGGGCCAAGACATGCTAGGTCATCTTATGGGAGCTTTATACCCCTACTGTACCATTAATGGTTGGGGTGGAACCAACATAATTTTAGCCAAACTACAGTACGTTTAACCTTTACATAGCAGAATGTGACCTTTCCCTGGAAATTTGCTTACCTTTCTTGACCTTTTTGCAAGTTTTTAATCCTCCACTGTCTGGAGATATGCATCATTGTGCCAGGTACTGTATGATATAGAAGGCAGTGCCTACAGTATGTAATTTCACATTGTGGTCTCTCCACCCACAACACACAGGCATACAAACTGTTTTATATACAGTATACTACACAAAATAAAACCAACATTTGCTTCAAGCCAGGCTTTTTAACAATAGTCTGACTTTAGGCAGGGAACTGTCCTTGGACGCCTTTTATTCCTTATCTGTATAAACGACTTGCCAACAAACCTTAAATCAATGTCAGGCTACAGTATTTGCTGATGATTGTATCTTGTATCATGAAATTAAAAACCCCAATGATACTGATATCATACAACAGGACATTGACAATTTGTGTCAATGGGAATCCAGTTGGCAAATGGGGTTCAATTAAGCTAAATGTTTACAATGAGGGTTCACCCATAGAACTAATTCAAAACCCGATTCTTATAAGACAGGGAATCACACTTTGGACCATGTTCATCTTTATCTTATTTAGGTGTAGAACTCTCTTCAGACATGAGCTGGATAAGCCACATTAACAAAATAACAGCTAAAGCAAATCGGACAGGGTTTTCCTCTTTATCCTTAGACTTTTCCCTCATGTCGAGCCCCAACCCCCCCCCCATGCCAAAATCTTGTCTGTTCACCTGCCTCACCTATTTTGAAGTATTTCTCATAGGTGTCCAACCTTTGAATTCATCACTTATGTTATTTGTTTCAAAAAATGCATCCAAGGGCACTCAACACTTCAGATCAACTCTCTGCATAGTAGCAGCTGGATCACCCATTACTCATAGGAGGGAGCACCCCATGGGACTAAAGGTTTGCGAGACCAAACTGGTTGAGGAGACCAAAAAATTTAAGTGAGAAAGGGTCTGCAAGACTGAAAGTAAGAAAAGGTTGAAAGACCAGAAATGTGAAAAGATACGCAAGACCTAAAGGGTGAAGAGGTTCATGAGACTTAGAAATGCCCGAGAATGAGAAAAGGTCTGTAAGACTGAAAACGAGAATAAGCCAGCGAGCTTAAAAATGAATACAGGCCAGCAGGTTTTCAGTGTGGGTCTCACAAACTTTTCTCATTTTTGGTCTGACGGACCCTACTTTCTTCTCGGTCTCAAGAACCTTCCATCTTGTCAACCCGTTTTGATTTAGGGTCTGTTGAACCGTTGGTTTTGTGAACCCTTTCACATTTTTGGTCTCGTGGACCTTCTGTCTAATGGACCTTTGGATTCAGGGGCTCTTACTTGGCCCACTCATGAGAGTCATGAATGCTTTTCCAGCTTTTCCAAATTTAAAGAGGAATTTTCCAAAATGCGTAATTTCCTACAATCTCTTGATCATTTAGTGTATTATTTACTCGTTAGTTTGATGATTTTTAATCCTACTGTTATAATTCCGATCTTTTTCCATTTTGGAAACAAATTTAAGAAACAATTTGTATAAAACTTTGTTCATTGCACAAGTCTTTTAATTTTTGCAGAGACAAGCAAATGTTTCAGAACTAAAATCCATTCATATAAGCCTAAATTTTTAAATCGAGATCCTGTTCACTTATTTTAATTCTTGTTTAGTCTAGCCTTTGAATTATGATCAGTTGATCAGTGTACATATACTGTACAGTACATAGTGAATGTGCTGTATACAACACTGTGTAGTGCTGTGTATGGCACATACAGTTTGTGTGAATCCTACATTATCTCTCTGAATTTCATGGAGCATACAGCTCTTTAATGTGCACTGTGCAGAGAGATGTGTAAGACTATTCTCGGACTATACAGAGCACATTCATTGCCACAACGCTGTTCAATTGCTTAGACTTATCTCCCAGTTCGCTTGATGCAAATAAAAGTCATCACTTTCACTTTCCCACTCCCTGTCATGGCCTGTTTCTTTTTCAGAATCAGGTTCAAAGATGGAAGTATCAGTATTGGCCCCACGTGAAAGCCAATTTGATGCTAACTTCAACTTTTGATTTCTTTTTCCAAAAACTAAACTTGAACAAGTATCATGGGTATACTGTATACCACATGATATTACTTCGTTTTTTGTTCGATGGAAGTTCATGGAACAGAGTTTGGAAATGGGGGGGGGGTATACAAGAATGTTTCAGGTTAGAATGAAAGTGACTTTCGGGTAGTTGCTGATCATCGGCATTGGTCTGTACATTGAGTTTGCATTTGCCGCTGATTGGTGACAATGGTACTGTAGCACAAAGGTTAAAGAGACAACTGCTATGATTGGAAGCTAATTAATGCATATTGTCTCAGAAGTCAGAATCACTTCTGGAAATGCTATTTTGTTTTTCTTCACAGTTTGTAAAATTGTTTCTGAAGAACTAAAGCTGGCTATGAAAGATTCAGGAAAAACACATGAAGTTATCTCACAGGGTGGATTTGATAGACCACAGAAAAAGATAAAATACACTGAATCGTAAGTCCTTTCTTTTTGTATTTCTTTGGGCTAGAAGTTTGACACTGATGGAGGAACAAGCATGCACCTTCCTATTGGTCATTATCTGCGTTTGAGTACTATGTGCTGAAAAATGTTTCAGAGATAGCATTACTTTGCATCTCACTTCTTTTGCAGTTCTAAGCAAAATTGAAACATAAGGGGGGGGAATCAAATCTTACTTCCCGTTGATTGAACTTAACTGGATAACAATTCCTTATTCCTGACATCCACAGTAGCCAACATAAAAAGATGACTTCTGCTAGATGGTTCATTATGATCCACTATTTTGTATCTAATCAGTTTTAATTGCAAACCTTTTTGGTATCCTTCTCCCATGCTAGTAGGCAGAATTCAATATCTTCCCCAAAATGCATTTCTTTCTAGGGAATGCTACTGAGGGGACTTCTTTAGTGTTTGCACGGGTACTAAAAAAAGGAGCCAGGTACCTGATCGCCATACCCGTCTGGTACCCGGGTTACCCGGTGTTACGGTGACTAAAAGATTTGAGCATTTTGTAAGGCATACTCCAAAAGACATTCATGGTAACATTTAAAGCTGTATTGGAGAGGTGTAGTGATCACATTCCCAAGTTCAAAAATATTTGATTTGTCAGAAGGTTTTATAGTCTCGTTTTGTTTTAAATCAAAATAACAAGTAAAAGAAACATAACAGAAAACAGTCAAATAAGAAAATTAGTACTTCCCAAGGCCTATATCAATTTCATATTGAATTTTGGGTCGCTTTCCTACCCGAGGAGCAAGCATTCTAAGAGCTCGAAGCTTCTCCTTTTGTAACACTGATTTATAAATATCAACCAATCAGAACCCTGTATTATGGTATTCTCTTGCCATCCAAAATTACCGATTGTAAACAAATGACGTCGTGTTTGTGAACTTCCCTCACACTATTGTACAATGTGCGTTGGAATTATCACTAATGGGGTATGTACGTTCTTACGAAGCTAGCCTCATGTTGACATCCAGGCACAGTATCATAGCTTTCACACATAAACTTCGTAGTCTGTGCGAGCGCCATTTTGAGGCAAAATAACGTAATGTGTAATGGCCTGTTTCAAAAACTTCTTTGGTGAATGTTTACAGTGTTATTGCATTGATGTCGTTTTACTTAAATAGATAGCGGCAAAGTGTTGATTTGCGTAAAACTGACACGTTTAACCATTATGAAATATTCGAGGATATTGCTCGAGGTGGCATACCGTATTAATTATAAGATCGTATACATGCAAGGCTCAGTTTACCTAGCATGCCGAACGTTACGGGCACTGTCTTTGCCAGCTGGGCGGGGGTGATATGTCTGCTATGTCTGCGTGAAACAGTACGATGTGATTTTGAATCGGCCGTCAGATAGCTTGCTTGCGCGCAAGTTTATAAGTGATATACATGTGTGATATACATGCCACATATATGTGTGATATACATGCCACATATACATGTGGAACGGCGTGTTTGGTCTAACGGTAGAGCATCCGCCTTCCACGCGGAAGACCCGGGTTTCGCTTCCCAGGTGGAGTCATACCAAAGACTCTAAAAATGGAACCTAGTGCCGTTGTGCGTGATGCTCTGCATAAGCAACGGAGTAGGGAAAACAAGCTGGTAAGCCACAACTGGAAAAAAGGCCGTGGCCGGCTCGACTTGAACCAATAGGTTGGAAATTGGGCCATAAAACTACATCTAACCAAATCTAACTAACAAAGATATACATGTGATGTGTGGGAAGTAACTCACTACGTGACGATAGCGCGATAGGGCCACAAGCTGATAAAAATCTCAACTTCGGCAACGAAGTACAGACAACTTTCAAACTTACACATAATTTCTAGGGGCTCTCTTCATTCTCAGTCTCGGAGAATGTTTACCAGATTCCAAATACCAAATTTAAAAAATCCTTTTTGCATGCATTTTTTTTTATAAGAGTCGGGTAGTAGATTTGGAACCGGGTAATACGATGGCGGGCGGGTACCCCGGTACCCGGGTTACCCGTGCAAACACTAGACTTCTTAAATATTGACCTGCGATCATGTAAACAAAATACTTTATACTGTTATACTTCAAATGACTGCTAAATTACCATTAAAGAGTCATTACAACATTTTTCCTATTGGGGGCTGATGGGAAGAGGAGAGGGTTTCTTTTTTGGGGGGGGCTCCTAATTTTTTGAGGGTCATAGCCTGTTTTCCCTTCACTTTGAAAAAGCTTGTACTTTGTTCCTGTGTTTTCATGTCAGAGTATGTGATTGGCCATTGAAAACTCACATCCATACTCAAAAATTGTTGGAGTGACTAAAGGTGAGCACTTTATTTCTTGTATTTGTGCTCAGACCAGCCTATAGTGATCAGGGTGTCTACTATTTTCCCCCTTTCCCTTTCCAGAAGAAGGTGGTTAAAATTTCCCCTTTCCATTTCCATAAAAATAAAAAATTGTCAGTATTTTGGTTTCTTACTTTGGACACTTTGACAGCAGTGCTTGAACTTACAGACAGTAAATAAATGCCCTTAAAACCCTTAAAATTTCACTAGTTTACAAGGGCCTTGAATCAAGTTTTTCCCCCTGAACCCACTTTTAACCTAAGCCTAGGACAGCATCGATTTAAACTTGGGGTTTAGCAGTTATAAATTGCCCTCCTGTTGTGTTTCTTGTGAAATTCCTAGTGGTCATGTTCATTCCATGATTTTAGTCAGTTTAGTGTATGATCACATGGTTGGTGAAGAGAACAATTGCCTATCAGTTATGTTGCTGACAGTATGAATTGTTTTACATTGTAATATAGAAACCGTGCTATTCCACCAGCTCCATACTCCATACAGCAAAACTCCATACAGCACAATTTCACATTTTCATTTTGTAAATATGAGCCATGCATCTTGTGCTTTATCTTCTGCAAGTCACACATCATATGAAACTGCTAGTGACACGTCACCTTGTCTGAGCTTAATGTTTCACACTCCTGAAATGAAATATTCCAATTCGTCTGCTTTGATAAAATGTTTTCATTAGCAAAAAGAAACTGCAGTAAGTTCCTGTTTGCAGTTGTATTGCTTAAATATGATAATTGAAGGCTTAATTTTTTCTGTGTTGAGATTGTGTAGGTGTACTGGGGTTGTTTCACTTCCTTCAAATTTTAAGGTACTTTATTTCTTGTTAAATAACAAAGAAGCATGTACTGTTATGGAATTTTTCTTTCAATCAAAATTATGGTAGTGATTGCATCTAGATGGTACATACCTGTATATTTGTAAGGGCTTACTTTCCCCAAGCTGTACTGTACATGTTGTAAGTGTTTAAAGGCCTTTTTACGCTGAACACTTTTCAGGACATGTGTTGCAACATGTTGCCCTCGTTTAAACTAGACACATGTTGCAGACACAAGTTGTGACACATATCTTCGCTTGTGTCCCTGGCAACGCTGGCAACATTTTCAGACACAAGGTGTTTTGGCAACTTGTGTCTAACACTGTATGTATCCTGAAATGTGTCCAGTGTACACAGGGCTTACAGTAAAGTTGCATGAAAGTGTGTACAGTATCTTTGGGAGGGGCCATAGTCTTTAAATGTGACCTCTCCCTACCCCGAAGACCAAGACAACCATTTTGGAGGTTCAGTTTTTTACTTTTTTGATTTGCATAATGAAACTATATAAAGTTCCTGTACTTATAGTGATAATTGAAGGTTTAATTTTTTTGAGATGTCTTTTGTATGTGACTGTTTCAAATCCTTTTTAAGGCATTTCCTTCCTTCTTAAAGAACAAAAGAGCACACTGTTTTGGAATTTTTCTCCGAGTCAAAATTATGCTAGTGGTTAATTCCTCTGCTCAGTCAAAATTATACAGGGTATTTGAAGAGTTTGATTTCCCAGCTGTCATAAGCCTGGTTCATCTGAAAGTGTGTGTGTGTGACTTCAACGGCAAGGAGTCACTAAGGCTTTTTACTTTCTGGTTGTTCACCTAGATAAAGAATATGAACTCAGATCTATAAATAAATTAAAACAGCCTAGTTACCAACTTACCACACTCCTAAATTTCCTGAGGAGTGTGACTTGAAAAATCTAAAACTAAAGGTCTGCTTGTTAAAATGTAGACATCATGAAACTGAAAGTGAGTGGAAAGAGTAGTTTAATCAACAAAGATCAGAGAGAATGTATTTAAAGGCTAGAAAAATGAGGACTCTTGAAGCCATTACAGTACAGTATACAGTAGTTAAGCATAATTTGTCGTATGAAATCCTTGTTGAATTTTTACTTTCAAGAATAGGAATTTTGTCATTACAGACCGTACTATGTATCGAAACGTTAACAAGAGTGGCAAAGGGGAGAGTCATGTAACAAAAAAAAGTGATACATGTATACACGGTATCTTGGCTTACAGTGTACTGATTAAAAAAATTGCGGATTATGAAGCAAAAGACTTAGTCTTTGGAAACGAAAGTGCAGTGAAGGCTGCATGGAACAAGAAAGATTTAAATTGATGTAGTGTAATTACAATATTATTAACAATGTGTACAGTGCAAGTACAGCATTGTACAGTATGTTGTGGTGTATGGATTCAGAGGCTGGTAAATTGACTGTACTCTAAGCTATGGCTATGTTAGGTTAAAGGGTTGTCTAATGAAGTGAATTTACTTTAAAGTATAATTGTGGAAATTTGCAATTTAATCATGATGACTATGTACGAGAAATTGCTCTACATAAAGAGTAGGGCTGTGAACGTTTAGCAGAATTGCTAAACATTTATCCTAAAAAATATGCCATTGTTTAGCAATTAATCGCGATTACCCGATCACAAAAAAAAAACAATTTCGGTATGTAGTGATTGATACTGAATGTAATGCAGTTAAATGATAATAGTTGTTATCTTGCTTGGTAAAATCAAATTATTCTGAAACTTTGAAGCCTAAAACGTTCAAATACGCCCGGAATGTTCCATTTAACAAAAACCAGGGATCATCAGAGTATATAAATGGATAAAAACTGTCAAAAACAGGTTTTAGGATTAATCGCTTGTAGTTTTGTACTAAATGTTTATTCCATGTGCTATCGCTGGTTACACGTTTTCAGCCCTAATAAAAGAGTATCAGTAACAACCACAAGTATACTGGATGTATACCAATGTTGTCTCAGTGGTTGGCATGAAAAACAAGTTTAAAGGGTTTGTCCTCCTTTTCCAAAGTACAACTTTTTGTAGCAGTCTACAGAAATTCTCTATTGGCGCAGCTCTTCGATTGGGAGCTAGTTCAAACAATGCAGAGTACCAAAGCTTACTGTATATTACATAGCATGAATTTTACTGAGAGTGTTTTCATTATATTCATTGCGCTTTTCTAGACTCTCCCTAAAAGCAAAAATTTTAGACTGTGTCAGGATGAGGGTGCATTTCAGGCAATTGTGGAGGGGCTTTACGGTAGGAAGAAGGTTAAGAGAATTGGTACTGTTTGGTGTAAGAGAATTAGGCCTTTAAAGTGTACCTTAAGTTTAGAATTTTAAAAAGATATTTTTTAAAGGTTTGTAAAATGAATCTTATTCATCCAACTCCCATTGTAATAGCTTGTTACATTGCTGAGTTGAAAAATGTTACACTTTATTCACTTACATCGAAATAGTCCATTTGTGCAATGATTTGTGACTTTTCTGTTGTACAACTTAATTACCTGTTATTTTCCCTTTCTTGAGGAGCAAATAGGCTGTAAAGTTAAAGAAAAACAAAAGACTGTCAATTTATGTGGGGACATGATATGCTTGCTTCATGTTCAATGTTTGTTGAAAATGTGACAACTTTACTTGCTCATCTGTGTCTTGAGAACCACATACACATAAGATTTTAGTGCAAATTTCGGCAAAATGCTAGGAAAGGTAGTCCTCCAACATATTGTAACTGTGTATGACTCTAAACCCTTCTTTTAAGGAAATTAAATAAAATATTTTATGCATGATTTCAAGAATCAGAAGTGTTCTATGAAGATAAGAGTTAAACTGTTTGAATTCATTTTGAATGCTGTAAAGTGTATATTTTTAATTTTCAGACTGAAGGTACACTTTGAACACAAAGTTGCCCTCAAGGCCAGAAAAATTTTACTGTACACATGCTTTACATTAATATACAGTAACATTTGGCCTTTGTGTTGACTAGATTGTAATTTCTTTAAATTAGTCTTGTTTGACGTTTATTTGTTGTTTGGCTGCCAGGTTGAATAACTCAAACATAATTTGTCAAAAAGAGGCAATGGTAATAATCTTCAAAAAATAGAATACTTCAACTGAGAGGCCGTTTTTCCTTTAAAGGGAAAATGCAGTCACCCAAACCTGTAGACTGCCCTGTTTTACAATTGGTTCTTTAGAGTCATGTGACAATATTTTTCTCCTCAACAAATATGAAATTCACCAGCACTAACTGCTTGGTTTACGTTGAACATATGCAATATTGAATTCATAAAATATAACAAATGATACTTTGAGGAGAAATAAGAAAATTTTGAAATTTACAGGTAGGTATTGTTTCAAAATAAGTTTGGGGATGACTGCTCTTGCCCTTGAAGGAAAGAAAAATATTTTGCTTTCAAAGTGCACAGTTTTGCATTTTGATGTCCCATTGATTATCTAAGAAGTGAAAAGAGTCTAATTTGAAGAAAAGGGATGTAAAATAGTGTTGTCCTTCTCATTCTTGAAAGGAGTATCTTCCACAGTGAAATTACATAGACTGCATTAATCATTCAAATACCTGCACCGTTAAATGGGTCATTGTCCTTCAGGTACAGTATCAAGCTTTAATGGCAGGTTACTTCTTCTTACATAACGAGCTACTGTTGAATTAATTTAGCCAAAGATTGTGTGATGTGAAAATGACAGTCTGGTATAGGGTTGAACGGTACCATGAAAATATTGGTACCGCTATTGTAAAGCTCACAGAACGGGTATTGAGGCAGTAACAGTTCTCAAATCTCGGGTAGGAAAGGCAGGTGTGAAGGAACCTAAACTATGCACGGCAAGTGTTATCCTGTACTTTGATGCAGCTATGATTGCATTATTACCGTGCAGAAACCTCTGCTTTGACTTTGTTCACCACATTTCTTTACAGTCATGCACAATCCTAATTAATACTCCTGTTTCCTATCTCACCCTTTCTAGGGTAATTTTTTCCAGTACTGGTGTTTTTCCAAGAACTGGTATTAGAAACACCAAATATCTTTGGTATTTTCATTATCTGTACAGTACCTCTAGTGCCGGTATTTACGTCACTACCGGTATACTGCTCAACCCTAGTCTGGCATTTGATGTGGAAAGCATTATGAACTAAGAAAATTGCTGCAATTCCCATCAAAATCCATCAAAAATTTGACCATTTTACATGGTGAATTTCAAATTCGCACTTATTGTAACCATGAATAAACATAAGCACAATATGCAAATTTTGTGATGCTTGGGGAGAGACATGTGTGCCATGTATGGCTAATATTATCCTTTGTTTTTAGCTATCTTCATTTCAAGGACAATTGTAACTTAAGTATGTCCTGAGGGTTTTACTTTGAAAGTTTGAAATTGTGTTTGGAAATCATGAGCATCAATCACCAAACCATGCATTGTCTGATGAGTAATTAAGAGATAATTAGTATAGGGTAAACAAAAGAGATGTTGACTCTGTGCATGCACTCTACATCATTATTTTATAGTACATGTAGCTCAAAAAATATTCTAACTTTGAAAAGGTATCTTAAAAAAAATTTGTAGAAGATTCTGTATTGGCATGATTCCATTTTTTTCCTTAGGTAAACCTACTCCTTAACTGCTATGTTAAGTCAGGACTTTTTGCTGACATGCCACACTATCTTTAAAGGGGAAGTTAAGCAAAGAATAATTTTCACATGTGAAAGAAGAACTAAATCTGCTCAGTGTGGTGAAATTTCCATTCAGATCAGACTTGTATTTCTCGAGCTATCAGCAAATGAAGTCACTAGATTTGTGTTCCAAAGTGAGACTGAGGGCAGCAGAGATTATATAACTTCTTCACATTGACAAGGAAAGCTTTGTTTCTCTTTGTTTTTCAGACTGTTCTGTTGACCTTGACGTTAACAGGAATAGGACCTCCCCATTGGGATTGCAAAGTTTGAAAAGTTCTCATGCCATCTAGGCAATACATTTTGATAATTATGGGATTGTTGGGTAGAAAGTAGGCTGTTAAGTTTAAAGAAAAACAAAAGATTGTTCATTAACGTGGGTGTATGAATTATGATGTCATGTGCTTTCTTCAAGTTCACTGTTTGGTGAAAATGTGACAACTTTGCTTGCTCAAATCTTGAGAGCCACACATCGGATTCCAATGCAAATTTCACCAAAATGTTTTACATAAGTACCTCTCTAAGATATTAGAACTTGATATGACCTTAAACCCTTCTTTTAATGATAACCTGCTCCTTTGTGGGCTTCTACATGTATGTAATCCTTAAACAAAGGTTGCTGAGAAGGAGATACTGTACTGTATGATGAGAGTCTCAACTGTTAACTAAAACTTTTATTGAATGTCTGGCACTGTTCCTTAATTGGCAAAGTGTTGTTCCTTGACAAAGGCCTTGGTTTCCACATTCATGGAAAACATGAAAAAGTCATGATCAATGGGAAGAATTTTCAAGGCCAGGAAAAGTTTTGAAATTCACTGAAATTACCTGAAGTCTTGGAAAGGTGAGAATTTCATAAATTGCAATTTTTCCATTCTCATGAATTGACAATCATTTGCAGTATCAAAATTTATTTACACTCACAAAGTCAAAATTTATTGTTGTCCTCACATTAAATTTAATGTTTTTGATTCCTTGCCGAAGGCAGGCAAGGAATCTATGCGATGGTGATGTCGTGTGTGTGTATGTGTGTGTGTGTGTGTGTGTGTGTGTGTATGTGTGTGTGTGACACCTGCTTGTAAACACGATATCTCAAGAACGGTAACCCCCAGGGATCTCAAATTTGGCATGTAGATTGTCCACATTGAGTAGATGGTCCCTATTGTTTTTGGTAGAGTTCAAATGTCATTTGGGGTCACCAGAGGTCAAAATGTAAATACCTTGGAAATTGCTTGTAAACACGATATCTCCAGAAGGAAAAATGTGAGCAATCTCATACTTACCTTGCTGATTGTCCATATTGAGTAGATGGTCCCTATTGTTTTTGATGGAGGTCAAAGGTCATTTGGGGTCACCAGAGGGAAAAAGGTCAAAACCTTGTAAACACTGTATCTCAAGAAGGGTAAATGTGAGGGATCTCATACATAGCAGGTGGATTGCCCATATTAAGTAGACGATCACTATTATTTTTGGTGGAGGTCAAAGGTCATTTGGGGTCATCAGAGATGAAAAGCTCAAAAACTTGTAAACACCATATGTCAAGAAAGGTAACTGCCAGGAATCTCATATTTACTAAGTGGATTGTCCATATTGAGTAGATGACCCCTATTGTTTTTATTGGATGTCAAAGGTCATTTGGGGTCATCAGAGTTCAAAACATCTTAACCTTGCAAACACTATATCTCAAAAGAGTATATAACTGTTGAATTTAATATCCATGAGCGGTTAGGGTGAAGGGGTAAGAATAATTTGGCATGTGTAATGTAATAGGCATAGGGTATATAATATTTTTGGAACAGTTTATTAACTTCACTTTGTAAATTCTTTAGTGAGGTAATTTTGAAAATGCATTTGTAAAGTACTGAAGCAAACTCATAGAAAGAAGGTCTAAGGTGCACAAAAAGGCACATCACATGGTAGTTACTGTACAGTATGTTGATTCTGGCATGAAATTGTGCCCTGTCATTACATTAAGTTCCAAGTATTAATACATGAAAAAGTGGGCAGAGCAAAATATAAAATCTTAAAAGGCAAAATCTGTTCATCAGGCTGGCATACATGCTTCAATGCTCATGGGTATGCTGATTTTGCAGCCACAAGTAAATAGATTTTCATGAAACTGATGTGGAACATGTGAGTTTAAACAGTCTGTATAAGGGTCATTTAGGAACATAGTCTGAAAATATTAGAAGATGCTTCTGTGCACACTAAGTAGATGACTGATATGGAACTTCATAAGTATAAACTTTGAACAGAGAGTACTCTGTGTGATGCCCAAGAATCTCTTTTATAACATACCTACACTGCTTTTTCAATAACCTTAAAGAAAACCTGAAGAAAACATTAAATTTAGTGGCAAAAAGTGCTAATATTTGACAAACCTTGTGCCTACTGTCCTCATGAGGACATGTGCATGCAAGCATGCATTAATTGGAAGTGGGAATTGATGAATTAGATATACCACAGTTAATTAGTTTTACAAAAAAGAACCTAATTTACACTGATCATTTGGTATCAAATACCCTTCAGCCCACATGAACTGTCATTGCCTAATAGAGTGAATCAAATTGTGCCTGACCCATTCTTTGCCATTTGGTCACAGTTATCTCGCCCAATTTTTCACAGTTGACTGCCAGTTATCCCCACAGTGTCCTGAAGGATTACCTCATACAAACATGCAGCTCAATTGACTTAAGCTTTTTACTGTATAAGTGGTGTTAATTGACTCTTATAAACCCTCTGAAGAAAGCTTATTTTTATCTCAGTACATAACCATGACAGCCTATTGTTTGTATATACTCCTGCCATTCCCTGCAGGCATTCAGTACTCTATTTGTGGTCAAAATGTCAGACCTCCATGAAAGTCACACCTCTGCTAAATCCAGCATAAAATAACTGTCCACATTATCTTGTCTCATCTGACCACAAATAAAAGTTGTTTGCCTAGCCATTGTCTGGAGATGGAGAAGTTCATGTACACTGATCAAGTTTCTAAACTGAAAGTCATCTTAGAAATACTGTAGATTGACACCCTTCAGAAATTAGTGTCCTTTACATAGAAGCTGATGGAATTGAACAAATAGTGTGTTTGTATAAGGAATTTTGATGAACAAAACTTTAAACATTGGTGTCTGTCTAGATTGGTGTTTCTGCTTTACACTTTCAATATGCTCTACAGTGACTATTTGTCACTTAGTTTCATTCTAGATTTTGTTTCAAATTTTTGATAGCATAAATGTATCAGGATACTACTTGCCTCATCTCTGCTTTTATCTGGATAACCGCACCAAAAAAGTAACCCCTGTGTGAAGGATTATATAGTTATGTCAAATATCACCATCGAGTGGGAATTCTTGTCTCACATTTCATTTTTTATCCATGTCACTATCCCCCCCCCCAAAAAAAAAAATGTATTGCCATAAAGCTTAATGCATAGAACCATTGCTTCAAGATTACCCTTTATGACACTTTTCAAAAGTATTAAGATTTTATTTTGCATTACTGCTGTCATTTAAAAGTAGTTCAGGTAATAAGAGCAAGCATAATGCTGTATAATGCTGTATACTGTGTATATCAAACAAGGAAAACTTGTACTGTATGTTATGCTGTACCTACAGTATAAGTAGACAAAAGGCGAATTAAAAGTCTTGTTAAATTATGGATTAATAGGGATATCTGCTTTTGTTAATTTGCAAAGGATACCATAGACAATGGGTGGGGCATTTCCCCCATAAAGCAAAAACTGCCGTCAGTAATGGCCAAGGTTACACATCTCTGTTCAGATGTCTCTTTGAAGGCTTGGTCTCACATACCCCGCAACACCCAGTGTTAACTTGTGTTTACAATCAGACAAAACCACAGGCTAACCCCGTGTTTTCCAGTCTGTGTTCTCACGTACCCAGTGTTTCATTGATTGGATAGTGTTACCATAGTAACGAGGCCAAATATTTCACACACCGATTACAGCAAAATGTAAGAAAATACCTGTCATCAGTGCAATAAATACCTGTGACCTTGCTTGATTAAAACAAACACGATGTTTAAAACTGCTTAACCCTGCGATTTGAGGTGGATCAAATTTTAAACACCAACCCCGCGTTAACCAGCGTTCCCACGTTACTTGAGCGTGAGGTAATACAGTGTTACCTCGAGCGCGGGGTATGTGAGAACACAGTATTTGATCCAGTGCTTGAAGGAGAGTGTGTCAATGAGGGCTTGTTGAAACACTATACCTCAATGCAGACTTTTCAAAACATAGAGGCATCGGAACATAGAGACTTCAGAATGGAGAGCTGTCCCCATTGACCAAACTTTTGATAAAAATGGTTTCAAAATACCGCTTTATCAAGTAACGAGACAGTTTTCTGGAATATTAAAGCTGTGTGAGAAATTCCTCTTGTGTGTGGAGATCAAAGGTTTGAGGTGACAGTTAGATCAAACTTTGTAGACATAATATTTTTAGGGGGATAACTGTGAGGGATCTCATACCATGGTGGTAGTACTTCCATACTCATTCTGTACTAAGCTTAATTTTGAATTACTCCTGTTGGTGGACGTGTTGGTAAGGTGATCACTATTGTTTTTAAGGGATCGAAAGGTCATTTTGGGTCACATGAGGTCAAAAAGTTTTGACCTTACTAGTATTATATCTCAGTTAAGTAGGATAATTGTATGGGATCTCATGCATGTCACGTTTGTTTCCATGTTTGCTATGATATATCATACGGCAAGGAATCACTAAGCCTGTTGGCTTTCTAGTTTTAAGTAGCAACTTCTTTTATGGGAGAAGACAAGAGAAAGGTCGTAGAAATTTTTCATCTCTATTTCAGGGTTCTAGCCAGGAAAAATGTTAAACCAGGTGGGAGTTAATCGATATTGCATCATTCTCACATGATTTTGGCCATATCTCAAGATCTAAATGGCAATGTCTGTGGTCAATTGCCTGATTTTTGGTTATTTCCAATATCAGTGCAACCATTCAATTGAATATTTATGTGTCTGATAATGTGCAGTGTAGCCTTTGTTCAGATATGCATATGAAGAAATTCACACTGGGCAGTGTTTCAAACCAGGGAGTCCTCGCAACTCCCTGTTCAAACTGGGTGGTTAAATTTCAAACTGGGTGTTGACTACAAAATGTAAATTCAAACTGGGTGCAGCACCCAGCTTGAATGGCCTGGCTAGAACCCTGTATTTGACTATGGAAAAGTCATGGAAAAGTCGTGAAAATTTATTTCCTGGAAAGTGCAGGAATACCTGAGAAGTGTTAACTCTTTAACAGAAAAAAGAAAACATCAAATTCAAATCAGGCAACCCTGAACCTTTTTTTAAATGTCAGAGGTGGGGTCAAGGTGTAGAAATCCATTAAGGGGTGCAGATTTAACTAATTTACCTCAACTAGGGTATGGAAAAAATCATAGAAAATGGAGTAGCATTATCTTGATTGTGTCACACATAGTGCAAGAGTCAATACTGTAATTCTAGCAAGCGTATAGAAAAATATTTAATGAAGACCAGTTGGTTACAGTATAGTGCAGACCCACAGAATTTGTCTTGAATATTTTTTTTCCCTATTTTCTGCAGTGAAATTCGACTGATTGAAGTTTTAGAATCTGTTTGTGATAGAGTACTCAAGTATAACATTCATGCTGAAAGGAAGAGTTCTCGAAGGTGAGTATGGAGTTTGTGACCTTAATTTTTTACTTCAGCCATACTTGGTGATAATCTTCAACTTTTTGTTGCCTATTACTGTCATAATCACTGAGCCATTGTCTTGAAGGATGTGTCCTTTTGTCTGTGTCTGTTTATCCCACTATCAAAACTGGGAAAAACACTGCTCCCTGCAAGTCCTTAGACAGTTATTTGTCAAAGTTGGTATGGTTGTGATGTGAAGCATTGTCAAAGGTTTGAAAATTATGCATGTAGGTCAAAGGTCACATGGGTCATAAGAGGTGAAAGTGTGAAATAATGCAGACGCTTCCAAATTCTTGTGGTGAAATGTCAGAATCCCTTCACATTTGACACCAGTATTTAGTAGGTAATGAGACATGAATGTAGGTCAAAGATTCTTCAGATGGGGTCAAAATGATCAAACAAAAGGAGGACTCAGACTGTGTAATTGTTCAAAAGCCTGCAACTCATTAGACTTGCCCCAAGTCTTTCAAGATATTCCCTCCCAGCTGTAAGGATTCTCGTCTGTCACTATTCCTTCTCTAAGTGTCACCCCCTTGACTTCTCCCAATGCACCTCTGCAGACAAACCAACTTCTCACATTCTACACTTTCCGCTTTGACTCGTTATAACTCCAGTACACACTGTGCTTACCAACCCACATCGACCAACACACCTCGACCGATAATGCCGGCTAACAAGTTCCTACACTCATGGCTTTGAACGTTTCAACACTGAACCACTGTAAAGATCGTGCATGGCAGATTCCTGTTTATACCCTGTGCACGTATCAACCAGCGGAGATCTGGCTTGCTTGAGAGACTTGTAGCTTTTGCAACCGGGTACGTAGAATTTTGGGTGGTGCAGTTTTTAATCACTAATTTCTGTAGCCAATGAAAAGCTTATATAAACAGACAGAAGGACGCACCGTTCATCACACGATGATCTTAATGAATATCCAGCAAAAATCACACAATGCCGAAGCTGATTGGGTTATACAGTAAACTATCTTAATAAATATTCATCTGATTTCTAAGATGAAGAAAACAATAGAGAAGTTAAAAATGATGACGTAAACAGTTGCAAACGATACAAGTCTCTCACGGCAGGCAGCAAGTTTGATCTGGCCGCTCAACAGGCTTGAGTGTGTGAGCTGTGTATGGTCTTCGAGAAGAGTTGTAAACAGGTGTTACAACACTTGTTTGTGGGAGTTGCAGCAACGGGCAGTGAAAAGTAATTGGAATAATTGCATAGCAGCACAATGCGATGGAATCACTGTGAAGAGTAGGAACAGAAATAAAAAAAAAAGGTGGATGGAAGGATTACGTGAGAGACTTGGGGCAAGTCTAGCAACTCTTAGTTTGATTTTTTTTTTTCAAATTTGGCAAGTATGTGTAGTAAATGATGATTCAACAAGGTCAAGGTCATGTAGGGATCGTATGGAGGTCAAACACTGAAATCAAGCAGAGATATGTCTTCAATTTTTCTATAGGGTTTATGTCCAGACTTAAACAAAGTAGCAAATACTGACAAGTGGGATGGTGGGCTGTTTTGTTTGCACTTTTGAACGATGTCAAAGTTCATGCTGGGTCATAGAAGAAGAAAAGTTGTACAATGGAATTGTGCAATGAGTCATCAACTTCTCTGTGATTGTATGGATCTTACCGCAGAGTGCACTCTGTAAATGTTGACCTAGATTTAAAGGCCTAATTGTCTCACTCCAACCTACAGTCTTATCTTAGCCCACAGAAATTCTCAATCTGCACAGCTGTTTGATTGACAGTAAATTAAAAAAATGCTGGGTATTGTAGCTCATACAGTACTGTATTACCCAGCATTTACTATACACTGAGAGTGTTTTGGTTACACAATGGGATCTTGTATTCTTACACCTAGGCAAAAACTGAGATTTTATCTGTATGATCACGCGAGTTTTAGATAGTTGTGGGAGGAGCTTAAGTTAGTAGTTAGGAGGATTGAAATTGTTTGTGAGAGGATCAGACCTTAAACTGCTTGAGTAAGTCCAAACATTACACAAGTGACATTTGCTCATTTCTAGGTTTAGTGAACATACTGTAATGTGGTTGTGTAGCAGAACCATTCTATGAATTGCATAATGGTTGGAGACTTTGTCCCTATGTATACAATGTCAGTGACATTTTACCACAAATATCATAGAATTCAATCTTTACCTTCTTTCCAGGTTTGCTAAAGGAAGAAGTGAGACGATGGAAACTTTACATGGTTTAGTACACAAAGGGGTCAAAGTTGACCTCGGTATTCCATATAGTATGTGGGATGAACCTTCTGCAGCTGTTACTAAAGCTAATCAATATGTAAGTGTTGTTTGTCAAAAATTAAATCTTATTATCTCCTTTCCAGATTTGCAAAAGGGAGAAGTGAGACAATACAAACATTGAAAGATCTGGTTCACAAAGGGGTCAAAGTTGACCTTGGTATTCCTTATAGCATGTGGGATGAACCGTCAGCAGCTGTTACCAAAGCTAATCAATATGTGAGTGTTGTAGGTAGATTGCTGGTAAATTTACACAAATAAATATTTATGGAGTGCCTCGGAAAATATTGTTTCTGCCAAAGCAACACTGTCATATCCTTTTACCGAGGTCTGTAGCTGGGAGAGGTGGTGTTTGGGGGAACGTTATTTTTTGAGCCCCCTAGGAAATTTTAATCTACATATATTGTGGCACATTTTTCCTGGACAAAAATTTTGCCTCCACCCCCCTCTACCCTTCAGTCAAGTAGTAGTCTGGTTGTGGACCTGCTTACATTTGTTAAAAATACAACTACTGTCCCTTTATTCCGTTTGGGTGGACAGGAATGAGAATATAACAATTTGATTTCAGTGGAGTCTCCCCTAAAAGTTTAACCCTTAAACAGAAAATGCAGTTAACCCAACTTGATGAAGTGTAGTAGGAGTCCTGTTTCATTATTGGCTCTTGAGAGTCATGTGACAATATTCCATCTCATATATGAATGTTATAAGAAGTAACTGTTTGGTTTACCTTTGAAATACTGAAGTCCTTAAAATATTATAAAAGATGCATTGAAGAGAAATAAGAAAAAAAAATGTGAGGAATAGCTGTTGCTTCAACAGAAGATTGAACAACTGCTCCTTCCCTTTTAGGGTCTTACTGAGTACAAAGCTATGTGATACAATTCTAAAGAAGATTGAAATTTTGTTATGTAAAACTTATCATGTTTCTGCAGGTGTGATTTGAAATAAGGAAATTCAAATAAAAATGTTTACAAAAAATTGCTCTCTGCAGAGCATTTCTTTGTTAGTATTAACTCACTATGAGGCTGAACACATATTGCTTTGCAACAACAGAAATAAAAGACCTAGTAGCATGCGTTTATTGCCCTGAGTTTGATTAGATTATGCAGAATTCTTCTGGAGTAACATAATAAATCCCTCCTGACAATTGAGAGTTTGTTCTATGCTGCTAATGAAGGTTTGCTCCATGCTTCTACTGAGGGTTTCCTCTATGCTTGTACTGAGGGTTTGCTCTATGCTACTTCTGAGGGTTTGCTCTGTGCTGCTGCTGAGGGTTTGCTCTATGCTGCTGCTGAGGGTTTGCTCTATGCTGCTACTGAGGGTTTGCTCCATGCTTCTACTGAGGGTTTGCTCTATGCTGCTTCTGAGGGTTTGCTCTGTGCTGCTGCTGAGGGTTTGCTCTATGCTGCTGCTAAGGGTTTGCTCTATACTGCTGCTAAGGGTTTGCTCTATGCTGCTGCTAAGGGTTTGCTCTATGCTGCTGCTAAGGGTTTGCTCTATGCTGCTGGTGAGGGTTTGCTCTGTGCTGCTACTGAGGGTGTGCTCTATGCTGCTGGTGAGGGTTTGCTCTGTGCTGCTACTGAGGGGTTTGCTCCATGCTTCTTCTGAGGGTTTGTTCTATGCTGCTACTGAGGGTTTGCTCTATGCTGCTGGTAAGGGTTTGCTCTGGTTTGCTACTGAGGGTTTGCTCTATGCTGCTGGTGAGGGTTTGCTCTGTGCTGTTACTGAGGGTTTGCTTCTTCTGAGGGTTTGTTCTATGCTGCTGCTGAGGGTTTGCTCTATGCTGCTGCTAAGGGTTCGCTCTATGCTGCTGGTGAGGGTTTGCCCAATGCTTGTACTGAGGGTTTCCTCTATGCTGCTACTGAGGGTTACCTCCATGCTTGTACTGAGACTTTCCTCTATACTGCTAGTGAGGGTTTCCTCTATGCTCATACTGAGGGTTTGCTCTATGCTGCTGCTGAGGGTTTGCTCTGTGCTGCTAAGGGTTTGCTCTATGCTGCTTCTGAGAGTTTGCTCTGTGCTGCTACTTAGGGTTTGCTCCATTCTTCTACTGAGGGTTTCCTCTATGCTTGTAATGAGAGTTTGCTCTATGCTGCTTCTAAGGGTTTGCTCAGTGCTGCTGCATTACTACTCCAAGACACCATTCTTTCATAAAAAAGAAATAAAAATACTAGGACTCTCTTATTTCTTTCAATATTATGTAAAAGAAAATAAAATTGAAAGGAACTGATGAAAGGGATTCAAGCTTCAAAGTGGCTCATTGAATTGGTTCATGTAATTCAAACATTTTTTGCAGACCTACCTGTGAAGTATTCTTCACATACCAGTGAGAACTTATAGAACTTGGATAATTTACATAGTTAGATGGAGTTTTATGGTCCAGTTTCCAACCAATTGGTTCAAACTTTAACAAACTTCGTATCCTACCCACAATATACTATGTGATAAGTGAGAACTTTTAAACAGTTCCATTTGGTTTACAAAAATGTAAGACCAGGCACATTTTCATATTATGTACAAAGCTGTTACAAGCCTGGGCACCACAAAATTCACTATTGTAACTTTTTACATTTCTGTTGGATATAAAACTTGACACATTATGCTACCTGTGAGCATTGGATGTTATATTGACCCTTTAACACCCTCAATAAGATATCTATATATCAACTCAATGAGCAGCCCCCATTTGTACTGCACTATTGCTACCCAGAAACAAAGAAGAGTTTGACATATCTCTCGTGCCTCTCCTAACAGCTAATAGCATACATCAAGGCATTATTCTACCTTGGAATATTTTATGATAAAAGAATAGAGATACTTTATCACAGCATGATATTTTGTGATAAGTATGGAACCTATTTTAAAAGCTCATTTATAATTCAAAAAGTTATTTTCAAAGTTTGAAGGGTAATTTACTCATTTTCAGTAGATTGAGTATAGCCAACTGCTTTGTTGCCATGGTGACAGACCATTAAGCAGCTGATGGTAAGATCAACAAGTGGGTATTGCATGAATAATGAATGAAATCGTGGTTGAAACCACTGTCGCTTTACAATTGATGGAAAAAATATGCACGCATATCTTGAAAATTTATGAGTTTATTCCCAATATTTAGCTGTTTAGTTTTCCTTCTCTGCTTATGGAAAAAAGAGATTTAAATATATTGGTGGCATGGTAATTGTAAGATAGGAAGTAAGTATTTTAAAGAAGTCCATTTGTAAAAGCAGTGGAGGGTCAGATAGAGTCATGTTAAATTAAGTGTTTTATAAATTAAACTTTTTTCCAGAAGCGGTTGGAGGGAGGAGGGAGGAAAAAGCTTGAGAATAGATTGAAGGCATTTGATGTTCCCTTAGAAGATAGAAAAAGAGGTTTGGTTGGGTTGAGGTTGTTACTGTATGAAGCATTAAAATGAAATTATAAATTCATAAAGCAGTAATTGTGTAAGGTTCCTCCCTGCAATATTTTATTTCTTGGTTAGCCAGAATAGTGCCACTGAGTCTGGTTTACACCTCAACTCAAAATTTTATTTTATTAGCTCAGAGTTAGGGACTACGTCCAAACTGCAGGCCTCAATTGTTTTCTGTTGCTTCACTTATTTTGTGAGCATTATTGAGCTGGTTTGCTATTATGAGGTGTTTGGTAGCAAAGTGTGGCAACAAAGTGTGGTTGCAGCTTCTGCAGCCTGACATGGGGGACTACGGTTTGGATATTTTGACATTTTTTGACATTTTTTTAGCTCTTTTTTCTTTTTATCTTTCTTTAGTGTCATCACTTGATTGAAAATTACGAAGATGCCATAGAAAACTGGTTCTTCAAAACAGATCAGTCCAGGGAATTGTCAGATTACCTTTGTGTAGACAGAGTCTTGAGCAAGGAAGAAGCAGGTTTGTACACAACAGTTGTCTCTCCTTCCTCAAATGGGGGTGGGATTTATGGCAATGGTCAGTGTTTTTACTTGGGTGGGGGATTGGTAGAGATGGTAAAAGTGGTGCGGAGCTGGAAACTGCGAGTAGCTACCGGAAATTCGCACAACATTGAGAGAGACAACAGTTTAAGGTCACGGGGTCAGTGGCCTATGGAAGCCGATGTGGGGCGGGCTACATCCGCTTTTCCGCCCACTCCAGAGGCGGGCAAATATGCCCCGATCGGAGCACAACGGTAAAGGGTTAATCTAAAATATCTGCACCAGTCGGCTAAAGGGTTACATGCACACACGCAGAGGCAGTGGCATCAGCTTTGCAGTAAACACACTCCACAGGCTTATTTTAACCCTTTACCATTGTTTGGGTCCTTTTGGACCTATGCGGAGAGCTCGGCTGTCACCCATCATTACTGTTTCACACGGAACTCGAAACTGCGAGTAGCTACCCGAAAATTCGGTCACAACAACGAGAGGGACAATAGTTTTAGGTCACGGGGTCAATGGCCTACGGAAGCCGATGCGGGGCGGGCTACGTCCGCTTTTCCGCCCACTCCCGAGGCGCGCAAATATGCCCCGATCGGAGCACAACGGTAAAGGGTTAATGGGGTATTAAATGTAGTGTAGTATGCATTCAGTGTATCTAGCTGAGAATTCGAAGCTGATGACCAATGTTAAAGCACTGTTGACTTTTGCCTGGGAGTAGGTGTCACTTACTGTTAAAGAATTGGGAGTCTGATGGTTCAGTGAACATTGTGAGTGCTTAAAGGTTTAAGTGGAGGATGTTGAGTGAATCATCAACTTTACAAAAATAGGGCATGTATCTTTGGTTTTAGCTTTTTGACTGTATATTTTCTGGTCACAACTAAGAAGATACCAGAAAGACACCTTTTTTTAAAGGGAAAGTTAAAGCAAAACTTTAATTTTCATGTATCAAAGAGGAACCAAATTTACACAGTATGCTGAAACTTCAGTTCAAAAGGGACATGTATTTCTCAAGATATTAGTAAATGGAGTCACCAGATTTGTGTTCCAAAGTGATATTGAGGGCAGCAGAGGTTATATCACTTCCTCACATTGACAATGAATGCTTTGTTTTCCTTTGTTTTGCATACGGTTCTGTTGACCTTGCAGTTGATAGGGATAAAACCTACTTGTGGGGGATGCAAAGTTTGTGAAGTTCTCAACCCACTTATGCAATCACAGTTGGATAATGTGGGATATATTTGGTTGTAAAGTTAAAAGAAAACAAAAGACTGTCAATTAATTTGAGGATATGATGTGATATGTGCTTTTTTCAAGTTTAATATTTGTTAATAATGTGACAATTTTACTTGCTCATATCGTGAAAACAACATATCAGACTTTAATGCAAATTTTCACCCAAATGGATTGAGTAAGTACCCCTCTTATAAATCAAAATTTGATGTGACCTTAACGAAACAAACCCTTCTCTTAAGACCCATTTGAACCAGAAATCATCTCATACACTTCATGATTCTGATATTCAGAAAAGTGTTTGGCATTATAGGGTTAGGTTTTGAAGAACCAAAGTGGTGTCACTTCACATAAAAGGGAAATGCAGTCAACCCAATTTGGATTAGAGTAGTACTTTTTATGATTGGCTCTTGAGAGTCATGTGACAACATTTTTCATTAAATTATGAAATTTAGTAGTTACTCATTGGTTTACATTGAATACTCAAATGTTTAAGTTGCAACATATCATCATGAAAGATATTTGGAAGTGAAAAAGGAAAAAACCTGTGGGATCAGGCTTTTGTTTTAAATAATTTTGGGATAACTGCTATTATCTTTCAAGTGATGTGCAAAAAACTTGATGTTAAACCATTTTATTCTCCTACAGAATGTCTCACCGAAGTTTGGACAGGGAAGGAACGAGTTCATGGCACAGAAGAAGAAGAAGATGAAGATGATGATAAGGAGGATAATTCAAAACTGAAAGGGGACCCAGGGTCAAAGGATTCCAAGGATGAACTTTGACCTTTTGGGTTTTCATCACATGACTATGTGTTTTCATGATAAGGTCATTGGTGTGTGATGTTGTTGCACATTGCTTGCACTGCACGTGAGTAATTTGTATGTTCTCAGGAAAGTTGAAAATTGAACAGAGATAGCATTCTGGCGAGGTGAAGCAACTTATAGAAAGTTTAACTGAAACACTACTGCATTGTCTCCAACTTTGAACATGTAGCAAAACCTTAAAAAATGTTCATTAACAAGTGGACTTTGAAAATGGTTGAATATTGATGGCCTCTGCACTTACGGACTGGTGATCAGTTCATGATGAGCATAAACATGTGTAGAAGACAGAGGAAAGTTGCTATGGTCACTTCTGTACCCATTGGTCAGATTGATATTTATGATAGGATAATTGGCAAAATGGATAAAGATGAACATTGACAGTTGTTGAAAGTGTGAAACAATGGAGGAAGAAAAAATTTCTTGGGATTAGTCTTTAGTAGCTTTCAGCAAAGATGCTCCCCACATGAGATCCATTTTGCCAATTTATCACAACAGTGACGGAAGGCCAGGCCTACTCTTCAAAGTGTTTTCAAGCCCTGCCCTATTTGACGAGTATAAACTACTGTAGTGACTCTAGCTGGTAGGGTAGCTAGCTAAGAAGCAGCTGATGACCCGCATATGACGGCTGCACTCACTATTGATATTTGCCCTGAAGTGGATGTGGCTTACGAATTGTGACATAAGATGAAAGCATTCTATTGTACAGATGTTTTGCTGAAAGGCTTGATATCAATGTAGTGCTTTTGCAACAATACCTAAACGACCTGTGAAAGTACAATACATCGTGAAGTGCATTTTTAGAGAAAGACTGCTGAGTGGGTTTATTTGAAAAGGATGTATTTTGTGCCAATAGTAAAGACAATGAACAGTCCTATTGTACTGATATTACACTTTCCTTTCTCAACATGCATTTTATCAAGGAGGTTCTTCACGAAATAGCACTGCGAGCATTCTGTGAAGGAAGAACCAAAGCGTTTGACAACTTTACAAGTTGCACTTTTCATGCTGTACAGAGAGTACAATGATGTCATTTTAAACAAGGCCTACACATATTCCCAATGTAGAAAAATGCCTCCATATCCCTGTGTCCATTCTTTTCCAGTAGTGCTTAAAGGAGTGCAATCTCCTAATTTGAATTTGTGTAAACCTGTCAAAGTAATTCAGGAATAAATTCTCGGTTTGCCATCTATATTAAAAATTTTATGCAAAAAGCAGAGTGAGCAAAGTAAAAGAAGATTTGTAATTTTTTTACCAGATTTTTAAAATAAATAGATGGTGACTACTTTTTCCCTTTACATACAGTATGATTTTACAAACAAATGATTTTAGATGATTTGCTAGTATGTATTTCAGAGCAGATAAAGGAACTGCTTCCACAAGAGTTTTGCATTAGAAGAACGGAAAGTTGCCAAAACGTCAGTGTTTGGTTGAGTTTAGAATTACCAGTCTATTGCTCTGATGTGACTAGAATGATCATGCCAAAATAAATTCAAAAGCAAAAATTTCAGGTTTTTTTTTAAGCTGAAAGAAATGCAAATAGAGGTATCCTCATTACATTTAGTCAAGGCCTTGAATTTGAGGTGTGAGAGTATGAACACAAACAACCACCTGCCTCATATCATTTTAGGAGATTGAGTATTTGCACATTTAGATTAAGAACTGGGAACTCATAAATCTTTTGAAGTTTTATAAAATGGCACAGCTACCACCCTCCAAAATTTTTGAAGGGTTGCCATTTGAAGCACACCTGTGAAATCTAAAAATCAAGGCCTGGTGACTCTAGGAATGGAAGGAACCACTTGACATACATTACCACAATTTAAAGGGTGAATCCTCTCATTCTAAACTACAATTTTGGTAGAGGTTTACCAAAATTCTCAATTGGCTCAGCTCTTTGATTGACAGCTAATTCAAACAATGCAGAGTACGAAAGCTTAGATCACACAGCCTGAACTGTACTGAGAGTGTTTTGATCATACACATTGAGCTTTTCTGTACTCACCCTGAAGCAATAAACTGAGGTTGTTTCTGGATGAGGATGAATTTCAGACAATTCTAGGAGGGGCTTTAGTACGAAGGTAAGAAGAATTGGTACTGTTTGGTGGAAGAGAATTATACCTTTAAAGTGTACCTCAAGTCTACAATTTTAAAAATATACATTTTAGATGTTTGCAAAATGAGTCTTATCCATCCAACTCCCATTGTCATAGCTTGTTACATTGCTGAGTTGTGAAATGTGGAGTGAGAGAATTGAGCCTTTAACACCAAAGTTAATCCATTAAAGGAGGTCTATATACATGCTTTTCTTCAGCTTAAGCTTTAAAAGAAGGGGGAGAGGAGGTAGTGAAAATGGGGTTTGGGAGTTTTTTATTATTAAAGGTAATGTAACTGTGATACGTTATTAAAATGAATGTAGTTTTTCCATAATTCAAGAAATATTGTAGTGAAAATTTTTAAATGGTGATCTAACAAAAATTTGGAAGTAAATCACCTATATATTAGACATCTGTTCCATATATTGGATTTTATTAGTAATTGATTTTATCTAGTTATATTTTGAGTAAAATCTATATTACACACATTCAATAATGAACATTTTACATGGGAAATGCCTACACCAAAGTGCTTTCAGTATCAATAGATTTTCTCATACTGCATGTGCTTTGTAACAATGTATCAAAAATTTGAAAGCTTGTACCACTGCAGCAATAGAGTGTGCTTTGCTGCCTTGCTCTGTAGTTTAGAAGAATGAAACTAAGGAAGATGTGTTCAAAATGTAAATTGCAGTGCAAACCAAATTTCCACTTTAAATTAAGTCCTTCCCTATACCCAGATCCAACTGTCAAGTAATGGTCTGATTAACATCAGCCATAACAGGGCTCAGTTAGCTTTTATCTTTCAATTTCCTTGCTTACCTGTATCATGGATGACTGCACACTGAAATGACTCTTGCTTCCCTCAGTTTCACTGAATATGAGGGTTTGAAATAACATTTAGACAATTAATGAAGACGAAGGATAATGGACCCCAGTAATGTCTGACTGCAGTCACACTATACTTGTACTGCTTGGATTCATCTAAAACCTACTCTTTTTGAATTTTAAAGGTTTGTAGATACTGATGATGAAAGAGCACTTTAGAGAAACAAAACTTTTTCCAGAAGAGAAGTGTGACGGTAAACAGGGAGAGTTCGAGTGGAGCAAAGTGGGATTTTCTGAGTGGATTTGACTGCACTTGCTATTCACCTTTATGGGTGAGCAGTGGGCACTGGTGGAAAAAGTTGGGAAGCTCCTTTGTGGAAAATTTTGACATCTGGAGGGGAATTTTGGCAAGGGGGGGGGGGGTGGGAGTTCCTTTTTATGCACATGAAAATATAGGGGTCATAGTGGGAAATTTTACTCCCTACAAAATAATGCTACTTCCTTCACAGGAAATAAACATGTTTGCCAACCTTGGCAGCGGGTTATCTGACATATGTTCCTCTTTCTGAGATGACAAACTCGACGGTTATGCCTTTGTGGTTAGGACCAGCTTATGTTTCTTCTTTTAACTGGAAGAAGGCTGATGGTCTTGAACATGTTTGTTTGAAAGTCATATTTTTAACTCAATACTTCACCAGTAGATAGCATTTCCATGCAAAAAAAAAGTGACTCGAATATTTTTCTCCTTGGCCAAGTTGGCGCCCTACTTTGGTTAGTTTTCCCATGATATGTTGATAAGTTTCAGTATTCGAAATGTCTTGTTTCTTTGGAAGTGTGTGACATTTATGAAATGTGTTTAATGCTGACTAAATTAACTTGAGTGATAAATGCTTTCTTCATCACCTTTATGCATAACAATAAAACCTCAAACTTTCAGCATAGAACTTGTTACTAATATTTTCACTTGCCGTACATTTAGACTTGCCCAAGTCCTTTTTTACAGCAGTAGAGATCCCCATTGTTGGGGTTCATGATTAGGACTGGATCTGAGATATGGATGCTTAACAAACATACCTAGCAGAAGACTTGGGCAAGTCTGTAGTTCTAACCTTGCCAATCTCACTTGTTTCAATTGAAACTTGAAAAAACATCTGCCTTCTTTTCAGGTGCCAAAAGAAAGCACAAGCAAAAAAAAAAAAAAAAAAAAAAAATTGAGTTGTCATGCTGGAAAGCACTAATGATTGTATCACTTTGTTTTGCAAGCTTCTTAATCTGTCATATTGTACAATTTTTATGATATGTTTTAAATGTGGTATCCCTTTTTGTATCTATTAACTCCTAGATGTCAGGAAGAACTTGTATTTCATGTGTTTACCTACGTAATTTTGTCAATCACTTTGTAAACCACCATTTTCACATAATTTCATCTGATAATAATGAGCAAGTCATTTCACAAGTTATTTTATGTTGTCATACATTTAACAGCAAATGCATTCATGTGAAGTTCTTACCCTAGAGCAGGCTTCCTCAATTAAATTTTCTGAAGCACCACATTGCTAAATGTTACTGATATAATGCCCCACTGATCGCCATCCTGGGGGAGGGGTATAAAGGGAGTACCCCTCCCCTTTTGAAAATTTTTGCATTTCAGAAGGGGCTTACATGAAAAATGGTGCAAAATTTGTTCAAATTTCCCAGCCAAAATTTTTCACAAGCTTTACATTTTTTGCCGATTCACCAGTAAAATCAACAAAGCCCTCACTCTAACAAATGTAAGCAGTGACAGTGATTTTACTTTCATGTGAGAACAGAAAGGATGTTATCATATCCTTGTCGGTGCGTGACGTCAGTCTGGGGGAAGTACTATATTTATTTACAGTACCTGTTTTTGAGACAGAATAATTCTTGTCAAAAAGGTTATGAAAACGTTAAAATTTTCACTATTCTCCCAGTAATTTTTTGTGCCACTCCAAACCACGAAGTGCGCCGCTAATTGAGGAAGCCTGCACTAGAGGGATACACTCACTAACATTTCCTCCTTGATCTCTGGAAAGCTGATGAAAATTATGTAGTTGTGGTTATTTTCTCAAAATTTGAGCCATATTACATATCAGGTAGTCACAGTGAAAACTTGTTATTATTTAAAAAAAAAAAATTATTAGTGCTGGATTTTGATGTTTGAATTTCGTACATTCATAGTCTATGGTAGCCATACATGTGGCTTTTTACCAGATTGTTTGGCATTTCATCAGCCAGTCCTCCTTCTGGCTTAATATGATGCAGGGCTTTGACTGGTCACTGTTTTCAGCTCTTACAATTTCTTCCTTTCCCTGTAGAAATGTTACTACATGATGCAGAACTAAATTTGGGAATCTTGAATGAAGGCAAAATTGTTTAATTTGAACCATTATTGTCGCCCTCTAAAGGTTAAAGTAAGATTGCATTTTTAAATTATACTGACTGATAGAGGGAGGCTGAGAACATGTTAATAAATTATGACAGGTGCTTGAGCTAAGTTCTCATTTTCTTTGAAAACTTGCTTTTGTTTTCTTTAAATATTGATACATCTCACCTTTTTTTACACAAAATATGAATAAATATCAAAAAAAAAAAAGAATAGTCATGTTTTCATCTGCTTGTTTTCATATCTGGTATTTCAATGTTATTGGTATAAACATTTTACTGGATGCAAAATATCTTTAAAGATCACATCATTTGAATGTATTGTAACTGTTGGATTTGTTATAACAAGCTCCTCCCACCATAAACACTTCACTGGTCACGGTGATCTTTTAACTTGCACTGTTTGTATATTTCAGGTAACCAAATTAACATCAGCCATGAAGGGTGGTATGAGGCCAGGCCTTGAATTTTGAGGTGCCTGAGTGCGATTGCATGCCATCACTCACCTCAAACCACTATTTGGAACAGGATATTTTGCAAACCTAGATGAACATTAGGAGCTCGTATAATTCTATTTAAATTTAATAAAACAGCACACCTACTACACTCCACAATTTTCTGGGGAGTCTGATTTGTTGCACACCTGGAGAATCTAAAACTCAAGGCCCGTGGGGCTTAAGTTTCCTACTTCTTTTGGTTACCTGTAATGTGGGTGCTGTTCTCAATCCAAAATTCAAACACAAGCGAATTTTCACAGTGTAACTCTTCATCTATGAAGGGTTTTCGACTGGAGGGTCTTTTTGCAGATTCTGGTGGGACATGAACTCTTCCCAAATTCCATAGAAAACAATAAGGGCTTCTGGTAATTTAACATTATTTACGGAATCACCTTCATGTAATACAAATTCTTCTTAGATGTCAGTATGTTCTACAAATTCTTTTTTTATTGTATCATTAATACATCAGAATGACCAGGCATACATGTATCCGGGAGTGGTTAGGAAAGGAGAAACAACGTTCTACAGTCTGTGAGACAATGTTCGCTTCCGATGGTAATCTTGCTTTTATTCGCAAAATTCTGATCTCAATGCTTCTATCAACTAGGATAAGTGATGCATATTCAAAATTCTAATGAAAAAACACCTCCCTTACACTCCATTCATTAACATTTTGTTGCCAGCCATCATGCAAAATTGTTAAATTTGTCATTCAACACAATCTCAGACATGATATCATTTCATTTAAAGACGACATTTACAAATTACTTTCATTTTTTTTTTGTGTCTTAATGATAACATTTTTTTTTTTAAATCCAAGGGAAATGTATAGACTTAAAAAATGCTTCCTTTCAATGACGAACAGGTTATGTTTCAAACATGTTTTACAGAATTGCTTCAACTTGTTATACTACAAATTCTTACCAACATCGTCACCGGCAGTCTTAAATCCCCACTTTACTTTTGCTAGGCTCTTAGGGACTGTCCATGATGATATTACATAGAAGGTAAAGGCAAAACAGAATGATATTTATGCTCAAAATTAAGTTTGTAAACGTCACTAATCGGCACCATTTCAAGTGCTCTATCCCAGATGTTCCACATATTATGGAAGAACTCCACCTTTCTCAGCAATTGTAATTGCCAGGGATGTAAAAAGGAAAACTCTTAGAACTAATTGTTTGGTTTGGCCTGTTGGGTCTTTACAAGAGTTTCATGGCCTAGTGGCAGTTTTTCGGTTTATGTCAGTCTGACCTTTTTTCCAGTTGTGACTCACCAAAAGCACAGTTTTAGTAATTACCAGTAATCACTATTTGCAAAATTACTGCAGTAAGCCTAGCATTCTTCAGAATATTCAGCATTTGGTTGTCACAATAATGAGTACTGTTCAAGTTCATACATATATAAATATGATTATTCATCCCACTCTAAACCCAGTTTTCAAGTCCTTAGTCTGCAAAAGTTCTGGTTCCACAATGCTACAGTGTAATATCCCAGTTTCTGGTATTATACACTGAAATCACTTCATCCCGTACCCCCACCCGGGCTTCAGTCCTGGACACCACTAATGCTCTGAGGCCAGCTCCAAGACCCTTTTCACTATTGGCTTGTCACTTTGCACTCACTGTGCACACCACACAATCAATCCTTACTTCACCTTATGTCCCAAAATTCAGTTTTCAAAAGCTGGCCACCCTGCTTCTTCTATAAAATAATGTAAAATTTGCAGTGAGCTATGTGTATGCTATGTTAAGTTTAGCTACATGGGCAAAAGGGGGAACATGTTTTAAAGCAAAGTTGTTGTGACAACAGCAATGCCAATCAACATTGGGCATCAGTCATCATGAAACATCATTCTGGAAACAAAACAATGAACGATACTGTATATATCAGAAAAGAGCATGCTTGACTATCACATATGCGACTGTTAAAGCAAATCACCTGTGCCTGCATTTGTTAGTGTCAATTACAATAACATGATTTGCCCTGTGTAGAGGGCACACTTTTGGTTTTGTGATGTCACAGACATACTAAAGCTCCCTTCACTAATCTTTGTGTTACATGTGTGCTATCAACATTACTAAGTTACATGCAATACCATTACATGTGCAGTGTCCATGTTACCTTTAGTTGCTCACTGAAATATACACATAGCTATTAGTCAAGTGTGTTTTCATTGGTCTTTCCTCACATTGTGAAAAACCCTTCAGTCAGTTAGTTTTATAGATAGGGTTTTAACAGCACACCAACATGAGTAGGTCATATAGTGTCAGCTAAATTTGTTTTAAGTTCATATACAGGTCCCAGGTGTGGATCAATACATTCCAAAAAGGGAGGCCTGACCGAAGAGAAAGCATGGGTGTGAGCGAGAGGCATTGCTAGTTTCCCCTATGTTTTATTGTTCATGTGGGGACAAAAGGAGGGCAGAGGCCATAAAAGCCCACCCCTCCCTTGGATCCATGCCTGGGTCTTCAATTTCATTATCAAACAGTTCAAATTCAAGTGCTCGATTCCATTTGCCATTCCATGGCAGGCATGGAATGCCAAACACATATTCTACAACCTCCAATCCACAAGGGGTCCTTGTCAGTAACAAAAACCATGACAACTGGTCTTACCATGGAATTTGGACAGTGTTTCTATAAAATATGCGAAGTTACTGCACAATGTTCTTGCTTTTATTTACACAGTTTCAACCTGGATGATAAACATTTCATCCGTTAAAGCTGCCTTTCTTCATTCTTGCTAAAAATCAGCAATTCCTGCAATCCCAAAGCTTCATAGCACTGCCCTCAGATTCCTTCCACAACACCACTTCCTGACATGTCACATGGCCTCCTGTTTCTTAAGCAAACTTGATGCTAAACCACGTGAAGCAACATCTGTTGGTGTCTTCTTTTCCTGTATAACAAAAAAGAGAAACATTCCGTGGACAAATGAGACTTTGGACAGTTACAGTTGCAAAGTCATACAGCCCATTGTTACTACAGTAACTATTACTGCATGTCCTTTATATTAATTGGAACACATGGGTATAACTAGACAACCCGTACTTGCAGGCAAGTACAAATCGAAGCCTCTGAAGATGGTACGAAACAAAGATGAAACGTCCATATACGCTGCCTGATTTTATTACTGAAAACTGAGTGAGATGCAATAAGTTGCAAATGGCTTGCCAAGCTCACTTCTTGAGAGCAAAAAATATTCTGCTGCCAAATTTTTATACTCAACCTGTGAAAGAAGCGTATCTTCCAAGCAGTCAACAGAAAGCCATGACACGGTTCTAGCGCATATTTGACCATTTGAGCATGCGCAGTCAAAGCCAAGACTGCTAGAGTGAATTTATGTGAAATATTTGCGTGTTAAACAAACGTGTTGAAGTACAGGTAAGCAGTATACATTTTTTTGTGTTCCCATTCCTATACGCGTACGTCCATAATGAACGTATATGCTTGATGACAAATGGACTTTGAAAAATTCTGCAATTTGCGTGCGTAGCAGTTCGCTTGGCCAATAATTTAATGTTGTACTTGTGCGCAGGAGAACCTATATCGAACCTTGCAAGCAGGCGAAAAACTCTTTTTCATGCGCAGCGGTTCGTTATGGCAATACGTTCATGGGGAATTTGTGTGCACGAGAAGGTATACCGAGTTGCATAAGCAGTCGAAAAAGCATGTGACAAGTAGAGCAGTCCCTACAATCGAAGCTGTAGGCTTCGATTAATTATTGGTGGACTTTACAACATTACATTGAAAAGTGGATTGATCACAAGTGATAAGATTATGAACGGAAGACAGAGAAGTGTTACAACCTTCTCTACCCTACACAACCACAACATCTAACCTCACAAGTCTCTATTGTCATTGCCAAGCAAATTTAATTGCAGGAATGAAAGAAATCTAAAATCTACAGTTATGCTTACCAGCTGGGCCTAGTTCCATAACTTGGGTCACTGTTTGTTTTTACGACTAAAAAACATTCAACAGACTTGATCTTGTGTGCATTTTACCACACTTTCATATCTTGTGTAGCAGGACAGTTTTTGGGGAGGGGGTATTGCACCAACTAGGTCAGCTTCTCGCATCAAAGGTTTGCTTCATTCAAAATATGCAGAAATGAAAATCTTCTTGGATTTAATGGGGTGGGGTTAAAAATACAGGATTATGGTAAGGATTAGGTTTGAGTCAGAATCTTCTGTGTGGTGAACCTTGAATAAAGTGAACATCCATCTAAAGAAAATGGAATCCTGTTTTCATGAAGACTTTTCCCCTTTTTTATTCTTAACATTACCTTATTCAAGGTATCAATCTTTGCACCATGATCGACCAAATATACAGCGACTTCACCACGGTCTTCTTCACAAGCCAGATGCCTGATGGGTGAAATACAAAGACTGTATCTAAGAAATAAATTTCATGACATTGAAAACTATCCTGCATATTTCTGTAGAAAAGTAGGAATTCTGATCACAAAGTATGAGTATTCTGTGTGATAAAAAAGCATTATAATTAAGACAACCATACACAATATAGTTAAGAAAGGGTAAATGGTACAGTAGTTGGTACACCATCATTCTGGCATTATCATGACCAGTGAACCTTGCACATTTTTAGGACAGGCTCAAAATCATCATGTGTGATTTCATGTGAAAGATATCAGGCTTTTCTACGAAGGCAGGGTTTGAATGTAAAAAAAATTGATTCTTATGACCAAGCTAGACTGGTTTCTGTTTTCTGGCTCATATCTACAATATGGCAGCAATCATCTTGCTCCTAATAAGGTTTTCAAAATTGCATTACTCCAGATGCAATTATGGTATCAATATATTACAGCTTTGTTGTACAAAATTTGTTAATCTTACAGATGAAAAAGAACATTGGTCCTCAAAGTGAAACCATGGTATTATACCTTCCTAGGTCAAGTTCATTTCGCAGAAAATGTGTCAAATTCAATCGGAACTATTTCGAGAACTGAAAATAAGAAATTAATAAAAATTTCACAGGATGCTTTAGTATATGCAGACCTGTCAACCTATCTGACTTCAAAATAGGGAGACTTTCCATTCTCAAGGCCAAAATATGGGGAGATTGCTGTAGTAGCAGAAATCTGAGTGGACTATAATTTTGGACTGAAAAATACAAATACCAGAGATAAGGCTAAAGCCTAATTGGACCTGAGGCTGGGTAAGAGGCCTAAGTCTACATGGGGAGGGAATTGTCCAATCAATGTTTTGCCCTTGGCAAGTTAGCCTGCATAGTGCTTCTGTGGCTGCAACCCCCTTTAGGCCGCCACCCCTCAGAGCCTGCTGGCGATGGTCAGAAATTCCTTTCAATGAGCCCAAAAAATGATGGTCTTAGTATTCATGAGCACTCACCACAATTGGTCTATTCCTTAAGTAGGCGGTGCTCACAACTAAATCTTGGCAATGCTACACTGAATACAAAGACGTGTAAACCAAACAAAATTATAGCCTTATCACATCCGTTAAAGCTTTTAATTTACATGGAAGTCTTGATCATGGACAGCCTCTTTCAAACAATAAAAACTTTCAGCAAAGAGTGGATTCAAAAACAGTAATCTTTTGTTGAAAAATATCGAACTGTCATTTCCCGTGGCTGTAATCCGTTGTTCTTAATTAACGGCTGTACTGTGTGTGTATACTTGAATGGTACCACACAATACCAGTGTCAAATAACATAGACTGGCCGTGACTCTGTGTACTGTTGTACAATGGTACAAGTGTTTGCCTGTTAAATAAACATTAACAGCCTTTCTTCAACCAATCCACCTAGAGCTATGTAAATGAAGTTTCCGTAAGTTTTCTACGCAGTTGAACAGATTTGGTGTCCAACTCTGGCAGATGTTGATTTTTTTGTAGTGATTAGGTGCACGAAAAAATTCTTGCACCCCGCCAGCTATACATGCAAGTTGTTCATATTTGTGTAGCCTATTTCCACAAATGTTTCGACTGGTGGTGTGTCAGGTATGCATGTTATGTACAGGCTGCTGTGAGACACATTACAGAATTCATGAAGCTTCATAAAATGTCAATAGGCCAGTAAGTACTCATGCCATGCACCAGTTGTACAGCATTTGTAAACATTTAAATTATGGTCAATTGCTCAAATAAGCCTAGGCTTGGTACCAACTGCATTGGCCAAATTCCGAATGTCAGAAATGAAACTGGGAGACCAGGAGATGTCAATAAGGAATGGGGAGTCTCCCTGTAAAACTGTGAGAGCATCTTTATCTCAAATATATCAAACATTAATTTGGTTCTGAACTCTTCTCCATCTTCACATGACCTCCAAATTACTGTGGATTTGAAAACTTAACTGGTCAGTGTAATAGAAAATTGCAAGCAGAGTACACACTGAAACAACAGGTGATTTGCTCTCTGCCCCTTAAACAGAAACTTTAGGGCACAGACCAAAATATCATAAAAACAGTCCACTCTTCTTCCTTACTGCCCCCTAAATAACAAATGGACCAACAAAAAACCCTTGTAAACTTTCTAAAGATTTCATACAGAATACTAACAGTGGTGTGTTCCCAACACTGTCCATGGCCTCTACACTGGAATTGTACTGCAACAATACTTTAACCACTTTCAGATGACCCTTAGAGGCAGCTCTATGGAGAGGTCTGGCAGAGTTCTGGTCTCCAATGTTGGGGTCAGCTCCACTGTCCAGTAATAATTCCACCACCTTAAAAAAATGACAAACGGAGGGTCATTCTTCATGACAGTTGATGGGATCTTCATTATGTTCAAACTATACACATGCACAGAAATAATATTTTGATGTCATGGCCTGGCTAGGTTATACTAGCTTAGATGAATGACATGGCATTCCTAGTACCAGTCTGTTAGGTGTGCAATGCAATTTACAACAACCCTTGGTCAATATTGATTCCTTTGGTTATAGCTATGAAACATGTGCTATGACTATTTAGAATGGTTGCATGAAAACCAGACAGGATTTTGCAACATTAGGTAGTTGACTTGTCAAAGCAATTTGGGAACTTTGCTGGACTGCTTACTCAAATAAGACAATAACTATAACAAGGATACAGCTCTTTCTGGGGAATTTATTTTATGACTTTTCCAAATGAAGGTTAATCATTCCTGTGAACTCCCTCTTGATGTCTCACATCAAGTTTCAACTTCAAGCAAGCAGGCAGCATTAAATTTGAGTTGGAGAGAAAATCAATTTTGTTACTACAAGTCGAACAAGACTTATATACATAATTTCCAGGCCAGACAGCTATCTCTCTATCTGTCACTCTGTCTGTCTGTCCATCTGTCCTTCCAGCTGACTGGCTAAATTTCCCACATTTTGAAGACTTTTCTGGTAGTCGAATACGTCTCCAAATTTTCATGACTTTTCCAAGTTTTCAGTAACTTCAACTTACCTCTAGTCTGTTTCTAGATGCTGCATAATGCAAAGGAGTCTGTCCAGTCTGGTTGACAGCATTAACATTTGCACCCTTTTTAATCAGAGCAGACACTATTTCCTCACGACCAACAGATGAAGCTATGTGCACTGGTGTCCAATTCATCTGTAAATAGCAGCATTGAAAAACTTTCAATTATATTTAGATGCATCTCCCATTTTTCATTCTTCAAAAACATCACTAGAAATTGACTATACTTCAATAGTGAAGAATAAAATCCTTAAAGTGGCTCATTGACTTGGTTCATAGAATTCAATAAACTGAAGGTTTTTTCTCATACCAATTATAAATGGTCAAACTTAAAGAATTCCCCAGTCCTACATACAAATAACTGTTTTATGAGTGAGTAATCTATGGTCCAAGTTAATTTTCAAAAAGTTGTGACTAGACACTTTTTTCAAATTATGCACAAAAACGTTGAAAACCGGGACACCACAAAATTGAAAGCTTTAATGTTTCCCATAACTATTGGACATGAAACTGGACTCATTATACTAACTACAAACATTGTCATGTGTTAGTGACCCTTTATTACTCTCATTGTTGTTATGCACTCAATGAAACCTTTTAAAATGTTCTCAAATGTATGAAGAGGGAGGGAGATAAAATGAAATTGTTTCAGACAACTATCCCTTGGAAGACATTTGAAGGTTCCTTTAATAGCTGTAATAGGCGAGTTAAGTAATTTGATTTTGCACATGCATACTGCCAACAAACCATCAGAGTAAACAAAATGGGACTGCACATACAACATCATGTGTTTCAACATCTGAGTTTAAAACTACTTGAAAGTTTTGGTGGGATCATTCTCTCTCAATCCATCTATTATAGTAAAAAAAGCAAGCTGAAGTGTGATTCACACAGTGGACTTTTCCTAAATTGCCTTTTGATGAAAAAAATTTGCATTTTAATCTCTGCAAAGTAGGACTGAGACCCAAATTTTCATTAGATTGGATTTGACATTTAGATAATATATTGTGTTATGCAGGTGCTGCTGTGCAACAAAGTTTTTGAATGTACTATGAAAGGACTTAATTTAATGTTTTTATCTAAATTTGGTGCTTTCATTTAAACTGGAATAAAAGAGTGGTATTCCAAAGTCCTCTGTCTATAGAATAGAACAGCACTTACATCATCACCAACATTCACTGGGGCTCCTACTCCAAGTAAGAAGTCTACAACCTCTACTTGTCCTCCAGATGCAGCCCAATGTAAGGCCATCCTCTGGCTCTATATTGCAAAAATAAAAGAACATACGGCAAGTTAGATGGTATTTGTTACACTCCTTGATGACAGAAATCAAGCATGAGTGGAACATAAATTTTATAACAGTTCAGCAATATACTGTAGTTGTTCTCCATGGTGTACAGTATGGCTTCCTTTGTGACAAAATCACAGAACCCCAAAATCCATTTATAAATGAGTTGATGCCCTTGTGCAGTATTTTTGAACAGAACTCAATAGTGGGTAACTATGGTGAAAATGTTGAAACCATCAAACAGGTCTCCATGAAGTTTGAAATCCTTTGGCTTATAGAACAACAACAATTATATCAACTGAAATAAAGAATGAATACTGTTTTTCTGTATGTGGTTAGTTTCCCTATTTGATACAAACAATGCAGTGGATACACAGGGGCTATGTCAATGTTCAGGATTACGGTTTTCAGAGGTTTAATATGTTTTCTGATCCTGGAAATATTCGCAGTTCTGTGAACATCCAATCACAGGAATGGGCCAAATGAACCTTGTGAATCATCATTAAAATCACTGAGGTATATGAAAATAGGGAACACTGAACCTTGGGAACATTGAGCCCTAGGAACATCGGGTAGACGCTATGCACACATTGAACTAATAAGTGTAATATCACAACCTCCTGTACAAAGTTTAACTCTGCCTACTTTTCTGCAACTAGCTTCCCAATGTGGGGATTTGCTGTTCACAATCTATCAGCAAAGTACAATCTCAGGGTTCTATGGAGTAATAAAGGAGTCAAACAAGTTATCATCATCATCTTTGATACAAGGGACACAAACAAGAAAATTTTGTCTGTTTTCAAATCATGACTTTGAAATTTTTTTGCCACAATAATTTTGAAAATGACAATTATAGGCAAAATACCCAGCAATTCATTTGAAAGTCATATTGCATTGTCAACTCATTTTTAGAATGGCAGTGCACAGACCACAACTGAAACTCTGTGTGAGGCAAGGAAGGAACCCTACAGTGTAGAGAAACACGCCACCAGCTTCTTATAAATTTTGTCACAATCCCCAGGAATTAATAACAGGAGTTAGCATAAAGCTAGTAGCCCAATTAGTTGAAGTGCATAAAGTTGTGATCAATGCATATATCTCAATTGAATGGTGTCCATTATGGCAATGGAAATATTATAAATAATCATCATCCTCATTTTGGTATGCTGCAGAGCTCCTACCTGTACTGTAAGGATTCGGAGCTGAGAGGGATCAGCAAGATACCAGATGGGACCTGAATTCAAGGGCCAATCCTTCCACTTCAAACTAAAATTTATGTAGGGGTTAACAGAAATTCTCAATTGGCTCAGCTTTTTGATTTACTGCATCAGAGTCTGGTATACTCATGCACTCTGAAGCAATAAACAGAGGTTGCATCTGGATGCAGATCTGAATGTCAAACTGTTGTAGGAGGGGAATAGAGGATCAATCCTCTCATTCCAAAGTACAATCTTTGTAGGGGTTTACCAAAATTGGGACTGTTTGGGGTAAGAGAATTGGGCCTTTAAGTAAGTAGGCAAGGTTAGGAGAAATGTGTTTTGGGTGAGAGGATCAGGCCTTTGATGGTATTTGATGGTAGTTTGTTCCAATGAAGATATTTAATTTAATAAATAAATGTGCACTCAAGCTATCTTACAGTAAAGATGTCTGTTTATAATTATAGAGTACCTGTAACCAATATTCACACCATGGCCTGTTACAGCTTACATTGTTTCATTAATTCATGATAAACTTCACACCAGTACTACATCAGAAAATCACCCCATGATTAAGTTCTTCTTTTTCACAAAACTATCCTCATAGGCCTAATACAAAAAAGGCACAAGATAACACTTAGCTAAATGGCTTGAAAAAATAGAGGAATTTCTGCCACACCCTGAGCAAATCTGAAGAAATAAAGTAACAGTAACTAGGCTATAGTATAATAAGTTAGACTAGCCTAGGCCTAGTTAGACATGGAGCTAACAGTAACATGGACCATGTCCGTGTTAGCTCCATGGTTAGCCTAACGTTACTGTATTTCCTATTTACGGGTAGCCTACCTGGTCTGTTTTGGTAAGTAGGTTCTTGTCCTCTTCAAAACGTTGCTGCAAGGTGGCTAGTTCACCTTTGTGAGCCAGAGAGCAGAATTCTACATCTGACATGATGACCCCGTGGATACCCTAATTTTTTTCCTGAAGTAAGAATTCATAAAGTACAATTTTAGCTGCAGTGGCTGTTATGTGTAGCATCAGAAGCAACACAGCACGAGTAACAATGACACAGCAGCTTTGTTTACATCAGCTGACTTGCTCAGCTGTTTGTAAACTAGTCTTTTGAACAGCCGCTGTTTCAAACGATGTTCTAGTTGTAGCCTGCGTAGTGCCTCTGTGGCTGCAGCCCGCTTTAGGTTGACGCGGTTGGTTTTCGATGAGCTGAACGAAAACACTTCGTCCTCTCCGGGAGCTATTTTAGGTTGATGAGGTTATATTTGGATGGAAATTTGTGTATTCAAAATTGTTATTTGTTTAACTTTTTACAGGTTATCATTAATTGCGAATTTGTTTACAAATTGTTTAAGCAAATTTCAAACGACAGGCGGGGATACCGTAGAGTACAACCCCTACTGAACCAACACCAACAGTAGGCTAGGATGAAAAAATAAGATCCAATGCTACGCGTTGTTCGTCACCGTAGGTGGGGAAAGGTCGTAGTACATGGTCCTTTTCAATGACTTATATGAAAAAAAGCTTATCCCTCTTTCCGACTTATACGGGGTATATGCTAAAATTGCGTATAGCGTAGGCGACAGAAGCGGAGGGGGGGGGGGGAGGGTTAGGGCGGGGGCGGAAGTCCTGAGGTTTGAAGGGCATGCCCCCCCCCCCATAACTAAATATCTCAAAATAAATTTATTAAAAGTAATTAAACAAATTTAAGTTGCTTCATTACATTTCGGCAATTCTTTGGCTCAAATTCAATAATTACTTTTCAGAGTGCAAAATTTGCAAAGGTTCCGGGCTTCGCCCCATGAACCCCCACATTAACGATAACCTGTAGGAGGGTTTACATCGCCCTCAAAACAGTTGCAGGGTATTCTGCAATTGTAACCCACTCTGAATTTCCGAAAGTTCAGGTAGACTAGGCTGTGATAAGCTTCATATCTTCGGAATGATCTCTTGACTTTTTAATCGTCGGGTTTCTGGATGGATAATTTTCCAGCAGATTGGAGTTGCTGCCAGTCATTGGCCAGTGCACCCACTTAACTTATCAAAGCTACAACCTATAGTTATTGATGAATCGGAGGTAACTGGGACCTTCAAAACTGAGTAATTGGGCAGGTATGCATCGATGACCGTTTAACTTTTTCTTGCCATGTGTCAAAATTATCAAGTAAAGTGCATTATATAGTATCTAGTTTGGCTCATGTTGTGTCTTTCTTTAATAAAAATGCTAAGGATAATGTTTTCAACACCATTGTTTTACCACATTTGATTTATGCAGTACCAGTTTGGTACAACTTTATGTCGCAAAAAGACAAAGAAAGAATAATGAAATTTCTTAAGTATACATCAACTATTTTTTAATTTAGATTACAATATCCTTTTACAAAAGGTAAATGATGCTGCTGGAAATGAGTTCATAAGAATGGCTAATAAGATAAATAATGACCAAAACCACCCACTTTATAATGCATTGAAAAGCCTTCGAAAAAAAAAATCGGACAGAAACCGAAGACATCCCAACATCTTGCCAAAATACAGAACACAAGCTCTTAAAAATTCCTTTACCTATCGTGCTGCTATATTTATTCAATTTGAAAAATTAGAAAGTTTGTTTAAGTTTCTTTGTTGTATTGTTAAATGTATTAACCTTTCTGTATGAAGATAAATTGTTATGTAACTGTATATATTATCCGAACACCTTAATCTTTTTACTTTTTACACTAACTATTCTTCCAACAGTCCTATGAATGTATTTTATGACTCCTATTTATAAATATTACATTTAAACTGGATTGAATAAATGAAATGAAATGAAACCCATGTTGGGTCAATGCAGTCTCAAGGGTCGCAACCACTTTTACCTCACAGGACCTCACTTAGCTCTTGGGAGGAGTGGACATACCCAGTGACGTGCGAGACCGCAAAATCTAAATTCGGACAATATTCTTCTAAGTCTAGCAATAAAATATTGAAAATATTCACTCTCATTAAAAAATTTAACTCTTGCGGAAAAAGGTTAAACACATCTTGTAAAGTGACAATTCTGACAATAAGTGTTACTAATAGAAGAAAGATCATTTCCTTCATTTCATCCAGTAAAAGTGGTTCATTTTATCTGATTCTTCTGATCAAAATGGCGACTGCTAAGATCCCCATAGGCCTACTTTTTTCAAAAGTAAAATCATATATAGTCGGAAGTTCGGGCACACAATATTTTCAATATATACTGAATTTGGCCAAGAGTCGCAATGGAGTAAAATTAATTCGCATGTTTTTCAATTCCATTTTGTACAGTTGTAGTTTTCCCCCGAAAATATGCGACACCAATTCATCAATTGGTAGTGATACATTTTATCTGGTAATTTTCTGATCAAATAGAAAAAAATATTTTCCAGTGAACATTTGTTGCAAACTGAACCTCGAATTAGCGATTTCTAAGACCCCCTATAACTGCCCGAACTAATGGTGACTCTCCGCTAAGATAGTCGTTCGGTGGAATTACATAATTTATTTCGGTCAAAATTTTTTCTAGTATCTGTCTCATCATTGCTCAGTTTGCTATAATAACTTATTTTGGAATGAATGTTCATTGCAAAGGAGATCTCAATATTTCTACTGCTTAATCTCCGCTCATAAGGCTGGGAAATGCCATTTCTGGCTATCTGAGGGGTCCGATTTTTCAAAATTTTCTGTACGCTCCGAGCTAAGCAATGGTCTTTTGGGGAGAATTATGTTTTTTTGGGAGAAAATCTTCTGCCCCTCAAACTGAAATGCTCCCGCACGCCTTCGCATACTACAATACTTTTTACGACATTTGTGACGACTGTTAACACATTTCTTGAACTTGGGTGGAGACAAATTTTTGTTAACTTAGGCTATGTAGGTTTAAAGGACCACAAATGTGGTCATGGGCGTCCGCAGAGAAAAGTCAGGGGGGGGGGGGATTTTCTAGGGAAGGGCAAAACCTCCAAGTCACCATGAATTGACACAAAGCATGCGAAAATTTCAGCCCAAAATGCCTCCCAGATCGCCGGAAATGGCATTTCTAAAGTCTATTTTTCGCATAGAAACTTGGAAAACACGTTTTGTTCGGGTTTTTGCTTTGATTTTTATATACGTTTTTTCAAATTTTTGATTTTCCAGGGGGGGGGGGGGCCCTTGCCCATACCTGCGGACGTCCATGGATGTGGTGCACGTTACGTCATCCTTTGAAATACGAAATAAACCGCATCATCCATGGGTGCCAAGTTTCTCAATGTGGTCATACACGAAGTTCACTGAATTAAATAGACGTAGGACTATAGAAGGTGGGGCACTGAGGGAAGGCGACAAGAACTAAAAATCGCTCAGGAATATGGAAATATTTCCGGCAGCGATTTGAGTTTTAAAAAAAAAAGGAATGGTTTTAATTGCTCGGAAAACTAAGTTTGCCCAAAATCTTTAAAAAGGTATGCCCCCAAAAAGGAAAATGGCGTAGTCCGTCGTGGTTAAAATCTATGTGAGCTTAACCTCACGGTCTGTCGCCACTTATGTCCGAAATGGTCGAATATTCGAATTCGTCCAAACATATGCCCGAAAAACAATAACGTATCGTATTCAGGGTAAAATTTTCATGAAAAATGAAAAAGATAAAAAGAAAAATCGCGAAACGTTAGGAAAGCTCATAAGGTAAAAGAAACCATCATTCTTCAGCTTGTTTTTAAATCTCCAATTATATGAATTATTTCAAAACTAAGACACCCCCCTCTCCCGCACACACACACACACACACAAACTGAAAAAACGATACAATGACTACAAAAATTTGCAACAGATTTGGGCAGCTTATGGAAATATTTTTCGTCACGGTCTCAACAAAATTCACTTTGTATCAAGCGTGGATCTAAGACTGGGGGAGGGTGAGTGACTTTTACGACCTCATCCCTCCCCTGTTCGCCACATCAACAATAAAACATACGGGTAATTAGCAGTGCAAATCCCTTACACTCCAACTTTCTCCTAGATCAGTCCGGCCCTTTTTGGGATGTCTGGATCCGCGCCTGTATATAGTCTTGCAAAAACTTTGCCCGAAATATTCGGGAGAAAGTTGAAAAAGTTCTGGAAGTTTTCAATTGTCAAATTACACGGACAGACAGGAGGGTATTCAAATGATGCAGTTACCGACAGTTTTCCATCAATCCTGCCCTTACCATTGGCAGCCAAATTCGGCCAACGGTAATGGTAAAGAACATCTGGTAAGTTGTTTTTCAATTACACAATGATTTAGTCAAAAATGCCTTACCATAGTACCACAGTCCAACCGGGCTTACGTCGTGTTCACGATCGGTCCATGTAGTCTTTTTTAGCTAGTTTCAACTTGGACTCATCGAGGTTTAAAGGTTTATTCTGGAGACAAAATTTGTTAACTTCAAAATAAACAGAATTTTCTCCTTCAGAAGGTGAAAACGGCATCTCCATAGCCTACACGTTCGGAAGAAACAAATTTTCAAAGCATTGCGATTTTTTTTTTTTTTTTTTGGGGGGGGGGGGTTGATGCATTATGGGGAACTTGTGATGTCCTGGTGGCACATTAATTTTACATTGCATTCAGCCTATTTATAATTGTGATGCCGCTGCAGGCAATATTAAGGCAATATTGTTGGTTGTACTCTATGTTTGGTATGCTAGATCTAAAGAAAAAGATATTCAGACATTACAGCAGTATCAAATTTCAAGGACAAACAGGACGTTCAATTATAAAGAAAGACAAAAGGAATTTGAAGCAGTGTGCCCACACTATATTACTTTTTGTGACTTTGTTGAAAAGCAGAGGTATCGTTTTTTGTGCAAACTAGCCAATCTTAAAAGTGAGGTATGTTGAGTAAGGAAAATGGTATTGTGATAGGGTTTGAATAGCATGGTGTTGGGTATTTTTGTTTTTCTTACAAGACAGAGGCAAAAATCCACCAGAACATGCCTTTAACTTGTACGTAAGTGGCAACATATTAATATACATTCCATCCTATGATTTTTGAGCTCGAACAGAACTGGTTGTATGAAGCATTTCTCCAATGCGACGAAAACGTCGGATTAACAACATAGGTAGGACGCAGATTAATCTGAAACACATAGTCTACCGACCCTACCACTCGTAGAATAGTGCGCGTTAAATTGTCAAAAGCTCAAAATATTCTACCCAGATTGAGGAATGGGAAATGTCATTTCCGGCTGTCTGCGGGGTCGCAATTTTTTAAAACTTTCTGTACGTTCTGTTTCATCTGATGGCGGCGCCATGCTAGATAGGTGGAAATTCCTGCCTTTCCATTTTACGGTTGGTTAGAATGTGATTTATTTGAGTGTGCGACGGAGTTACAAGACGTAGCCTATTTTTGTAAGTGATGCTGGCTTGGTACGAGTATTCCGATTTGTTTTTGGAAGCACGCCACCAAAACAGTCTTCGTGAGGTTTGCACAGGTTGATAAGTTGTTCATTCCAGTAGATAGCGTACGGTGGTGCAGCGTAAGGAAGTTAGTTTCATAATTTAAAGCCAGGGAATTTCGGCAAAATTTACTTGGGAATCATTCATACACGAAGTTTGCGTAGCATTTTCATGCCAAGATTGCGCAGAGTCGCTCAATTTTCACTTCTTTTCACGTCCCGTTTTCGACAGTGACCATAGTCTGTTACTAAGTTCTTCGAAGGAGTTTGCAGCATCAACAGCTGATTTTGATTTCGAGGAAATTCAGGTGACACTCTTGGCTGCATGTCGGTTACTTGCACTGGCCAAGCGGTCATCTGCATACAGACTAGCTGCAAAGATAAGCTACAGTCACTGTAGACGTGGAAACCTATGTTTTTATCTTCTTGGAATGTGCGAGTTTTGCGGATCGGGGTGTTCATCAGTGATTCGTTATTGGAATACAACCTATTCTTGTGATTATTTCAATTAATCAACAAAGGAGTTGCGAACTTAGCCTACCTGGTGTAGTCAGGTGTGAGTGTTCAAAATAGCACTGTGCAACGTTAATAATAACGTTAGTGTGTTTGTTATCAGCGCAACTCAGGACTACGTTAGCATACGTTATCAATTGCCTAACGCTAGGCCCTGACTCTTTATTCATAGCCATACAAATAGTAGCAAGCATTGTTCGTCGTTGACTCGTAAAAACCAAGGACTATCTAATTGTGATGTATTTTCAGTCGATTTAGGCCTAAGTGAATGAAATTGGGCCTAGGCAGCTACTTAGGCAAAGTTATCCACAGGGATCCAAACCAGTTCAGAAATTTCATTCTGAAGTGGGCCTGTGTTAAAAAGTTCTTTCTAACATTAGGAACAGCTTTATTGCACTGTACTACTGTGTCAGCCTTCCTCAGTTTGGGAGTTACTCGGATAACTGATTTTTTTACTGTACACATACCAGAGTAATTCATTCAAGGATATCAACATCCCTTTGTTTTGCCGCAAATTGGGTCCACTTTACAATTTCCAGATGAAGATGGCGACAGCAGTGTCAGTTGTTCCAAGTGAATTGGAGCCACCTAGTAAGAATCTGATGGGAAATTTGCATTCTGCAGGAACTTTGCTAAAGATCCCGGCAGTTGCTGCTACTGCACCTGATATGGAAGATAGCGATCCGGGGGACCTTGCCAAAACCATCATGGCATCCTCTTGTGATGAAAAAGAGTGCTGTGAGGAAGAGGAAGGGAAAAAGCCCATCAGATCAAATCTTGGAGAGCCGCCTGAGATCCTGGATAAAGATAAGGTATGGTCCTTTTTAACTTAAAGACAGTTTTGTCCATCTGCTAAAACTACTTACAACCCCTTGCCCAGGTAATATCATTATGGTGGATACCTTAAGGTGAAGGAACCAGTGAAGGTCCTAGCTAGGTCTAGAGAGAGGAATTAGCAAGAAGTCATGGTACTCCTTAAGGTGTCCAGGGTCTGAATATAGGCTAGCTCTGCCTAACCTTAGGTCCATTTATAGTCTCAAACCAAGGCCCAAGGTTTATTAAAAAAAAATAAATAAAAAAAAGAAGAAAATTTGTTTCTATTTGCACCATAAATGGGATAGGAATTAGACATTCCCAGGCCTGTAGTTAAAAGGCAATAACCTGCATAAACTCCACTCTGCTAGAAGTCATACACTTAAAGTATAATTTAGACAGCCAACATCTCATCAGGTATTTTGATGATATTGTCTGTGCATTGTAAAGCAGTTTGCCACAAACTGATAAACACTGTTACAGTAGATAAGTTTACTTAACTACGGTGGGAAATGATATTATTGCAGCACTGACCTGTTTGAGGTCAATTTTTATAGCACATAACATGAACTGCTTCTCCTGCAATACAGGTAGGTGCACTACAAATCTTACGTAGGTACTGTCAGTAATCTGGGTTCACAACTTAACAAAGCTGCAAGTCTTTTGTGTTTGCTTGGTACCACCTGTTATTACAATGCTGTTCCTTCATTTTTTTGTTTTGTTTTGTTTTTGATCTTCTGATTGCAACTTTGAACAATCATAATATGACAGGGAGAGGACAAATCCCATAATTTGTACAGGGCTTCCTCTTCCCCTGTTTAACCTTTAAAGGGTCAAACCTCTCACCCCAAACTACAGTTTTGGAACCCGGGTACTGAAATTCTCAATTGGCTCAGCTCTTTGATTGACAGCTAATTCAAACAATGCAGAGGTGCCAAAGCTTATATTACAAAGCATGAACGGTACTGAGAGTGTTTTGATTAGCATATAGAGTTTGTCTATACTCACCCTGAAGCAATAAACTGAGATTGTGTCTGGATGAGGATGAATTTCAGACAATTGTGGGAGGGGCTTGGTTAGGAGAATTGGTGCTGTCTGGGGTGAGAGAACAGGGCCTTTAAGTGATTTACCCTGTAGGTCATGGGTATGGGCCCTAACACTGATTTATTACAGATCAGGGAACCATATAATGTCCCATAGTTAACCCATAGTACTGATAAACTGAACTTTGCTCACTCAGTACATTCCAGTTGTATGTAAACTGTTCCTGGTGCAATATTATTTTATACTTACAGAGGGAGTGTTTTTTTTTTTTGTTTAACGAGAATATCAATTTCATGCTTGCATATTTATTTCAACAGTTTAAATTGTTAAAAATTTGGTCTTAGAAATTCCTATCCAGTCTGCCCCGAATATCTTTAAGTTCCAAGTCAAACCAAGCTTCGACAAATCCCCTGCCCGACAGCCCGGGACAAGTAAAAAATCACTCGGGCAACTACCATGCTCAATGTGGCAGCCCGCTGGGCAAGTACCCCCAGCCTTAAATTTTTGAGTGGCCCAAAATGGCATTTGTACTTTTAGACTTCAAAACTTATATGTTCTCAACTGATTTGAATTGGACAAGTAGATATTTATGCGGGCAAGTAGATTGAGAAAACAACTAGCCCGTCGGACAAGTACGAAAGAAAAAATTCGTCGAAGCCTGAGTCATACACAAATATTTCAAGGGAATATTAAATGTTTAGCCCCCATACCCACTGGTCTCCCATCTAATTGATCCCCTGTTTCATAAAGTGGCATCTGGTTCTTCAGGTGATTGTGTCCCTAATGTTTACCCCTAAACCTAACCCTGATTACCCATGCACTATCATCAATCACTACTTCTATGGAGGGGAGAGGGGGATGTGTATGGCCATTTGTGTCAAAAATTTATTGTGTAAAAATATTAAGCCAACTAGTTATTTACAAGATGTGTATGTGTGTGTGTGTGTGTGGGGGGGGGGTGGTGGTCAGGGGAGGAGTGAGGTAAAGGCTGCTGTTCCCCAGGATTGACACTCAATAGTCCTTGAATTTTGGAATTTTCAGGTGTACTACAGTATGTCCAAATCATACTCCTCATGAAATTGAGTGTGGTAGACCTGCTATTTTATAAAACTTAAATATGAACTGATATGTTTCATCTAAGTCAGCTAAAGAGTTTCTTACCTTTGAGGTAAGTTATTGTGATACCCTGGGGAAACAGGGATATAATCTTGGATTTTTATTGGTGGCAGTATACAGATTTAAGGTACAACATTACAGTTATGGTGAGGGATGTCACTTGCATGCCTCAAAATTCAAGACTTGGAGACCCCTGACTCTTTCTCACAGCTCCAGTCCAATCAGTTGGGAGATGTCCAGAGACAGGGGACTATAGAGTGGATTCTATTGTAATATAATGCAGTGCACATATTCAGTATGATATTTGAAATGCAAAAAATACGTTTAGTTTCAATTAGGAAAGCATTCAACTTACAGTAGGCTAAAAAAGGTATGAACAAAAGGCCTCAACTTTCAGAAAAATTTGTGGCTCTCCTTCAGGCAACCATCTCACCAGTTGTCCCAAAATAAATTTGGTTACAAGTCCAAATCATTTGTTGCTCAATTATATAAAGCAGTAGTTGTGTCTATGTAGAGTATTATTAGTTCTGAAGATAAAAAAGATGGTGGAGAGACAAAATACACTTGAAGACTTGATGTCTGAAATATTGTATGATGAAAAAAGCTGTTAGAGTTGATTAGTCAGTCAGTCAGCAACCAAACTTGAACTTTGGGTTGTCTGCAAGGAATTTTAGTTTTTCTCTGCAATCAGACAACCATAAAATTTGAGCCCTGACAATTGAGAAAAATAAAAATAAATTTAGCAAAACTGGATGAATGTCTTGCTTAGATTTTCCAGGCCAAGATGCTTTACTCCCAATTCAACATTTCCAGCTTATGCATTAAGTAACACATTCTATCTCCAAAATTGCATCAGTGATTGCCTTAAAATGCATTATGACAAAAATATGCCTGTCCTGAAAATAGACGTAATGTAGTTCAAATTCAAGTTAATTTATTTACTCTCCAATATGGAGTAGAGGATATATGTTTATTGTTGAAGATCGAATGATGGGGTTGGGAGGGGGACAGGCTGGTGGTATTAGCAGAAAAGGGATTGGGATTGAGATCCAGGGATTTCAGAGATGTAAGCTGTAAAATGAATTATGAAAGCCATACTAGACTGCAGTCTCTAAGTTCTGACTATTTTGCCTGACCTCCTTTTTATATTTTTTCGCTATGCAGTGTGTCAGTTGAAGCGCAGTTTCTGTTAAAGTAATTTATCTGATCTACATGAATGTAGAAGTTGTATGTATGCTGTACCAATTTAGTAGATCAATTTGTACTACAGATTTCAAGCCTTTTATGATTCCATTGACTGAGTCAGCTTAAAGGTCAAAAGTGCAGTACATTACTGAAAGTGGTATGCCATGCATGGGAACCAAAAAAGTCACTCAGGAGTTCATTCTCTTCACCTGTTGAGTTGTGGATATGAGCTGCAGTACCTGGAGAAAGGCCTATGTTCTGACCATCATTATAACTCTTGGGAGTGGTATTTTTAGTGTTGACTGGGGAAAGGGGAAGGGGGAACCTTGACCTCCCAAACTTTCATAAGCACTCACAAAATTTTTCAAGGTTTTGTGTTCAATTTCAGTAGTTGCACTTTAGGTTTGGCACCCTCAAATAGCGTGGTCTTTTGTACCCCGCGCTTGAGGTATCACCATGTTAATTACCTCTTGCACAAGTAATGTGAGAATGAAGGTTAATTCCGGGCCTGTGTTTACATTTTGGCCCACTTCCGAATGCAGGGTTCTGTGGTTTTAAACACCTTGCTTGTTAAAATCAGACAAGGTCACAGGTGTTCATGGAGCTATGACCAGTTTTTCTATCATTTTATAGTAATTGGTATGTGAAATATTTGACCTCCTTTAATACTATGGAAGCATTACCCAATCAACCAAACTCAGGGTATGTGAGAACACACGCAGAAAAGCATGGTGTTACTGTGTAACCTGCGGTTTTGTCCTTTGTAAACACAGTGTAGCACAAACCATTGCAGAGAACAAGCCTTGAATTTGCTCTGCTCTTCCCCCACAGTTATGAATTTCTTGCTATGCCACTGGACGTCTTTGGCAGTTTGATTAAAGAGAAGGTTTTAATTTTCATATGTGAAAGAGGAACCAAAACTACACTGTGTGGTGAAAGTTCCATTCAAATCTGACTTGTAGATCTCGAAATATTAGTAAATGAAGTCAGTAGATTTGTGTTCCAAAGTGAGTTTGAGGGCAGCAGAGCTTATATCACTTCCTCACATTGACAAGGAATGCTTTGTTTCCCTTTGTTTTATTAGACTGTTGTGTTGACCTTAGAGTTAACTGGAATAGGACCTCCCTGTGGGGGATGCAAATTTTGTAAATTTTCATGCCACCTAGGCAATCATATTTTAATAATGTGGGTTTTTTGAGGAGAAAATCAAATCTTAGAGTTGAAAGAAAAAAAACACTGTGCACTAATGTGGGGATATGATGTCATACGTGCTTGCTTCAAGTTCACTTTTTGTTGAAAATGTGAAAACTTTACTGTACATGCTCATATCTTGAGAACTACCCATCGGATTTCAATGCAAATTTCACCAAAATGCTTAGAGTAAGTACCCCTCTGCCATACCAAATTCTGTAATGACCTTGAACCCTTCTTTTAAGGTAACTATAATGTTGAATGATTACTAGCCTTTGAGTATTTCAGCCCAAAACATCCAAAAATAATATTTTTTAACTCATTCTGCTTCTAAAAGTCACAAGACTAATTAATATTGTACTTTGAAATTCAGAATAACAATATTCTTGATGTATGTTTTGAGCATTCTGTCTGAGAATTCAGTAGGTCTACATTTTTAAAGAAGGCTAGCACAGATCAGAAATTTTTGTTCAGTGTCTGAAAAGGTCTGTGTGAAAAAAAAGGATGGTGGCTTTGGCCAGCCATTAAGGACTAATCTTTGCTCTTTTTAACATCCTTGAAAAATAACAGAATGATTGATTGGTCGTGAAATTGGCAGCTAACTGACATCATTGGGGGCATTTTGCTTTAAATGTCAAGTTTGTGTCCAGTTTTTTCAAAGTAATTTGCAGTGACCTTTAAAATTTGTGACTAAATTGCTCCCCTTTAGACCTCTCCTTTTTGTAAATGACTCGAGGCTTACACTGTTATAGCTTGAGCATTCCAAAATAACCTGTCAGTTTTCTGAAATGCTCAAGAACCTTCAGATGTCAACTTCGGAGGCAGAAGTCATTTATTTCATTCACGTTCAATGAGCAATTAATGTTTTCAGTGTGCAACCAGTTCCAATAGGTGGACTTAGCAGAGTTCATCCTTATGCACTTTATGAACAGCTTGCACGTGATTACAATGTCCCTAGAAGTATTATCACAGAAACTTTGTTAATATAATTATGTTGAGTGACTACTTGGCATTGCATTGTTAGTTGTACATGATAAGAATTATTAATTTTGGAATTTTTACCCTTTACAAATGTAACATTGTGCTATACTTTGTTAAACCATGTAGTAAACAGTTTCCACAGTGCTTTAAATGTCATGCACAAGGCACTGTGTCCATACATTTAATTTTTTTTTAATATGTTAGTATTATGTGCTGCTGTGCTATAGTTCTGGCTAAAGGAAAGAAAATTTAGCTTAATATTTTGACTGTCATGAATGAATAGGGCATCTTCACTGTACAGTTGAGTGTAGAATCTAAAATATGCAGAAATTTACTACTAGCATATTTCATACTTGAGGCAAAAAAATATTGTCACATGACCAGGCTTGGAGTAATCGTAATCATTAATCGTAATCGATTGCAATCGATTACACATTTTGGAGCAGTTGTAATCGCAATCGATTACTTTTGTAAAAATCGCAAAGTAATTGCAATCGTAATCGATTACAATGGCAAAGTAATCGCAATCGTGGTTTCATTTCTGATTACATTGAAGTTGAATGGAACATAGAAGTAAAGTTACTCACTTTGTCTAGGTACATCATTCTCTAGAGGTATACTTTTTGCAAAAGAAAATGTTAGAAACAAAATGTAGGTAGTTTGATAGGGTTTTATGCCTCAACCTGTATCCTTCTGTCTGGGCTTATCTATTGCAATGTCCATGGCCCTTTTCCAGTTGTGGGCACTGGATTGTTTTGCCTACTACATTGAGGATGTGGAAACAAAATGTAATCACGATTGCCATCATGATTACATTGCAATGTAATCGCAATCGTAATCAATTACTTTCAATTTTAACTGTAATCGTAATCATAATCGCAAACGTAAAATATGAAGTAATCGCAATTGTAATCAATTACATTAAGATGTAATCGCCCCAAGCCTGCACATGACACTCAAGATCCAATCATAAAACAGGACAGTCTTTTTACACGTACTTCAAGTGGGGGGGGGGGGTACTGCTCTTGCCCATAAAGCAAATTTTGTGGTGTACAAATAGTTCCAGATTCTCAATATATTGCTAGGCTGCTAATTTGATATGTACACTGGCTAGTGTCATTTTGACTTGTTGATGTTCAGGGAAAACGGAAAATGGTTCCGTTTGCTTTGGTTGGTGCATGCATAGTTTAACAAAACTGAAATTTTTGTGAGTCATTTTTTTTTCATAATGGGGGAGTGTACTGAGCCAGGGGATAATTCCTTCTAAAAGAGGAAGTACACTGCTAATAGTTTTAAAGGTTAAGAATGTAAAATGAAACTTATCACAGACCCTTACCACTGAGCCACTGACGATTGATATTTTTGAATTGGAAAATAAGAACACACCCAGTGTCACATGTGTGTCATTTAGATACAAAAACTAAGTCCTAGTTAAGTTTCAAATGTGAAACTCAAATCTACTCAAGGCAATTTGATCCACCCCTTGATATGACATTGGGGGGACTGGAGGGGGAAATGTTAAGGGCATATTCTACAACTCCCAATCATCACCAGGCATTAGTCTTTAAAGATAATTGTACAGCATGGTTACATGAAAGTTTCGTGCATTCCAGAACTTTTTTGTAAACATCATAGTCAACTTACCATTTGAGTGAAAAACTTATAACCAGGCAAAACAATCATTTGTCGGCTTTATTTTGATATGAAATATGTTTTAGTTAGATAGAAATTGAGGAAGTAATGATTGAAGTTGGGCTCTATTGTCACAACTTCCTGTTGTTTTATGTCCCTAAGTTTCGTGCACCATAATTTGTAGTGATGGCGTCCTTTGTGGGAGTAAAACCAGATACTGGGTTTGTCAGATATGATGCAAAAAATGGTGTTTTGGCAATTCCTTGGTCTTTAAATGAGTTAAAACTGACAAAACCAGGGTTTTTGTTGACAAAGTTGATAACTGTTTTATGACTGTTTTCCATTCATATTACCGTATTTACTCTATTAAACGCCCCCTCTCTAATAAACACCCCCCCAACTTTTTTGTCACATTGCATAAAGTGAAATTGTTAATTCCAAAGACAATATGGTAAAAGGTGACAACCAAATGGACAAATATGCCATAGCAGTTTATCAGAAGGACTCAGATAAGAAGCAAGTTGTGGGGCACTTACCTAGAGAAAAGTCACGAATCTTCTGGCATTTTGTGAAGCACGGGGGAAGAATTGCCGTTACAATTACAAAAAAGGGGAGACATAGCAAGACTGCTGGTGGTTTAGAGCTAGTTCCCCTGTGAACTGACATTCTTTGGCTCACAGTCTTTAATAAAACGCCTGTGAAAGCTCCTGTAACTTGCTGCTGATATTAAGGTAAGATTCCTTGCCTGTAAATTTGACTCTAATAAACGCCCCCCTTAACGAAAATTTCACACCCCGGGGGCGTGTAATAGAGTAAATACGGTAAATTATAGGTTTAAGGAAATTTGTCTTGGTTTAACTCTAGAATGCTCACTAACTAACAGTGAAAAGAGTGTTAAACATCTTTTATGCCCAAGAAATGATTTATCAATATCAGCATTTATTATTGATGTCATAAGGATGGGATAAATAATTGGGATGAACAGCATGTCCATTGCACCCTGTTACACTACCTCATATTATAAGACAAATGTTTTTTACCCCTTGCCCTCATAGCTAAAAAAAGATTTTACAACACTTTGCTTCGCAAAACTGATACATGCATGCACAACATGTTAGTAAACAGACCATCAAAGTTTCGAGTCGCGATAACATCGTGTGATCAAGAAAACAACAGATTTGTGACACTGCTTCTACAGCTCTTCAAAAAAATATTGTTGTAGAAAGTGAGGTATTAATATATTTCAAAATCCTGAACGACCTTATAGGGAAATTGAACTCAAAATGGATTGATTTTGATGAAAAATGTCACGCTTTTAATCCTTAACCATTTATGGCTAGACTTTTGTGTTGCTACTGTGATATAGTGAAATTGGTATGGTATCCTGTTTCTGGGGTGTGCAATGTTTATGGTCATGGACTATATACACGGCTGACTTGTCTTTGATTGAAAATATTGGAGTATTTTTCACTGAAAAAATTTTCTTGCCAATACATGCCATTAGTTAGCAAAGTGCACTACACTGCATTTACAATTTCGATTTATAATAATTTTTCCCAAATAAGATAATTTTCAAAGTCAATGAAGAAATTAGAAGTGAAGCTACAAAGAATCTGTAAGAGACTGGACAGGTTTTCAGACAAAACAGATCAATATTTTTAGCCTGCGTAATTGCCCCACAAGTTTTCTGCCAATGGCATTTTAAGTGGTGTTTATAATTATTACTCCTTCTTTGCTATAAGTAGTTCAAGTTTTCTGGGGTTCATTTTGTTTGACTTTAGCCCTCCAAATAAATTTTCCTTAAAACTAAGGAAAACAGCAAAATTTAGTAGTTATTTCAAAATAATTTTGTGGTGACTGCCCTTGACCTTTAATAATTGGGATTGCAATATTATGTACATGAAATGGAACACAAGTTTGGGAAGCCACTTGTTGTGTACATGTCATGAGTTGTCATTTAATAGTGTTTAAATGATTGTTTAAGGTTAGAACATTTTATAAAATTGGTTCATAATTCACAATTTTTTGAACTTGTAAAATCAAGGAGGTTCTACAAGGAGGTTCTACAAGGAGGTTCTACAAGGAGGTTCTACAAGGAGGTTCTACAAGGAGGTTCTCCTTGTAGAACCTCCTTGGGAAAATACTGGACACACTCACACACAAATAAAAAAAAATAAAAGACAAAAAAAAAAAAAAAATAGAGAGACCTTTCTTAACTCTTGACTGGTGATTTTGAAAGCCGACTTCTCATTCCTATTTTAATGGCATCTGTGAACTTTTCATAATGAGAATGAGAAGTAAATATGGATATTTCATTGCTTTTGTTGACTTTTGTTCCGGCTTTTTTTAAACACCACAGGAAGGAAATTAAGCAGGTATAATTGTAGGCATTCAGTTGTCTGTGAAGTAGCTATCCTGGCTGTATAATTTCCTTCTGACCCTGGCAACGGCACAAACATTATCCTGACATTGACGCTCCCGTTGCCGTTAATGGTTTTATCTGCGGCATCGGCTGTGGTTGTACTGGAATATCTGGTAAATTATAGGATTTAATTTGTGTGTCATAATTGGTTTATTTTAAGTCCATCAAGGTTAATCTAGGATGTCTGTATACCTGGTGTAGTGGATTTTACACGCATATTTTTTACAATTTTTTAAAAATGAAAGGTTATACTAGGGTACATGTGCTGGCACGAGATGCTGCACTGTTTGTCAAATTTACGACAGCTCTGTGGTAAGTGAACAGTTTGAAGGAAAACAAGTTTTTAATATCTTGACCAGTTTTAATTCTCCATCAAAATTAATAGTTGTGATGGCCATCAGTGTTTGCATCAAGGATAGGGTGGTAGGTAAGGGGATATTTCCCCCCATTTCCAGAAGAAGGAGGTTAAAATCCCCCTCCCCATTTCATTTCCATAAAAATGTCAATATCTCAGTTTCTTATTTAAGAAGAGGACACCTTTGGAGCAATGTATTTGAACATAAATAGCCTCTAAAGCCCTTCACATTGTACCTTACAGGGGCTTGAAGCAAGTTTCCCCCTCCCCAAACCTACCTGTAACTTTTGCCAAAGGCACCATCAGTTTCAACTTGGTATTTGGCAGGAATAAATACCCCCCTTTTGTGTTTCTGGTGGAATCCCTAGCTCAGGCTGAACAAAAAATTACCCAAAATGTGTTCTTCGTGGTAGAATATACATATAAAAACAAAATTGTTCAACTTTTTATCCCTAATACAGATTACTGCAGAGGTGAATTAATACTGGCATTTGCTTGGAATGTTGTGTTTAGAGCAGGCTTCCTCAATTGAAGTTTCTGGAGCACCACATTGTTGAATGTTACTGATATAATGCACCACTGATGGCCTTCTCCGGGGAGGAGGGGGGGGGGGGTTAAAAGGGGAGGGGTGCCCCCTCCCTCCACCTCTTTTGAAAATTTTTGGTTTCAGGAGGGGCTTACATGCAAAATGGTGCAAAGTGTGTTCAATTTTTGGGCCAAAATTTTCACAAACTCAACAACTTTTGGGGATTCACCGGTAACGGTGAATGAGTCGGTCTGTGGGAAGGACTACATTTATTTACACCTATTTTTGAGACAAAACAATTCTTGTCAGAAAAGTTTTGAAAGCTAATTTTGTACTGTAATACCTGCCATTCCAAACCATGTCGCGTGCCACAAGTGGCGCCCATGCTGTTCTTTTAGGATGCCTGGTTTAGAGGAAATGGGTGGTGGGTGCATTGTTGATGTTTGCATCAAGCTAATCATGAATTTTCACCTGTTTGTCTCATTTCTCATTGTCATCAAAAAAGCTGTCTTGCTATAAAACTCTTGCAGTTGTGGAATAGGATGGTACGTGTCATCACTTCACTGGCTACATGCATCGAATCTGGTGGTATTTTGTTGAATTGTATTATTATTATTTATGAAGGGAAGCATAATCTACCTCGCAGAAGTGATGTCCAAATATTTGAAATTAGTAGTCACACATTCCAGGGAATTATATTTTGAAAGGTATACTTGTGCATTGGTGATGTTCCAAATTTGTTGCCAGAGGATAACCCTTACCCAGAACAACCGCACCATTGCTGCATTTTACCAAGCCCCCTCTGAAAGGTTTTTAAGAGAGGAGAATTCCTTTTCTTTGAAAATCTGTTGCCTTTTTCGAGGAGCCTTTACAAAATTAATATTTAAAGGTTCAGTTCAGGTGATTCTTTTTGTTGTTGGTTGCTTTATCCCTCTATTCAATTTCTTTTAATTTAAAATATTTTGGTGAGTCTTTAATTCTTGTGAGGGTGGGAGACTGCATGTTCAGACAGTCAGTACTGTGTGCAATTGCATCCTAAATATCTTTTATACAGGGGAAATGCACAACTTGAATTCATTAGTATGGTAGACTGTCCTCTCTTAAGAATCATGTGACTATAATTTTCTCATCAATTGTAAAATTTACTAGGAGTTACCATTTGGTTTACCTTGTATGCTCTATGAAGTCCTAAAATATTATGAAAGACACTTTGAAGGAAAATTAGAGGAGAATTGTGAAATTTAGCTGCTGCTGCAAAATAAGTTTGCGGCTATGGCTCTTGCCCATTAAAGTTGTGCTGTGTAATTTAATTGACTCTTGCTGTGTCTGATATTCTTCCTAATATCCACTCTTTAATCATTGCTGAAATTTTGGATACTGTATAGTATAGCAATGTTCTTTTCGATTGTTATGTCTGAGCTTGTAATGGTAGGCGAGAGATCACACACCAACGGTATTGATTGATGACATGGGACGATCAGACACACAAAAATCAATTACCTCTTTCAACAGTTACTCTCGTGGTAGACTACCTACCTGTTGTCATTGATAATTGCATCACAAAACAGGACAAATGATTAGATCATGACAGTATTTAAAATTGAAAAGGGAAATCAATTTTCTATTTCAAATTTATATTTTCAACAGTTCTATGAAAGTACCTAAATAAAATCATATCAATTTAGACTGAATGTGTCAGTGACATATATGGAAAGACTAAAAAATATCTTCAGGGAAAATATGGTATTTGTTTTACCAGAAAAATTCATCGTAATCTTTTATAAAAAACAAATTTTACAACTAATATTTATGGATACAGAGTGATGTATATGAGATACTGTGTGGTAGCCTTCATTTCAAGAAATATGGGACTGCTCATTAAATTTGCACTCAAATTCTCCATATAGCCAATTCTAGTAGATCAAAGGCAATCTAAGTGTAGTAGGAACAGTTTTCTAGCCTAGAAATCTTGTTTGGCATTCCTCAGAGGAATACCGCATGAGGAAGCTTTCTTGCTGATGACAGTGATGTTGCCTGTATGCAGTGCTCACAGGATGGTAGGAGATAAAATCAGGTGACCATTGATGTCCTCCATTGCTATTAAAACTCAGGTAACCATCCATAGCCTGCTTTGGTTAATGATGGCTCCATGCCAGTTAGGTTGCTAGGAAACTGTCCTCAGCATTGTGTGGTTCATAAATGAAGGGTTGGTATTAAATATACTTTTTTCTTTAAAGGGCCAAACCTCACACCCCAAACTTCAATTTTGGTACAGGGTACCAAAATTCTCAATTGGCACAGCTCTTTGATTGACAGCTAATTCAAACAATGCAGAGTACCAAAGGTTATATTACACAGCATGAACAGTGCTGAGAGTGTTTTGATCATATAAATTGAGTCCTTCTATACTCACCTTAAAGCAATAAACTGAGATTGTATCTAAATGAGGATGAATTTCAGACAATTTTGGGAGAGGTTTCAGTAAGAAGGTTAGGAGAATTGGTACTGTTTGGGGTGAGAGAACTGGGCCTTAAAGTGATACATAAATATATGCAGATTCAGTGCAGCCCATTTTCATTTATAGATTCACATTTTTTTGATCCCTTTTAAAACTTGAAGGAACACGTAGATAGAAAATGTGAAGATGTTTTTTTTCCCATTGTTTATTTCACATATACCATAGTTGTTTGCATGCTATACACATCCACACAATACAAAAACTTGGAAAAGAAAAGCGAGCTGTGAAAGGACAAATGATTTAAAACAATGGTGTTTTTTTTCCATAGGGAGTCAAATCCCTAACGGACCACAAATTTAAAATATTGTTGAGAGTTGGGACAATTTCTGAAGATAATTTAATCTAAATAGGTCATTTCCGTTATGACTAATTGGACCCAGGGAAGGTATAACTCCAAAGTGGCAAGATAAATGGGTTGGAACCATGGAAATGGGGGTTCTAGAAATTTAATTTTCCCCTTCCTTCCAACTTCAGAATTGGTTCCATGTTCATTGGTAACATAGATACTTTTTACTGGCAGTACTGTGCAAAATGCTTTGTTAAGAGTTTAGGCCTCAACTTCTAACTCTCTCACCAATGGCCAATTTTTGTATTGGGTCGTTTTTCCCCTACCTCCATTGCTAATGCAAAGAATCATACAAAATGGCACTAGGTTCCATCTTTATTCTTTGGTAAGTGCTGTCAATGCACAAGGTCTGTATGGAATAGAAAAGATGAGCCAGGGGTATGGTTGCCCTGCAGGCATGTACTGAAGAATTCAAATTTATAAATGCCAAATTACTTGAAATCAGGCATGCCCAAGTTTATCTATTGTATCTAAATCTAAGAGAGATATTCTCCCTATGTACAGTAATATGTGGGTGACATAGTTGAAAGGACCAGATCTAGGGATATCAGGAGGCTGGGGTGGGGGAGGGGCTCATAACCCATGACTGGAAGTGCACGGCAGTGGCGTAGCCTCTGGGAGGGTTTGGGGGGTTAGAGCCCCCCGATGACCCAACTTTGCAGTGTAAAAAAAACCTAGAATAGCAGATTTTTCTCTCTATTCTTAGACTTTTCCCTCATCTTGTGCCCCCCCCAGCCACCCCCATGACACCGAAACCCTCCCCATGACACAACCCTGGATACACACCTGGTGCACGGTGCAAAAGAAAGGGTTGGTCATGGGCTTGAGGATGTAAAATTATGGTTGCAAAAAACATTACTTGGAAAAAGCGTTTATGCTGCACCCTCATGCCCCCCAATTACAGCTCTTGGGTTGCATAATTTGATGTTCAAAGTAAAGTTTTGTGCAATTTAACCTTTTCAGGGCTAGTGTCCATACCTGTAATAGCACCATTTTCAGCCAAGAGGTTTGAAACTGTAGCATTTTTACATAATAGTACATGCGTGGCTGTGAACAGAAATTTTTCAGGCTATGTGTGTACAGGTTAAACTCTAGGCAGATACTTTAACTAGGTAAAAACTGGTTGTGGATGCTTAAAATTTCCACAAATCCATGGTGAAGCAGTGGCCCTAGTCACTAACTGCTGTCCTTTCAGATATTGTTTACAGTAGTAATAAAAGGTAATATTACAAGAAACTATATTTTGTAAATGACTGACATGAAATTTCATTATGCTGTCTAAGGTAGATCTATAAAAACAACTTCATGTAGGTATGATAGATAAAGCCAAAGGGCTAATTATTTCTCTCATTTTGCACGGTCTTTTTGCAACAATTGTCCACAAGTCACTCTGTTATATTGTCTATGGAAATAATTGCAGTGTAACATCGAGTTCGATCTCCGAGTTCTCCAGTGTGTTACAACCATACATCATGTCAATGATGTGCTTGTCTGGAATCGAGTTCAGTAATGCTTATAAAATCCAATTAAGTACGAGAACTACCAATCAAATGCTACCCGTTTCATTCCAAGCATTGTGGAAAACATTGACAAGGTTTTAAATTTTATTTGTGTGTTGCACTCCGACTGCGTAATCCAATTTTCAATGAAATCTGAGCAACATTCTAAATCAAATTAAAAGGGTCTTTCTACCCACTCATGGAGGGAAAGGTAGCAACAATTGTCCCAGTTACTACTAACAATGTTTCCTCAGGTGCTGGGAAATAGTTCATGTGCGATTTTATTTTCTAACCACCCTAACTGCTGTGCAAAGTGTGCACATAGGCCTACATGTGGAGAATAAGAGTACCTTGGTGTGAAGAACTCTGCATGTACAGCGGGATTGCTAAGGATTTCTGTGTATAGACTGTAAATATGTAACAAAGTCTTGAAGTGTAAAGTGAATAAACTTAAAGGGCTAATCCTTTAATCCTTTCACCCAAAACTATAATCTTTTCAGTAGGCCACAGAAATTCTCAACTGGCACAGCTCTTTGATTGACAGTTCAACTGAAAAATGCAGAGTATTGAAGCTCATATTACACAGCATGTGCCACACTGAGAGTGTCTTGATTGAATATTGGGGTTCTTGTATACTTACCCTGAAAAAATAAACTGAGATTGTGTTTGGGATGAGGATGAATTTTAGACAGGTGTGGTAGGGTCTTAATTAAGTGAGTTGGTTAGGAGAATTAGAAATGTTTGGGGTGAGAGGTTTTTCACTTGGGTTTCTTAAGAAAGACAAAAATATTCCAGACTCTGTCCTCTAAAAAGACTAATATCTTTTCACTTTTTCAAGTCTCAATAACCATTCAAAAAAGGGGATAGTCTAGTACACTCATGCAATTTAAAGTTACAGGATGTAATAAGGCATGCATTTAGGCCTACATGTGAGGAAAGCCCACTCAGCTATACACAACAGTTGTACTTTCAGAAGGACATATTGTACATAGCTAGTTGAATATTATACTGTCTGTCAGCCCCCTGCAGGCTGGGGAACATCTGCCCATGGTATTTACCATCTGTCATGAGAGATCACTATTTAGAGAGGTACTACTTTCACTGTATTTGGAACCAAACTTGAACTGGAATCATATATGGTACCATATATTTAAACTTCACCTTTTTGGCTAGTTGACAGAACAGTTACTTAACCAAGCCTCGCAAATAGCCTGGGCATTCTGCAATGCTGAAGTAAATGCGGAGGCTTAATCAATCCGACATTGGCAAAAATTTTGCCGAGGCGATACATTGCGTGACATTGTATGGGGACGTAATGGTACAAAAGTTGCACAATACACGGCTCAAAATTGAGCCTAGGCTTTGAGTAATGATTTTAAGAGAAGTTGTTTTATGATAAAATTTCCCCCGTGATAGAAATTTGAGCAAATGTATTCAGTATCATTTATTTACAAACAAAACAAAGCTCCATTTTTTCAAGTTTTAACAGAAATACTTGATTGAAAAGTTCACTATGATCAGTATTTATGGAACGTACGTAACTCACCACTGTCAAGAAGTGGTCATTGCACAAGGTAGTGCTACACACCCCTTATAAAAAAATCCCACATAATTCCTACAGGAATCAGCATGTGGGATTTATGTGGGTTTTTGGGCATGTGGGAAAAAATTCCCACCTAATTCCCACATGAATGTGGGAAAAATTCCCACATAAATCCCACATGCTGGTCATCCCTTCCCATACTGGGTTGTACCATATTCTTGATGGGGGATTTTTTAATGTACTCAGGTCTTCATCATTATTTTCCATTCATCATCCTCTGCAGGGATACTACTGTATACATGTGCAGTATACAGTCACAGTATATACAGTAATGTTCCTATGAATTAAAGTGTGTCCAAAAGAGTATTATGGCTGATTTTAAATGTAAGGTTCACCTTAAAGTTCTTACCAAACTGGATACACGATTGTTTCTTCATCAAAATATTTTGCGATGGCATGTGCAAAATAAAATTCCACTAGATGCAACTGGTTTGAGAATCAATATGTTTGAAATTCATCCAAGTTTGTTTGCAACACAAATTTCTGATTCCTTTTAAAGTACATCACATTGCCTGCATGTGTTCTGATGCATGCAGTCTCTTCTTCAGAATAATTTGTGACAAAGGCATGTGCAAAATCCTGATGAATGTCCATAAGAAAAGTCCACTAGATGCAACTTGTTTAAGAGTTAAATGATATGTTTGAAATTTGTCCAAGTTTGTATGCAACACAATAACTGATTCCTTTTACAGCACATCCCATTGCCTGCCTGTGTTTTGAATATGAGAGTCCAGTTGCTGAGGCTACACCTTATAAAAATATCTCAGTCCATGCAACAAAACAGCACTCAGACTTAGTCGCTTACTTAACAGTATTCAGCACATATATAGTCCACAGCCTCCACTCAAATCTACAACTGCACATGTGTGCATCCACTCTCCCTGCTTGCTAACTATTAACTGCTGACTGCTGTATACAACACAATGTTAAGCTGGTACACTACTTGCTTTCCTATAGAGTTCAACACTGTGCATGTACCATACAAAGACTCCTTTCAAAAGGGCTTGGTTGTGACAGAGCCTTTGAATAAGCCAATCACAATAGACTTCCTCCAAAGCTGTTCACTGCACAATCCACACAGCCATTTTGTGCCTTCCCATATGGGGAATTTAACTTCCCATACCAAAAGATGACTTCCCACATGAAGAGTTGACTTCTTATGTGGGAAACTGAACTCCCCATGTGGGAATTTAACTTCCCACATGGGGATTTCAACTTTCCATATGGGAATTTCAATTCTCATGTGGGAATTCAACTTTTTGATGTGGGAAACTTGCACAGGCTGAATATTATCCCATATAATTCCTGTAGGAAGTTGTAACTTCCTATAGGAAATTGCAAATTCCTATAGGAAGTTTTGATTTTCCTACAGGAATTAGGTGGGAATTATGTGGGTTTTTTTTTATAAGGGACGACACATGAGTGTGAGAATGAACTTAAAATTAGAGAACCAGCTGTTTTAACTTTTTGATATGTAATTATATGGGGACAAATTCTAAAAGTGGCTGTGTTGGTTTTATCAATGGAATTCCAGAACTTTCAAAACAAAATTAGGTTTACAGTACAGTGCCACACCAAGTGTGTAAACAATTACTGTTAACTTGCCATGTACACATATAATTGCATGACTTTTACTGTTGTTTGCATTGATAAGTTACCTAATAATTTAATAATGCAGAGGTAAAGTGTATTTTTTGCCGAAGTCAGACCTTTCTACTTCAGCAATCTTTTTTGCTGTAGCCAGTATCTTATTTGCGAGGGCTGCTTAACACATTCATGTTGACATTTTGGTCCCCTCCATTGTATTGGCATTTTGTTAAATATCAGAACTAATATGCTGTTCAACAGTGGCAGTGGAATTGGATGTCACTAGTACAGTTAGCAAATTATGATTTTGTTGTTTCTTTTGGCTCCTAGGTCTTGCATTGAAAGTACACTGTACCGTACAGTAATCTCAATCACTTTCTGTACATTTGACCAGGTCAGCCAGGCTGTCACAAGTGAAGACTTTTACCGTACCAAAAATGCAGATGACATTCAATCCCAGTGGTCAAATATTATACTACAAATAGAAAAGAACAGGAAACATTTAAACTGACTTTACAAAGTGTCTGGGCAGTCTGCTGCCTAAGTATGTATAAAGAGCATCTCAGTCAAACTTAAGATGTTTGTACACAAACATCTGGCAATGAGTCTAACCTATTTTCCATCCTTCAGGGGTGGCAGATTTATTCCTGCAGTTAAAACTAGACAAAATGTAGTGTTGACTGTTTCAAGTGAAGGGGTACCATGTTGCATACAAAATTACTTTTCAACAATGCAAACTTCTGGGAAAAGACTACAGTGTAGCCTCTTATTACATGCACATATAGAAAGCATCACATGTGAATCATATAAAGGGATCTCGTCCCAGCTGTGTGTTTTCAAGTACGATAGGTTAGTCCTGTAAAATCTTAAAACACTTCAGTTACAAGAGAACTGAACTGCAAAATTTTGGGTCAAAATTGCTTTGGGTCAGATGAAGCCAGTTTGAATCATTGAATCCAATCAGCAGTAGCCCACTTGCCACAGAAAAAGGATTTTTGCCCAAGACCACTGCTGTTTATTTCCCAGTTGTCCAGGAGACAACCACTTTACATTTGTACCTGTCTACACACTTCATCATGTCAGCCTGCTTCATGTTTAATAAAACTTAGCATTTGGAGGCAAAATTCTCCTCAGCAGGGTTCTAATAAAATGTATGTACACAACTCCCTTGCTGACTATTCAATAAAACTGGGTTTGCACATTTTAAAATCTTACGGTCTGTCAGCCAACATTTTTTTGAATGGGGCAATCCAAAATTTTTAGGAACAGCCAAATTCTGAACATTACCACTTTTCCTCAAGACAAGTGATTTTCTGTCCTAATTTCGAGCCAAGTTATACTGAGGGGCAAGTGGTGCATGAGATTATAAATTTTACAAACTCAATGGGGACTTTCATTTAACTTGATAAGGACTTCCTTTGACATAACTACATGTAAGAATACACACAAAAATTGTATTAACCATTTCGCGAGTTGTGATAGTCTGCATGGTTATCTACAACTACTGTGGAAAATTTTCACGTGATAATCCTACTTCAATTACGTTTGCAAAATTTTCATTGTTTACCATTGTTGCAAATTTTTGTTATTAACTTTACATCTGGCATAATACAGTTTGCAAATTTTTTACGAGTTTTTGCCTTTAAAAGTCACAGCCTGGATCTGGAAATGCCTCCCTTCATTACCACTCCCATTTCTTGTGCACATGTTGTGATGTTCCCTCTTGTGAATGTGAAAAATAACCCTACTAGATTCAAGTCACTGTGAGGTGTAACTGATATGAGTATGTTACATGATCTGTGCCCTCAATGCTTTCATTGTGTTCACATTGCATGAAAAGCAATTAACACATGCTTGGCTGACCTGTTAGTTAACAGCAAATGTTATGTAACGTGTAGTGTATTTGGAAATATCTGGTAATGCCAATCTGTTAATAAGATGTGAAACCTGACAATATGAAGTGTAATTTTAGTCGGCTCCATTTCCTTTTTGAGGTGATAAGATGTAAATCTGGCAGAGAAGAAAAATGTTCCAAAAAGTAAGGAGAGTTTCATCATGACTGCCTGCACAGATCAGTTTATGTGTCTCTAGAAAGAACTGCTGTTTTGTTTGTTTTCAGTTTTAATGAGAGGGGGCATTATACATTTTGTATTTAAATTTCTGTGAAGTATGCAGTTGCTGGGTGTGCCATAACTTTACAGTGTCACTCAAAGTCGTGTATTGTTTGTGAAAAGTATAATCATTTGCACTTTGCCCAAATACTGATGTTTTGCCATTTTGGATCAAAATTAAGCATCTTTCCAGTCCATATATGCTTGAACAAAAAAAAATAAATAAATAAAATAAAATAAGATAAAATAAAAGAAAAAGAAAAAAGGAAAAATTTAAATAGATACTGCATGTACATAAACATTATAATACATGTGCAGCTCTCCAGATAATGAAAGGGGGCTATAGAAATAATTGCCACACTACAAAAGTATTGACGTAAGCTTAGATACTGAAGAAGAGATTCACAAGTGCCTAAACAACATAGCACTTGAATGTTCTAAGATGTTAACATCATGAGACACTTACAGAGCTTTCACATGTGACATTTCAATGATCTCAGAGTAAATGGGATTTTATAGAATATTCATGAAAAAAAACGAAGGAGTTTATGCAGGAATTTGATCTACTGAAGTGAATAGAGTATTCTCTTCTTTCCCAAATATGTAGAGAGGGCTAATTTGTTCATCGTAGATGGGTGACATAATGAGAGCTTATTATGATGATACTTAAAGGGGATGTGTGCAGTGGCGAACACAACTATTTCTGTATTTCATTTGATTGACTGATGGGAGGGGGGGGGGGAGAAAGCAGCATGGTGTGAAAAAAAAAGTTTTGCCAAAAATGTCTCTAAGATTGCCCCAAATGGTATTTACGGTCTTTTTTATGCAACTAAAATCCATGTTTTCAAGTTAATTTGAGTACATATCATTTTTTTTAAAATGTAATTTTTTCACCATCAGATTTCATTTTGGGGCAAGGCATTTGACTGGGGTCTCCTCTCCCCTGACCACATCTGGTCATGTTGCTGACTTAGATGGAATAACCCAAGATTTGTTTTAAGACATCTACTAATAGTAACAAATATCCTTGAATTTTCCTTGCATGTATTTTCCATGACTTTTAAAAAAATGTAGATTGCTTACTACAGTAAGTGAAAAATGATTGAGAACTTCTTTGTAAATTAATTGGTTTTGTAACTAAATGGTCCTTTCAGGCCCTGGAAATCATGGATAGGAAGGAAAAGTGAGGATTAAATTTTCAGGCGTGGAAAGTATTAGGGAAAATGAGCAATTCTTTTTAAATTGTTCTGGAATAATCAAGAAAATTCAGGAGGTGAACTTCATGTTCCTGACTGCATGGTCAAGTGGTTAGAGTGTTAGAGTTGCATTCGATTCGGGAGGTCAGGAGTTCAAGTCCTGGCTGGGTCATGCAGAAGACTTCAAAAACGGAACCTACTGTGGTTGTGCTTGGTGCTCAGCATAAGCATTGGAGTAGAGTAAACAAGCCAGTGAGCCACAACTGGGAAAAAGGCCCTCTGCTGGTAGGGTTACCATGGTGTCATTAGTTTGCCAGATGGTAAATATACTGTAGGTATAAATGCAGGCTGTGAGTTTCAGAATTTCCAGGTGTGCTACAAATCAGAAATCATAAATCAAGGAGTGTTGTAGGTGTGCTGTTTTATTAAACTTACATGAACTAACATTCATTTAGATGTATGAAAAATCACATGCCTATCAGTGATTTGAGGTGAGAGATGGTGTGCTGTGGCATTTTCATGTCTCAGAGTTTAAGTCCTGTAAATGGTATACATAGGGCGGTAGGTACCATCCCTCACAGACTCCCAAATCACAGAGTTTTGGGGATTTTGTAGAAAAGACAGAATATGAGATCCTGGCTGTCTTTGCAGGTCATGGAAATATCAGTCAAGATCCTTGAGCGTCATGGAAAAATCATGGAATTTTTTAATATACATGTATGAACACTGAACCAAGTGTGGTCATATGATGAAGAGAGCCATATATAATTTGAGATATACAGTAGGGTAGCTGAATTCAGATTGGGGCAAATGTGTTCGTATCCCTTTAAATGGGTAATGCAGTTGAATATACAGCACAATATAAAAATGCAACCCCAAGTTGAATATTAAAGTATAGTAGGCATTCTGTTTCATGATTTTCTCCTGGGAATCATGTGACAGTATATTTCTCTCCCTGTTCTGTGAAGTTTACTACAGCAAGAAAAGCTGTTTGGTTTATCTTTTAAATTATGCAGTTGTCAATTCCTCGAATATCATGATAGATAGGCTACTTGGAAAGTGCGTGCAAGTTTGTTCTGTTTTTTTTAAGTGTTTGTGCAGTATTTGCATTTTATGCATAATTATTATCTGGTGATGCAAACAAGGAAACATGTATCCTTTTTTGGAAATATCAAAATTTGTTTTAAAGTAAAATATTCATCAGAAATAAGCGTTGCACAGGAAGTATAGGCTTATAATTTTGACAAGGATAGGGTGATGATGCCGGATTGTAATTGGATTTCTGTAATTTTAAGTGAAAGTGGATGGCTGGGTAGAATGGCTTAAAAGGCTAATCTTCTCACCCTATCAAATTCCAATTCTTCCAAACTAAGTTACTTCAAGCCCCTTCCACTATTGTTTAACCCTTTGTGCTCCGATCGGGGCACATATGCGCGCCTCGGGAGTGGGCGGAAAAGTGGATGTAGCCCGCCCCGCATCGGCTTCCGTAGGCCATTGACCCCGTAACCTTAAACTATTGTCTCTCTCGCTGTTGTGGCCGAATTTTCGGGTAGCTACTCGCAGTTTTGAGCTCCGCGTGAAACAGTAAAGATGTGTGACAGCCGAGCTCTCCGCATGGGTCCAAAAGGACCCAAACAATGGTAAAGGGTTAAAATAAGCCTGTGGAGTGTGTTTACTACAAAGCTGATGCCACTGTCTCTGCGTGTGTGCACGTTAACCTTTAGGCGAGTGGTGCAGGTATTTTAGCTTAACCCTTTACCGTTGTGCTCCGATCGGGGCATATTTGCGCGCCTCGGGAGTGGGCGGAAAAGCGGATGTAGCCCGCCCCGCATCGGCTTCCGTAGGCCATTGACCTCGTGACCTTAAACTATTGTCTCTCTCGCTGTTGTGGCCGAATTTTCGGGTAGCTACTCGCAGTTTCGAACTCCGCGTGAAACAGTAAAGATGTGTGACAGCCGAGCTCTCCGCATGGGTCCAAAAGGACCCAAACAACGGTAAAGGGTTAAACATAACATGCACAGAGAGGGTTCTGATTATCCAATTAGAAATGACTATTTTTACTATCAATTAAGGAGCAGTCACCAGTTGAAAATTTCCCCAACTCCCAAAATGTTCTTTGGATGAGGAGCATCTCTCTCTTGGAGTCATCATGCTAACCTCGCCCCCTTTCTTAGCAGTGTTAAGAGTTTGATGGGTCTACATGCAGTTGCGTTGCTGGACACCATAGTTGCAAAAATAAACATTTAAATGAGTAAACTTGCCATTTCTCAAAGACAAAGTCATCTAAATTGTGATTATTGCAAAATTTGCACCAAATTTTAAGGACACCACTATGATCTCACAAAGACAAATTTGCATGTTCTTTTTTGCGACTATTGCATTGTTGAACATCACAGTTGCAAAAATAAACTTGTTAATCTCTCATCTTGAGTGAAGTTGCTATATCACAAAAACTATTTCACGTGTTTATTTTTGTGACTATTGCTTTTTCAAAAAATGCAAAGTCAAAAAAAAAAAAAAAAAACATGCAAATGAAATGAGTATATGCGTCATGTGGAAACAGAACACCAAAGCTGTGCCCAACAGTCACAATTGATTTCTGCTAACCCCATACCTAAAATGCATTTGTTTAATGGGTATCAGTCTTTAAAATCAATACTTTAAAGGACAAGAGCAGTCCCCCAAACTTATTTTGAAGCAACAGCTAAATCTCATAATTTTCTTCCAATTTCTCTTTAAAGTATATTTCATCATATTATAGGACTTCAATTTTGCTTATTCAAGGTAACACAAGTAGCTTCTTCTAGTAAATTTTACATTTGAGGAGAAAAAATGTTGTCACATGATTCTCATTGGCCAATCATGAAACAGGACAGTCTACTACACTATTTTAAGTTGGGATGACTGCATTTCTCCATTAAAGTGTATCTCAAATCAAAAATTTCAGACATATATTGCATAAAAAATGAATTCTAATAGTCTAACTCCCATCTTCATAGGACATTCTTGAGCAGAGATATTAAATGTTGAAATTTATTCACTTGAAACAAATTAGTCCATTGCACAATAATTTGTGACTTTCTTGTTGTACAATTTAACTCACATTACCTACTTTGTTTTCCTTTAAAATTAAAAATGTTTTTATGACCTTGAGCGTTTTCTGTTTGATTGCATAGCATGTTGCACAGAGGTGGCATAATTAATTACATCACCCCCTAAGAGTAAGAGTTCTATCACACCCCAGTACAAGATGCAGTATCTTTCTGAAAACAAACTAGAAATACAAAGATTGTAATTTGAGTAGTAAAACAATGACATCACAAATTATTGTGCAATGTACTTTTTTAGTTTGAGTATATATTAAAACTTCAACATTTTGTATCTCGGCTCAAGAATGTCCTATGAAGATGGGAGTTGAACTGTTAGAATTTATTTTTTATGCCCAATAATATATATTTCTAGATTTTTTAACTTGAGGTACACTTTAAATTTACCCTTTACTAACTATCCACATTGACAACAAAATTAAAATGACGAAAGTAAAAAAAGAAGAAAGAAAATCTCTCAATGCCAGCATACTTTAGCCCTTTCCCTCTGATCCACCTAAAGAAAGATTTCTATCTTCTTCATTAAAAACAGACATCGACCATGTTCACTTGAAGAGCCTCCTGTGGAACGTTAACGTGATTGATACTCTGAAATTGAGCAAATGTTTCTCTTCCTGATATAGCAGTTTGTTGACTGATTCCGCAAGAGTTGATGAAAGCTCTTCTTGTCCAGTGATCTTGCTTTCGGTGATTTAATATCAGAGCTGGAGAGTTTTATCCCTTATTGTTTTTTCAAGTTTTCAAGTTCACTGTCTATAACATGACAAGACGGTAGGGACATTTAGTCTGCTCGGTTTGTGGATATTGCTACTAGCTAAATCTTCTGCAGATACTTTGACAAAAAGCTTTATGCTGCATCCTTGAAACCCTTCCTATTGCAGTTTGGTTGGAATTCTCTCTGCAGATGTGGTGTGAAGAGTATACAACACACTTAAAATTTTGCACCAGAGGGGAAAAGGGAGATTTGTCCCCCCTTTCCAGAAGGTGGGTAAAATCCCCTTTCCATTTCTATAAAAATTGGCAATATTTTGGTTTCTTACTTATGAATGGGAATCTTTTGTAGCAATGTTTGAACTTACATAGATAAATGGCCTTTAAATCCCTCCAAATTGCACCTTACATGGGCCTTGAAGCAAGTATTTGTCCCTCTTATTAAACCCACTCATTACAGTAGCTCATGCTACTTTGGACTTCGAGTTAAGCTGTAATAAATCCCGCCCCTTCCCCATTTGTGGAATCCCTGCACTTTGATTGCTACACCTTTCTTAATCTTAGTCATGAATGTTTTAAATTCATAAATTTAAATCATATGCCATTCTCAATGATTTCATAGCAGCTTTGAGTATGATAACGATAAAAACATTGATGGGAAATTGGTTTTAATTGCTTTTTCTTTTTATGCTGAAGGAAGGCAAAGGAGACATTTTCATATTTTTGTTCTTTACCTAATTTCATTGGCATAGCTAAAGGGGAGGGTCCCCTCTGGCTATGAGAAGTATAAAGAACTTAGTGAGATTTCCTGTTTCAAAATAAGTTTGGGAGCAACAACTTTTGCCCACATGTTACAGGGAACACGTCGTCCCCCCAAATTGTAACAGTCTAGTAGTCTATTTTACTCCACATAATGCCAGTGAGTCATAACTGGAAGAAAGTCTGTGGCTGGCTCGACTTGAACCAGTCGGATGGAAACTGGGCCGTAAAACTCCATCTAACATCCACATAATGCTCTTGAGAATCATGTGACATTTTGTCGTATTGCATTGTGAAATTTTTATGGTGTAACTCGGTGCTTTACCGCACATGCAATATTGACACATTAAAGGGCAGGAGCAGTCATCCCAAATTGAAGTAGTGGAGTAGACTGTCCAGTTTCATGATTGGCTGTTAGAAGCCATGCGACAATGTTTTTTCTCTTCAAATGTGAAATTTACTAGAAATAACTGCGTGGTTTACCTTGAATATGCAAATAGCTAAATCATAAAATGTAATGAAAGATACTTTGAAGAGAAATAAGATGAAAATTGTGCTACTTAGCTTTTTCTTCAAATTAAATTTGGGGTGACTGCTCCTGCCCTTTAAGTACCTGGAAGAGAAATTAGGAGATATTGGTGAGAATAAGCAGTTGTTGCAAAATAAGTTTGGGGACTTGCACTTTATGAGGGTTGATTGAGTTGGTATCAATAACTTAGTGGAAGTGTTAATAACCATGCTCATAAGTAGTGTAAAGAGTCAAGTTTCATATCCAAGGATTAACAGAAAAAGTTGATATTTTCTGTTCATGAATTTTTGAAAAAGGAATTGAACTGTGAAGTACTCACTCACTCATAAAACAGCTATTTGTTTGTAGGATATGTAGATTGCCTGGGGTTTACCATTTTTCATTGGTATGTGAAGAAAACGTGACAGGTTTGGAAAAATTTGTTGAATTTCATGAACCAACTCAATGAGCCTCTTTAAGGAAGATGAAAGTAAGGTCATTACGATTTCCTTTAAATTTTGTAACACCACCCACAGTAATTCAACACAGAGACATGAAGGCTCACATAAGGTAGTTCATAGTACAAACACCTCATCATTGGTGACTGGCAGCCTGAGGGTGCAGCATTGCTAAATATTTCCTCACAGCTACTAACACCAACTCTATACCCAACTCATATGTTTCTCTTTGACTTGCTGGATTGAGATAGTAAGAATAGGTCATGGAGTCTATGTTTATTGTTAGTGTGGAACCATAGAGAATATTTGTATGGTTTAGAGGAAGTAATTTCAATGACCAAAACAGAATATAGCTACCTTATTATTCGGTTTTTAACCCCGGTTGTATGTATTACATTGAAAAGAAAATAATATGAAGTAGTACAATGGTCATATGATTGGCATTTTTGGAGAGAATTAAATTTAATTGTTTTAGAAAATAAACTTAAATGTGCTTGTAAACAAATACAGTTAACATGAACAAATTAAAGTGAACTTTCACTCTATTAATATGGATGTCTGATAGATCAAAAGTGGTCAATTTATTTAAAAAAACAATAAAAAAAAGCTTAATTTTACTCTAGCACCTTGAAGTTTGCAATTATTCCATTTCTACTTGAAAAGGTAAGTCATCTTGAAACCCCACATGGAAAATTGCTTCCTATAAATTATTGCTGTAACCTTCAGCTCGTTACTTGTGGGGAATACTCCCACATACATACATCAGAAGTACTACAGTGTGCCAGACCTGAAAACGCTATTTGAACACACAGATCGTTCCAGCATACTTGGCTTTCTCAAAGAAACCTTTACAGAAGCTTTTAATGCGACTCTAGCATATATGCTTTTGACCAAAAAATTAGTAGGATCTTACTCAAATGTAACACATTTGCATAGAGCGTTTAGTAAAAAATTGTTCCATAATTACTCTTTTTTTTATCCCCAAGTTGTTCCATTTTGTTTTGTAGAAGACACTTTGTGACACATTCGTGTTGGTTTGTCGTTTAGTCCCATCTAACTAACTCTTTAAGGTTACTAGCTAGAATAGATGACTTTCCTCTCTGTTCATCTATTGCCATTCATTATGTATACCGTATATTCTGTAATAAACGCTCCCCCTCTAATAAACGCCCCCCCCCCTCAAAATTTTTAACAACTGCGTAGGCCAAGGCCTCCCGCACTACAGGCCCAAACCACAGATTAAACTAGTGTTTGACCGGTAATGCATAATCATCATTTAATTTAACAATCGGCCCGATGCCGATTACCGATTATTAGAAAGAGGGAAGACACCTGTTTGTCCCTAAAGTACGCGCCCCTTGCTTTGTTCATATCGTTCAAGTTGGAAAATATTGGGAATAGTTCCGTTTGTTTTGCGAATGGAATATCATTTTTGTAGGCCTGACATTTTCTTTTCAAAAGTGGAGATATAAACCAGTCGTTGATACAGTAGGATTGTTTTCAGTCGATGTCACATACCCTTTGATAATTTAGCTCTTAGGCAAACATCATGCTCTGTTTAGTTTTCATCCCCCAATCATGTCGGAACATTTGCAGTATTTTACTGTACTGGGTTGTAGTTGCGTTAATGTACTGTAGAATCCCGCTTTAATGAGGCCATGTAGAAATACGCAATCATAATAATCTTAGCGGTTCTGGGGCAGCAAAACAATTGCACCCGATTAACGTATCCTATGGTTCCTTACGGATATAAATATCCCCGTAAATTTTTAGCAGTTCTTGTCCAAAACTTATGTCTTGTTTGAAAATAATCTGCAATTGAAATGCACGCAAATGAGGTCCCCGAAAAATCCAAGTAAGCAGAGATTTGTGATGTCGTTTCTTGTTGAATTTAGCACGGGCTCGCCCTGCGCTAGCCGGTTATATCAGCATAGGAAATGTGATCGTCGTAACACATAAAAACTCAATAGAAAAATTCGTCTCGAGGCTTAGTATTTTCACACACTAAATCACATAGGCGATGGCGCGAGTTGTGATTGGCTGGCTAGGATCATCGCATTTGAACCAATCACGATGCTGGGGCAATTTAAATTTTGCAATGGATCGTATGCATATGATGTCACCGTGCAAAACATGATGCCTTGTTTGGCGGTAAAAACGGACACGCACGTAAGTGTGTGGGCGATGAAGTAGCCCGCATGAGACCACGTGCATCACTGTTTTCGTTGGCGATGACGTTTACATTTCATAAGTCCTACTGCAAATAACATTACGGAAGGAATGCGAGAAATGGCTTAATTTATGCAGGATAATAACCACCGAACTTCCAAAGATTCTGGGTGCTACGTGTACAAAACTTGCACAGATATACACGGTAAGCTTTGGGACTTGGAAATACAGCCAAACACTGCAGCTCGGATAGTCTGTACTTGTGCTTTTGTACAGAACAAGTTGCACAGCAGCTTACGCGGCACTTTTTCCAGACTGCAAGGAACAATTCCACGTTATACTACATTGTTATGGGGAAAATAACCAACGACCGCGCTCATGGCAGGGGTATAATTTATACGTTTGTGCTTATCAATGCATTCCGTTTTGGCGGGAAGGATTGAGTACGGTATTCACAGGAATTTTAACGAAATTAAGAGCAAGTTTCAAGTATATTTGTGCCCTTTTTTCAGTTTACAAATAATCGGTGGTAATGATGGGTTGAATGGCAGAATTTTACCGATGCCGATTAGTTAATTTTTTATTCCAATATACATTCAAATAAACGCCCCCCTTTTCAAAAATGTAACGCCCCCGGGGGCGTTTATTACAGAATATACGGTATGTCTTATAACCTGCTCACTGAATTGTGTATACTTTGCAAGATATGAGAAATAAATTTGGACTGAAAATGATGTTGAAATTGAAATTCTAATGAACTCTTTTAAATCAAATTATTTCAGGCCTTGAGAGAAAGATATTTTTTTAAAAACAAGCTAACAAAAATGTGGAGGGAGTGTATAGCTTCAAGTTATATGTCTTTCCAGTTTGAAAAAAAAAATTAGATCAAATTATTTTTCTTGAGAAAGGGCAATTTAGAGGAGATCATAGATGGTATTGGATGAAAATTTGTTAGTCAGTTAGTTAGATGGAGTTTCATGGCCCAGTTTCCAACCTATTGGTTCAAGTCGAGCCTGCCACGGCCTTCTTTTCAGTTGTGTTGGATGGAATGAAAAAGGAAAGAAACATCTTGCTATTAATGGGCTGGGAATAAATCTTTGAAATATGCCTGCCGTAAGAGGGGACTAAAGGGAAACCAAATATGAAATTAAACCATGCTTGAAAATAAATTTAAACTGTGAACTTGTTGTTGAGTTGACTGACACTTAATAAACACATTTGTGTTGGTGTGTCATTAAATCTCTTCTAACTAACTGCAAACTTCATTCCATAAAAATCTGGCAGGTAGCCACTTTTCTACACTTTGCAGTTGCTATAAGCTACTGATAGAGTCAGAGCTACCGACTCTTCTAATTGTAAAGGTACAGGCATTTTTCAATATACAAGAATCTGTGTCAAACAGAAAAGCCACCCCCAGTGGTGAAGCCAGTGGCGTAGTCACCGGGGTGGGGTGGGGACGGTTAGCCCATTGTTGGCCCAACAATGCAAAAAACACCAGAAATAGTGTTTTTTCTCTCTATCCTTAGGTTTTTCCCTTATTTGGTGCCCCCAAACCCCCCATGACATCAAACCCCCCCTCATGACACAATCCTGGCTATGCGCCTGGCCACCCTATTCTATTTTTCACTGTTAAGACTGCCAAACATATGTTCCACATACCTATATCTGATTTCAATTATTTTGTGATACATTTTTGCTTTAATAGAAATAATATAGCAGGTTATTAATCCAGTGATTAACTAGTGGCTTCTTTTCTTTTGGCAGAATACATAATAAAATACAGCCATTTATGAATGTTATGCAAATAGTTTCACCAGGCTTCACTAATTTTAAATCAATTATTTGGTTGGTAAAATTGACACAGTTTAATACGAATTACTCCTAGGATAATTGCAGGGGCACATTTTGAGTTGGTTCATCAAATTGACCAAAGTTTTCAGAACCTGTGTTTCAGTTTCTTCATATACTATAGACAAATGCTCTGAAAGCTTAGTCAACCCCCATATTCTACATTCAAGTAGCCTAAAATAGCCTTAATGGTTAATAAATCAGTTTGTCGTTTTCTACTATTTGTGACCAGACACTTTTCATACTGTGCACAAAATTGTTGCAAGGCACAATAAAAACATTTCAAATTTGTTTTAAACTTTTTGTGTATTTTGTGGATGAGAAACTGAACTAACTTTATATTTTGCTGATAATAAGCTTTGCCCCCATGTTGTACTTACCTTCCAACAGTTTAGTTAAAGACACAGTCCCAAGACAAAATTCATTGACTTCAAAATATGCAGAAAATTTTTTTCCTTCAGGAGGTGAAAACAATATCTCGATAGCATTTGGAAGGCACCAATTTTCAAAGGAGTGCAATTTTTGCTTGAGATTTAGCGCGTTATGGGAAATCTGTGAAGTTTGCGGCTCATTAATTTAACATTACATTCAATTTATTTATAATTTTGCTGCTGCTGCAAGGAATTTAAAGGAACATTGTTTGCTCTGTCCCATGTATGGTGTAGGGTATTAATGCTATTGTAAATGTATATGAAAAAGTATTCAGTCTAACAATTTCAAATATCAAGGACAAAAAGGACATAGACCATTATGTGGCTTCATTGAAAAGTGGAATACAGTAAACCTAAAGCAATAATAACCAATTTTTAAAGGGAGATAGGTATCTTGAGGTATGGAAAAGGTATTGTCACAGGCTTTGGAAGACAAATGCTGGAATATTTTTGTCTTTTTTTAAGACCGTCATGAAAAACTTCTCAAGTATGTCTTTAAGTTATCATTTTCAATTAAGTCAGTGTGCCCCTTTAAACCCAGCTCTGCAAGTGACCAATGACCATTTTAATAGCATTTGGTTACTAATGCAAGAGTTTAAAAAAAATTTGGAAGTGTGACAATTTGTTGGCTGGAAGGAAACAATCCTTTGATAACAGGAACCATACTCCCTGAATGATGGCAAGCATAAACGAAATCCGTGACAAGCAAAATTACTCTGGTGGTTTTGCCCTCCAGAATGGTTCCTGCTTGTGCTCTATTTTCACATTATCGCAGTTTTGATCAACAAAGACATTTACTTTTCAAAGAAGTCAGGATCAGGAGGCCATTTGACTCTGAAAGGTCTTATGCTAAGTGTAATGTTTGTATTTGTGAGAAGTTCTTGAAATATTTTAAATGTTGAGGTAAATGTCTCTTTGATCGTGTTTTGATTTGTCTGAGAAAATATATCCACAAAATAAATTAAGGACAGATGTAAAAAAAAACGAATACAAATAGGCGGGCACAAAGCATCTGGTCATATGTGTGATACAGTACCGACCTTGGATGCTATTTGTGTGGTGAGGAATTCTGTGTGATACATGTCCGCAGATAGCCTGCGAAGTGGACGAAGTCTTTTCGTCTGCAGCTCATTGCTACGAAAAACCAACGTCCACCAGCATTGGAGCCAAATCATTTCAACTGTGTAGATGTCCAGAGCAAACTTCATTTAAGCAGCTGTACTTGGACTGGTTGAAGCAAGGCTATTAAATGCTTATTTCAAAGAGAAACACTGCTACTGCTGTACAACAGTACTCGGAGTCACAGTGGTCAATGTTATTCGACACTGGTGTTGTATGGTACTGTGCAAGCATACACACAGTGCAACAACGAATTACTAATAACCTTGCACACACCAATGAAAAAAGGCAGTTCCATATTTTTCAACCAAAAATTATTTTTTAGCTTTTAAAACCAACTTTTTGAAGAAAAGTTGTCATTCTTTGTAAGAGGCTGACCTCAATCAAGACTTCCATCTGAATTAGTAAGCAATGAATGATAGGGAGAACAGTCTTGCAACTTACAATTGAAGGAAGTGAAAGTCATGGGTACTGCTAAATTAAAAGCCCAGTTCTGTCATCCCAATTATTAGTACCTGATCTCCCTACCTTCTTACTTGAGCCCCTCCTGCAATTGTCTCAGATTTATCCTCATCAAGACTCAGTTTATTCCTTCAGGGTGAGTATAACAATGTGTATAATTACTACACTCTCAGTACAGTTCATGCTTTGTAGTAATAAGCTTTGGTACTGTGCATTGTTTAGATTAGCAGTCAATCAAAGAGCTGAGCAAATTGAGAATTTTGGTAAATCCCTATAAGAATTGTAGTGTGGGGTTATTGGTACTTTAAACCAGAACATTTTAGTTTTAACATAGTTGAGGTGAAGAATTGCAACAAATCAAACCTGTGAGTTTGGTTTGTTAGAGTTTTACTATTTAATTACTGTTCATATTGTTCTGGTTAAAAATTTCAAGATAATATAAAAAATGTCAAAACTACTAGCTGTGAATGGTTTATTTGGAACCCCCTTCCCCCACCTCCATAAAAGAAACCTAATAACACTGCCATTGCCTGCAGGACCATGTAACTTACTTCAAATAAGGTTCTTTTCAATGTTGAACCATTGGTCTGATCTGAAAGTAAACATGCCTGAAAGATAAACCTACTGAATTTAAAAGTCTTCTGGTATCATTTAACTTCATCCAAACCTCATTCATATAGGTCAGGTCACAGAATAGCAGATAAAACCTAACCAGAGGCAGGATGCAATGTACATCGTGCGTAAGGGACTATGTTATTCCCATGTAGATTCCCATGTAGATTCCCATTACATCTGGAAGGGAGAAATGAATAATTTGTTCTGCCGTCGTTCTTGATTTCACTCAAATATTACAGGTTCATGTCCCTTCAAGGTCTGATAGGGACCTACATTCTCTCATGCGTAAAAAATATCGTCTGACCCCTTTTCTAGGATATCATTAGCATGGCGTTTAGTCACTGCATTTGCAAGGAAATTATGTCACGGGAAGTGCTCGGAGGTATTACAGTTGATTGCCTGTAAGGTTTATGGGTTGCTACAGTGATGTTAAGATTAGTTTGTAGTAAATGTAGTGGAATCACCAAAAGTCTATGTAACAGAAAAATCCCACCAGTGTTGTTGTTTGAAACAAGTGCAATTTTTAAAAAGTTCACATAATTTTTCGAAGGGGATTCTCTTGTAGATAGTAGCAGACAAAGGTCAAGATTTACTGCAGTTGTTATTTAAATAGATAACAGTGTTGTGAAAAAGATCATCTGTAGGCACATAACGTTTTTTGGAAAATGTTAAATTTGGTTGTAGATGTATAAAGAAGATCCATTTGCTAATTAAACCCTAAAATGAATTCATGTGAAGATAATGCTTTAAAAAAGAGGGAAAATTCATTCATTAGAAGAATGAAAGTTCTAAAGTTCACTCCAACAGAGTGAAAACTCACTCTAGAAGAGGTAAGTGAAGTTCACTCCTAACATGTCAAGTTTCTCTCTTGATCATTGATATTAGACTAAACGCAGGCAGTGATCACTCTTAAAGGGAAATATTAATTTTGTTTAACAATGAAATTTCATCCTTTTAAAACCAATATTCATTGGCAAAGAGTGATAAATAATTAAAAATTAGGCAGTGCAGCTGCCTTCCTTTCAAGAAATAAGTTTCCCTCTGATAGAAATTCAGTTGTTTGTTGCTGAAGAATAATTTGTTCACCCAAACTTTCAACATTTCAAATGATGCAACTTCTGTAAAACTCTTCTTATGCGTAATACTTTGACGAGATGAATCTATTGCTGGGGTTGATTGTTAAGACTGCATGTTTTGATAATGACTGGAGCTTTTTACTTTTAATGCTCTGTTGGAGTATTTTAAACCCAATATTTCCCTTTAAAAAAGATCGATCCCTGCAGGCTCTTGTCAAAGAGCCAGTTTTATTCTTCTCTTGGATAAGATTTTATTGTTCTCGGAGTGAATTAACACTTAAATGGTTTAGCCAGTCTTACCTTGCAGTAGCTTTATGCTATAACTGTATTCTATATGCCACATTATTTATACAAGTGAATATATTGAATTTCTTTAAATTAAAAATGTAAAGGTTACATCAAATAAATAATTAGTTTGCCTACAAAGCAGTGAATTTTTGTATGCATTATCAAGGACAAAATTGCTTCACCACAGTACTGTACCTGTTTCTTAATAATTTTGGCAATCATTTTATAAATCATAGTTTAAATTAAAAGGGGTAAATATTTCTTATAGCCAAATCACATGGAATATTTTTGATGTGATTTGGCTCTTTTGTTAATTACTTTATATAACTAATAAAAAATACCTTTCTACATTTATTCAGTCCAAAATAAAAAATTTGTCCTTTGGAAAGTGTAGAATTTGTTATGAAAATTGAAAGTGAAAACAAAAATGGCATAATGTGAATTTCTCACTTTTGATGATCTGTTATCAAGGTCAGTCATTCTTGTCTTTCATTTCATGTTATCGCTGTTTTTTCCCCTGGAGCCATGTCTTGAGAACATCTTATGGTATTTTCTATTTTGTAGGCCTCATCAAGGATTCCCCATGCACATTGGCTATGCTTCCTTGAGAGGGATAGCTTCATTTTGGTAGTTTAATGCCTGGTGACATGATATACTGTAAGATAATATATACGTTTTTTTTCTATTTCTCTGATTTCCATACATACAAAGAGGAGGGCAGAGGAGACTAGCTCGCTAATTGTGAGGCAGTCCACATGTATGCAGACTAAATGTTTGTACAATTAAGTCCTGATTTTGATGTAGAAGCCATATTTTGTGTAATTGTTTTGTAAATTTTCATATTCAAGATTTTGAAGACGGGGGAAAAAAGAGTGACAGACATGAATGCTGATTAGGGGTGGGGGTGGGGGTTGGGAAGTATGATGGGAAGCAGTGGTGAAGAAGGGTATGAGCAGTAATGAGCCATTGTGTGAACTGCCACTAATAGTGTAAAAAAAGGTAAGGCTGCACATGCCAAGGTCTATAACTATTTAGCAATATGAAATTTGTGATCCTACAGTAATGTTCACCATTTTCAAGGCTGTATTGATTTTAACAATCAGATACAGAATCTTACATTGTTTTTGGACCACCTTTGTGATTACTGAATGGTAACATCAAGGTGATCATCACAGCAATATGGCGTAACCGTCTTGCTGACTTATTATTTCTCATCCTTATTGTAATAGTATGCCTTGTGTTCTCTTAAACTGTTAGATGTATGATATTGTTTAAATGTAAAAGATTGGAATTAGTGACCAATCAGACATATGGTTGAAAATGCAGGTAGCAAGGACTTTTGTCCCTCATTTAGGATTTTTGTTAATTAAGAGGGTAAAGGGGGATTTTTGGCCAGAAGCTTGGATTGAGTTAGTAAGATGGAGTTTTACACCCTTTTTTCAAACAGTTGGGTCAATTAAGTCCATCCAGCCATGGAAATTTTCCCAGCTGTGGCTAACTGGCTTGTTTCCCAACTCCATTGCTTAATATGATGAGCACCAAATGCAATGGCAGAAGGTTCCCTTTTTAAAGTCTTCGATATGACCCCTCCCTGGACTCAAACTCCCAACCTCTTGACTGCAAGTTGGCTGCTCTAACCACTTTACCATGCAGTTGGTTGGGAGGGTAAAAGGATGAAGGACAAAATCAGAAGAAGGGGAGGAGGGGTAGAAAATATGATTATCTTGATTTCTCTTAAAGAAGAGGACACCTTTGCAGCAATGTTTGACCTTCCATGGACAAATAGCTTTTGAAACCTTTCAGATTGCACCTTACATAGCTAGTGGCTTTGAAGCATGTTTTTTCCCCTCTGAGCTCACCAGTAACTTTGGCCAAGAACACCATCATGATGACAAGTCTAGCTCACTGAAGATTGGTCCTAAAATTCACTGGAGGTGTAATAATTTAGTTCTTGATGGCAAACTAACAACCAGAAGTTCTGGCAATAGTAGAATTTACTGTACCCTTGAGTGGACAAAATTAATTGACTCAGCCACTGTACAACTGTACTCACCTGCTCTACTACTGATAAACTAGTTGTTCCTGTCTAAAGTGTATTTAAATTGTTGTTGTAATCCATTGGTCACTGATTACTCCTGAAATCAAATTTGCTAGCTGTTATTTAAGAACCAATTTGTGCAGTTGAGGCTTCAATGGAGCTAATGTTACCAACTCGGGTAAATATTCAATCCCCTCTGTTTTTGGCCAAAGACAGGGTTGCCGGTGGTATTCATTTTGGGCATAGATGAATGTAATGGTTAATTTGGATTTGGGGTTTTGTAGTTTCCCCTTTTTTGAGTTTCTGGAATCTCTGCATGTCCTACTGTAGTCATTCCATGACCTACACTTTATCCTGCCCTTTCACCATTCATTCATTTTTTTATGTGATCATTCTATTTGATTTTATGTGATCAAATATCTTACTCTCCTGCCCTTCTTAGACCGACTGCAGTCAGGAGGTTGGTAGTTTGAGTCCCGGACGGGTCACACCAAAGAGTTTAAAAGTGAACCTACTCCTATTGTGCTTGGTGCTCAGCATAAGCAATGGAGTAGGGAAAACAAACCTGTGAGCCACAACTGGAAAAAAGGCCGTGGTCGGCTTGACTTGAACCAGTTGGTTGGAAACTGGGTCGTAGAACTCCATCTAACCAACTAACCAACCGCTGCCCTTCTTCTTACATACTGTACAGTATGTTGTATGTATCACAAGTAGAATTTTTCATGTGTAACCATTTCTACCGATATAATTATTTCCCCCAAACAACAAAAACCTGCCCTTATATTAAGAGACGTATGATAGGACACTTGCACTAAAATCTAGCCATACTGTATGTGCTGGTCTTTACTTGAGTCCATACACAAATTGCAGTTCTTAAAGAGCAAGTGCACTTTCAGTTTTCTGCTTATTTCTCTTGAAAGTATCTTTCATGATATCTCACCTAGTGAATTTCTCAATTGAGGAGAGAGAGAGAGAAAAAAAAACATTGTCACATGGTCCTTAAGAGCTAATAATGAAATGGTACAGTCTTCTCTACTATTTCCAGTTCAGGCGATTGCTTTTGCCCTTTAAGCATAATATTTAAACATTTAAACAAAAATAAAATTAAACAATTAAGTTTGAATTGTACCATGCATCATGTGTGGAGCTGCATGCTGTCTTGGAACATACAGAATGGGAAAACCAACAGGTGTGAATAGTTCATCGTTGGCCACCTCTTTGTTGCAAATTTTTAATCAATTACCCTCCTCAATATAAAAAACTAGCTTCCAGGTATCAGTTGTGGAAGCTTTGTTTATCTTTGATCAGTGAGCGACAATTCAAGCATGTACTTTAATTGGTGTACTTGTTGATAACAGTACAGCCATTTCACAATGTAATGGATTTAGCAGGTTACAGTGAGGGTAAAATCCAATATAGACTAATTGTATGATCAATTGGAAGTCACAATTGATTTTATTGCGTGTTCAATTTCTTTTGTCTTACTGAAATTTGGGAAAGTCATCAATGTCTCTGATGTACTTTTTACATTTCAGATTCATTGTCTTGCTTCGTAGGCTTTGCTACAAGAAAAAAAGATGTATCCGAGGACTTCTAATTAATTTATTGTCGTGTTGAATTTAGGCTTTGTTACAAAAAAAATACAGACACCGTGTCAAGGCTTAAAATAACTGACATCCTTGGCAGTTGGGCCATTACTATTGTTCATGGTGCCATTCTGAAATGGGCAATGATATAACATAGACCTACATACAAATTGTTTATAGACTCATTCATATTCATAAACAAATTATGTCATGGTTGCTTGGCAACAGAGTTGATGAGGTATGCACATATTTTGTCACAATGAAATAACTGAATTCGTCTACATTCTGTGTGCAATTGCGAGATCACTGCATTCACAAAACAGAACCTGCATGCTTATGTTCCTGAGCATGTTCTTGGCCAACCACTGCCTACCAGTGACGTATAAAGCAGGAATGTGTCTATTGGCTGTGTGAGCTCTTTTATAAAGTTATTTTGACCCCTGCTCTATATGTACTATTAACAACTTAAATACATGGACACAGCATGTATCGTGTATGTTGTATTTGTAGATGGTCTCCACCAACTGGGACAAAAAAGGCGCACCAAGATGGCCATCGTGGAGCTATGAATTGTCTGATTTTACCATGACTCTGTTATATTTTAAACAAGAGTTAAACTTCAATGGGAAAGAATATTATGTTCCTGCAATACGTGAAGTGATTTTGACCTTACCTGTCCATATTTAAAAAATATTTCATGCTTTGACGTCGCTTCTTGAAAAAGCAACATAGACACCCTAGTACATCAAAGGCGGTATGGGGTGTAACTAATATCTGACTTTGTTACATGATCTGTGACCTCAAATGAGCTATGCTTTCAATTTGTTCACACTGTGTGAAAAGCAATTAACACATGCTAACTGACCTGTCAGCTAACCCTAAATGTTACATAACTTTTTGTGTATTGAAACACATCTTTTACTGTCAATCAATAAATCAGATATGAAACTTGACTTAATCAAGTCTGCATGTAGTGGGCTTCTTTTCCTCCCTGAAGTAATAAGAGGTAATCAGGCAGAGAGGAAGAATGTAACCAAAAGTAAGAGGGAATGTTTCATCATGTCAACTTTCTTGCAAAATCTGTAAATTGACTTGAGGAAGTCCACACTTTTACACAAAACTATGGCAGACAGCCATCTTGGTGCTCTATTTCTCACATGTACGGTAGCGACAATATACAGTGCAGTATGCTCTGTCCATGTATAGGAAGTCTGTGACTATAAAACACCGCTTCTCCTTTCCCAAGGAAGTTTTGGTTTATGAGGGGAAGGGGGGTTAGAGAAGGTGGAGGCATAGGGGTAGAGAAGGATGTTGGTTATTTTGTGCCCCAGGACATAGTCATTCAGCTTTAGAGTGATTGTAGTTTCGGCCACCAGGCAAGCACTTCATAGCTTCCAGTCCCCTCCTCCTTCCCCTTGTCCCTCTCCTTGAGACCATTGTAACTCTGCTTCCTTTATTCACTTTGAAGCAAAGCTGTAAAGTGCTCTGCTTTTTTTGTGCTCCTTCCATGCCTCCTATTTACATTTATGTATTTCCCAATACTTTTGTGAAGGACAAACAGAAGGAAAATGTGTGTGAAAAGGATCTTAGGAAGACAGGAATCTTGAACTCAGGGGTAAATCAGAGAAAATCTATCTGAGATTGCATACAGTTTAGGATAGTCGGAGAGACACTACAGACCAAGTAAAGAAATCGGAAGTGTACTCACCAAACATCTCACCAAACATATCTGAAGTCCATGTAAATAGTTGCTCTTTAATCCAGTATGGGTTGATATGTTAATAATGAAAATGTATGATATAAATATGATATAATTCATTAGGCTCTTGACTTTAATTTCTTTGTGTGGCTTTGCTTAGGAAAAACTAAAAATGAGTTCTCCTTGATGTAAAAGAACAGTTGCTCACTCAGTGTAACTTAGTATAATTTATGAACACTGAGATGAATGTTTGCAGGTATGGAAATATTGAAAATTTTTTTTGTCAATAATGGGTAAATTGCAAGAAAAATGTTTGTCTCTAATAGGACAGATGGATGGATGGAGGCTTGTGCCTAGTCATTGTCAAAGGAATAAAGGGCATGTGTGTACTAAATCCTTTGTAATGTGAAGGGAGAATTCATAGGTCATGGAGAATTAATCTTGAGATGAAAGTTGAAACAAAGGAAGTTGCTTTTAAAACTGGCCTGCTACTTTTCAGAGAAATTCGCTGGAAAAGCCCTTACATCTTTACTCACAAAGCTACATTGTTGGATAAGGGATCTTTTTGAAAAAAAAAAAGATAGATCCTTTCAATTTCATTTTTATCTGATATGATTCTCCTAAGGCTGTGGTTAGTAATTCCAAAAACCTTTAAGACACTGTCCTCATAACAGTGTACTTCTTACACAAGTGCTGTGGTTTAGAACTTGTGGGCAGCTGTTGATTCAATCTTTTTGGCAGTAATTTGGAAACCGTACGTATTTCAATACTGCTTCCTGCAAGGAAATAATATTAGATAAGCTTCCACACTTATCTGAGATGGAACCAATCTGTGTACACTGCAGTGGTGTATTGGTGGAAGTTTCAAGTCTGAGAAAGTCTATAAAGGGGTTTTACAGAGTTGAGATTTTCTCCTTCCAACCTCATATCCTCAGAGAAGTAGAAGAATGTTTACACTGTGATAACAAGAATGAAGAGTGTAAATTAACTCTATTAGAGTGTTAATTCACTCTAAGAATAGTGAAATTCATTTCAAGAAGAGTGAAGTTCACTCCCAGAAGAATAAAAATTTACTCTTTTACAAGTGTCTGCATGGCTCACTCTTCTTAAAGGTTGTATGACATGAAAATCATCTGTTAAAATTACCAAACCATAAACTATCTGATGAGTTATTAAGAGATAATTAATTTAGGTTTAACAGAAGAAATGCCAACACTGTGCAGAAACTTCAAAAACATTCAAACTTTGAAGAGGTATATCTTGAAAACCATAAAAGATATTGACATAATTCCAACGGATTTTCCCTTAGGAAAGACCATTACCCAACTGCCATGTAAAGTCTGGGCATTTTGCTCACATGTCACACTATCTTCAAGAATCTCTGTAGGCACTCCATCAATAGTGAAACTTGACTCTTTTGGAGTGAATTTCACTTTTTTTGAGTAAACTTTTGCTCTTTTGGAGTGACCTTTTTAATTTTCACTCTTCTGATGTTTGGAATTTTTTTTTATTTTTAGAGTGCAGTATGGTTTTGTTAAAGTCATTCTCAGTGCATTTCAATCTGTCAGTAGCAGCCAGCAATCTTTAATAGAATGTGGAGGAGGGGCACATGACAACTTCCATCAAAAGCTTACTATGTAAAACTCTAAAAGTCAATGAAGGGTATTTCCAAAATGTGAGGGGATGTAGCTCCTTGTCCCATCAGGACTGATAGCCATGCAATCTGTGCTACATTGACTGAGCTGAAAAAACTGTCTACACCCCATCATTTCATTTTCCAAGTGAGGTACATCATGTCACCAAACCATTTAAGACAGTTCACAACCAGAAAGGGGGAAGGAGAGAGTTCCCCTTTAACATTTAAGTTTCCATTGACTTTCATACATTTTTACACATAATTGGCTTCCTGAAATTTTGTTTGTTGCCTACTGCTGGAAACCATTACTTCAATCTTTAGAGCCTTGTCTTGCTACAAAATGTCTCCCTAAAAAGGACAAGTTAAAGTCAATTGCTATGAAATTGCATTACTGTGAAAGATAATTATGTCACTTAACTATGTCTTAATTATGTCTTTAAGAGCACTGCCAAGTCCAAATTGTGCAACAATTGCAAGATTTTAATCATGCAAAAGTCACTACCTAACAAGAAAAGAAAAGTTCTAAAAGAAAGAAAAAACAAAAGAATTAGCAGATGTGGATACTTGGTCATGTATGGTTTCTCGACCTTAAAGGTGGGATCCTGGGGGCTCGAAGTACATATTGACAGTATTTAAATTTGAAAAATTTTCATATAGAAAAGGTTTAATAACACAAATCCAATAGTCCTTGCAAGAGATGACTTAGTACCTAAATCAGACATGAACTTGTCTGCACAGGGGGCTATATGTGAAATCATCAAGTGATGTTTTTGTGTGCCCAATTATAAGACAGAATCACCCAATTTGTTAGATCACATGAGCATTAGAAAGTCTCTGAGGTTGCCAGGTGTTGCATTTTATTTTGTTTGGAAGTGACTGATGTAGTACTAAAATCTAGGGAAATCCCTTTAGTGTAAGAGCAAAGATTGGGAGGATGGGTGGATACCCTCAAGAGGGAGGTAGGAGGATGGAGAAAACACGCTTAGTCTACATTTAAAAATGTTCACAATAAATAATTTGTTACAAATATTACAACTCTGTTGTAAAATCTGACTGTCACTGCTTAACATTTTTGCAATCCATCTTCCTTCCCCCCCTTCTCCCTTCTCTTTGAGATATCTACCATTGTAAATAATGAATACTATGGTAGTGCTTATTGTGTGTTAAAAAAGGATGACAGTAATCTCATGCTTTGTGCTAGGCTTAGCATAACTGTAAAGATAGATGCAAATGTCTGAACTGTTGAATAGCTTGGACTGATAAATACAAAATGACATGTTAATCCATTTATTAGCAAACAAATTCCCACATGAAGAAAAGAAATGTAGGTCTGTTTATAAGTTAGCATTCTTGAAATCATTTCGCCTGATTTCCTGTCTGGAGGACTGCCATAGGTACCTGTATGTCTTCTCACTCACATGAATGATGAAATAAGAGTGGAGTGATGAGTTATGGGTAAGAAGCCCTTAGAAGATGAGATTAGGAAACAGTGAAACATCTTGTAGTAGTATTGGCAATAGACACTTATGTTCAGGATCGTTTTGCCATCTGCAGGTATGGGTATGTGGAATATTTATGGTGGCACATTGGTGGGTTTTAGTGGTACATCTCTATCTCGTATTATGGACACTTAGGGGATGATGCGTAATGGAGCTAATGCCCCCCCTTCTGGAGTGTTAGTGTAACGTTATTCCCCATTTATCATTTCACATAAATGATTTCAGTTTACAGGTATTACATGCTGCTGGTGTAAAGGCAATCAGTATCAAAATGGTAGCTTATGCTATTGGTTATCCATTAGAATTCAACTGCATATTTATACAAATGGATATGGCATCGAAGTATATGAACTGGTGGACCTCAACATGACTTGCAACACCAGTTTGCACCATGTGATTGGGTATCAACATAGTAGGATAGACAAGTCATATTAAACACCATGTGCAGACTTGGTATACAATTACTATGTACTGAAAAAGAAAAGGGGCAACAAATATCGAGTAGCAATCAATGATTGCTTGTTGCATACAGTAGTACACAATATACTCTCATTTTATGGAGGTGACAGGTGTACAAGGAATTCCATTCTAGGAATACAAGTAGCTTTTGTTTGAAATCATATTCTTGGGTTATGTGTCAGCATTTTAAATAAATCTATAATTAACAATAAAGGAGAAAACTGACACACATGCCAGTTAATAACATAAAAACAGGGGAGGGTTGAGGGAGCCTGGAGGGGAAACATCAGTGGCATAGCCACAGGGGTGGTTTGGGGGTTAGAGTGCCCTCCCCCCCATGGCCCAACCTTGCAATGCAAAAAACATCTAAAACAGCATTTCTTCCCCCTATCTTTCGACTTTTCCTTCATGTCATGCCCCCAAACCCCCTATGACACCAACCACAATCCTGGCTATGCCCCTGGGGAACATTGTAATTATGGCACATGCCCATCCATATGCATTTAGTAGGGCCAATCTTTACTATGGGGGAAACATGGCAACTTGGTCAAACATTTCATGCCATGATGCTCCTTCTTGAGAATGCATCATAGACACCCCAGTAGATCAAAAGGGATGTACTGTGTTGTAACTCATTCTGAATTTGATACATGATCTGTGCCTTCAAGTGATCTATGCTTTCATTGTGTTCACATTGAGTGAAAAGCAGTTAAACACATGCTTGACCTGCCTGTTACCTAGCCCAAAATGTTACAAACTTTTTGCGCATTTTGGTCTATCCAGTGCTGCCAGTAGATTAATCAGATGTGAAATCTTTAACTATATCAGGAGATTATTAAGAGTGTTTCATTTGCTCCCTGAGGCAATGAAATCTAATCAGGCAGAGAGTAATGTTTTTTTAAAAAATAAAGAGCAAAAAATTTCATCACGTTGCCTTGTTTAAATCGTAAGTCAATGGGTTTATTTCCAAAAATGCAGGGGGTGGGGGTAGGGGGGGACATGTCCACAGGATTAATATACATGTTTGCATCATGCCAGTCTGTACATGTTAAACCAAAATTGTATGCGGGCAGTTTTTTGTCCTGGTTTACTTTCCATCAGTCTATAGTATCATAATCTGTTTGGGTCTGTTTCTCTGTGATGGGACATGAATAAAATATCAGGGCAATTATGGTGACTGTAAGTCCCAGATCATCTCCAGTATTTGATCATTTTTGGCATCCTTCTTGATTATTTAATGTAGGCAGAGAGTAATGGTGCTTCAAAAATTAAGAAGGAAAATTTTAAGTCAATGGGTATATTTCCAAAAAATGCCGGGGGGGGGGATGCCCCCAGGATACATGTTTGCATCATGCTAGACTGTACATGTTTAGCCACAATTGTGTGCAGGCATTTTTTTATCCTTGTTTACTTCCCATCATCCTACAGTATCATAATCTGTTTGGGTCTGTTTCTCTGTGATGGGACATGAATAAAATATTAGTGCAATTATGGTGACTGTAAGTCCCAGATCATCTCCAGTATTTGATCATTTTTAGCAACCTTCTTGAATATTTAATCAAGCTGTCCAAATGCTACAGGGAAGAAAAAGCTGTTGTTGTTAGAACATTACGTTTTTATTGGATGTATCGAAACTTATTGTACATATATTACATTATTCAAGCCTTAGAAGGGGCCCAGAGAAGAAAAAGAAGCAGAGAAGAGAAACGAAACATGAAATTTATCAAAAAGGAAAAACATGTCAATGTGAAGATATATTGAAGCAATTTTGGAGATGCATCACATATCCCTAATCCCACTGTACGCAAATTATGCCGAGTCAGCTGGAAAGTCGCCAGCATTCTGGATAAAATATAAAATGTTTTGGAACACGAGAAGGATGTTTTACAGGTTCTATCTGCAGCATATCTTATGGCAGATTATTCCATTTGCAATCATGTATAAGGTTCATTTTTTTCTCATGTTTTTTTTGTTAAAGTTCAAATTTTTTCAAGTTGTACTTGATTTTTTCAAATGTGCAAAAAGTTAAACCTTCTCTTCTTAAAGGCATTCAATTTTCATACGCATACGCATAATTATTGTAGTAGTCTACAAAAATTATCAATTGCCACAGCAGTTTGATTGACAGCAAGTTCATAAAAAAGCAGGGTACTAGCCTATAGCTCATATTACATGGCATGAACAGTACTGATAGTGTTTTGATTACACATTAGGGTCTTGTAGGTATACTCACCCTGAAGTATTAAACTGAGGTTGTATTGGGATGAGCTTTAGACAGTTGTGGGAGGGGTTAAACGTCAGTGGGTAAGGAGAACTGAAACTGTTTGAGGTGTGTTATATTGTACACTAGCAAGCAGGCCAAAGATGTTTTAAAGATGTTTTACAGTTTTGTGTTGATTTATTTGTATTACTGTAGTTCTGTAAGTATGCTTGTAGTACATTCTATCATTGTAGTCTTTGAGTTGATTGAGTTGTGAATAAAAATGTGTTTGTAACTTTCAGTCCTCTCTTTTCTCATTCTAAGGGGGATTGTTTCTGTGATTACTATAGTTGAAACCCCCAATTACCAGGATTTCTAATTTATAATATGATAACAACACCCTATTAACTTGTTAAGTGATATCCTTATTGATTTCTTAATTCATTCAAAAGGCTGTGGCCGGCTAGACTTGAACCAATAGGTTGGAAACTGGGCCGTAAAACTGACTGACTGACTGACTGACTGACTGACTGACTGACTGACTGACTGACTGACTGACTGACTGACTGACTGACTGACTGACTGACTGACTGACTGACTGACTGACTGACTGACTGACTGACTGACTGACTGACTGACTGACTGACTGACTGACTGACTGACTGCCTGACTGACTGACTGACTGACTGACTGACTGACTGACTGACTGACTGACTGACTGACTGACTGACTGACTGACTGACTGACTGACTGACTGACTGACTGACTGACTGACTGACTGACTGACTGACTGACTGACTGACTGACTGACTGACTGACTGACTGACTGACTGACTGACTGACTGACTGACTGACTGACTGACTGACTGACTGACTGACTGACTGACTGACTGACTGACTGACTGACTGACTGACTGACTGACTGACTGACTGACTGACTGACTGACTGACTGACTGACTGACTGACTGACTGACTGACTGACTGACTGACTGACTGACTGACCGACTGACTGACCGACTGACCTGACTGACTGACCGACTGACTGACTGACTGACTGACTGACCTGACTGACTGACTGACTGACTGACTGACTGACTGACTGACCGACTGACTGACCGACTGACTGACTGACTGACCGACTGACTGACTGACTGACTGACTGACTGACCGACTGACTGACTGACTGACCGACTGACTGACTGACAGACAGACTGACTGACTGATTGATTGACTGACTTACTGACTGACTGACTGACTGTCTGACTGAATGACCGACTGACTGACTGTCTAACTGACTGACTGACTGAGTGACTGACTGACTGACTCTGACCGACTGACTGACTGACTGACTGACTGACTGACTGACTGACTGACTGACCGACCTGACTGACTGACTGACTGACTGACTGACTGACCGACTGACTGACTGACTGACTGACTGACTGACTGACTGACTGACTGACTGACTGACTGACTGACTGACTGACTGACCGACTGACTGACTGACTGACCGACTGACTGACTGATCTGACTGACTGACTGACTGACTGACTGACTGACTGACTGACCTGACTGACTGACTGACCGACTGACTGACTGACTGACCGACTGACTGACTGACTGACTGACTGACTGACTGACTGACTGACTGACTGACTGACCGACTGACTGACTGACTGACTGACTGACTGACTGACCTGACTGACTGACTGACTGACTGACTGACTGACTGACTGACTGACTGACTGACTGACTGACTGACTGACTGACTGACTGACTGACTGACTGACTGACTGACTGACTGACTGACTGACTGACTGACTGACTGACTGACTGACTGACTGACTGACTGACTGAAACTTAAACACCTTACATGGATTCTTAAACACCTTACATGGATTCCACCAGCAACACAAAACTCCATCCCCCTCTCCCAGACAGACACAATGCCATTGCTTTGCTCTGGTTGGTTAATTACAACTCGTCATTGTATTTCAAATTATTTCCATCATATACAGTAAATTGTGCTATGTGGCTTTGGCTGTAACATTATCTGGGAGTTGCACTTCATCAATGTTTTTCTTTGCATTGAGGTTAGCTAAAAATAAAATTAGTAGAAAACACTTTGACTAGATGAAGTAAGAAGTAAGATTGGACGTTAGAGAGAATTAAAATGCCTTTGAGATTTGTAGATTTGGGTACATGTATGTAGTTCCTGTGTACTATATTATAAAATTTTCTTAAGATAGTGGACCTATGCAATGATATTGTGTTAAAGACTTTACATGGCCCCTAAGGACATGGAATTGCTAGTGCATTATGCCACTGAGGAAGTTTTCATGTTTTATCTTTCATGTTTAAAGCTTGTAGGGATGGAAGGGGGTTAGTGGATGGACTATAAAGAGTTGGGAAAAGAATTAGCTGCTGGCATGACCTCAGGCTCTGTAGGCTTTATCATTACATAAATGATAAAATTTAAAAGTAAAGATGCAATGATTGGATAAAGGGAAATTGGCTGATTGGTGAAAATACTAACAAAAATAATCATAAATTTGTTTCTGAAAAGTCTGCTTTTTCTTCATTATACTACGTTCAGAATTTTTTTTGGATTTAAATATAATCGGAAAGGTTTTGTCAAATTTCAGAATTACCACCCACTCAGTCTTTTATCTCTTTGATTTAAGAATGTCGCCTGTTGATTGTACCTTTGAATATAATGTGACCTTAAATGACACCAAAAAAGGATGAAGTGACGTTAAAATGCTTGTGGTTGGTGTAGAAATCTGTTATTAATTGAGTAAGGAAGTGGCTAGAAAAACTCTGGTTTTGTGCAAAACTGATAAAATGTATCATTTGAACAGAGACTTCAAATTAGTTGCAAATAGTTGAGAATGACTTGTTCAAACAGGCAGTAATTCCCCCTCATTGTAGTAGTATTCATGATTTGTCGTAACTTGGGGCATTTTCTGGGAACATTTGAAAAAAAGAAAGTTATTTGAAATGGAAATTTGTCACCACATGCAAATCATAAACATATACTGTGGTGTATTCCCTTGCAAGCAGTACTGTACTGCACTCTGAATTCAGAACACATTTTTCGAAAATTTGGTATTTTTTGTCACAAATTTTGAAATCATATTATTTTTGTTGCAAATTTTGAATCAGTGCCAGTCTTTTTTCTGATTTGATTATTAGAGGATGTTGAAGTGGGATATAGTTTGTTAACAACAGAAGAGTAGATTTCTCTCTGAATTCCACAGAGTGAAATAAGGAATGGTTCCAAAATTAAAACTAAATATTCCAGTGAGGTAGCCACAGGGAGGGTTTGGGGGTTTAGAACCTCCCCATGACCCAACCTTGCAGCGTAAAATACACCTAAAATAGCAGATTTTTCTTTCTGTAGACTTTTCCCTCATATCGTGCCCCCCTCCTCCCCCCCCCCTTGACACCAAAATTCTCCCGATGACACAATCCTGGCTATGCATCTGGAATATTCACTCAGAGATGGACTGTTTTTCAATTGAACCTATTCACATTGCTAACATGTACAGTTTACCCCTTGCTGCTTCTATATTAGTCACATATTGCACAAAACTTGTAGAAGTTCTACCACCACACCTCCACTTCACCCCAATCGATGAGTAGAATCCTCATTACTCTGCCATGCAAATATGGTTTACCTGGAGGCAATTTGAGTCTGGAAAATTTTAGCAGTTCACCTTTTCACTTCAAATTTAGATTGATCTTTTAAATTTTTCTATAAAAGAGTGTACCTTTTCCTCTGTTTGGTATAGAGAGTATTCAAAGTCACATAGTGACTGCTTGGACTGATTCAAATTTGCTCCTGATGCCTGTTTAGTCTTCAGTCATGTTGTTGGAGATATAATAATTTACTGGCATTCAAAAACTGAGGGGAATTTGCTTTGAGTGAGGCAGAGGGGTGAGGGAGGCACAAAGGAACGTTTTGGTACAGTCTGAATGTTTTATAGAGAAAAGGTTTAAAAATGATTAAGAAAGCTGCTAATTTTGACTACATGAGATGGATTAGTCCTTTGAAGTCTGCAAACTGGTTAATCTAGAATAGTCCTGTATAATACCCTGATTTCTCCTATCAGCAAGCAGGAAGATTGTTTGCTTTAGCTATTAGAAAAAAATTGATTTTCTTATACAGTATATGCTTATGCTTGGGACACTTGTCACACTTTCAGCTGTATTTGGTAATATTTACATATGCAGGGACCCTGTCTAAATGCATGATTTGCTGGGTATCTGGTTAACAGAGTTCTAAAGCAACTGTTTTCCATTTTGTAGTCTTGCATTCTTCATACTCCCTTGACTGAACTGTTCCGTATCTTTTGATAAACTCTGATGATAAAAGCCTGCCGTGTTTACCTTTCCAGTAAATTTAATCATTAAGGAAATCCCGCACAACCTTCCCTAAATCATCTGTAGCTATAGATTGCCCAGAACCTTAAGCATAGAGGAATACTAAGTCCCTAAATTGTGTAGAGCCTGGAACCACAAAGCCATCAAGTAATTCCTTGCAAGCCGATATGTCTTCATTTAATTCTCCTTTGAAGAAGTAGGAAAATGAGAGTGGTTCTCGAGCTTGAAATTTGACCGTACATTTTGCTCTTTAATTGCATTGAATTTCCCATTAAGAGATTCCCTGAAAAAAGAAAATTGATGGCCCATATTTACAGATATCTGTGGGAGTCTCCATTAATATTTAGGTGTAATCTGTCTCAGACATGCTATGTCAGAATTATTCATGAGTGAGATTTACATGTGTACAAGGTAAACAATTCCAGTTGCGCTATTATGATGCGGTAGCAGGGGGGTAGTTGCACTATGAATAAATGTAACTGACTATTATTTAAGCAATATAAAAAATGTCAACTTTTGTAAAAGAGATTTATGTATGATAAATGTAACTGACTACCATTTGATCAACATAAACATTTACTTTTTTAAAAGAGATTCATTATTTATGATTTCATTGTAAAAATTTGAATGCATCCTTTTCAAGGCAAACAAAAATGTAGGCTTTAGATCAAAAAGTTCTACAAATTAAATTATTTGAAGGTGAAGCTATCCTTCTAGTAAAAATTTAGAATGAGTTAATGGATTTCTGTAATTTTTCTAATAAGTTCTAGGAAGAATGCAAACTTTATTGTCTTGCTGTGTATTCCATATGTAATTTATGCATAAGTTACATGAGGTTTTACTTGTGAGTTTCTAATGAATTGGTTTAAGTCAGACTGAGAAAGTAACTGTATCATTTCTTACCATTGCTACAAATTTGCACTGAATTAAGTTCACTTGCTCTAACTTCCCTTGTTCTTAATTCAGGGAAAATTTTTTTAAGAAATATTCTGGTGTCAATATCTTAGGGGCACAAATAAAAAGAATAATTTTTATCACAATTCCTTCAAACCATGTACCTTAACAGCTTAAGATATTCCTGTTTTAAAGATAGGTTGTCCTGTCCTTGTCAAAAGCAGACTTCAAGTTGCTTCAAGGTTACAAAATGTTATGTAATGATGGCAGATTACTTTACAAAATCGTTTGTTATTCTTTAAAATTGAAGTAATTAATCTGACCTTGAATGTGAAACATTGAATACTGTTCATTGAAGGTTGAGTTGAAAATTTTGGTAGCACAGAGGTTGCAACTTTAAATGTGTCTGCATATTTCATTTGCATATTTGAACATTATAAAAAAAATGTAAAAGATGCTCAATTCATCTGCCTTTTTGACATCACAGATTTCCCACAATTAATGCAGTGTGTTACTGGGGTTTGAATATTTTGTTTAAAAACTATTGATATTGAATTTTCACCAATAAAGAGAAAAAAATGCCTTGATATTTTGAAGCTCTTGAAATTTGGTACTGGAATATCTCTTCAAAATTGTAGAAGGTTTGTCAACAGTATATGGGCAAACTATGTAGAGCCCAAGCTAATTTAGTAGAAAAATCTAGTGGGAAAAACTGAAGAATACAGCTGAAGAATGTCTTAAATGGGGCATCTTGATTTTGACAAAAATCTTGTTTCTCCCTGCAAATCAAAATGGTCCCATGTGCATATCAATACCATAGCCTGTTGGAGGGAGAACCAGGCACAGTTTTCCCCGAGATTTCCAAGTCGTAAGTGTGCCATGTGTGCCAGTAGCGTTCGCTCAGTGGCGTAGCCATAGGGAGGGGTTTGGGGGTTAGAACCCCCCTCATGACCCAACCTTGCAATGCAAAAAACACCGTAAAATAGCAGATTTTTCTCTCTATCCTTTAACAGACTTTTCTCTCATATTGCGTCCCCATGACGCAATCCTAACTACACGCCTGCACTCGCTAGGCTGTGTGTGAACTGCCCAACCTTGGGATTTTGCTTAGGCTTCATCCCTGTACTCATTCAGCAGTTTACCTTGTGTCCTTTTGTTTTAACTGCAAGAACAATTTTTTCAATTCTTGCAATAGCATTCCCTTCTTTTAAACTGTTGAATTTTGTAAGATGAGCAGCCTGCAACCCCAGTTGTCAGGATTGTAATAACACTTACTGTATATTTTATATAGTATAGTTTTAATCACAATGATGATCCTGAAGTGCATGCAATAAATGTTAAATTCATAAATTGTCTCAATGACATCTGTGGAATATTAATTGTAAATATACTTAAGTTACTTCTTTATATTCAGTTTTATTATCTCAGTGTCAGGAATTTTCCTTCTTTGTTGGTATTTAAAGTATATCACAAATACAATATAATAGTTTCTTCAGAGGGCTCTAAATGTTAATCATATCTGTCTTAATAACCAACCAAAGTCAGATTCTCTTTTTTTGCTCTTAGAGCAAAAAAATATTACACAAAAGAATATCAAAATTTATCAATACCTAAGATAAGATTATGATGAAATAAATTGTAAATAAATGACAAAACCTCTCCAAGAAAGAAAAAAAAAAAATGAATAATGAGGATTTTATGAGCTCCCTAGAGTATTAGTTAATTAAAGTACACACCTTAAGCCAGTTTTGATTCAAATGCCACACAGTAATCAATTACTACTTTGGTTTTTTTGCCTCTTTTTTTGTATTTTCTCATGGTTTTGCACATTTTCCTGTGCTGAAGATGGAACAAAAGGATTACCGGCTTCCCTTGTCCAATTAGATCATAAAATATAGTCCCATAATTCTTTGCAAATGATGGGTGAAGTGTCTGAACCTTCTGTGGAGTTGACTGCAGTGGCTATGTCACTGATACACAGCCATTTCAGCCCCGTCTTTAACTGTGCCTTAATTACATTTGACACCTTTTGCATCTCGTGAGGATGCAGGATATATTGGCTTCAAACTCTTCAGGGGATTCTTTGACTGTGATCTTGAATAAAATGACAACTAAGTTGGGCCTTTGCAAATTACTGGAGGGTATTACCCATTCTCAACCGCAACAGACCGTAACATCATCAGATTGCATAGATCGGCTGTCCTCTAGTAGCTTGCTGTTCTGCCCTTTATTCTGTAGGACTTCTACCTGGGTAAACCCTGAAAGCAATGAATTCAATTTAAAGAAGACCCAGTAAAATAAGGGATCAAAAATATCTGAAAGCAAAACTACACATGTCACTTCATTGTTCTGCAGATTGGCAATTTTAAAGGGGCAATTGCATTTTCCCTAAAATACAGCTGATTGAAATTAATGATTGGCTGTTAATATTACTGCACTTTAAAAACCAGAACTTATTCACCCAATTCATTCCAAGAAGAGTGAAACGTCACCCTTTAACGAGTGACTGCAGTGATTACTCTTTTCTCTGTCCCTGCAGACACTACATCAAGAGTGAAACTTTGCTGTTTTGGAGTGAATTACACTCTTCTTGGTGTAAATTTCACTCTTCTTGGTATGAATTTCACTCTTCATGGTGTGAATTTCACTCTTCATGGTGTGAATTTCACTCTTCTTGGAGTGAATTACACTCTTCTTGGTGTGAGTTTCACTCTTTTTGGTGTGAATTTCACTCTTTTTGGTGTGAATTCCACTCTTCTTGGAGCGAATTTCAGCTCCTTTGGCATAAATCTTAACAACTTTCGCTCTTCTTATGAGTGAAATTAAACTTTTGTTTTAGAGTGTGAGAAAGATGACCTCCCCATTGCGAATTTTTGAAAATTATGGCTTACTGGCTAACTCCTAAATTTTCTTTGCCACTTGATCTGAGAGATTAGTCTGAGAGGGAGTAAGTATTTGGGGGGGGGGGGGGGGGGAAGAAACTAGTGTTTGCAAATGGATTTGTTTCCAAAGGTATTTGATGTAAAGATTAGTTGAGAAAAAGAAGAAAGAGAAAAAGAAGGATTTTCAATTTTAATCCTACAGATACTGAACTTGTACTTGTCTCCTGCTAAGATTGTTAGATGCTTCGATTCAATAATTTCAGGTCTGTACTCCAAATGATATGTGTGCAATTTTAAGCCATTTTGTCATCAAAATATCCATTTTCATACCATTTTATTATTGGCCTTATCATGTAAAGTAATTTTGACTAAGTTGGCCTAAGTGAATTGCAATTATGGTAACCATGACAGCATGTTTAGTTGTTCAAGTTGTCAGTTTATGATTGTAACATGATCAAAATTGTGGTTAGAATTAATGAACCTAATTGATGGGAGGCTTTAGAACCTCTACCCTGAGGGTTATGACACTTTTTACTGATCAATCTTTTAAAAGCTACATTAAGGGAAAGCAAGCTGTTCAGAAAATCAAGTATAATTATGCATTGAAAGTAATCAGTCTTTTTCAAGAGTCAGTGAACCTGGCCTGACGCGAGTTTCTCCAGCAAGGTAGCATATCCGTGGTATTAATGCACACTTTGCCAAAAGAGCGTACACAGCACTGTTAATTAGAAAAAAAGCATAAAATGAGAACTTTGGCTCAGTTGCATTAACGTGAAACATCTTTTGCTATAAATTTCTTGGTTTATGACAATTAAAGGGTAGAGGCGCAGGGAGGAAACATGAATCTGGAGAATCATATGTAAAATGTGCTACATGAGTGATCTGAGTATGAGTCGAAAAATGTAGGACATTTGAATATTCAGTATTTTACATCTTAATCTCACTTATCATTTCAATGTTACGTAGTTCCCATTGTAAATTATTTGCGAGTAAGTTATGTTATGACAAGTTTGCCATGATATATTTACAACAAGTTAAAGAGTGCTTCCTTTAGGTAGTAGTAATGTTGAGTTTTTTTTTTTGACCAGTCTCATCTCAAGTCCTTTTTTCTAAGTCTAGATGTTTGTCGATACTTTTGATACATTGCGAACTTTTCTGAAACATTCAAGTTGCAGGATTCTAGGAGGTCATGTTACAATGCTTACGAGAGATTCTACTAGAAACACAAAGGGGGGGGGAGGAGGGCTTTATTACTGTTAAATCCCAATTCCAAATTGATGCCGTCTTAGGCTTAAGTTATGGGTGTGCTCAGGGGGATAAATGACAAAAGCTTGCTTCAAGACCCGTGAAGGGTGCAATATGAAGACTTTAAAATGTCACCTTGTAATTTCAAAAATGCATTGCTGCAAAAAGTGTCCTTTTTAAAGTAAGAAACCAATATATTGCCAATTTTCTAAATTTGTGTGGAAATGAAAGGGGAATTTCTTTCACCTTCTTGTGATGGGAGAAACCCTATTTCCCCCTTCTGACTGAAACCCTGCTTACTGAAGCTGCTAATCTAGATGAAGGATTCACAAATACTATTTTAGACACATCTCCAATTTCTCTTGGATTTTTGCATCCTGACGATAGCACAGTAGTGGATTTCATAGTTTACTTTCTGATAGAGTTTGGATCCCTTGAAAGTTTTGGTAGCCATTCTAGAATTTACTTTGGCCTGTGGACACCTTCAGAACCCAAATGATCCAGGGGTTGCAAAGGCTTATATGCTGGTGTATTATTTTTATTTTTATTCCTTTCAGTTCCTTTTTCGACTATTCCTTTATACAGGTGTGGGATTAGCTCAAGTGAAAGAACCTCGATTTGAATCCTATCATTGCTTCATTCAGGAATGGCTGAGAATAATTCACGTGGCAATGTACAGTATTAATACATTTTACTTCAAATGTACACTTTTCTGCCGGCCAATTTATACAAGTGGTTCGAAACTTTGAAACTTTATATGGAGGATTGAATTACTGTTGCCAGGTTCTCAGTGTAAAAATTACAAAGATGTCAGTATTATCCTGAAATAGCTGAAAAAATGTTATGATATGAAGCGACGGTGCTTTTCATTTCTTCTGACATTTTACAACATTATGGGAGAACATGAAATTTGGCAAACAATTGGCATGAAAAGAAAAAAAAAAATGAAAATGATGTTTTACTGTTGGCAAACAAGTTTTTGTATGCTCACACCTCAAAAATACAGAACTTAGCATTGGAATGGAGACTGTAGATATGGTTTATGCAGGGTGAGTAGAATAGATTGAAGGCTCAAGATTCAATCTGCAGCCTTTCATAGGACTGTGTTTAAGTCAGCAAATGACTTGTCACAGTTTTCTATGTATTTAATGCCCCCTGAAGGCTATTTTGGGAGAGTATATTTTTTGTAGTCCAAGACATGATTTGCATTGTTTTCTTTTAGTGTGTTGTTTTAACTTCTCATCTTTATAACAAACAGTCACCATTGCCTCTGTACATAATGTTCATTGCTTATTACCTCCATGCTGTGTATATTTACTACTTAAAATCCTTGAGGCAGTAGTGCCCCACAGTCCCTAGGTTATATAATCCATTTACTATGGGCTTTCATAAAATCCGTTGGTTCTGTTAATACTTTAAGAATATTTGCAACCCTTCTTGCTTTTGCTCAAGTCTGCATTTACATAAAAGCTTTTGATGTCCCAGCATATGGGCAGTACTGTAACTCAAAACAGTTGAAAAACTCATGAATTAACAAGTTATCTTGTCAAAGTTTATGCTGATGAAAATCCCGGGGAAAATGGGCCCCTTCTCTGCCTGGGATAAAATGTTCATGTTCTCTTCACTTTTAGATAAAATGAGCTTTGTGTATGCAAAGGAACGCGATAAAGATTATGCTGCCCAAGGGCTTTTAAAAGATTTGAATTCAGACATGTACATGCTATTACAAAGAGTGTTGCTTTTTACTGCTTTAGTGCCTGCCTTTATTCTTCATGTTATTGACTGCTTAAAGGCAAAAAAAGCAGTCACCTCAAAATTATTTTGAAACAACAGCAATAAATTTTGCAAATTCCTCTGATTTCTCTTCCAGGTATCTTTTCTGATATTTCAGAACATAACACTACAATATTCCAAGATAAACAGAGGAATTAATTCTCATATATTTTATAATTCAGTGAGAAAAATACAGTCACATGATTGACATGAGCCAATCAACAAATGTTATAGTCCGCAGGGTTTCCCCTGGGTTTCAGAGGTTGTAAGGTGGTGCAAGTTTATTAGGGTAAAATAATGTCAGGTTTGGCAACAACAAGGGGCGAACTATCACTTCTTTAATAGCTAGTACAGTGCAAGAGGTACTGAGAGCAATTTTCTGTGAGGTGGTGGCTAAATTCTGCGAGGTGGCCACCTCACAAAAACGATGCCAGGTCAAACTCTGGTTTGGCTTCACTTATCCAAAATTGTGGCTAGTACACTTTGTGCGAAAGTTTCAGATTGACCGACTCAGATAGGCAGTTGTACCTGCTTCCTCTTGTTGCTAGTGAAGTAAAAGTCAGGCCTTGAAGTTTGAGGCATTTGATTCCATATGGCACACCACCTCTCACAGGTCTCAAATAGCTGCAAGGAGTAAGTTTTTGCATGCCTAGATTAAGAACCAAAACTCATTTATATCTACTACAGTTTGATAAACCAGCACACCTTCTGCACTCCCTGATTTCCTTAGGAGTGGAATTTGTAACAAACCTGGAAAATCTAAAACTCAAGACCGGAATACTGTGTCAGAATATTTTCTTCTTGTACGGTAATATAGTTATCAGGGTTCTATAGCATACCAGGCAAGGGCCACCCAACACTCCTTGTTCATGCCTTGCACTGTGATTCAAATTCAAAGGTACTATCCATATTAAGTTCCACCCAGCCAGCACTTATGCAAACCCAACTTACTGCATAAAAGGTTGCAGAAAATGTCCTTTTTGTCAGTATTCCAAGCACACATATTAAAAAAGGGAAAGGGAATATTAACAATTTTGCATAGAAATTAAGCCAACTTCTATGCAAAACTTTTGTAGAGGAAATGAGAAGTAAAACAGTCCCTGATGATCTAAATTTGGAAACCTTAAAACTGAATTTCCTTATTTCTGTCCTAGTGCAGCCAGTTATATATCTGTGAGAGGAGGTAGAGGAGAGAGGGGGGCATGTCCTCATGGTTGGAAAACAAAGTAAAGTATGTCTCTCATAGAGGGCTAGTACTTTGAGAGCTTGCCAAAATTGAAGTCATGTCCTGGTTTAAAATTGTGGATATGTGGATGGCAACGGGCTTGATAGGGTGTAATGGGACCATCATTGACTTCTTATGGCTCATCCTGGGATCATTTTCTGATGTTGTCACAGGGCCTTAATTTGTTCCATAACATATGCAATCCCAATGACAATCAGACAAACTGCCTGATTTCTCTTTCTGAGGAAGGACAAATTCTTCATTATAAACCTCAAGGTTTCCAATTCTGCTCAATATTTTATTTTTCAAATCTTCTTTTAAAACAATCTAATTTTTCCAAACTTTCTTCAGTCAAACTGCAAATTTTTCATTCAAAAATGCTTTCCCATTGATGTGACTTCAGGTTGCTTTCAGCCCCTACCCATCAGGGAACTGGATCCTTGTCAAGCAAATCCTTGCATCAATCCTAAGCGCTATTACAGAATTTTGTGGTTGTCTGTTTAGACTACCTGTCTGCCTTTTGTGGTATGATATAGGGTGATGTGTGCTAATGTCCAAAACAAAGTTTGGTAGTTTCAGACTGAAATAAATGTTTAAAACCTTTAAGATGTCATTTGGACTTCTGTTTCTTTCTTTCATCAATTTTCATTTTCCATCAGACAACTTAACCAGCTGGTGGTTACTCGCAGTTGTCCATCACAATTTTTTTTATGGGCAACAGGAAAGCTATTCAAATCAATTTAAAGCCCTACACAACATTATGATCTGTGCACTTTATGACTTATACAAATTTGAATGACCTTACCGAGTTTCGTATTCTCTGTGACAATAAGTTTGGTTTGAGATATCTGTCAAACTCATTATCTACGACTGTTTGGGAATATCCAGGTGAATATTACTGCAGGGCTATTGTAGAAGTTTTCATCAAGTGGTGCCTGAAACTCAGGAAAGGTTATGACTTCAGAAAACTTTGCATTGAACATCTTTTGTTTTGTGATGTGGGAAGTTGTTTTCAGGGTCACGTTTTGAGGGATTTCCATGGTTCACCCTTGACGTCTATCCACCCACTCTCAACATGAGTCATACATAACACATGTGATCACTATGCGGCAGTTCTAAAAACCTTCAGAGAATTACATTTTTTATTTCTCACATGTCCTTTAAAGGCATATTCATTCTTTCATTTATTAAAGGTCTTACAAGTAAGACAAAAATAATGAAGAACATGTTCTCCAAATCCTTTGGCAAAACCACTTTCCTAACTCAAGATATCTCACTTAAAAGATTGGTTATTTTTATTGTTAAAAAATTAAAAAACACCTACACTTTTCAACAAAGATACAGAGAGTTAAGTGATGTGCACATTGTGTTAGATTTCTTTTGTTTTTCTTTATAATGAAATGTCCTGTTTGTCCTTGAAATTTGATACTCTTGAAATGTTTCTGTTTAGATCCACCATTAACCTTCACCATATGTCAGATACAGCAAATATAAATGCAGCAGCATCAAAATCATGAACAAATTGAATGCAGTGTTAAATTGATGTGGCACAATGACATCACAGATGTACCACAATGCACTAAACATCTAAATTACTGTCTTCTGAACACTGTATGCTAATTGAGATGCATTTTTCACCTCTTGAATGAGAAAATGTTTCTGCATATTTTGAAGTCAATGAATTTTGTCTAGAGCCCTAAAATGCCTTCAAGAAGCAATTTTACTACAACAGCCTGACTTACAGGCTTACATTACTTGTGAAAACTCAGTAGCAGGCCTTTTGTTGGATTACTGGGTCTGCTTTCAGGGGTGTCGGCCTACATACCTGAAACTGGTAGAAAATTAAAGAGGTGATCAGGGTTGGTTTTAAAATTTTTTTGAAAATTAAAGGGCCAATCAGAGTTAGTTTTAAAAATTTTGTTCACAACTTTAATTCTGCACCACATATGTACTTTGACTTCAAACTAACAGAAAATGTTCTGTGATTATGATCTTACATGCATTGCCATCTTGGCCTTAGTACTCCTCATTGGGGCATTGCTGAGTTCCCACAAGGAAGGATCACAGAAAGCAAACAAACAAGCAAAGACAGTGTAGTGGAGAATGTCTAGTCTTGCATCTATGAGGAATATTCTAACCAATCAAGTATTCAGGAATTTTCATTCAATGGTAGTTAATTAATACAAAGTTAATGTTTCTTCTAACCTGAAAGGCCTTTTCAATGGTGACCAGTCAGTTGAATGTCTCTATATTCTGGTGAACAATTAGTTCAGGAAGGGAGAAATTAGGTGCTGGAACAAAGGGTTCAATCTTTCAAATTATTATTGTACCTTTAAAGGGGGAAATGCAGTCACTTGAATTATTGTAGTAGACCGTCTTGTTTCATGATTAGCGTTTAAGAGTCATATGACAACTTTTTCCTTCTCAATTGTGAAATTATTTTCTTGGTTTACTTTTAATATGCTATATTAAAGTCCCATAAAATTGTAGTTTTTGTACTTCTCTAGATGTACTGATGTACTTCAGTTGCAAACTCCCTCAGTATATGGAAACGGAACCCCCTTTAAAATTCTGAGATCTTACTGCATCAGGTATGAAAAAGTGTAAGCTTTTAATAGTTTTGAATGCCAGAATAGGTCTGGTACCAACTTCATGAGTAGAACTGTGATAAAAATGTTATGTAACAGTATCTGTACATTTTACTTTTCCTCATGTACCATGATTTACCTAAAACCCAGTCAATCTCACTCCTGGTTCTCTCTTATTTACATGTTTCCCCGAATTGCCTAACAGTACCCATCTAGCTGGTTCTTAATGCAGTTGGCGCCCTCTCAATTCTTGTCAAGTGTTTGAAAGGCAATTTAATTGTTGGTACATCCAATTTGTTTATATTTTTCACATATTTTTGTGCTGTATGGTTCATATGTATACATATTTTTTTTATCATTTATACATGATAGTCTGGGGTTTTGTCAATATTCCCAGGGTTCATAGTTTTCAAGGTTTGATGTTTCCAGCTGTGAGGACTAACTGCATGTACAAGTGGTTAGAGTGTCAGTCTTGCAGTCGAGAGGTCGGGAGTTTGTGGCCAGGTCGTACCAAAGACTTGGAAAGCAGAACCTACTGCCATTGTGCTTGGTGCTCTGCATAAGCAATGGAGTAGGGAAAACAAACCAGTGAGCCCTAACTGGAAAAAAGGCCTTGGCCTGCTCAACTTGTATCAATTGGTTGGAAACTGGGCCAAAACTCAGTCTACTCTAACCTAAGCCTGGCTGTGACTATCATACCAAATCAAACCTGGTGATCATAGCCAACCATTACACAAAAATCTGGGACCCTGGGAACAATGGATGCCAGGAACATCAGGTAGACCCAAACTTTATTTGAATAAAAGAAATCATTTTCATAGTCACGCTAAGATGATGTGATATTAAAAGGCAGTTCTTCATCACCCCTAGGCAGTGGAGTCATCAGAATGTCAGAACTGGAGGGGCAAACTAAGGGCAAAAGATAATGTTGAGGGGGGCAAAATTTTTGGACTCAGTGCAACACCAAGCCCAAAGTGCTTGTTCCTGGGGGTGGGGGCTCCCAGAAGGAAGCTTGGAGGTTTTAGATTATTTCTGGATGAAAATTTAAGTCTCTGGAGAGGTATATTATTTATTTTTTCAGTTAACCCACCTCCTAACTGACCTTTTAGTTGTAGGGAAAGGCAAGTGGAGGGTGGGGAGGAAGGCCAAAGCCTTGGGAGGCAAACCTCCCCAGTGGCATCACAAGGGGGGTCAGGGAGGGGCAGCCGCACCCCCTACATTTGCAGGAAATAGGAGAGGAAAATAGGAAATTTTGCCAAAATAGGAGATGTCAGATATTTAAGAGGAAGTGGAGGAAAAAATAACTAGTAGCATTAGCTCCTTGGACAAATTGGGGGTAGAATGACATCAAACATGGGCAATTGCTCAGCATGGGAGCCCAAGTTGATTCTTCTGCACCCTCCTACACCCACTTGTTGTGAAGCCACTGCCCTTAGAAAATCCCCCAAATAACTGTTTTATTAGAGAGTAGGCCTGCTTAGCAGTTCAAATGCACAAATGACTGATACAAGTCAGGAGATCTCAAAATTAAAAATTTTAACTTTTTCTATGACTATTGGATAGGAAACTTGACTAATCATCATGCTAACTATGAGCATTTTGATGTGATAGTAACCATTAAATTTTTTTCATTGAGTTATCAACTCTCTGAGTCCTTTTAAAACGTGCACAAAAATCATATGGTGGGTTTTATTTCATGTTTCAATAATTTATAATGAAAAATTGTAACATAATAGGGCATTTTACTTCTGTTCTCTATTTGAATACAAGTTTTCCCTTCAGTTAAGCCTCTTTGTTTCTCCAAGATTGTCATTGTCAGGTTTAGACATTTATTTATAAGCACCTCAGCCATTTAGAAGCTGTGCAGTGTCAGTGTTCCGGTGTATTAATATATATTGGTAAGCTAGTGGTTATAGCTATTGAGACAATACTGTTTCTATGTCAGATGTGACACCATTGTGGGGGCTGTGACAAAGAACACTGCATAGTAGCATGACTTCAAAACAATTGGATGCAATGCTCTGTAATATTGCATAAAAAAAGCTGGTGTCTTTATGATCAAAATGTCACATATTTCTATTGCATATTGTTTAAGAAGATAGCCTGCATGAACAGAATAAACATTTCTATATATTATTTTTTTGCTGAGGGTCGAAGGAAATCAAAACTATTCCTTCTTTTTATGAAGCCAATGAATAATAGGGTTGTGATGAATTGTTTGTCACATTGGAAAATACTTTCCTATAAAAAAGAGACCAATATAGGATGATCTTCAATCTGGTTACACAGTTGGAATTTCTGTGTATATTGGCGGTTTCATTTTATTTCCTTCGTGCAAATTTCTTCCCTTCTCATGTTAACAATCTGTACCTCTTCCCATCCCATGTAAATAATTGAAATTGCATTTCTGGATCAGAATAAAGTTTTATGATAACTGCAATCAATATACCAGAAGTCAGATGCAACCTTATTCCTGCAAATGAAAACCGACGGAGGCATAATGAAAACGATATTTTGAGGAAAGAAAAGTTTTATTTCCGGAGTTGCCTACAGTATTAACTTTCAAGCTCAAGGAGGCCTCTGACCTTTTTGATGTGTTGATAATATTGCAAAATACCTTTCAGGTTTTGCCAACTTTGCTTTGCTTACTTGTCAAAAGCAGTTTCAGTGGTGGGCTTGTGGAGGAAGGGGAGAGGTTAGGAGATGGGAAGGTCATTACCCCCCAATAAACCATCACAACTAAACCTACAAGACTTACTCCCTTAAATCGTAAGATTTAAAATATTGAAGTTTAAATCTAAATGAGTGGAATTAGTGACCAATTGAACGTTCCATCGGTCACTAATTCCATTCTTTTAGATTTATTTTAACTTTATTAGGCTAATTTTAAATCTATTGATTTAAGAGAGTACACCATCATCGTAGAAAATCTTGGACCATTTTGTATCTAGACCCCTTGAAAGGGGAACATACTCTTCCCTAAGCCCTCTCTCCCTAGGCCAGCAAAACTAACATTGATATCTCCCTTCTAAACAGGCCATTTTAGCTATTTGTTCCTTTTCTACAAATGTTTTTTTTTGTTTTAACAAGATAAAATACTAAGACGCGACTAAAGATCCTTAAATGGAGTGCCATTTTCAGTAGAAGCTGAGTAGCCAATAGTTTGATAATGGGTATTAAAGGCAATGCATTGAGGGTAAATCTACTGACTGCAACACAAAAAGTTTGGGAACATGAGCTGATAGAGATGGTCCCTTTAACAGTGATGGCCCCAATACTAGTTATAGAATAAAGCTAGCCAGTGTCAGAAAATTCAGTCCTTCTCTAAACAGTTAGAAATTTAACTTAAAGGCATATTTTCATCATCCCAAACAGTTCCAATTTTCCGAACCTACTTACTTCTAGCCCCTCCCACATTTATCTAAAACTCATCTTTATCCAGATACAATCCTAGTTTATTGCTTCATGGCTTGTCCCAGTAGCCATACAAGTCCATAATGTGTAATCAATACACTCTCAGTGCCCATGCTGTGTAATTTAGCTATGATGCATTGTTTGAATGTGATGCCAATCAAAGAGCTGTACCAATTGAGAGTTTTGATGTATGCATATTGAAACTGTAGTTTAGGGTAACGAATGACTGCCTTTAAAAAGTTAATTTTGGAAAAGGCCCTGAAAATAGAACATGTAAATGCAATCATTGGCATTGCTAAAGGGCGACAGGGACCGTGGCCTTCTCAATCCAATTCTCAAGTAAATTATTTTGCAATGGAACAAAGAAATTGACTTCAAATGATGCTAAATGTTGCACCAGATTTCAGCTGAGGGTAATTACCTATTGAAAGATTTCTAAAAGAGTGGGGGCACCGGGCCCTTTTAGGGGGCACTCCTCCCCAGATCAGCAGTCAAGCCCTGCAGTTGGCAACCCCAATAAAAAATCCTGGCTATGACAGTGATGTAACCATAATTTAATGGCAAGTCTAGTAAATGCTACAGTAGGAGGCAGCTGTCAGCCACGGTAAGTAAACGACCTCCTACAGCATCTTAAAATTGAAAAAGAAATTCTCATTGATAATTTTTACACCCATTTTGTGTACATGTAAAGGAAATTCAAAGAACTTAGGTAGACTATAAAATGTTTCCCTTATATTTGTCTCAGATTGTTAGATTGCTTAATAGACTAAATGCTCCCATTGATTGGTTGTTTGGTCATCCCAGTGATCAAACAATTGATTGATAATATTTGACTGGTGGGATTACATTTCAATTACATTCATTTCTGTTAAAAAATTTGCACAATTCCTTCCCTATGGCAACAATGGGACGACAAAGAGGCTGCCAGCCAATAGATTGGAACCTAATTTCTCCTTTTTTTTTGATTTAAAAGAGCCATATGTGGGATTGCCCATTATTGCCCATTTTCCAATGATACTAGAGACAAAATGCCTCTAACCAAGATAAATTTGCCATCTCAATAAATGGACTTTCTGCATCATCAGATGTGGCTAGCTGTGGTTGCTTGCAGCAAGTGTCTATTCAATGCTGGTCTGAGAAACGTTGGCATTTTTTTTATTGTAAACAAACCTGTCATCTGTGGGACTAGACAGGAAATCATGTTAAATTTCCTCATTTCCCCACAGTCACAAAGCGTGAATGTGCGTGGAGCATACCATTAAGGAGAGATGGGTGACTGACTGGGATTATAGATGTGTGATACATAGCCTTGTATATCAGCATATTTATAAATACGGAGAAAGTCGTTTCTATGCTTGTAAATTTCCACAGCATGGCGGAGGTATGGATGTAAACAATGATCACAGTGGCTCATATTTCGTTGTCTGTTTAGACACATGAATTGATTTTATCATCACTTTTGGGATGAGTGTATGCCTCAGGTGTTTTTCTCTAGGTTTAAAAGTATGGTTTAAATGGAAAACCTGTTCAAGTGTTACATTGTTTATTACATTGCCTAAATAGATGGATTTATCTTGAGGTTTTTATTTCCCTTAGGTACAGACAGTAAGCGTTTTTCGTTTTAAATAATATTGAGGAGTAAATGTTATTAAGGCAGGTCTAAATGATAAAAGGCTTGGATATATGCAATCATCTGATGAAAGATAAATGGGACTTCCCGATTTCATAAGGTCACCAGAATTTGGGTAAAAATTGAATAAAATTGGTTCATTTAAACATATACAATCTAAGATTTTAGCAACAAAGTAAATCCAGCATCACCTGTACTAATGGCTCTTTTTATGAATAAAAATGATTGAACTGAACTTTATGCCAAAGAAATGCTTTCACCAAAATAATTTTTTTTCAAAATAGTTTCCTGGATATCTTCAGGATACCTATTTAAATGACAGAACTCTTTATTAGCACAATTTTTGCCCTATTTTGGGCTACAGTTTTGTGCATAAACTCCTCCATTCTTTATAAGGCTATGGTAACATTTTTAAATTAAGTGAAAATTACGAATAGATGAAAACCCTGAAGCTTTTTTGCCACATATTACAGAGAAGATTAACGGGTTGTATGGTGGGGTGGTGAGTGGCGGGGGGGGGGGGGGGGTTGGAAATTAAAGCATAATTATAGAAAAAAAGTCCAAGAGGAGATAATGATAGCTGAGTATGTTCAGTGGCTTTGGTTTCTGTATTTACCCATGGTTCCTGGAGTAAAATGGATGTGAGGTTAATTAAAGTAGGAGTGGCAGCAGCGATGGAAGAAAGGGTCCATGGCCCCCTGTTGGGGAATACATGTCTACCACAGATATGGAAGTTTTCCAATTTCATAAGAGATTCAGTGACATGTAACTTGAAGATAATAGACCCCAAAAACCTGATTAATTTTTCTCTTACAGATATGGTGAGTTTATCAACATGCGAACACATCTAAATTTTGTCAATAAAACCCAAATTTTCTTCTTTCAAGGTTTAAATTCTTTGTGAAAACCTCTACTGTAGTTGAGTACTTCTGTATGTAAAACCAACATTTTCCATGCAATTCACGCAACAATTGTTTTTTTCTTTGTTCTTTCTGAAACCTTTTGCCTTTGGGGCTTAGGGTTTCTTTCTCCCTTCCATTGTCAGGAAAACTCTGGGACCACAATGGGTGAAAGGGATTGAGTGAAAAAGTTTGGCTTTGTTTTCAATTTATTTAATGCATCATATATCAATATATTTAAGGTAGCATTTTTAAGAGAGATACAAAGGAAAACAGGGGTGGGGGCTTTAAATTTGTTGGCTTAAACCTGTAAAAACACAACTGCAAATCACTGTATTTGTGCCATTGTACACTGTTGATCGAAATAGAGTTTATTTATTAGGTGCAGATAAGTCAGTTTCATCAGAAAGCTGAGTAGACGTTTCAACACATTGCGGAAAATCCACTTATAAAATTTGCTTTCCAGATCTGTTTTTGAAATCTTAACAAATAAAAAAAAATAGAAAATAACCAAAATATTATGGGTATGGTTGTCATGACTCGTTTACAAAGTATATGACAGTCGATGTATGAAAATAAATGACTGCACATGATTGGAAAGAGATTCTGCACAGAAGCAGTAAAATAAGTAAATTACGGCATTTGTTAAATGGCTCTGATACCTTCCTTTATATAAATTGTTTGTCCTTTAAATCTCTCACTAAAATCTTTTAAAAGTGGGAACCTGATAATTATCGTGATTGCGTGAAGATTGATTGGTTAAGCTGTCACCAAACAGGATACATTTCCTTCAACCTGCTTTCCAAATTTCTAATCTTTAGGGAAATTAGGGGCCAATGAAGGAATGGGTCTGAAAAGCGGAATGGTTAAAAATCAATCACTTCAACCTGCTTATCTTCTTCTCTGTCAACTGTATGTTCCTGGCTCAGTGATTGTGTAAGATTGTCGTCATGTCTGGTAGTGTACCAGACTCACAGAGATTTGAAGTGTCCCTATTCAACAAAGCGGCTCTTCAGTCTAGTTTAAACAAGGCCAGTGTTAGCTTCCTCTTAGGCATATGCACGCACTGTTTTAGTTCCGACTTGTTTTATGGAAATACGATCAGTTCTTTGGAAAATAGGGTCCAGTGAAAGGGTTTGGTTAAAAACTGTATATGTTAGAGAGAAAATAGGGTAAACATATCAAATAGTTCTTAGACCCTGTCTTTGGTAGGAAAATATTCGAGCAATACTTCATGTACTGTCACCTTTGTCTATACAGACAGACGTTATACTGTGACCAACTTCAACACAAGATGATCCTGGTAGATTAACTGTGTGACACTGTAATTGAAGTGTTGTAACAGTCATTGGTGTCCAGTAACTTGGTAATCAGCAAATATATATTCTGTTTTGTACTGTGATTCAGTTCAGGTCAGTTTATTTCTCCATACCACCTCGTAGAGTCACAAGAGACTTTAAGCCGGTGTACAATTTGATAAACAAGATGACATAAGAAAGGCAAAAATAAAACAGAAGAAAATACAAATTCATAACCTTAAAGATAAAAAGAGGAAAAAAAACAATAATACAGTCTTTATATGATAATACAGAAGCAAGGGAAGAAGAAGAAAGACCTTAAAGGGCAAGAGCAGTCCCCCCAAAATGAAGTAGTGTAGTAGGCTGTACTGTTTCATGATTGGCTCTTGAGAATCATGTGACAATATTTTTTCTCTTCAAATTTGAAATTTACCAGGAGTTGCAACTTGCTTTAGAATATGCAATATGATGATTATAACAGATACTTCAAAGTGGAATAAGACTAAGATTGTGAAATTTAGTTGCTGCTTCAAGACAAGTTTGGGGTGACTGCCTTTGCCCTTTAAAATAAGTCTAAAGTAAGAATTGAAATGGCACCAGATACAATATGTAAAGGATTCACAGATGGTGATGATGGGTGAAATAAACTAAGAATTGCAATACTTATACATCTGTATTTAGCAAGTGCATGAGACAGTGTCTCAAGATTTTCAAGAAAATAATATGGTAGGCTAACTTACAAAGTATTTTTCTGTGTATATATTTTTGAAACATATAATATACATCGGCCCCTACTTACCTTCTGAGCGGAAGAGGATGATCAAGGGCCTCCCTATGCCTTGTCTTGAGGAACAAGAGCTACCTCTCTGTGTTATTAGTTTACCAGATATAGTTGCTGGTAAGTAAGAATTACAAAATTGTAAATAGGATGTAATTATCAGGTCTTGTAGATTCTCAATCTAGGTAGTTTCACAGAATGATATTATTATTATTCAAAATAAATATCCTGCTTTTCCAATAAATAGTTGTCGTGCCAGCAGAATTTTAGTCATTGGTTGTTCAATATAATGATTATTTCACCCAAACTTTAAAAAATTTGAAGGATGCAAAATCCGTAATTCTTAATTCATAACCCTGCAGCTATAAATGAGGGCTGTTTCTGAGGATGGTTTAATTATGATTACAGCTATTTACTTTGTATGCCACGATATAAAAGTACATTATAAAGGCGGTATTTCCCTTTACAGGCAAATATTGTTCAAAAATTACAGTACCTCATCACCATCAACAAAACTTTGAATAATCTGCAAACTCTGATTGCAGTTCCCTTCATATCAACAAGTATCTCTGAAGGGCATGATTTGAAAAAATTAACTTTTATAAGCAAAAGGAACTATTTGCATGTCACAATTGTGGAGTGAGGCCAAGATAAATTAAAGGACAAGGGCACACTCTGCGATGCAACTTACTGCACAGTGACTGAGCGACTGATGACTAACTAGTTTTAACTTATGCAACAATTCACAGATCCATGAAGGGATGCACCCAAAATTCTTACTTTAACAAACTCTTTTATTTGTTACGTTGAAGAGACAAGAATGTGTTCTGTCCATTTTGATTAACTGAACTTTGCAGGCTTCATTCCAAAAGCCCATCATTGTTGTCAGTTGCACATTTCAGTCGCATGCGACCTAACATGTTTTGTCACATGAAACTGGGTTGCGAGTCTGCTTGCAACTAGTTGCAAAGCATTGCACAATGGGCAGTGCTTTGCAACTCATTGTTGTCAGTTGCACATTTCAGTCGCATGCGACCTAACATGTTTTGTCACATGAAACTGGGTTGCGAGTCTGCTTGCAACTAGTTGCAAAGCATTGCGCACTGTGCAATGCGTCTGAACAATCTTGTTGCAATGAGTTGTGTCCCATCTAGTCGCATAGTCTGGATGGGGCTTTAGGAATTAAATACTGCATATTCAAGGTAATCCAAGTAGTTGCTTCAAGTTAATGTAACAATTGAGGAGAAAAAATTCTGTCAAATGACCCTGAAGAACCAATCATGAAACAGAACAGTCTAGTTGGGGGGTGACTTCTCGTTTAAATGGTTGCACAATTCTGTAGTTTTCGTTTTATCAGAGAACACCTTCTATGCCTGGGAGATGAAGCTAAGGCTGACGTACAGATTGCTACTATACCTTTTAGGAGGTCGGTAACCTTTTACATACCTTCCAATATCCACACTTCTTGTATCCAACCTTTGGCCCCTGTGCCACCCTTCTCAACGTTCCCTGTGTTGCACCTGAATACCTTCTTGTGACATATTGTATGAATCCAGCTTTGGAGGTAAAAAGTAAATTTTCATAGTTTTACAGCATTTTGCCTAAAATTCACAGTGTCCTGAATTAATTTCAGGCTTCCTGACATTCGTGTTGATGGAGAGTGATGGGAGCAGTGAAGTGTGTGGCAAATAGTTGATGATTTGGGAGGCAGAAGTAATCACCTATCAAAGGATATGTATGGATAAAAATGAAATGACTGTATGGGGGGAGTTTGTTGCTTATATGAGTACTTAATTGAAAGAGAAAATGAGAGATCATAAATGTCTAGCACAGAAAATTATCTTTGATTAAATGATCAGTGTTGGGTGACTCAGATCAGGCTATTACAATACTCTGTAGATTTATTGATGTGCTGTATACAACATGTAACAAGCATGCTTTCCAATGCTAAGTAATTAAGTTGTAGCAATTTCATCTGAACAAACCCATTTGTGATAAATAAATTTTATGAGGAATAATAAATCATTCTAAAGGTAAAAACGTGGAATTAAAATAAAACATAATGAAGCATTACACACTGCAGCCGGGATGAAACCCATGTGTTCATGCTATGGGAAATGTACACAATCCTGAATCTCCAGGACTATTAAGTGATTGGGATACAGTCAAAATAATTTGTAGAACACAATATCTGAAATCCATGTTGCCATATTGCCATTGTCTACAACTATTTACCTATATTGTGACCCCTATGAACTACTCTTTAAAGGCAGTCATTCGTCACCCTAAACTACAGTTTCAGTATACATATATCAAAACTCTCAAATGGTACAGCTCTTTGATTGGCATCACATTCAAACAATGCATCATAGCTAAATTACACAGCATGGGCACTGAGAGTGTCTTGATTACACATTATGGACTTGTATGGCCACTGGGACAAGCCATGAAGCAATAAACAAGGATTGTTTCTGGATAAAGATGAGTTTTAGATGAATGTGGGAGGGGCTAGAAGTAAGTAGGTTGGGAGAATTGGAAGTGTTTGGGATGATGAAAATATGCCTTTCAAGTGTACCTCAAGTCAAAAAATTCAAAAATATGTATTAAACAGTGTGAAAAATGAATTCCAACAGTTCAACTCCCCCTCCCATCTTCATAGCGTATTCTTGAGCCGATATAAAAAATGTTGAAATTTATTTACTTAAAACAGATTAGACCATTGCGCGATAATTTGTTACTTTCTTGTTGTTATACCTCACATTACCTGCCTTGTTTTCCTTTAAAATCAAAAATCATTATATGACCTTGAGCACTTCCTGTCTGCTTGAATAGCATGTTGCCTAGAGAGGGCTCAATTAATTACATAGGAGTAGGAATGGTGTCAATTAAGGTGCAGTGACTTTCAGAAAAACAAAGAAATACAAAGATTGAAAAGATTTGTAGTGCAACAATGATATAACAAAATATTGCCCAATGTACTATTTTAATTTGAGTGAATAAACTTCAACATTTTATATCTCAGCTTAAGAATATCATATGAAGATGGAAGTTGGACTGTTAGAATTTATTTTTCATGCTCTTTAATACATAGTTTTGACTTTTTTTGACTTCAGGTACACTTTAAGTTAATAAGAAAAGGCAAACATTAGGCCTTTACATTCTCAAACCAGTAAGGTAAAAGATTCATCATACCAGCTTTAAAAATAGAATGTGGAAGTGTGTGTGGTAAAAAATGTGATGGAACTGTGAAGAGGACTTATGTAAAACTTTGTGTTGATGAAGAGGTTCTGGACCTTAGACACAAAGATTATTCATCACTAAAAACAATGTATCATCCTCTTGGTATAGTGTCTTTCACCCTGAGTTGCCTTTTCGTGATTTCAGAGATGAGATATTTATCTAAATACGTACAGTTTTTTTTTTTTTTTGACTTCCTGTGTTTCACTTGAGGGAGTGGAGCACTTTGCCGAGCCCATGAAGGAAGTTTTTATTCTACTTCACATCATTATGGACTGTGTTCATTGGCATAAATTTACAAAGATATAAACTATATTAAATCTTTGTGTACATGTATAATGATGTGAAAAATTAATATGACTGATTGCTGGTGGCTTTAAATTTCCTCACAAGCATTTGAAATTGAGGGTCTGAACTCAAATTTAGCCAAACTACATGCCTTATGTGTTGAGGAGTGTTAAAGGCCTAATCCATCAACCCCAAGCAGTTTGAAATCTCCTAACCTGTTCACTTAAGCCCCTCCTAACACTGTCTAAAATTTATCCTCATCTTGACACAATCTCAGTTGATTTCTTTAGGTGAGTACTATGCAAGACCCCAATGTGTAATCAAAACACTCTCAGTACAATACATTAGCATGTAGTATGAGCTTCAGTACTCTGCATTTTTTGAACTACCGTAGCAATCAAGCAAAGAGATGTGCAAATGGACAATTTCTGTGAACAACTATAAAAATTGTAATTTGAGGTGAGAGGATCAGCCCTTTAACTTGAGAATTTACTTCATTGACAGTTAATTGGTGTGTAAGGCAGTAGCGTAGAAATCCTAAAAGGGGAATCCCCCCCCCTCCCTCTAACTGCACAAGTTACCCCAAATATGTACATCTTATGACTTCTAATCATACTGCTGACCAGCTGAAATAACAAACACCAGCGTTCTATCTCAATGATTCCCTAAATGATTCTTTCACATTTTCAATTGGATTCAAGCGAAACAACACCCCAAAACCCATCATTTTTCCCTTTCCTTTTTTGAATTTTAGAAAGGCTTAGCTATGTACTCATAGGGAAAGTTCCAGCTCCCTATATAAAAGCAAGTAAATTGAGAAGCTCCCAAAGGGGGTTTGTTAATCACTTTTGAAATCTCGGAATGTACCACGGGGGCGATGAACCAAGGCATCAAACTGCAAAGTATGAATCATGTTTGTAATTACTTCAATGTGTTTGGTAAAGTGGCTTCATACTTTCAAGGACTCGAAGAACAGTTGGTCAGAATGTTAGAAAGGCGATATTCAAAATGACGCACATGATAGCTAATTAATTCAGTGATCAAAAATTTTTGCTCGTAAAGACCCGGGAATCGTGGATATATGCTGCACAAGCCTAAAGAGGGATTTGGGGATCATTTTGATACAGCTGTAAGGTAGAGTTACAAATCTCTGAATTAGCTTGTGTGCAAGACGTTGGCAATTCATTGAAATCGTAGTCATTGTTATTATTTTTTGTCCAGCTTACACATTTTAGAAAATTGTAATATGAAAGCTGTTCAGCTTTGTCGAGAAAGAACTTGAAGTTCATTTGACTTACTACTGACACATTTGTTCATTTCGCCAATACTGTACAGTATTTATTTTCAGTTATATTAAAATTTCTGTCTTTGAGTTTAACAAAGTAGGCTGCATAAACTAGTTCACTCAATAAAGTTGATGTTTAGAGGAAGGCTAAGTACAGTATCAGGGTTTATACCTTATGTCTGTGTCTATGTAGTGTTTGTTTTGAGGGGCAAAAAGCATTCAACCCAAATTTATTTTGAAAACAGCCTGATCCCACAGATTTCTAGTTTCAATTTCAAGTATCTTGAATGATAATATTTCAGGATTTAAACATTGTCTATAACCAATGATGATACAAATATATATGCACAAAAATGAGTCACATAATAGTTACATCAGTTTAGTGGCTCGAGCAGGCTCAACTGGCTCAACTAGTTTTTTGACTGGCTGAAATAAAATATGTCACATGGCTCAACAAGACCACCTCGGAGGACTGGTCATTTTGGCCGGCTCAAGTTGTGACATTTTGATGATGTTAAGATCGCTATTCCAAAAAATTGATTGCTGGCTGAGCTAGTTAAACTAGCTCAAGCCGTAAAATCGAATGTACTTAATGACCAGCCAATCAACAACTCAGCCCAAACAGATTGTAAGCCCTGCATAGGGAATGTCCTAGCCCTATTCACTGTTTGCTTTTGTGTATGATAAATATTTCTGTCTTTATATTGAAACATTGATCAAGCATGTGGAACCCCCAGTCTGTCTTGATGTACAACATTGTGTACAACTGTTCGTCAATGCAGATTCAGATGCAAGACTTGTGTGCTTTTCTCTAAAATTTCATTGCTGCAATGGCTTTATCAATATACCACACTGGTTGTCTGTTTAACACAAAAAAACCATTGCAGTTTTTATTTGATCAGGTTTTGGGCCAGAGAGAGAAAAAAATATTTTTGTGAAATATTATTCTTTCATGTACCACATGGTAAACAGTCTATCTAAGAGGTAGGCTGTAAACATTTAGCAATCCATAATGTTTACATGAATGATAGCTGTCCTGTCTGTGAAATTTATGCAAGTCGCTTTGGCAAAAGTTATGAGAGAAGAAAATTTTAACAAAGGCTCAATATCTTTTTACCAACAACTTCTGAAAGATTTCCCTTTTTTAAGTGCTTCTTGAACAGTGTGTGTTCACACTTCACAAATGGTGTTTCTAATCAGATGCAACAATCGGAAATTATCTGTCAGATGACCTGTACAATGATCGGGTACTGATCAGACAGACTTGTGATAATAATATTTTAATGGTTCAAAAGAGGGTCACAGGGTCAGTTCCCTCATGGTCAGGAACTGAGGATGGCAATCATGGTCCATATTCTCCAATGGTTATCATTTAAAGAGGTCACTTCTGGCTTTTTGGTGATCATTTTGCCCTTGTCACTCTGGAAAATGTTGTTAATTTAGTTTTCAGTTCCTTGGAGTAAAGAGATGGGACTGTGGTTGAATTTACTTCTTTAGAGAGAAATATTGTGTTTGTGAGACTATTGAATCCAACTAAGTTTTATCTCTATTAGGCCCATTTTTGGCATATCACATGCAATGCACAGTCTACTTTCATATACCTGCATGTTATATCTACCATCCCTTTACTTGTTCTTTGTTATCATAAAGTGATCTGCTGGCTTCATAGCCCTTAGAAACCTCCCCAAAAAATCCTAAATTATTTCAAAACATCTCCAGATGGATGGAATGGCATAACAGGCTGCTATGAACAAGAGCCAAACAATGCCTGTAATTTCTACCCTAAAATCCTATCATGAACATTGCGTGGTAAGAAGCCATACCCCAGATGATATTTCACAGGAGCTCTTCACATCCAAGTCCCTCCTCCCAGGGAGCTTTTATGGCTGTAACAGCTCCCTGCTCCTCCGCAGCACTGGTGTAACAAGTGGGTCGACTAGGTGGAAAATGTTGGGATTCCAACAGGTCCAGGCCCACCTATAGCCAACCCTAAGGCAGGGAGCAATTTGTTCGGGTTCGCATCGCAATTTGCGATTCAAAAACGAGGAAAAATTGATAATTGCGATACATCATTCGATCTTGAATAGCAGACTTGCGATGCAAAATTTCAGCAGGTATTGTGACTTTGAATGTTCACAGAACAAAATAATGTTAGGAGAAAATAAAACCAGAAATTGGAAGTCATGAAAACTGATCATGCAAAACCAAAAAATGGGCCTCGTACTTGCTCCGCAAACCACGTTGTTTCCAAATAAAATCACCTTAATTTTCCGCTTTCAAGAATTTAAACCCATGAACTCGCCCTGCAGGAGAGATGCATTGTTTACTACTACGTACATCGGCATTGAAGGCAAAATCCGCTGAAAGCAACTGGTTTTGCCCTCGATTATTCTGGTAATGACAGGAGACTTTTGCCGTCGATCAATCTTTACATTATTCTCAGTCAAACATGCTCTACATTCTCAAATCACTGTTTAAACTCCTAAAAATGGTGAATATTTAAGGCTGTAAACATGGTTTGAAATTATAGATCACACTGTGTTCAGGTTGCATAACTCACGATTCCGTTCTGTACGGTTCTACTGGATGCAAAGAAACTGCGCGCCAAGCAACACCCGCATTCCAAATCGGCAACTGCCGATCGATGCAAGTTTGCCCTCGAGACTAGGCTAGGCTCAGAAATCTTAACGTAAAACCTTGTTAGGATAGCACAGGAGCCAAAATAAGCAACTCTGAAGGAAAACATATCGTACAAGGAAATTGCTGAAGTAAAGTTTTTAAAAATATTAGGCAGGGCTTAGTTTGAGTATTGTACACATGCCGTGAAACTATTTAATGAAGTGAATGTCATCTAGATAATTTTGTATCCCTGTCAGCTTTTACGTTTTGGGCTGGCTAACCTTGAGAAAGGAATACCTGTACAGTAGAATGTACTAGTGTACTGTCTTTAAGTCAGATTTTAAGGGACACTGAGGAGATCATAGGTTCACTTTTTTGACAACTTGTGAAAGGATTTAAGAAGCCTCAAAACTTGCTCAGATTATCATAAGTTTTAAAACCTACTAAATTAATTAAGCTGATGACCTCTTTTTTCATCTGTATTAGGTTAAATTGGGTGAAATGTTTTGGACATTTTGGGGTGAATCTCTGTCCTATAGGATTAGCTTGATTCTTCACATCGGCAGTTACTCTGCTTGGTTGTACATTGTAGGAGATGGAGTTTTGATTCATAAAATATAATGGGTATGGGTGGACTAATTGGTAGTCAGTATGTCGTTACAAGAAAGTGGTGGCCCAATTTCAGGTAAGGGAAATCAGCGAAAAAGGAAAAACCCCCTAGTGACAATGTGGACAGTGATGATGAAGAGGATTATGGATGGTTGCATCTGATGAATGTCAATAAAAGATGGCACTGTTCTCTGATTGGTTGCTTTCATATGTCTGTATGTCATACCACTGCTCCTGTTCCAAAATGACACTTTGCAGCTAGGACTATGAATGGGATAAAGAGAATCAGGCTTTATAAGATTAGGTACAAACCAACCAATGAGGGAATTACATTGCTATTTTCATGGCTTTATTTTGGTCTTTGAATTGACAAACAAACATTTTCAAATGAAAGGCAGCAAAGCAAGAAGTTTAGAAAAATTTTGAGGAGATCCCATAAAATGTCGTCGAGAGCTGCTGTACAGAAATTGCCTTGGAGACATCTAAGGGAATTTTTTGGCCTGAGTGTAGTCATACTGCATACGTGATACAGGTCATATGGACGCATAAAGCATTATGTTTCATTACCTGTAATATCATACCTACCCTTCGATCAGTCTTGGATTCTGTAGTTTTTTACAAGCTGCTGTAAAAATATACAGCTAGGAAATGTCAATATAAAAAGTTGCTAATCATTTTTGGGGGATTGCTAATCAATTTTGAACAATGAGTAGCAAAACTGCTAATCAAAATTTTAAAAACAAATTGCTCCCTGTAAGGTGCTCTCATCTTACCCAGTGCGTTCTCGTGGAGATTGTAGCTGAAGCAGAGAATGTGCTGGGTATCTTTTGCTGTCTCTTGTCCATGGATCCCTGAGGGTCTTGCTATGCTGATGCTCTAAACCTGCTTCCGCCCGTCATTTTTTTAAGGAAAAGATACACGCTTGATGTACTTTCTGTCCTTGCATGAATGGTCTTTAAATGGGCTGTGTTGTCCTATAATGAAGTTCCATTGGTCAGATGGTCATTTTACTGAATGTGTTGATGACTGGATCAAAGTCAGTACTTGCAGAAATGTCGCTTTCTTTAATGAGGAGAGCAAGAGAGGAAAGTCTTTCCCCCGATAGAGTGGACCTTAGATATTATTTTTTTACTTTAGGCGACTGAATGAATGTTCATATGTTTCTCTAAATGAATGTTCATATATTGACTAAAACAGTCTTCCATGAATGCAGGTCAATCTTGCTTTTGACGTTATAGTTGGCCCACTTTCTTTCTTTTCTCAAATTTCTCTTTTTTCCTTTTTTCTCTCTTTTCTTTCCTCCTTCTTTTGCGTTTCATTCCTCTCCTTCCCCTCCTTTTTCTCTTTTTCCTTTTCTCTTCTTCCCTCTCCTTTCCTCTTTTTCCATTCTTTTTTTCCCTTCCTTACCTTCCCGTTTTTTTCTTCCCTCTCCGTATTTTTGGTGAGAAGCCTGTAGTGATCACATAATTTACGTGGGACACTATTACCCCATTGAGGAACTACTGTCCAAGCCTTCATTAGCCTAGACAATATTGTCCTTCAAAAATGTCTGAAAACTTTCAGATGCAGAAGGACACTATGGTCTAATTTAGTGGCCCATGTACATAAATTTGTACAAGTGCTGCATTATTTCAACAGAGGTGCACTATTATATATGTCTGCATTATTTTATTGCCTTCAATTATTAGGGACACTGTATGGTGGCCCAACATTTCTTGATAAATTTGAAAATTAAGTTGAGGGAGGGAGCAATTGTAATTTTCCCAAAGTCCATTGTATTCCATCAGTGGCTTTTGAGAATCATGGGACAATATTTTTCTCCTTGGATTGTGAAATTGATGATTGTACAGTAACTCATTGCCTTTGATCTTTTAAGTCTTGAAAAGTGGGTAGAAGAGAAGGTAGGAGATATCAGTGACAATTTGCTGTTGTCTTAAAGGGGCTCATTGAGTTGACAAGGATAATTTAATGAGAGTATTTAAAGGTCACTTCCACATCACAATGCTTAAAGTTATCACAATGACCCAAGTTTCATGTCCAATAGTTATGCAAAAAAGTTTTAATTTTGAATTTTGTGGTTTCCTGTCTTGTAACGTTTTTGTGCATAATTGAAAAAGTGTCTGGTCACAAATTTGTGAAAACCAAATTGAACCATTGAGTACTCACTCATATGACAGTTATTTGTATGTAGGGTATAGGGATTGTTTAAGTTTTTCCATTTGTCATTGGTTTGTGAAAAAAATGGAACAGGTTTGGAAAAATTTATTCTATTTCATGAACCAACTCAATGAGCCACTTTTAAGTACCTTTAGGGTGACTTCTTTGGGCAAAGGTAGTCCCCCAATATTTACTTTGAAGCAACAGCTTAATCCCGCAGTGTTCTTTTTATTCTTCTTCAAAGTATCTTTCATAATTTTTATGACTTCAATATTGCATATTGAAGTGTAAACAAAGCAGTCACTATTGATAAATTTCACATTTGAGAAAAAATATTGTGACATGACTCCCAAACATGGGCGTCTGCAGAAAAAAAAGTCAGGGGGGGCAAAATTTCTAGGGAGGGGCAAAACCTCCAAGTCACCATGAATTGACACAAAGCATTCAAAAATTTCAGCCCAAAATGCCTCCCAGATCGCCAGAAATGGCATTTCTAAAGCCTATTTTTCGCATAGAAACTTTGAAAACACGTTTTGTTCGGGTTTTTGCTTTAATTTTATACGTTTTTTCAAATTTTTGATTTTCCAGGGGGGGGCAAGTCCCCCCCTTGCCCATACCTGCAGACGCCCATGCTCCCAAGAACCAAGGAAACAAGACAGTCTACCACACTACTTCAAGTTAGGGTGACTGTTCTTGCCCTTTAAATAGCCTGCCTGTCAGGGATTTAGTGTGTTTTGCAGTAGGTACATGGGCCACCATTCATTGTATCTGACATGATGGAAAATGAACTTTTAAACAAAAAAAAAGAACATGCAAAAAAAAAAAGGCATACACTGAGTAAACAGTTAGTAAGTTAGATGGAGTTTTACAGTCCAGTTTCCAACCTATTGGTTCAAGTGGAGCTAGCCACAGCCTTTTTTGCAGTTGTGGCTCACTGGCTTGTTTTCCCTAGTCCATTGCTTTAAATGCGAGCATCATGCACAATGGCAGTAGATTCCTTTTTTAGAGTCTTTGGTATGACTCGACCTGGGAAGTGATTCTGAGCCTTCCTCACGAGAGGCCGATGCTCTACCGTTAGAGTGTAAACAGAGGTCAACCTTGCAGATACATTTGGCATCCCATATATATTTGTGGGATTTGCATAACTTTGGTGGTCAAGTCCACTTGAAGCATCATGAATGCAATTTAAACACTATAAAAACCAAAAGAATGAAATTAACTCTGGAAAGGGTGTATGTATGGCTGTACCCAACACTTTCCTTGGGGGAGGAGGAAGGGAGGGGGATGGAAGGGGAAATTGGGGAGAATTGGGGAGAATTGGGGATGGGGCAGTGATGTTTTGCCTGACTTCAGAACCCACCTCAGGGCATAAGCTCTGGCCGACTGAGGCACCAAAATCTGCCCAACTCAGCAAGGTTTTACCTAGTTGTGGATAGGGGGGAGCAGGGGTGCACAGTTTCCAGCCCCCCCCAACCCGTATGGCCATGACTCCTGGTAAAAGTAAATTTCACCCAGAATGAATCAATAATTCACTCCAAAAGAGCGATATTTCACATGTGGAGTTAATATTGCTTTTTTCTGAGTTTCTTGTCACTTTACTGAGACAAAATTCACTCCTACTTGGAGTGGCCCCTCAGCACACTCTTTATGAAGTGATTTTCACTGTTTTTTTTTTTAGCATTTGTTTTTAGCATGTGTTTGTCTCATTATGAAAGGATGAGCAAATTTGCTTTGTTTTCCTGCAAAACCTGCAGTTAATAGTCACCAAGAAGTAGACAGTTGGAAAGTTGCAGTTCTTTTGAACCCAAGTAGGATTTAAAGTGTTTTGAGATCAGGAGATATTTTCAGGATGGAGGGATAAGAATTATAAAAGTACTGTGCTTCCTTCACATTTTGAAGAGGCCTACAGAAAAGCAACAAAAAATAATTTTCCTTTTAAGTGCAGTGAAATATGCTTTGTAAGATCTGATGCAGTAGAGTGCCCCTAAGAGATATCCATTTATTTTATCAACCTCTGGAGAATTTTTAGGAGAAAAAGAAAGAAGATATGAAGAAAGGAAAGAAAAAAGGGAGATAAATATTTTAAAAAGCATTACAGCATTTTGAAGGTTCACAGAGTTGTCACCCTTCTGCAGAAGGAAAACCAAATAAAATAAGAAAAATCCCTAGAGGAAAAAGGTGCTAGAGTGGTGATAGCCAGAGGCTTTTGAAGAATGTATTAGTATTTTAAGAATTGACCATTTAAATGAAAGTTACAAGATGCAGTGCCTAAAACAAGCTCTTAAATTACTAAGATATTGTTAATACTTATTTGACCCCAATGAGGGTAGAAAATGCATTAACCCTGTCGAAGAAATTCACTCCGTTACTAGTGATTCCCCAGGTGGTAAAGATTAACAAGTTTACTTTCGTCATTGGAATGATATTGTAGAAATCAAATTTACCTGGGAACTTGGTTCATTTACCTCTCTGAAATGTCACGGGTGTTGTGCACTTTGTATAATTCATAAATGTATGCTATGAATAAAAGGAGGGCTGGACTTGAGTGGACCAGTTACCTCACTCTTCTTAACAGGGCTGTGAACATGCAATTTGTGGTGACTTCAAATCACCTTTCAAGGGAAATCCAGCCACCCCCAATTTTAAATTATTACAAGTAGTCTGCTACAGTTCATGATTGGCTCTTGAGAGTCATGTGACTATTTTTCTCACCAATTTATGAAATTAACCCATTGGATTACCTATGAATGTTAAATGTTAAAGTATTAAAATGTCATGAATGAATAATAATAGGCCTACTTGGAAGTGAAATAGGAAGGAATCTGTGGTATTTAGCTGTTGTTTCGAAGTAAGTATGAGGTGACTGCTTTACCCTTTCAGAGCTTAAATGGTACATTTTGCCAGCCAGGACTTGAGGTGTGATAAGGTACTCAGTGTGATCTGCCAAAATGTAAGACTTTGTATAAAGTTTAGGTGTGTACTTTGATATCTTCTCTAAGTTCAAAAAGATTTGATGTAAGATAGTGATCATCCTCAAGAAATTAAGATAAAATCCAAGAGTGAAGCCAAAGATGGAAGATCTGTAAATAATACTTTATAGAGGTTACTTGAAAGCAAGCAAGCAGAATATCTTTTTCATTCTCTTCATGTGAAGTCTTTTTGTCTTTTTAGGACTTTTTGCTGATTTAATGCATTTATAAAATTTGTCATAAATTGATCTCTTCCCCAAAACTGAAGAATAAAACTTCATCTTACTAAACTAACCTTAAGAGAACCTTTTTTGTCAAAAGAGGGGAAAAAAGAAAGGAGAAATTGAGGCAGACAAATATCTTTTTTTTTTTTTTCAAATTTAAAGTACCAAAGTATATCTGAAATTTGCAACCATTCAGTTCTCTTTCTTGTTCTCTATCCCACACTCAAGCTGATAGAGTTTATCAACCAGGAGTTAAGGTGCCTCATTTAATTTCAATCAAGGAGCCATTTTTCAAGTCTGTAGAATGTCCATTCTGTTGTTTGTGTGAAAGTAGCACAAGCGCTTTCCAAATTGAAAAGGTGATTAAACTCAAACATGACTAGATCCTTATTTCAAGGGCCATTATTCTGTCAAGTACGTGAAAACCCCATTAAATTTTACCACTGAACAATTTGCCAACAACCAGACATCCTTTTCCTGAAAATCAGTAGAGAAATGATAAGTAAAAATGAAATACCTTTGCTTAAAGGGCAAAGGTATTCACCCCAAACTTACTTTAAAACAACAGCCAGGTTCCATGGATTTTTTCTTATTTCGCTTTCAAGTATCTTTCAGACTAAAATGTACATTGCAAATTCAAGGTAAACCAATGAGTTAGTAAAATGGAGTTTTACTGCCAGTTTCCAACCAATTGTCTCAAGTCAAGCGGGCCACAGCTTTTTTTCAGTTGTGGCTCACTGACATGTTTCCCCTACTCCATTGCTTTTACCGAGCATCATGCACAACAGCAGTTAAGTTCCATTTTCAGATCCTTTGGTACTTTTGACTCGACCTGGGAATTGAATCTGGGCCTCCTGCGTGACTGGCATGGGATATACCGCTACACCACAAAAACGTGATAGAGGCAAACCAATTCTCTCTTAGGTTTCCTAATTAAGTAAGAAAATTATTGTCACATGACTCCCAAGAGCCAGTTATGAAAGAGTTCAGACTTCGTATACTATTAATCCAACTAAGGGGACTGCTCTTGCCCTTTAAAACCCAAGAAAAGGCTTTGAATGGCAGCTTTGCCAGGTGTATTTTATAGTGAGGTTGTGTGTGGGCAAATGTTTGAGAATGTTCATGCATTACTGAGATAGACCAGATATTTTAAGGGGAGGGGCCAGATTTGGAAGGGGGTTAAGGTAAAATACTTAATTAGATTTACATTTGGTTTGGAGCTCAAATATTTGGTTCTTCATGCAGAATTGCTTTCATGCAAAGCACAATGCCATTTTTCCATGCATTGCCAAGAAAGTGTTTTTTCACCAGGGTAGGCCAACCTTTTTGCCCCAATATTTATATTCAGATGGCCATAATTTTTTCCAAACTTCATGTTTGTGGAGGATTTCAACTCTCAAGACATCTTCCTCAGCAACCTGATTAATATCTTTCTAATATGAAATGAAAGACTGCAAGTTCACCATCACACATTAAAACCCCTAAAATAATTAAATTAAGCAAGGCGACATGCAAGGCCGAAAAAAGATCATTTTTCTGCACAATTTTTTTCATGGAAAAAAGGAGCATGGCTTTCAAATTTTTAAATAACCCTTCGAATGCCAGAAAATCCAGGCAAGGGCATACAGTTGCTTCCGCATGATTGACATTTTCCACCCATGGGATAAAAGATTCTTGATGGTGTATTCTAGTGGAAATTCCACAGTGATACTGTATGCACACTATTTACATTGCTGACATATACCTACCCTTTGCTACATTTAAATTGCATGTTACTCACGCTTGGCACGCTGCTCAGAATGTCAGGCTCTCACATTGCCCCCACTTTGCCCCAATTGACTAGTGGGGAGGGGGTAGATGTCAGATGTAATACTTCATTAAAAAGAATTTGAAGGGAATACATATAATGAAAACCTCAAACTGACAGAGATGGGTTGAAAGCATTTTTTTCTCATGAAATTGGAGGTTTTGGGGATTAAAACTTCTTCTTAAGCCTCCTGTTTTTACTCGGAGCTTAGGCCTCCTTGCCTAACACTAGCTCTTACATGTTTTGGTAGCCTTGTGCTTAGCACATGCTAGGTATACATTCAAGCCACTCTATTCCTTCATTCATTCTTTCATTATTCTTTTTGTTGGCCTGTTCCCTGTGGGGTCAAGTCAGGCTGTGAAAACTTCACAGTGATATACACACTCTGAATGATATTTTTAGATACAGTACCCAGCATGGCTGGCTGACGAAATGTCAGATGTAATACTTCCTCAAAAAGGATTTGAAGAGAATACATTATGAAAAGCACGAACTGACAGAGATGGGTAGAAAGCGTTGTCTTTTCCAGGAACTCATCTCTGTTTTACAGGCCTTTATATCCATCACATGGTTTTAATCCTCTGTTTCAGTGTTTTTATCACAAAGAAGTGGTATAGCTTACCTAAAGCATGGGGCCAGGCAATTTGGGCCAGACTCTGTCCATTGCAGACCTGAAGCCTTTAGATTTTTTTGCATATTAATTGATTAAAGGAGATTGCAGGTGCCCCTTCTTAAACAGTAAGTCTGTTAGAACATCTTGTCTTGCTAAGTTGAAGAAAAAGAGCATTGAGCACAGGCCAATGAAGAAATTATTCTGCACACATCAAACATGGCGTCAACCAAAAATTGTCACATATGGTGTAAAATGAAACATTCATGAATGAGCTAGTAAAGTGCAGGAATAGGCCAGAAGTCAGAGTTGATTCAGAGATAAGTCCTCCCCAGGAAACTAATTGACTACAAATACAATTTTAAGTACCGTGGGGGAAGAGTGCTATCTCTGGGAGAGATATGCAAATTCATACTAAGTTTTAACAAGGGGAAAATATACTGTAGTTGCTCATAAATTCCGGTGGGGGGGGGGGGAGGAGAGTTGGTGAAGCAATGTATAATTAATATCTTGTTAAACAGTGCACATTGTGTCAGTCTTTGTCTTAAAGGCATATTCTGGAGACAAAATTCGTTTACTTTAAAATAAGCAGAAAAATTTTCGCTTTCAGAAGGTGAAAACTGCATTCCAATAGCTTATAGCGTTCGGAAGATACGAATTTTTAAAGTATTGCAAATTTTTCTTGGGATTTGATGCATCATGGGAAATCTGTGATGTCATTGTGGCACATTAATTTGACATTGCATTCAATTTATTTATAATTATGATGCCTCTGCAGGCAATATTAAGCGACATTGTTAGTTGTGCCCTACATATGGTAAAGGGTAATGCTACAATCCTGGACAAAAATGATGGGACACTTTGCAACAAATGTAGCAACATCTATCAAATAGTTTCGCCGGTCTTCCAATTTCCCCTCCCCCCTACTTCAATGTTGTCCGAACTGAAATTTAGAAAGTTTCAACATTGAAAAGGGGGAGCGGGGGACTGTCCCATGTATTTTTGGCCAGGATTGTCTGAACTGCTGTACACATGTATAGGAACGTCCAGATATACGGTAGAGTAAAAAAGCGGTCGAAATAGGTGGAACAACATGGGGAGGCGTGAGAGAAAAGATACCGGAGAAGTGATTAAAAGATACCGTATAATTATTTATTTCCGAATGGAGGAAAATATGAATTTAAGTGTAGATGGTGGATTTGTATATTAATGTAGGTTTAAAAACAATCACAAAGTGGAATGTCTCTAAGGTTAAGTAAGGAGGGCAATGACAAAGCTTCAATAGCTATTCAGGCAGTTGGACAATGGCCGGATTAGGAGGGCCTACAATGCATTTGTATAAACTTGCTCACTCAATAGGGCCCAAGATACTGTAGAATATGTGGCTTCATTTAGTTGTAGACTGGACACCATATACAACAGTACATACAGTCATGGTAAAGTACAAGTTCATTTCACCGGAACAGAGAGCTTTCATCAAGTTGCTACGGAAACATGAAAAACTTAGTGTGAGAAAAATCGCCGATATTGTTCAGATTTCGAAAAGTTTGGTGTGGCGTATTCTTAAAGAAAGTAACGCGTCCAAGGGATTAAAATGCAGAAAGGGAAGACCGGAGAAGTTAACTGTTCGTCACAAGCGCATTATTTTGAGAGAATTGCTTAAACTAAGGAAAAATCAGGGAAATATTACTGTGTCAAATATCATGTCAGCTGCAAAACTGGATCGAAATTTAGTATCGCGGAGAACTGTGTCTCGCTTTCTAAATAAAAGTGGCTACCGATATTTGCAAGCCCGGAAAAAGGGTTTGTTACTTGCAAGTGACTTGCAAAAACGTTTGAAATTTGCACGTGATGTGAAAAGAAGCAAAGACTCTTCATTTTGGACAAATGAAATTGCATTTTATTTTGATGCGACTGGTTTTGAACATAAGAGAAACCCAAAGCAGCAGGCACAAGCGGTACGAGGACGTATTTGGAGAAGAAAAAACGAAGGTCTCCGGATTGGTTGTACAGCCAAAGGACGTAAGGTTGGGAGCGGTGGAAAAGTCCTACGTATACACGCCGCCATATCATATGGAAAGGGAACAGTTTTAGCGGAATCATACCGCAAGCTGACGGGGAAAACTTTCGCTAAGTTTGTGAAAAAACATTTTCCAGCCGTGTTGAAATGTTGAGAAATGAGCGGTCAATCACGATTATTTCTTCAAGATGGAGACCCCTCTCAGAACTCGGAAAGAGTCAGGAACGCATTAAGTAATATGAACGTCACAATTTTCAACATTCCGCCACGAAGTCCCGACTTAAACCCGATCGAAAATGTGTTCAAGTTGTTGGCAGATACGCTACGGAGGGATGCCCTCGAAAACAACATCGAAATGGAAACATTCCGAGCTTTTCGTCGTCGAGTTATTAATACTCTTCTGGCTATGCCCCGTGATATTATTGATAACATTATTTCATCAATGCCAAAGCGAATCGATTCAATTATTCAGTCAAAAGGAGGAAGACTTAAATACTAATTTCGGAATTGGGAATATAAGCAAGAGACCAAAGACGATGGCGCCCTCTATAATGGTTATCTCCGAACCAAGATAAACCACACGATCTACCGTTTGTTTTGTGATTTTATTTCTTTAAGGATGACGTCATTACCATGTTAAGGTGTAGTATGTGTTCATGATGTTATTTGACTTTATTAGAGGATAATTTTAATTCTTTCAATTGCACTTTCCCCCTTGTTTGCCACGGTCAACCGTAAAATTGTTCAAATATCATATTGTCCAAAGCTTCTTTCCCCCAAAAAGTGCGGTCGATCGTCAGTCCCATTAAAATAGTGTGTAGGTCAACGGTAGATCGTCGTCGGGTCAATGGTAGACCGTCGAAAGTGAGGTCGCTATTATCCAGTTGTTTCCCGAAAAGGATTCATAAATAACCGCCCTTTCCAAATCTAGTCCGGATTTTGGATCAAAAATGTATTTACTTTCGGTGTTTGTACTATGTTACTGTAGTTAATCTTTTACATCAAATGTTACTAGAAATTACAAAATTTACTTAAAATGCTTTCGGTTATTCACTCTGCCTCTGTTGCTTCAATAATAAACTTCGCAAAACAAGCACCACAGGGTGGAATTTCACGCTGCTCCTGTTCCGGGATTTGTGACTGAAATGAAAACTGTTTCCATCGGACAGCCATCATTTCAGTCTCGACCTCATCAACTTGCCCCCCTTTAATTAAAACCAACGGATGCTTGCCGGTCGCAAAAACGGGAGTGGTACCAGATAATACCATATCCTGCGCAAAGTGGGACTTGGGTGCTGGCAAATGAATCGGCTGCCCTTCTAAAAGAAGTAACAAATCATGCCACGGTATAATTTGGGGACTCCAGCGAAAATCATTTAAGAAAATAATTTCAGCCTTTTCAGCTCCCACCCATGCAAAACTTGTAGAAGCAGGGTTACAGAATGCGTCATAAACTACGGTTAAAGGTGACAGAATAAAGGTTTTTCCACAATTAGCAGGCCCCGTGATCATAATATTTCTATATTTCCCCCGCCCCTTCTGCAGCAGCTCATAAACGGAGGACGTGAACAACCGAACAGGAATATCGTTCCGCTGCAAAATATTGGTGGCTATTTTAAGCCACTCCCCACCGCACCCGCTGACGCAGTCTTTAACACAAAAAGAGCGAAGAATCTCCAAGCGTGACGAGTTCTCACGCTTAAGTCGGGTCTCTGCATCTTGGAGTTCCCATGCGAACTAATACAAAAAAAAAAAAAAAAAGCAAAGGGAAAAATTTACTTCATATGTTATGTGCATGTTCTCTTCAATATTATTATGTCATGTATTTTCTACAAATATTATACAAATATCCTTATTTTAAGTTATTTCAAGCTGAATAAGTACACTTACTCGAATGGCTTCATCAACACACTTGGCTCCCCTGTTTACAATAAATTCGGCAAGGTCAGTTTTGCCCTCCTGTTTCTGTTGTTTGGCTAGTACCAGCAGCTGGGTCCTTGTCTTGATGTTCCGCTGCACCACAATCTCGGACACGTCAAATGCACTTAGCCTCTTCTTTTTCTTTTGTTTAGTTGGTGACTGGGAACTGGTAGAAGAAGTCCCAGCCCGCTTTTGACTTGCCGCAGTCGATTTGGGACTAGAGTCCCCCAGGTCGGGGTGTCCAGGGCTGTGGAGGGTGTCGGGATCTTCTTTCACGACGTATTTGTATGCCGTGTAATAGTTCACATGGGTGCCGGAAAAATTCACACGAATGTTGTACTCAGATTCCAGCGTTTGTTTTACCCGTAGCCAGCGTCTCCCCTGGTCTAATTTAACGGACATGTGGTAATGATGTCCCCCATCTTGGTGTTTCTCCTTGCTGCAAGCCCAATGCATAACCTTAATTCCAGAGGACTGGAATGCATTGAGAACTTTTTCGGCAAAGTCCCCCCTTGAACTACAAATATTAGTGTCGGCTTGACTGTAGGTTATTAAGTAAACCATTCGCACCTGACGTGCTCCTAATTCGGAAGCCATCTTACTTTTCGTGATTATATCTAGTGTTATGTCTGTCGTCAAATGTATTTATTCTTTTAACTCAGGTAACATCTCCTGAATGTAGCGAATGGTTTTAATTACAATATGAATAATTTAAACATGTCACTAATTAAAATAAGAATAAGAATAAATGTACGCATAGTATAGTTTGCCTTTTCTAATTAAATTGTCATTATTATCAAAGTCTTTGTTTCTGTTACACCTGTTCATAGATTGTTCATATTCTAACGTTACTCAAGTGTGAAAACGATTAGTTCGATAAGTTTATTCTCTGACAGCCCATATATAACCCTTTCCCCTTTTCAGGTTTCAGGTCAAAGGCACACAAACCAGCGCCCCCCCCGCCAAAAAACGAAAAAAAAAAAAGGAAAAAAGAAAGAGAGCGAATTCTACTGTGTCATAGGTACAGCAACCGCGCTCCTATAACTGTGTACAGAAGTTCAGACAATCCTGGACAAAAATGATGGGACACTTTGCAACAAATGTAGCAACATCTATCAGATAGTTTCGCCGGTCTTCCAATTTCCCCTCCCCCCTACTTCAATGTTGTCCGAACCGAAATTTAGAAAGTTTCAACATTGAAAAGGGGGAGCGGGGGACTGTCCCATGTATTTTTGGCCAGGATTGTAGATCTACAGGAAAAGATATTCAAACATTCCAAAAGTATCAAATTTCAAGGACAAACAGGATGTTCAATTATAAAGAAAAACAAAAGGAATTTGAAGCAATGTGCCCACATTACATAACTTTCTGTGGCTTTGTTGAAAAGCAGAGGTATTTTTTAACAAAAATAACCCATCTTTAAAGTGAAATATCTTGAGTTAGGAAAATGGTATTGTGATAGGGTTTGAAGGACATGGTGTGGAATATTTTTGTTTTTCTTACAAGACGGAGGCGAAAAGCCACCAGAATATGCCTTTAAGAGTTAACGTAGACAATCCTAGGAAAAATTGTGAAATGCCGTGGTCTTTATAAGGATTTTTCTAAAACTTAAATGTGAGTTGCAGATTTGACATGTATGTTATTTGCTAAACCGATAACCATTCTGGCTGGCTGTTAGGGTAAATTTCTGTCAGATTTGTTATGAAATTAACAGTGGAAAAATATTTCCAGTGGTCTTACTCAATTGACATGACAAATTGCGTATTTTGGAAGGTTCCATTCAATTTTGATTCCAAGATATCCTTTTGGTCATGAAAAATTATGAAAGCTCTACCAGAAATTACTGAATGATTGAGTGAAATTGTGACATGGTGAGATGAATCAGTGACAGGGATTTGGAGATTTAAAACTTGTATTGCTGGAGGCGAGATAGAGATCGCAAATATTGTACAAGACTTGGCTGTCACGTCCGCCCGGGCAGAGGCTACCAGTAAGATGTAGGCTGGATAAAATTTATTTCAATTATGTTTCCCATGCTGATATTTAAAGATGACGAAAATTGACAAACTGGCGAATTTAAACACTTCAGAAAAATCAGCAGACATGCTTTGAACAGCAGCAGTAATGGTGGTTTGAAGTGGAAATGTTTTTAGATTTGGAATTCATGTAGTTGAAATTAATGAGTGTAATGAAAAAAAATACTCGTCTCTCTCACCTTCGTTTGTTTTGTTTCTTTCTGTTTGAAAGAGAGAGAGAAGCTGAGTGTCATTGATTTATTTTTTTGCTATTTCAAGTGTGTAGGAATTAGCAGGGGTGTATAAATATCATAATAATTTTCTAATTAATTTAAAAAAGTAATGATTTTGTTAGGTAGTACTTGCTGTAATTATTATGTCTCTTGAAAACTATGTGTTGTTGCTTTTAAAGATAGGTCATGAAGATTCAATGACCTTTGCAAAAAAACTGAAAATGGAAGCAGGATTGGAATAGCTGTTCATGCTTTTTTCTTGTTTTTTTTTTTTTGATGGGGCAGTTACATACACAGCTGTTTTGCCTGACAAAATGTCCTCTGTTTTGTAAGGATGTTTTCCAACTGTCAATGGCGTAGCCACCGGTGGTCAGAAGCCCCCCATGACCCAACCTTGCAATGCAAAAAACACCTAAAATAGCATTATTTCTCTCTATCCTTGGACTTTTCCCTCATTTTGTACCCCAAACCCCCTCCCCCCATGACACAATCCTGGCTATATGCCTGCCAACTGTTACCAAAAATTTGTTGGAGATTGGATTTTGCCCTAACTTGGAAGAGGAGATAGAGTGGAAAGGGAGAGTCATCCAGTCTTTTCTTTCCCTTCTGACATGTCTATCTGCAGATATGTTAACACCTCATAGGAGTGGAATCTAGTGGTGGAATTCAGATATTTTTACAATGCGCGAGTTGGGTAGTCTTTGAAATGTGGAATTGTGGGATGGGGGGGGGGGGGGTGGGTTAGGCGGGATGATTTGCATAGAGCTCAGCACATGTGTATTGTGTTCACTTATTTTCATGCAGTATATGAATATTTCAGGAAGTATAAATCTAAAGTGTTTAGTGCAATTGGACGGCATGAAGAACATCAGCAACACTACAGCATGACCCAACCCATGACCCAACCTTGCAATGCAAAAAACACCTAAAATAGGGTTTTTTCTCTCTATCTTTAGACTTTTCCCTCATGTCATGCCCCAATCTCCCTTTCCCCCATGACACCAAAACCCTCCCCTTGATACAATTTATCCTGGCTACGCACCTGCTGGAATGCAAAGTTTGACCCCAAAAAAGTTATTTAGATAGTGTCCAAAATTACACTTAAGATCCCTTCTTATATTATGGGAGATTACGAAAGAATTATTCTACAGATTTTTCAAGTAAACTCAAATATTTAGACATCTGTCATGAGGAGGATGTGCACATGTGCATAGCCCCCAAATGAATTTCTGAACTTGTGTATTTATGCATGGTTTTAACAAAACTTGTTCAAGCTTGTCATCACTATGTGAAGTGTTGCCTACATCATCGTACATTTGCTGACCAACCTCATCATACAAATGTTTGAAAATTGGTTGGCAAGATGGAGCATGCCACTAAATATTTGAACACCTTCGTACATGTTAGATGTAGTGTAATTTTGTTGGGGTATCAGTCAACACCATTATACATTTGTCTGTTAGCATCGTCATACAAATGTATGAATATGTTTATTGGACTTTAAGGATAAGTTTTTGAAAGAGATCCTTTTTATCTGATATAAAGCAAATTGTAGTGTGATTTTCTGAAGATTCTTATACACTACATTAAAATACCAGGAAAAAGACAAAAGATCATTGTTGAAAGCAGTATTTTCGTGGGAGTATTCATATTTTGCCTAACTGTGAAAAGTTGACATGACCTTTCCAATCAATTTGTTCAGGAAAGAACAGGTAGCTGTAATAGGAAGTCATTTTTCCATGGGAAGCTCCATCCTTTTAGGAATCAGAGCCATGCATTGCTCTTAAAAAATAATCTCACAGCTGCGACTGAAAGCGTTGTTGTTATTCACTGCTGACTCTAAGTAAGGTGATCTGTTGATTTGGGTTGCCAGTGGCATTGTGGACATGTTAACACTCCATTTAGTCTTTTAAATGACGGTTAGGATATTGCAATTCTACACGACTTTATGAGGAGAACGTCTTACCAAATTTCTCCATGAGGCTTTCAGTAGGGTTGATTTTTTTCCTTTTTATTAAAACGTGAGGTTTTTTTCATCATTTTCAACGTCTTGCTAGAGAGTCTCTAGCTTTCATCGTCAGGTTTATAGCATTGCAGTGGAAATCTAGTACAGCTTTCAAGGTGCCACATAGAGCCAGAGGTAGACTGTAGTTTCCCAGATAACTTTACCGAGTTTCAAATTTCAAATTAAACGATTCAATCCGAACTTCTAAAATATTTAAAATGTTGGATTAGGTTTATGCCCTTATTTTGAAACAACTCCAGAATGAGACTAGAGTCATGTGACACAGTTAGCGAGCTACTTCTATTACAGTATTATAATTCTGTGACATTTAAAGGGGAAGTATACTCACCTAAGTTTGAATTACATTTATGCTGAATAGATAAGTTTATGTCATGTGGCAATTGTTGTTTTGCTATGATCTGCAAGTTGTCACTAAAGAGAAGTAACATTGATCTTTTCCCAAATGTGAGGGGGTGAAGAAATGGCTACCTCTATCAAAAAATTTACTGTGTAAAAATCTAAAATGGTGTATTTCCAATATGTTGGGGCAGAGGGATTTTTCCCACTGCCCCCCCCCCCCCCATTCAAAAGGGAAATCCATGCCAGCTAAATCCTTGGTTATCATCAGTACGCAAAAGGCATGTTGGCTGTTTCAGTTTGAGTGAGCGCAGTGTAAATATGAACATAATGTGAAAGCTGTCACACTATTATTTGCATCTCAGCTTTGTTAGAGCATCTGACTCTTATGGAACCTACTGCCATTGTGCATGATGCTCCGCATAAGCGATGGAGTAGGGAAAACAAGCCAGTGAGCCACAACTGGAAAAAGGCCGTGGTCGGCTCGACATGAACCAATAGGTTGGAAACTGGGCCGTAAAACTCTATCTAACTAACTAACTAACTGACTCTCATGAGGAAGGCCAGGGTTAGATTCCCACTGGTCGAGTCATACCAATTAAAGACTCTAAAAATGGAACCTACTGCCATTGTGCGTGATGCTAAGCATAAGCATTGGAGTAGGGGAAACAAGCCAGTGAGCCTCAACTAGGAAAAAAGTCTGCAGTCAGCTTGACTTGAACCAACAGGGTGTTGGAAACTGGGCCATAAATCTCCATCTGACTCTGTCTCAGCTTGTAATTTCGTCACTCAAGATATGCCACTTACCCCTTACCCCACAAAACTCTGCAGTGTCATCCAGTGTGCACAATAAAGCAAAACCACCTGCAACATAATGTTTTTTGAATGGTGTTCTCACATATCCTGAGTTAGGTTGAGGATGATCTTGATCTGCCCCAGTTCTGTGTGTCAATCAAAATCAGATGATTTTTATCTTGAGAAAGTGATTTTGATCTTGAGTGAGTGATGTTGATCTGCATTCCCATAGAGTTTGATCTACTGCAGTAGAGTCATATATGTTCATTTTGCTAACTCAAAAGGGAAAATTGCCCAAAAATGAGGGCATTGCATACATATTTTTTTTTACTGAAGTTTTTTTTATTGAAAATACATGCCCTTCAGAGGGAGAATTTTTTTGAAGAGGATTTTCAATATGTCATATGCCAAGTTTTCTCCTGACATTTTATGACCTTTTGTGACCTTTTCACTACACATCTTATAACATATTTTATCAGAAATTGAGAAAAGATGTTGCATTTGTATGTACTCCTAAAAACTGTTTAGTACTTCACACATGAAATTATGGTGGTGTTGTATTTTTCAAAATGTGACTTCTGGAAAATAATTGTAATAAATAATGCATACATAATTTGCTAATTTAAATGCATATACAGTATTACTGAGCTGTTTTTTCGTACATGAGCTGTGAGTGTAAATAAGTCTGCTGGCAGATTTTCTGTGCTCTTTCTAAACCTTGGGTCTGTATGATGTTCATAAACATTGCTCAGTCAATGAAGGAATCATGCTTTTCCTAAACTTTGGGTCTGTGTGATGTTCATAAATATCGCTCAGTCAATGCAGGAATCGTTGTATGAACAAATGTTTTTTTTTTAAAAAAAAGGGGATGGGTTGGGGGTGGGTGAAGGGAATAATTTAGCATTCAAATTTTGCGTAGCAGTTTGGAAGATTTTTGAGGTCTTTCACACATTGTTTGTGAAAATGCAAGGGTTGTGCACACAAAAAATTGCTACTCAATTTTTCATCTGTGTAGCAACTTGGCCTGTTTTTGTAGCAAATCACGATGCGATACTGGATAAATTATTCCCTGAGGTGTAGAGCAAGGTTTAACACATTCAAAAAACTGTCTTCTATTCAACTTGTTCAAACTTTTCTTGTTGGAAATTTTTCTTTTGGTTTACATATTTTTCCCTCTGCAACAAAGGAATTCTCCATAGTTTTCCCTGTTTCCTGCTTTCAGTGTTGTGTCTTTTTGGTATTAAAAATGCACATCCAACAGTATTAAGAGAGCTGCATTTGTGCACCATGCTGCATAGATTCTAGTTTCGAGGCTGATGTCGATCCATACAAACACTCTGTTGATGTTAAAACTATATGGTTCATTCCAACACACGTTTTTATGACTAGTTATTGTGTAACTTTGTTTCCTTTCATTTAGAGTCCTTTGGTTCACATTTTAACTAATTTTATAACATCAGAAGCAAATTTTGAGTGTTTTTACTATCTTTTAAAAGCAATCTACACAGTAGTTTTTGAATTTTTCAGCATTTCATTTCTATTTGTAGGTTATAAACATAATAACACAATAACAGTTGTAAAATTTGCCTAATTTTCCATTATTCGTAACTGATTGAAGGCAGTGGCCCTTTCACAGATTAACTAAATTTATAGTTTTTTTTTTCTAACTTTCCATAACACATTCTGTACAGATTTAATGGTCTCATTTTGTGTAGTTTTGTTTTTCGTGACTGCTATAAATTATACATTTTGATTTGTATGGTGGACAATTTTTTTTTCTCTTTTCTTAGTAAGTAGCTCGTCCAAGTTCAGGCAGTAAGGAGAGCCCTCGTAAAAATATCTTAACCCTAAGACGAAGTCAACTTCTGCCTCCTTAGGAAAATTTTGTGACCTCCAAGACATACATCCTGTCACTCCTTTCCTGAGTTCCCCGTACCTTGAAAAATATTCTAACTTCCTGTAAGCCATCATGTGCCCTTTCAGAACTATGTCTGGCTATGGGATGGGACCTACCTTAGTGTTAAGACTGGTACATTGGCTCTTTAATTGGGGTGCTACAAGAAGAGAGCTAAAGCTTATACTGCATTTTTTGCTAAATGGGTAGTATTGGTGTTCCAAGTTTTTCCATGCATAAAATTTTGTTCTGTGTATGGCTGTTGGTGTAATTTTACTTCGGATATATCTGGTGTATCACTTTAGCACTATAATGTTCTCAGAGAACAGATTTCAATTTAATGTTGAATTTGTCCCTCTGAGCTAGCCTGATAACTTACAAAACTTTAATAACATGATTTCTTTTAATGCAGCTGAACAGTTTCAGTGTAAAACCTTTTATCGGTGATATTTTTCTCATGTCATGAGTTCCATGCATTGAATGAAAGCTTCACTGTCAATTAATACAGTAGCTTAATGTTCATTTGTTGCTTACAGCTCATAACAAACAAAAGGAGAACATGAAAATATTCATCACTCATTAAGTTGTGTGAAATATATTGTTACATTAATTATGCAACCAAATTTTTTTTATGGGCTCTTCTGATTTTTTAATCTTATTCACATCATTGCAAGAAACAAAAGAATAATGAAACATGAAAGCTGAAATCACTCGAGCTTGTGCTGAACATGAGCATGAAATCGGATAGTTTCAAACTTACATCCAATATAAACAAAAGATCCCATAATTGATTATAGATCGCCTTGCTCCGGAACTTTGAATTTGTTGAGGGATTTGGCACTCGGCCTGGGAAAAGTGACTCACATCACCATAAAATCCGATCACATCCATAAAGATATCTTTGTATCCCATATTAGAAGAGAAAGTAAAATTTATGTGGCGAGAAAGTAATTGCAAAGATCATCATAACAATGTATTTTATAACAATTGGGGATGAATCTTGCATAATGAAACATATTTATGTAGATGTGTGTAGGGTGATTTTTGGGTGAGCTATTATTCATGTGTATTGTCAAATGTGATATTGCGATGGGAAAGTCCAGTACACTATTAAAGAGCAACAAATTTTCAAGAAAATTGCTGTAGTGATTTCCATGGTGTGGTAAATATCAACGAAGAGGGGTTCATGGTTTTTAAAAGGGCAAGGGATTCATTCATATCCTTCCAGCCTCCTCACCTACTAAATGTTTTGCATTATTTATAATGTATTCCAATTCTTTTATGGGCTTTCCTTGCAATTTCGAGATTCTTAAAAAAGGCAACAATTAAAGAGCAAACTTTAGCAGTTCTTGAATAAACAAACACCTTCATGATTTCCATCCCACAGTTCTCCAGAATTATTCTCTTTTAATTATTGATAATGATAATAAGTAAATAAATTGTTTCCTTTTTGTTATTTAAGTGTTAATTTGCTTCTTTCTTTTTTTTCATGTGCGATATTTTTATTCTAATTCTGTTAAAACGGGTTATGAATTTAGAGGTGTGCAAGTGTGAATACAAGCCATCACTTATCTTTAAGGCCCAATTCTCTCACCCAAAACAGTACCAATTCTCCTAACCTTCTTACTTAAGCCCCTCCCACAATTGTCAACAGTTCATCCTTATCCAGATTCAATCTCAGTTTATAATGCCTGTAGTTTGCGTTTTCACATTTACATTGCGTATGTGCATCATGTGTAGTGAAATTATTCTTCATTCATGCTACAGTAACTTAAAGTGGTTAAAATTCTAATGGCCCTTTGTGATCAGGTGACTGTGCATTATCCGTTGATAAACTCAACAGTATGAATGGATATGAACACATTTATTTAAGGCTATTCCATTTTACTCTGGGTTTTGCTGTCATTTCCAACCTGGATTTATTTTCTTTTTTGTCTTCCAAATTAGAATATTGTTGTGTATTATGAATCAAAAAGGTTCAACAATCCTGGACCTGTTCAATTTAATAAAAAGATTATGCATAATTTAGGGTTAACACAATTGCTGGATGCATTCAAACTTTTTCATCATGCATTGCTTGCACTAACCGCTGATGGTGAATTATCCTGTTTTAATGTGATCCATCATTGTTCAACCTTTAGTTAAACATCACAAAATGGAGATTATACACCTCCTATCCCCAGGCTGCACTCTGAAGCAATAATTATGGCACTGTAAATATCTATAGCAAGTAATTTTGTGTCATTATTAGCCCATCATAATTTCATTTTCATCTCAATGGAGTTTACTCTACTTTGGAGCACTTTTTTTGAGTCATGGCAAATATCTCTGCCTCTTTGTGTTTGGTGATGTCAAACAAACCGCTGGGTATGCATTCAATAGTGCAAATAATTAACGAGAACCTGGGTTAAACTCTTTTTAATTATGTGGTTGGTGTAGCATCTTGTAACAGCTTAATGCAGTATTTAGATGATGGCTTTTATCACATACTGTACTTATGTAATTGTTGGCTTCCTGATATCTTGCAAGTGATGTCATTCCTTTTTAAATTTACACTTGAATCAGTAGTTGATTTGGTTGATTGAAGAGGGGGACATTGAATACATGTAGGGTAAGAGAAGGTTGAATTCAGAATTAGATGATGACTTTTACTACATATCTTGCTCATTTTGTGTTCTGATATCTTGCCCGTGATGTCATTCCTTCTAACATAATTCTGTTGTTGGTCTGGTTGATTGAGGAGGGGGACATTGCATACATGTAGGGGAAGAGAAGGTTTAATTCAAATTTAAATGATGGCTTTTATTACATATCGTGCTCATTTTGTGTCCTGAAATCTTGCCCGTGATGTCATTCCTTCTAACATAATTCTGTTGTTGGTTTGGTTGATGCAAGAGGGGGATATTGCATACATATAAGGATCAAGGAGACAAGCTTTAAACAGAATTAGCTGTTTGCTTTTATTACATGCTGTGCTCATGTAATTGTTTATCTCCTGATATCATGCTGGTGATGTCATTCCTCCATATTATTCATTCTTGATTCAGTGGTTGGTTTGGTCAATGAAAGAAGGCAATAATTGCATACAGGTAGGGGAAGGGGAGAAAGTGTCATGAAGAGGTACCTGGTGGCTTTTATGACATATTTTCCTCAAGTAAATACTTGTGTCCTGACATCTTGCCCAGGCTGGTAATGTCATTCCTGCGTGCTTGATTCTGTGGATGATGGAGTCAATGCAAAAGGGGAGGGGGTGTTGCATACATGTGGGGGGTGGGACAGAAAGGGAAAGATAGAAGTTAAATAGTGAAACAAAAATTTGTCATAAACATTTTGCCAAATTAAGGAAATATGTATGCCATTGTCTCTTTTGAAGTCACAAGGAGATTGAGGGGTAGGGAAGGGGATTTGTGTTTCGAAAATTACATGTCAGACATGAAATTACCAAAAAGTCACAAGGAGATAGAGGGGTAGGGTAGGAGATTTGTGTTTTGAAAATTACATGTTAGACATGAAATTACCAAAAAGTCCCTGAGAATGATGTTAATTCAAAAAGTTTTGAAAAAAATTAACCCAGTGGCAGTGTATCTCAACTTATGAGACAAATATTCACAGTGATAGAATCAGTCCATGTTTTAGTTACTTACTCCAACTTTAAATTCATATCAGTTTATTTTACTTTAATTATGTTTATGTGCATTAATATTCTCATATAAATAAAAAGTGCCTTGGAAGTTGAGTGTGTACAGATTCCCTTTTCCTTTCTTGAAATAAACAGTTTTTTTTTAAGTCGTAATTTATTTGGAATGTAGATGCTGAGACTGCTAACGAAACATTGTTGAATTTACATTAAAAAGTGTAGGGTACTATTTTGTGTATAATTACTAAGAAATTTACAGGGTCTTGCATGTGTTCATAATATCCAAGGTAAATGTACTCTTCCATCTTAACTTAATTAGGTTTCCTTATGAATTATGTTGTGTTTAAAAATAGGTTTTGAAAAAGGTATTTTGATAAATAATCATCAATAAAGCTTGGAGCAAGTAATAGTTGCTGTCCCATACTGATCTCACTGAATCCATTTATATTATGAGCTTAGATCCAAGGCAGAGTAACTCAAATTATGAAGACAAATGTTCACCATGGTAGAAGCAATCGTTGTAACAGCCTTTACTACAACTGCTGCGTATGTGATCCCCTGATAAGACCAAGAGAGTAGATGCCTGGTCTAGTGTGAAAGCACTTTTAGGGTTCATTGTACTATTGTATCACCTTCAGTCCTTTTACTGGCTGTAAACTCAGGAAATACTGTAGAACATAAGAGATACCATCAATGTACCTAGTGCTGATTTGTAATAGTATGTAATATAGGCTGCCGTGTGACTTACGTCTCTAGAGAAATCACTTTTTGCATGAAGGCATTGCGGTCTTAATCTAGTGTATGAATCAGTGCTGGGTTCCACATTTGATTGCATGTCTACAAAAGAAATACATTAACTTTGTGCAAGCATCAGTAACACTAGTAGACCAGAAGTGATTTGCCAGTGTGTTATTGTTTTATTCTAGTATCACTGGAGTAATTTGTGACAAGGATATTTATGAAGGTAGAAAAAGCTTCAATCTTTTTTTGGCAATGAAAAATAGTAATGAATATTTTAATTGATGTGTATATAGAATCATATCAGTGGTTTAAAGGCGTATTTTCATCATCCCAAACAGTTCCAATTCTCCCAACCTACCTACTTCTAGCCCCTCTCACATTTATCTAAAACTCATCTTTATCCAGACACAATCCTAGTTTATTGCCTCATGGCTTGTCCCAGTGGCCATACAAGTCCATAATGTGTAATCAAGACACTCTCAGTGCCCATGCTGTGTAATTTAGCTATGATGCATTGTTTGAATGTGATGCCAATCAAAGAGCTGAACCAATTGAGGGTTTTGATATATGTATACTGAAACTGTAGTTTAGGGTGACGAATGACTGCCTTTAAAATGCATGCTTCAGTTTCAGTTGACCATGTGTCATGTAATCATGTTCGTTTTACACCATGCCAAGGAGAAAAATTATGAGCTTAGCCACACTGCGGTAGACAAGACATGGAACAGGGGAGAAGTGTTTCCCCACCAGAACCTTCAAACTTATTTCATTTCAAAGTTTACATGTGTCTTTCCCACCAAAGAAGTACTGGCACTTTGCCCCCACTGGGTGTATCCACTTACCCTTCCTTAGTCCTCCTTACATACATAACATACTTTACTATAATGAAAATTTCATATGATCAGTGCACTAACAAACACAAGAAAATTAATTCCATCACAAAAAAAGGTGAATTAAATAGGTAAGTCATAGGCTGTTTTTTGTGCAACCAATTTAGAATTCCTTATGTGAGAAGGAAAAGTAAGTTCCAAAGTACAGGACCGGCAATAGAAAAGACCCCCTCACCACTCTCTTCTTGACAGAAGGTATAGAGAGTAGAGTTCCATCCATTTCGGACCTGGTAACAGGACCAGGTGAAGGTAAGGTTTCCCTTACCCCTCCTTACCTTCCTTTTTAGGCAGTGGACCCAGGGCTGATGAAGGTGGTGCACACTGGGGTCCCAAAAGAGAGAACTCTACAGTGCATGACCATGATTGCATCCACTGATTTTCACCATTGCCCATGTATGAATCAATATTGGTTGAGGTTATGGTTTGGGGCAAGGAGAGAACTATCCTTTCCCCAGGGGTTTGTACATGCACCCAGACTTGTTTAACACCCCCCATCCCCACCCAGACCCATGCACCCAGCATTACCATTTATTTATTTCCTCAATACTGCAAGAACATTCTTAACAGTAAAGAGCATCTGCCTCTCACACAGAAGGCCCAGGTTCAATTCCCAGGTCGCGTCATACCAAAGACTCTAAAAATGGAACCTATGCCATTGTGCAGGATGCTCCGCATAAGCAGTGGAGTAGGGAAAACAAGCCAGTGAGTCACAACGGGGAAAAATGCCGCGCCCAACTCGACTCCAGTAGGTTGGAAAACAGGGCTGTAAAACTCCATCTAACTACAAGCACACTCTTATAATCACACTTCAGTCTAATTCTGTTAAGAAATGACTGCTCTATAGACTTAGTTTCATTTAGAGACGTTTAAAATTAAAGACAACACTTAATGACCCCATTAAAATTCATAGACCAAGTGCCCCCCCCACCGGGTGTTGCTTCTTACATTACAAACCGTTAAACCATTCACTGAGCATGTCCTGATTTTACATGGGACCATTTTTGCAGTTTTGGGAGGGACTGTATTAACTGAGTTGGAATTCACTGGAATATGCCAGCTTGCCCTTTAAGCATAAAAACACAAAGGCAATTAGGCCTATACTCTCATTTTTAAAGTTGGCATGCTCTTGTACTCTCAATGATCAGACATTGACCAATGGCAGATGTGTATTACTAGTCCTTCATCTATAGTAGCTACCCTGAATAGAGAATGTACTTGGAAAGAGGAGTATATATTCAGGACCTGGCTATGAAGGTATAATCACTGTATGTTTAATTGCTCAGAGATATAAGTCACCCATCATGTTCACTAATGCTGTGTTACCAATGTTTTTATGTGGCATTCTTTTGCATGAATACATTTCCACATCTAGAGAGTAACAAGCTCTTTACAGAACCTACAGCTAAACAAACACAGGAGACGTTGCAAGATGCACTGATCCAATGAACAGCAAATTGATAGCCTAACCAATGGAATATAATTTGACATATCAGTGCATATGAACCTCGCCAAATAAAAGGAAGGAGGGTGGGAGGATGAAACTTTTTAATTTGCAAAGGTAAAATGCATCCCTCTTGAAAATATAATTCTTACGTACCCCAGGAAATGAATGAGGTGCCAGAAATTGCCACATACCAGGCGCAAAGATTCAGAGGCTCAAATTTTCCGAGCTGAGAATGACGTAGTTTTGACGGCTTTGGTACGAGGTTTGTCAAGAACTGTCATTAAAGATGGTTAATAATTTCAATATTTTTCAAACTATACATGGAATATTTCCTGAGGGTGCATACCAAAAATCAATAATTCTTCTCTTCATGGAAATGATGCCCCATCAGAAATTTTGTCGACGTTGAGAAGTTGGTGTACAATTTTATCATTTGTTTGTGATTATCATTCGTTCTGCTCTGTGAGAACATAACGCCTGAAAGCATGGCTGAGAGCATTCCACTTGGTAAGTAGTGGATTAGAGAGCATGAAAGGAAAATTCGGGAGGGCGGTATCAAGCTACTCCCTTTTGTGGAGGGTGGGTTACATGGTTTTTTAAGGTGTAGTCTGTTTTTGTGTCAATTAAAGAGCTGGAAATTTTTTTTTTCCCAGGAAGGGAAGTCAGATCTTCCACTGCCCTTTCATACTTGACAACTGTTGCGTTTTAAGTGTTGTTCCATATTCTTTGCTTTAAACCAGTATGTTTTTTTCTGACTTTTGATATGTAAATGAAAATAATGCTGAAAATAAACAGAAAAATTGTGAAGCCATAGCTGGGCAAAATGAAGTCAGCTTTTGCAGGTGCCTTCATTTTTCCCACCCATTGAGATGAGTGCTTGTGCATGCACTCACCGCACACACACAGTATATCTGCCATTGTTCTGTTTTCGAAGATGACATTGTTGCTTTCTGCATTTCTCATATGTTCATGGATATCAAAGGGCAAACTATAGAATTTGGGGCTGGTATACCTTTTACAGTAGGAGTACATAACACCAAAAGGCACTGTAAATGGCAGAAGGTATTGCATGATTTCTAATATTCATAAACAATAAGCCGGTCGTAGCAGTATAGACAGTTCTATGACTATATCCGAACATTCAATTCACTTACTGGTTTAGGCATTAGCATATTTGCTAATTGTTTTGTTTTGGGCAGAGCTGTTCATTTTCTGTACTCTAAAACCCATAGAAATTGAATTCACTTTGCTGACACATATATATATTCCTACCCCTTGCTACAAGTAAATTTCTCTCACTTACAGCATTACCCATGACTAGAAACAGCTTGTCAAAATGATGCCCATCTTTTCATCATGCACCTAAGCAATGTCCTCATACATTGTGAACATTAAAATGCGAGTTTGACTGTCTGGACTATTGAGTCCATGGTGGTTTAATATAGCACTAATTGTGCCCTCACTCGGAAGATAAGATCATCTGCTGACAATTTTGGAAAGTGTGCAATAGTAATATGACTGAAAAAGTAATGTTCATCAGCACTATCTCCATTCATGGATACTATTTTGAGATTATCATTTGTTACATCCCCATTAGCAGTAATAAATACCCTCCTACTGAAACTGACATGGGAATAAATTTTTGTGTAGCAATGAAAAAATACCCATGCAGCACTTTGTGATGCTTTTGTTTCAATAAAATACTCCCACACTCTCTTATTTTGATTTATTAATAGAAGAGAGCAGTGTCGCTGGATAAGAAAAGGTTGCACACAAATATGTCTTGCCCTCTTTTCAGATAAAATTCTCCCTATTGTGTAAGTTCATAGATTAAACTTTTCCATTTTTACCAAAATTTGTTTGGAATAGTTTAGCATTGGAGAGCATAAATTATTTCCATAATTTATTGCAAAAATCCCAATATTACCAGTGACTAAAATATTGGTTACCCATCAAATGTAATAATTTTCATTTACTTTTATAAAACTGAACGGAAATTCAATAAAAAGCAGTTACTCAAATTTATTTTGACAGAAGAAATAAATTTGACAAAATGGGACTTACCTACATTGCAGTCTTTCATAATGTTAGAAAACATAGGGATTTTTTAAAGATCAAACATGAATAAACTTAACAATATTTTGCATATATTTAAATAGAGTTATTACATTTTGGTAACCTTGTCCACTTCATGAATTAGGAGACCCAGGTACACTAGTTTAATTTGGGATGACTGTATTTTTCCTTCAAAAATTAGGATGTCACTAATTTATCTGCATATGTACATTTTTTGTACTTTTTTGTGTGTGTTTGGTCCATTCACTTGTATATTTTATATTTTACGGTATGTTCTACATGTAAGGGTTTGCTATGTAGTTTTATTGGAATGGACTAAAAATGTGCGTATTTTTTTTTACTGTTAGCTGTGAATTATTAGTGCTCAAGTACAGTTTGTAGTACTTTTACTATACACACAGAATCCTTTGACACTTGTTTCTTCTCTTTCGTTTATTGCTTTGTGACCGATCTGATCCTGAAAGAGACCTATAAACATGTCCTTGACTTCGTAGTACAACCAAGGGAAATGTTAATGGCTCCATTCATCATCAGATAATATTGTTTAGTTTGCTTCACGTTACGTATACAACCAAAATGATTGCGATGAGAACTCACCTCGTCTGTAATACAAGGTGTTTATTGGGGTCAACCATAGCCTTAAAATCAGTTAATCTTACAGCATTTGATATGTGAGAGTACAGGGTAAATTAATGATGAATAATGGCAGACTGATGCAGTGTGCTCTAGCAATAGGTTCAATTTGTTTTGAGAATCGTTTACATTCAACAGACTGGCTCTTAAGGACGGCAGAAAATTGGAAAATAGTGGCAATGTTTATCTGTAAATACAAAACCGTGACTATGTCGAAATGGGCCCCGTGAGAATGTATATTGTAACTTGTCCTAGATTTTGTTAGTAGCAAAGAAGTGTTACAGCTTTTAGCAGATGGGTTTGCTTCAAAAAAGGAGTCTGCAGTGAGAGAAAATTAGGAGCTTGCTGTGACAGAATCGAAATGAATTACTCCACATGCATCTGAGGTACAAAAAATAGTGAAATAAAGCACAGACAGAGTGTGAACCATATATGGAATCTTTGCAGGTGCCTGCTGTCTGAAAGGCTGGAAACTCACCTAGGACCTAGGACCTCACCTAGCTGTTCAAATTTGAGTGATGGTGGTGGATCCACCATGGGAGATCACACTCTAATGAGAATACAGATCAACAACATGCACTCACTCAAGATCAAGATTCACTGGGTCTATTTTGGTCCTCACCTACCTCCTATCACCCTATGTATACCATTTATACCTATACTTACTGTCTGGCAACCTTTGACACCATGGATATCCTACCAGCAGAGGGGGCATAACATCCTATGGCTTCATCCTCCATTTTGCCTCACTCGCATATAGGTAAGTATAGGTATAAATGGTATACATAGGGTGATAGGAGGTAGGTATCGTCCCTCACAGACCCCCAAACCAGGGAGTTTTGGGGATTTTGATTGACTTACTAGGGTAGAAGTGATTGACGGTTTGGGATCAAAGTTTGTAAATGTAGTGTGAGCACAGTCAATAGATCAAGTGACCCCTAATATGCAATACTTGTGAATGGTACAGTACATACAGTGAATGTCAAAATAACAAGTTATTAAAGGCAACTTATAACTAATGGCGACCTCAATTGTCATTTGTGCCCATTATGGTCATATAGTACACCAATCTAACATGCTCACTCAAATGTCCACAGATGTGTATCAAGTTAAAGGCCCAGTTCTCTCACCCCAAACAGTACCAATTCTCCAAACCTTCTTACTGAAGCCCCTTCCACAATTGTCTGAAATTCATCCTCATCCAGACACAATGTCAGTTTACTGCATCAGGGTGAGTATAGAAAAACTCAATTTATATAATCAAAATGCTCTCAGTACCATTCATGCTGTGTGATATAAGCTTTGGCACTCTGCATTGTTTGAATTAGCTGTCAATCAAAGAGCTGAGCCAATTGAGAATTTCGGTACCCGGGTACCAAAGTTGTAGTTTGGGGTGATAGGTTTGGCCCTTTAATGGACAGCCATGAAGCAGTAAACCATAATCCTCTCTGCTCCCTCAGATAGGAACGTATGGTCCTAGTACAGTCAGGGGCATTACTATTGGGAAGGGGTGAGGGGTGGTCCACCCCTGGAAATTTCCAAACTGACGTTTGCTTGGAAAATTTATGGCCTTCCTGAAGGACAAAAATTCCACTCTCTTTTTCAAAAAATTTACTTTGTCAAAAGGAAAAAAAAACTCTTGGGAACACATACCAAAGATTTAGACAGGTAGATGGGACAATAGTTTGGTAGCTTCTGGGAGGGGGGGGGGGACAAGCATAGTATGACCTAGGGGACATATAATCCCTTTTTGGAAATGAATGGATGGGGTGCTGGGCAAATGTAACAGAAATACAGGAGGTGGGTATGAGGGCATTACAGGAAGAGTTAATGAAAGCGGATAGGTTTTTTAAATCTCTCAACTCATTTGATAGTATTATCATTTTCCATGACTTTTTCTATTTATTGAGAAATTGCAGACATGCAATAAAACTATTTTAAGGCTTGGTGCATGCAACTTAGAACCCTCAGAAAAGTGTGTTTTCCAGCCCTCTGGACAGTTTGTAATATCAAAAGTTCTCTCGTACATTTCATGCCAACCAAATGGTGGCACTCCCACAAGATAAGTCTTCCTCCCATGAACTTCCCTATACTTTCCCATTTTGCCACACCTGGTAGGTTCACTGTGAGGTAATGATTTAATGCCCCCCTCCCCTCAATATTGAGAAAAAATCACCACCCTTGTAAGGTTGAAACTTGTTTAAAAAGTCTTGTGACCTTCAGAAGTGTTTAGCAAAATTTGACAATTTGAGTGTTATGACCCTAAGCAATCAATTGCAGAAGTACAACAACTAATGTGATCTCAATCCCTTGCAAGGAATTACTGACCCTTGCTTAGTGGCTGGTTTAGCCAATCAGCTCCTTTTCCTTGTTTTTGTTTTTCTTTTTTTTTTGCCCAGCAAGTTCATTGATTTCTATCCATCTCAACTAATGGCACTTTTAGGACAGACCTTAAATTTTTTTGACAAGATGATTATACTCACATTTTCCATAGTTGTAAAAAAAAATCTCAAATTATCTCATATTTGCCACCGTTGCAATGGGCAAACCATTGAATCAACCTTCAGTGTGTGTCTGTGTGGTAGACCACCAGACTCAGTGCTTGAAGTAGGCTGAACAATCACTTTAGTGGCCTGTTGTCACAGTGGCCCACACTTTGCAATTAAAGGCAATGGAATCCAGGATGTCAGGTCTTACTCTTACATCTGTTTGGAATTTGATTAGAGGCAATTAAAAAATTAAGAAATTTTCATTCAGCATTAAACAGCACAAAATGAATGTTTCTTCTTACCTGATAGACCTCAATCTTCAGTGTTTCTTTCTTCTGGTAAATAATCAGTTTGGAAGGGACAAATGAACTGCTGGCACAAAATGCAAATATTCCCTGCCAAACTCAGTTCCCCCCTTTAATGGGCGAAAGCAGTCACCCCAAATGCATTCTGAAACAAAAACCAGATCCCACAAATTTCTTCCTATTTGGCTTAAAAGTATCTTTCATATTTCACGAGTAACACATGGTTTATTGAAGTTAAGGCAATAAGAAACGCTGCAGGGTCAATTTCATAATTTGGTGAGAAAAATTTGGTACACTACATTTTGTTTTTAAAATGACAAACTAATCCAGTTTAAGGAATAGTGTTCACTAAAATTGTTCAGTAAGTGATGTAGGTATTATATAGGTTGAAGTGTAGGTAGCTAAAAAAAGGTCAAAATTTAGGTCTTATACTGCATGAAAATTTTATTCAAAAGGACCATGAAGACCTGCAGAAAAATTACCCACCCAAGTGAGAAGCAGGGAATATGCGTCATTAGCAAGTTTGGGTATGGGCCTATAAATGCCCCTGCTCTCTCTCATCTTTACTTAATGTGGAGCTACACCCTTAATTCTTTCTGCTTCATCCCTGCATGTATCACTGCATGCAAGCCGTTCCAATTTGTTTCATTTGATAGATTCATATAGACATAATGATTGTGGGGGTGTGATCATTAGATGTATCATGAAGTAAGCCACTGCAGTAAGAAATGCAGTCAGTGATTTTTTCTTTCATTTTAGATAGACGCCATTAAATAAGAGATGAGGCAATGGTATACCTTACACCCAGTGTCTGCATCCCAATTCTCAAGTGTTCTTTCATCCAGAGGAGTATTTTCACTGGACAATTCCATTTTCTGTTTATACACCCATCCAATTATATCAGTTGGCAGACAGAATGGTTTCATCCCTTTTACTGCCACAATCACATAACACGTCAACCAGACCTGATGATTGGTGATGACGCCCAGTGATGCCTGACACCCTCCCATGCCACCATGGATGTACTTTTCTCCATCTCCCAGTTGAAACATCATCATCGTACTCAAGTCCCAAATGTGTCTGAGAAGAAACCACAATAAATGCCATCTGTTCCTCTGAAAATATTGGCTAAATTAGGTTTTAGCTGTTGTTTTCTCTCACATCTTCATTATTCTCGATTTATCGCCCTTGCCTTCCCTCTTTCCCTCTTTCTTTAGGCTCCCCTCTTGTGGGTTCTTCTTTTTCAGAACTGCTGGAAGGAATTCATTTCTGATGGAAGTTAAAAAATGGGCCAACCTTGATAATTGGTGGCTCGATCCAAATGGCCTCTCCTCTTATCTGAAGTTGTAAAGGAAAGCAGTGGTGATGGTCATCTGACAATTTAGGACTCAAAATTCCATGATAATGGGACTGGGAGGGACAGTGAAATAAACATGATCTTATCAGCGAGCTGAATGTATGAAATTATATCATCCTGGTCCCCAGAAATTAGGAGTGTTAGTTGAAGCTAGAAAAATTAAGCTCTGGGCTCTTCGAAGAACACGTATAATCTATCACATAGTATCAGTATGTGACCGCATGAACTCCATATTTTGTTTTGTTGAAACATTTGTGAAAATTTTCCTTTTGTTGCTAGAGTTTGTTGTAATTTCTGAACTTTTCAGGGCAAGAACAGTCACCCCAAACTTATTTTGAAGAAACAGCTGAACCTCCCAATATTCTTTTTTCTCATTTACAATATATCAGAATGTCAAAATTGCATATTCAAGGTAAACCAAGCAGTTTAATACTCCAGGCAATTTTCACATTTGAGGAAAAGAAGTATAACTCTTAGGAGCCAATCATGAAACAGGACAGTCTACTACAGTATTTAAAGTTGGGATGATTGCATTTTCCCTTTAATCAGCATTGATAATTTTTTAAATGCCTTTGGATGTAAAATGTTGGCAGCTAGTTGTAATTGATGTGAGAAGATAGATGGTGTCAATTTGCACTTGAATTAGTATAGTTGACTGTTTCATGATTGGCTATAATTAACCATGTGATGATATTTTTTCCTCAATTCATGAAATTTACAGGATTTAACTGCTTGGATAACCTGAATTCCTAAAATATGAAAGATACTTTGAAGAGAAATAAGAATCAAAATGTGAGGTTTAACTGTTGCTTCCAAATAAGTTTATTGTGACTGCTACCGCCCTTTAAAGGGCAGGAGCAGTCCTCCCAAATTGAAGAAGTGTAGTAGACTGTCCAGTTTCATGATTGGCTATTAGGAGTCATGTGACAATGATTTTTCTCTTTAAATGTGAAATTTACCAGGAATAACTGCCAATTGGTTTAGCTTGAATATGCAATAGTAAAATCATAAAATGTAATGAAAGATACTTTGAAGAGAAATAAGAATCAAAATGTAAGGTTTAACTGTTGCTTCCAAATAAGTTTATTGTGATCGTTTTTGCCCTTTAAAGCGGCTCATTGAGTTGTTTCATGAAATTCAACAAATTTTTCCAAACCTTTTGAGTTTTCTTTACATAACAATGACAAATCCCAATGACAATCCCTATACCCTACACACAAACAACCATTTTATGAGTGTGTAATTAATGGTTCAAGTTGGTTTTCAAAAATTTGTGACCACACACTTTTTCAAATTATGTACGAAACCGTTACAAGTCAGGACACAAGAAAATTCAAAATTTTAGCATATTCTGTGACTTTTGAACTTGAAACTTGACTTGTTATGCTAACTATTAGCATTGCTATGCAACAGTGACCCTTTGAGACTCTCATTAAGTTTTCGATATCAACTCAATGAGCCTATTTAAGTGGTACTTTGAGTAAGATAATGAGTTTCACCAAATTTTTTTTCAACTTGTAAAGTTTCCTTCACATACTAATGACCATTGGTCAAACATGTACAATGTACACATCATCGAGCAAAATTAACTTCAAACAGTGCTATGTTACATCAAAATGCATTTAAGGGTAGCTTCAATATTTGAAAATTTTTGTTATCCCTTCCCCTAGAGCTCTCCCCAGGCAGGTGATCAAGCTCTACAGTTGACTTCCCCAAATCAAAAATGCTCACATAACATCAGCAGTTGTAAGTATTGGTCTTGCATCATGGTTGTCTTCTGTTGTTGACAACAAAAATAATCGGGAATCATTATCATAGCTATTTTTCATCTGTAAGGGAATAATATTTGGATCACCCAGTGGCAATGCGATAGCTAGGCACCAATCCCAATTCTTTCTTTGCCCTGAAAATGTGACATCTACTTTAACTTCTTGCATCATGCATGTAGACTAGTCATCTTGGGCTATGTCTTCAATATTTGACAACAAAAATTGAAATGTAATCATAACCTTTTGTCAAAATTAGATCAACTATTTGATACCTTGGAGATTTATGAGAGGTACCTCTGCAGGAAGATGAGAAATTAAAGTCCTATCGAAAAGATAGTATCTTTGTCATCTTCCTGATGGCCAACAATGAGGTGTTTGAATGATACAAATGTTTCCAATTGGCTGATCTGTCTGGAAGTCAAAACCCCCTTGTGAGTCACAAGCGTAGAAACTTGTGCCCACCCTTGAATAATACTATGAAGAAATAGTTTCAAAGGATTATTTCAATCTCTTCCAATTTGTTATTTAAGTTGACTGACTTGTCCTTGGGAGATTATGAAAACAGGCAAAGTTTGGCAGATTCAGTCTCAAGATAGGTTTTTTAGCTACTATCAATAGCCTAAACTGTTTCTGAGGAAAGCAGGCTGGTAGAAAATTGGAAAGAGTAGAGGGTTACAGTTATTTATAATGTTTAAGGAAATAACTGTTGCTTTTTATTGTCACAAGTGGGTATTTGTTTTGTTTTGTGTTAATAAATTGGAAAGATAGCATGGTAGGTCAGCAGGGGCTAAGTAGTGGAAAATGGTTGTGTGGGCAGCAGTGGCATCACCAGACATTTTATTTCAAGGGGCACCGTAAGGGCACATTAATGTGATTTTAATGTTTTCGGGGGGGGGGGGGGGGACTATGAGACACACTTGCATTTTTTTCAAAAATTTCTGTACACTCTGTATACTCCAGTTGAAAGCACTGCTTAGCTCAGGTAGCATTTAAGGTGAGAGACAATTTTCCTTAAGAGAATTACCTTAGGCTTAAACTGCCAATCAACTGCTTTCTTGATAGTTTAGCTCCCCCTTTTAAAATGTCTTTCTGATCCACTCCTGGTAGCAGATTTGCCACCAGTGAAATCTTATTTCAAGTTAGCCTTAAAGCTACCCAACTTATTTTTAGACCAGTTTTAGTCTTTTTAGTTGAAGTTGAGTGTTTTTTTTTAAGTAGTTTTTTTAGTTTTAGTAGTTTCTAGGAGAATGTTGTCACATGGCTTTCAAGAGCAATCATGAAACAGGACAGTCTGTCTACTATATTACTTCAAGTTGGGGTGACTGCATCCTGTCAGTTTTCCAGTTAATGTTTCCACCCATGTCCTCGTAATCCAGTTTCGATATTATACAAAAATAAAAACAAAAAAGAAAGTGGCTTATATTCACAACCACTTCAAAATTAGGTTTGTGGTCATATATTTTACCAATTTCAAAAGCCAGTTTGAATCACTCCTACTCTCACAATGCACCACACGTAGGAGTGAGAGGGGTGGTTCTAACATGTCCTTCCACTGAACTTTGATCTGGTAGGAGATTAAAACCTTTTAATCCTGTGGTGTACACTAACTGCAACCACTTCCTAAACTCCCCCTTTTTTTGCTGAATCAAACATAAACTAAACATATGCTCAAGTTTTATACATCTAGAGGCTATGGTTTATACGTGTGTAATGATAGACACTTCAAAATGAAGTACCATTGTTTAGTTTGGAAAAATTAAGGGTTTCACTGAAAGAATTTCTTTTTGTAGCTGTTTATGGCCTCTGAATTTTCAAAAGATTTAAAATAAGTCTAATTGGTTTAAAATCTTATTATTTGGAATAAGTGACAATTTGACCATTCCATACCAATCTATTCCATTTAAACTCCAATATTTTAAATCTTACAATTTAAGAGAGTGAATAGCTTTTTGTCTCCTAATTGTTTATGAGGAAAGGGATACTGCAGAATAGAAGAAGAAATCAGAACTTTTTTCTCAAGAAGGGGGAACAAGGTTTGATCAATTGCTGACCTGTGAGAGGGGTCAAATGGCAAGGGGGTATCCCCTTTGGAAAATTGTTGCTTTCCAAAATTTAAAGCATATTTAAAGCACAAGATCAGTCACCCAAACTCATTCTGAAACAAGATTTAAATCTCACAATTTTCTTCTTTTTTGTCTGCCAAGTATTTTTCATAATATATCAGGACTGGAACATTGCATAGATAAGGTAAAGCAAACGGTTTACTCACTCCTAGTGTAGAGGAGGAAAAAACTGTTGCATGTTTCCCAACAGCCACTCACGAAATGAGGTAGTCAGCTAAATAAGTTTTGGTTAGGGTGACTGCTGATCCCCCTTTAAATACATGGGATGTTTTGCATGCCATGTCATGTCAATTTAATTGTGTTATAGTAATGGTAACTATGTTTTTGCCCAGTTTCAAATCAGAGTAACATTTTAGGTCTATATGCACATGGGGCCCATAATTTCTTCTAAGGGGAGGGTTCTTTATTCTTTAGCATTAGGGGGAAATAAGGGCTAGTTGTCCTCTCATTAGATAAATGTTTGCCAACTGTAGTAAATTTTATTTCCCTGCTTTTGCATCTTATTTCGCTTTTCTTTCATACAAAATAATATGAAGCAATTGAAAAGTCACCTATTAGGTCAGTAGGTCAACATTTTTAAATTTTTTAAAAACTTAGACACACCTTAATCAATGACTATCATGGCCAAGACAACTTTACATCCCAATTTAGCTTTTGAAAACTCAATTGCCTATGTTTAGAAGACACATGTGTCCCAAACATGTTATAGAATAGTTGAATATGATCTGATTAAATCTTCCTGTTATTGTGCGTCATTTCCTTTGTTTTAACTCATGTCTGTACACATAAAACCACAGTCGTGCGCATATTGAGTTATGTTTTATTTTCTTTAGAAAGTTTAAGTGACTCATATTATGCATCGTCATTGATAAATCCCGCTCTTTTTGGATTAATGTCCATTGCTATGGCTTGCTTAGACAGAGCTTTGATATTTGTTCAAAAGCAGTTCAATCTGTGTTGCCTAACTAAACGCTCGCTCGGGAAAATTCCCCTTTCCACCATGACAAATGACCTGCATTATATCCTAGTCTGTGGGTCAAGAATCCCTGTGAGGGCAGAGGGAAGATAAACATATGCAGGCACCCTCTATCATTAGGCAATCCCTTAGCTACTAGCTCTTGTCAGATGCTGGTTGGTTAGGTTTAAACTGACAAGAACCTGAAAGGAGCACAACTGTTGCTATAGTTCAACTTAATAAAGGTCATGGAAAAAGCGTGCAGTCAATATTTTGGCTGGTTCTCTTACTGTATACAAAGTGTCAATACATAACTTAAGCAAAACTGAACTAGGTTACATGTTTGATTAGATTTGGTTCAAATTTCAAAAAATTGTAATTTTGAATGGAATGTAGTCACATTTTTGACCAAGTTACGTTCAATGGTTGGCAGGTCCTGATGATTCAAGTTTGATCCCAGCAATCATGTTATGAATGTCTGGGCCAATAGGGTTTAATGCTGAAGAGAGGGACATTGCTCAAAACCCCTTCTATGCCTAAGCTGTAGCTGAAACATTAAGATTTGTGAACTTATTACTACATTTATTCCATAGTGTATTGAACCAGATTGGTTTGTTTTAAATAAAATTCTGCATTCTTGTGCAGACAGTCCATTAAAATGGGCTCTACTCTGAATGATTCCTAGAAGGCTACACATGTGTTTATAAAGTAATGGTTGGATTTATCTTGCAAGATCCAGTTTCATATTAAATTTAATTCATGTGTTTTGGCAGAAAAGAGGTAACTTTAGTTTACTTGGAGTTCTCTAAACTTAAACTTCATTGTCTTTTAGTTTCTTTCTCTAATGGAAAATGCATCATCTTGGTAACATTGTTCTTTATAGTGTTGCGTTGTTTGGGCCAATCACATCGTGAAGGCTAGGGGGTAGTACGATAAGAAAAGAGATTCAAGAAAGAAGACTCGAACAAAGCTTTAAAGTTGACTAATGTTTATTCTAAGTGTAAAAGAAATCCCTTTCTCTGATCTATCAAAGAGCTGCCAGGATAGACTTGATTAAACACTGTCACATGTTGAGTATGAATTGATTCTAATCTACATGATGAGTAACAAGCTTCTACTCTAAACGGTGAGAAACGGACTTCTGTCTCAAAACTTATGTTTCCTTCCTTTAAATGCAAAAACCGATTCCTATAAACTACTCCAAGGTTAAAGGAAAATTCGAAGAAAGTAAGAAGAGCTGGTAGAGTCCAGCAGGCTTGGCCCAGCGGCAAAGGCCGCGGAGCTGTGCGTGTTTCTTGAGTTGATCCTTTCTGTTTGGCTGTCTATTTCCAACTCTCTCCAGGAAGGGAGTTACCTAAAAGTACTAAGGTGGTTTCCAGACAGAGTTGTCTGCAAACTATGGGATGGGGAATCCTGATTGGACTAAGACATGCACATACCTAACAAATGACCAATGAGAAAAGTTTGCAAGAAGTAGGACGCTGACTGGCGACCTCTATTTCTGTATTTGGGGAAGACACTGGCTATGTCACTGGATGGACTTCATCGAAACTATAAGTGTCAAGAATCTGACAGGACATCGAATTTATTGTGTGGGAACGTCCACATAATGGGGCTGAGCTGTCAGAACCTGTCTGCTTGAATTCCCAAGGTAAACTCTCTGAAGTAGAATGTCAAGGAGGGTATTTAAGTGCATGGCGATTAGCCTTCTTATTTGACATCCCCCTCGCAATTTCAAATTTTGAAAACATAGTTTGAAAAATTTACCTGTTGAAATAAGCAATAAGTGAAAAAAAACGTCAATCATGTTTCATTTAAAATATCATTATGATAACATTTCATTTATCATGCAACAAAAAAATAGTGCGCTGTGAGGCAAAAGAAAGGTGGGAGGGGTTTGGACTAGGTCAGAGACCTGTGGGGAGAAACCCAATAGAAACGAGCAAAAAAATAATAACATAACTTGATCATAGCATGCACAAGAAAATAATGAAAATTACTTAAATCATTGAATACATGGTATAAATACGAAGTAGGTTTATGCAGTATACTTGACAATTTCATGTGCTATCAGGTCATAACAGTTTAATACTGAATACGGACAACCCAGTAGGAATACACCCGGAATCGCAACATCTGGAAGGAACGGTCCAGAAGATTCCTCCTACGAATTATAAATTGAACCGAATACAGTTTACTGCAAAAAATACTTTGAAAGCAATTCACGACCTTTTAAACTTTAGTAACAAACACATTCCAGTTATGTCAACATTTTGGTTTCAAAATTTTAAGCGTAATCTTCACTGTTAGGGAGTGTATACTCACTCCAACAATTTTACACAAAGTTCAACCAAAGACAATAAAACAGTATGCAACTCTCAATTCACTTTGACACATTAAGGTCACAACGAAGGTTTGCTGACCTGTGGTGACAATTAACTTCGAATCGCCCTATAATATACTGGTTATAGAACGTAAGCGTCGGCATAAAATACAAATCACTTGAATCAGAATACTTTGACCTTTACGGAAGGTTTGGCACTCGATCATTATTTAAGTGATGAAAAGTTCAAAATAACAAAATTATAATGCAGGAAAGATGAAACAAATTCGTAAGTAATGCAACGTTTATATAAAATGAAATAGAGATATTAATCATGATATATACTTGAAAAATTTTAGATGTCACTCTCTGTTTATTATGCAAGGCCAAATAACTGTCGTGCAAACCTATCAGGACTGCCTGTAATCGGGACACGTGAATCAAGCAAAATTTCTAAAATGTTACCCGTATCGGAATAACGTGAGGGTTGCCACCAAAGGCGATGGGCGTGCATCGGCTTTTTATCCGAGTGCGAAAATGTAATACAAAGAAGAATTTGTAGGTGCCCCATGTGGAAACGTGCTCGACAGACTGTCATCTTGTTATTAGAAGCTTGGGCAAGGTGCTTAAATTGAAGCGCTATTTGGCGTTCCTGCAAAGGTGTTGTCGAAGCTAGGTTACGATTTGACTTTGCAAGTTTAGAGCAAAGAGAGACATCAACGGCATTTACACGATAGAGTACAGCAACTTCGGAACATGTGACTGAAGGCAGAATATTGCCGGTTTCATCATGAAATTGAACATTATTCGAGACATCATCTGATATATGCACATTAATACTATCTTTATAAACATCCTGAAGTCTTTTTACATCTGTAATAAGTTTGTTTTCTTTAGACGCCCTTACAAAACATGGCTTAAGTCTGTTGAAATTGAAGACGTCCTGTAAGACTTCGCCTTGCAATGTTTGTAAGAGATAATGTGTACGGTCCAAGATTTCGTGGATGACTAAGGGACCTACCCATTCTGCGACAATTTTACGTGAATTTGCGGTGAGTGAAGAACTTGTTGGTTTATAAAGATAAACCAATTGACCTACTGAGTAAATTGGACTCTTTTCCATTTTACTAGTGATTTTAACATTTTGTTTATCTTGCTGCCTTTTCTGAAGGTCGAGCATAGTTTGTGAAAGATGTTGAAACCGTTTATTGAGAAGAGACACGTACTCACTATAAGAATGTGATAGTCCTTCCATGGGATTAAAGGTTAAATGTGTAAGGTCCGGGGGCTTACGACCATAAACCAGTTCGAAAGGGCTGTGGTCACCCAGATGGGGGGAGGAAAATGCGTTATACGCATAAGTTGTGGTGGGAATGAATCTCACCCAGTCACTCCCAAATTGGCCTAAATTGACCTTTAAGAAGTTTGACAGTGTTTGTATGTGTCGTTCTACTTGCAGACTGCCATGATTGCAAACACTAATAACCTTCTTATCAATATTTAAAGAGGAGCATAACAATTCAACTAATTTCCCTGTAAGCGATTTAGCTGCATCTGTAATAAGCATTGATGGCGGTCCAAAAATTGTGATAATTTTTTGCAAAATCGCTTCACAAATGGTCTCAGCATCTAAAGTTTGCAGAGGGACACAAATAAGAAACCTTGTAATTTGATCACATGCAACCATTATGTGTTATAGAAGCAAGAAATGCCTCAGCAGTGTCACCGGGGACGTATTTTAGTTCAGAAAACTGTCTTGTCAGGGCATAATGGGAAGATGATTCGCTAAACCTAGCTAGGAAAGAAGTTCTTAAATGTGCTAGATCCTGAAATATTTTGCCCTCTATCCAGATGCGTGCCGTACCGTGAAGGGTACGCTTGAAGATAGCGACTACAGCTTGAAATGCATCATCATCAACAGGGTCAAGCAGTTCATGGGCTTCTAAGTAATCAGTGAAGGCAAGAAAATGGGCCCTTGCTAAGTCTGCGTCTATGACATCGCCTTGAAATCGTTTGGGCAAGAAATCAGTGCTCCTCAATTGCGCCATGCTACATTGAAAATTAGTAAGTAGTTGACGGGTATCATTAAGTGAGCAAGACCATTGAACAATTAAACATTACACAATGTAAGACTAAGGATGAAATGCAAAAAAACAAGTGATACTTAAATAAGTGCAGCACGATCAAGTGTAATTATGTGGGGGAGGGGACCACCCGGGGTGAAATATGCCTCACAACTCACCATAAATTTTATAACTCGATTGGTGACGTCTTCTTGTACTTCGGGCTGACATCTGAAGCGCGAAGAAACTAAGGCTGGCTGGGTGGCACAAATGAGAAACGAAACATGGACGAAGATTGCTTAAGTTATATCGCGTCTACCAAGTAGGACGGTCAAAATTAAGACGAACCGAAGTTCCTCGGAAAGAGCTGGTGCGAGTTGTCAACTGTAGCGTAAACATGGCGTCAAGGCGGTGGTTGTCACTTAAGTTAAAAGAAGGAGCGGTCCTTGGCTATGGAGAATGAAAATTTTACCATGACATCGCTGCGTTGTGGGTCCAATTGGCAAAGATGAACGTCGAAGTCTAAAGAGAGCCAGAGAAGAGTTGTAGTTCCAATATCACAAAAAGGAACGTCTAGGTTTAAAGAAATCCAGATGAGCGTTGCGGTGCCGACAGGACAAGAAGAATCTTTAAGTTTAAGGTAAAAAAAGGCCATATGAGTGTCAAATTTGGGCGGATGGCCAAAACTAGGCAGTTAAAGGTTTCTATTGCTGCATACGCCAGGATGGTGTGGTTAAAACCATGTTGTGTTGTTGTGCTTTTGCAAAGTGCTGTGTTCCTCCAAAATACTGAATTTTTGCTCTAATTCTTACAAAAGGGTTGTGTTATTAGTTCCATTCCTCCAAAATTTTTAGAACCATAAAGTTGCGTTGTAACTGAGTTTCCGACGTTGTTTTACAACTCTGATCCTCAAAAATATTATTTTGTTCACTTTCTCTCCTCCACCATGTTGCGTTGTTTGCTTCCGAGCCCGCTCCTCCACCATGTTGCGTTGTTTGGGCCAATCACATCGTGAAGGCTAGGGGGTAGTACGATAAGAAAAGAGATTCAAGAAAGAAGACTCGAACAAAGCTTTAAAGTTGACTAATGTTTATTCTAAGTGTAAAAGAAATCCCTTTCTCTGATCTATCAAAGAGCTGCCAGGATAGACTTGATTAAACACTGTCACATGTTGAGTATGAATTGATTCTAATCTACATGATGAGTAACAAGCTTCTACTCTAAACGGTGAGAAACGGACTTCTGTCTCAAAACTTATGTTTCCTTCCTTTAAATGCAAAAACCGATTCCTATAAACTACTCCAAGGTTAAAGGAAAATTCGAAGAAAGTAAGAAGAGCTGGTAGAGTCCAGCAGGCTTGGCCCAGCGGCAAAGGCCGCGGAGCTGTGCGTGTTTCTTGAGTTGATCCTTTCTGTTTGGCTGTCTATTTCCAACTCTCTCCAGGAAGGGAGTTACCTAAAAGTACTAAGGTGGTTTCCAGACAGAGTTGTCTGCAAACTATGGGATGGGGAATCCTGATTGGACTAAGACATGCACATACCTAACAAATGACCAATGAGAAAAGTTTGCAAGAAGTAGGACGCTGACTGGCGACCTCTATTTCTGTATTTGGGGAAGACACTGGCTATGTCACTGGATGGACTTCATCGAAACTATAAGTGTCAAGAATCTGACAGGACATCGAATTTATTGTGTGGGAACGTCCACATAATGGGGCTGAGCTGTCAGAACCTGTCTGCTTGAATTCCCAAGGTAAACTCTCTGAAGTAGAATGTCAAGGAGGGTATTTAAGTGCATGGCGATTAGCCTTCTTATTTGACAATAGTTGTCTGCAGTTAATATCTCACCACTTAAAAATATGATGATGCGCTTCTGTCTACAGAAGTGGCAGGATATGAAATTTATGATATTCTTTTCTTGGTATTATTCTTCAAATTTCAGTGTTGATGTAGTCGTTACTCGTTAATGTTTTTCTTTTACACTGTGAGTGCTCTCGTTTACTCTTCATCTATTCAGTCATTATAAAGGACTCTTTTTGGTTGATTTCACTTCCAAACATGATTTGCATTCGGAGCCGTGTCTCTAATTATCATGTGGCAAACACGGTATTAAAGTCATGCCAATATTTTACCTTCTGCATTGATACAAAAGTCGTTCCTTCTTGGCTTTCCGATGTAAATGATCCATGCTTGTTTGGTGATTGCCCTGTAACTTCCCATAGGAATTGCATCAAATTCATTTGAAATGCTGGCACATGGAGCAGGCTGTATAAGTTATACAGGATTCCCTCTTGTGAGACTGAGTGAGGGAAAAGTGATACCAGTGTATCTCATTTTTAAAGGAACGCTCAAACATATGTGTGTGACTATTTCAGGATAAACGACGTCAGTCCTGTTCACACTCTGACAACTTTTGAAAGGAACCTGAGACTTATACGAGAGAGCGTCAGAAATCCCAATTGAAATATATATAACCAGTTGTCTGGGATTTTGTTTAAGTCACTTTTGAAAATTAAAATTTGATGGAAAATGTTTGCCTTCAAGAATTGAAGAATTGGGTGGAAATCCGCTGAATATGTAATTTAATTGAAGTTATGTAGTGAGATCATTGAACAAAGATGCTAGCTGGCAGGCCTGTAGCCAGGATTCAGGATTGTGTCATGGGGGAGGGGAGAAGGTTTGATGTCATGGGGGGTTTGGGCACGAAATAAGTGAAAAGTCTAAGGATAGAAAGAAAACATGCTTTTTAGGTATTTTTTGCATTGCAGTGTTGGGTCATTGGGTTCTACACCCCCAACCCCCAGCCCCAACCGCAACCCCCCAGCCCCCAACTGCAAGCCCCCAGCCCCCAACTGCAAGCCCCCAGCCCCCAACCCCAAGTCCCCCAACCCCCAGCCCCTAACCCCACAACCTCCAACTCCTTTTTTGGCTTCAAGTCACCATATATATTAACCCATATTATTAAAAAAAAAACAAGGGAAAGATAATAACAATAGGAAACTAAGTTTTAAAACATGTCACACAGGTTTCGCTCTGCTGAACCAGTAAATTTACAAGAAGTAAATGAGATGACATTAAAGATACGATTACCATTTTATCCTCATCTATGTGTACTGCTCATCCTTCAATAAGGCTAAGCAATTGTGTCTCATTCTCTTCTGTGACACTTCATGTGATGCTTTCACACCTTGCAGTAAATCAGCAAAACATAGCAGATTGTGAAAGACGGCAAGGTGGAGTGAATGTTCCAGTGAATAGATTAGTGAGGCAAAAGATATAGACCAGGCAAGGGGTAATAACAAAATAAGCAAATGACAAAATAAGCAATATAAATACAGGGGTAAAGCATAGTTTACATGGCTGCAGCAATTAACAGTGAGAGGCCCTCTGGTAAGTACTCTGAGCATGGAAGTACTACCATGGGCATGCATGCTCTGAGTGAAGCACCATGGGTATTTGTTCTGAGTACCCTAATGGGACCTGGAAATTTATCAAATCCTGTGTGAAATGCATCGGTAAGATTCCCAACACTCCTTGGATTGGGAATCTACAAGCCCCTGACACTTACGAGTAGAGGGGCGAAGTAGATTGCATGAGTATATAGGAGTATTATGGTATGAGGTTCATCAAGTGACAGAGTGGTGTTCCAGTTGCTGTGTAAAAATGTGTTTCACATGTGCATGGGTTCAAATCCTGCTCAATGCACATGCGTTTTTTTGGGGGGGGGTACCCCTGCTTTCCTCCCACTTGGCATAGCTGCTTGCCGCTAAAATTAGTTGCCCTGTCAATGAAGTTGGTTGTGCACCAGTGAAGTACCTTCAGATGGAATAGTTACTAGCCCACTTTGCTTTTTTGAGGGTGGCAATTAAAGAAGAGGGATTGTGCCACTCACATTTTTTGAAATCTCCAAATTCTGGCAGATTGTGTAAAAATTTGAACAAATATTCTGTGGAAAGGTTGAAAGATTTGGGTAAAAATGCCCCTGAAGTACAAGGCTCACATTTTAGCCTGCAGTTGTTATCAATTAAAGTCTTCAGATAGTATGTTTGCTTTATATTTTTGCATGGACCAGTGTCCTGTGGAGACTTTATGTGCATGTATGTGTTCCACAGTTGGCCTGTCACTTTAAAACCTTGTCCAAAAATGGTTGTTCCCAAGTTTTTGGTTTACTGAAGCTTCTGGTCACTGAGTAATTCCTTCATATCCTTATTTGTATTTGATAGAGGCCAGAGGTAATTTGAAAGAGGGCACCTCCACCACATTTGTACTTTTACCTCATTTTTTTGTTGTTTTCTTCCTTAAACAATTCCTTTTGTATTTTTACGCATTTTGTTTTATCACTTCCATTTCTTTATATTATCATTGTGTGAAGTTTATACCTATTTGATCTGAAGCACAGTTAGTTAGATGGAATTTTACGGCCCAGTTTCCAACCTTTTGGTTCAAGTCGAGCTGGCCACGGCATTTTGGTTTCGATAATAAGAGAAACCTATGCATTCATAATGGCGTTTGTATGTATGTGTGTATGTGTGTGTGTGCGTGTGTGTGTGTTTGTGACACTTTGCTTGTAAACACGATATCTCAAGTTAGGAATGTCTGACAGTTCTCAAACTTGGTACATAGATGAGCCATATTGATAAAAAGAACCCTATTGTTTTTGGTGGAGGTCAAAGGTCATTTGAGGTCACCAGGAGTCAAAGTCTGAAAACCTTGTTAATGCGATATCTCTACGTAGGAAACTTGGATAAATTTCATATTCGTTATGTGGATGCATTATAGTCAGAAAATGATCCCTATTGTTTTTGGGGAAGGTCAAAGGTCATCTGGGGTCACCGGGGGTCAAAGTCTGAAAATCTTGTTAACACCATATCTCAAGTTTGGAAGCTTTGGCAGATTTCATACTTGAAATGTGGATGCGTTATAGTCAGAAGATGGTCCCTATTGTTTATGGCAGAGGTCAAAGGTCATCTGGGGTCACCAGGGGTCAAAGTCTGAAAATCTCGTAAACAATATCTCAAGGTAGGAAACATGTATGGATTTCATATTTGGTATGTGGATGCGTTATAGCTAGAAGATTGTTCCTGTTGTTTTTGGCTGAGGTCAAAGGTCATCTGGGGTCCCTGGGGGTTAACATTAACACAATATCTCAAGTTTGGAAGCTTGGATAGATTTCATATTTGAGTATGTGGATGCAATGTGGTCAGGAAATGGTCCCTCCTGTTTTTGGTGGAGGTCAAAGGTCATCTGGAGTCACCGCGGGTCAAAGTCTGAAAACCTTGTTAATGCAATATCTCAAGGTAGGAAACTTGGATAGATTTCATATTTGAAATGTAAATGCATTATAGTTGGTAGATGGGTCCCTATTGTTTTTGGCGGAGTTCAAAGGTCAGCTGGGGTCACCAGGGGTCAAAGTCTGAAAACCTTGTTAAAGCGATATCTCAAGGTAGGAAACTTGGATAGTTTTTATATTTGAAATGTAAATGTGTTATAGTCAGTAGGTGGTCCCTATTGTTTTTGGCCGAGTTCAAAGGTCAGCTGGGGTCACCAGGGGTCAAAGTCTAAAAATCTTGTTAACACGATATCTCAAGTTCGGAAGCTTGGATATATTTCATATTTGGTGTGTGGATGGGTTATGGTTAAGAGATGGTCCCTATTTTTTTGTGGAGGTCAAAGGTCATCTGGCGTCACCAGGGGTCAAAGTCTGAAAACCTTGTTAACATGATATCTCAAGGTAGGAAACTTTTATAGATTTCACATTTGGTATGTAAATGTGTTATAGTCAGTAGACGGTTCTTATTGTTTTTTGGCGGTGGTCAAAGGTCATCTGGGGTCACCGGGGGTTAAAGTCTGAAAATCTCGTTAACACCATATCTCAAGTTTGGAAGCTTTGGCAGATTTCATACTTGAAATGTGGATGCGTTATAGTCAGAAGATGGTCCCTATTGTTTATGGCAGAGGTCAAAAGGTCATCTGGGGTCACCAGGGGTCAAAGTCTGAAAATCTCGTAAACAATATCTCAAGGTAGGAAACATGTATAGATTTCATATTTGGTATGTGGATGCGTTATAGCTAGAAGATTGTTCCTGTTGTTTTTGGCTGAGGTCAAAGGTCATCTGGGGTCCCTGGGGGTTAACATTAACACAATATCTCAAGTTTGGAAGCTTGGATAGATTTCATATTTGAGTATGTGGATGCAATGTGGTCAGGAGATGGTCCCTCCTGTTTTTGGTGGAGGTCAAAGGTCATCTGGAGTCACCGCGGGTCAAAGTCTGAAAACCTTGTTAATGCAATATCTCAAGGTAGAAAACTTGGATAGATTTCATATTTGAAATGTAAATGCATTATAGTTGGTAGATGGTCCCTATTATTTTTGGTGGAGGTCAAAGGTCATCTGGGGTCACCAGGGGTCAAAGTCTGAAAACCTTGTTAAAGCGATATCTCAAGGTAGGAAACTTGGATAGTTTTTATATTTGAAATGTAAATGTGTTATAGTCAGTAGGTGGTCCCTATTGTTTTTGGCCGAGTTCAAAGGTCAGCTGGGGTCACCAGGGGTCAAAGTCTGAAAATCTTGTTAACACGATATCTCAAGTTCGGAAGCTTGGATATATTTCATATTTGGTGTGTGGATGGGTTATGGTTAAGAGATGGTCCCTATTGTTTTTTGTGGAGGTCAAAGGTCATCTGGCGTCACCAGGGGTCAAAGTCTGAAAACCTTGTTAACATGATATCTCAAGGTAGGAAACTTTTATAGATTTCACATTTGGTATGTAAATGTGTTATAGTCAGTAGACGGTTCTTATTGTTTTTTGGCGGAGGTCAAAGGTCATCTGGGGTCACCGGGGGTTAAAGTCTGAAAATCTCGTTAATACAATATCTCCAAGTAGGAAGCTTGGATAGATTTCATACGTGGTTTGTGGATGCATTATAGTAAGTAGATGGTCCCCATTGTTTTTGGCAGATATGAAAGATCATCTGTTGTCTCCAGGGGTCAAAGCCTGGTAACCTTGTTAAATATGATCTTTCAAGATAGCTGTTTGTCCATTTGTTTGTGTGTTGTTTGTATGTGTAGCTATGTATGGGTTTTATGAAGGTCAAAAGGTCATCTGAAATGACAATTTTGAACATGCTAGTATGTGGATTAGTTGTGATGAGGAGATGGTCTCTGTTGTTTTTGGTGGAGGTCAAATGTCATCTGGGGTCTCCAGGGGTCAAAGTCTGAAAACCTTGTTAACGCAATATCTCAAGTTTGGAAACTTGGATGGATGTCATATGTGGTTTGAATGAGAAGATAATGGTGCATGATGACATTCTTTGAAACGGAACATTTATGTATCATGGAAACCTCAATGCATTTTTGCATTCTGGTTTCCAGTTGTGGCTCACAGGTTTGTTTTTCCTACCCCAGTGCTCATGCAGAGCATCACGCACAACGGCAGTAGGTTCCTTTTTTAGAGTCTTTGGTATGACTTGACCTGGGAAGCCTTCTGCATGGGAGGCGGATGCTCTACTGTTAGATCAAACACATGGTCTATTTGAAGCACAGAATAAATGAAACTGAACTGACACTAACTATTGAGTCAACATGCTGGCCTTCTGAAGCATGACGGAATGGATAATTTACATGTGTAAATAGCAGATGTAACAGCTAAAAGACATTCAAACTGGGAAATCATGCCGTGACATTGCTTCTTGAGAAAGTAACATAGACACCCCAGTAAATCAAAGGTAGAGGGTGGTGTAACTCGTATCCGAAGTTTGTTGCATGATCTGTGCCCTCAAATGGGCTATGCTTTCATTGTGTTCCCACTGTGTGTAAAGTAGTTAATTAAACACATGCTTGACTGGCAGGTAAGCTAAGCCCAAATGTTTCTAACTTTTTCCACATTAATGATTTAATGTGTTTGTTGCTGTTGATCAATCAATCATGTGAAATGTGACTGCATCAAGTGGGTCTGTAATGAGCTTCATTTCTGCTCTGAAGGATAAAAGGTAATCAAACTTACAAACAAATTCAAAATTTTAACACTTTTGCTTAACATTGGGGAAGTGAAACTTGACTAATTTTGCTAAATGATAAGTTTTGTCATGATGAAACTTACTTTCTTACTTTTGGACATTGTTCTTCTCTGCCTGATTACATCTTATCGCCTCAGGGAGAAAACTGATTAAGCATACTGCATATACATTTCATATCTCTAGGCAAGTTTCACATCTGATAAATAGATTGGCAGTTTCAGATATATACCAAAATACGTAAAACGTTACATAATATTTGAGGTCAGCTAACAGGTCAGTCAATAATGTGTTAATTGCTTTTCGCACAACGTGAACACAATGAAAGCATAAATAACTTGAGGGCACAGATCATGTAACAAACTCAGATACCAGTTACATCCCACACTGCTTGGGATCTATTGGGGTGTCTGTTTTGCTTCCTAAAACTGTGGTCTCATGTACCCTCCGCTCGAACACCGTGCTACCTCGCGCACGAGTAACGTGGGAACGCAGGTTAACTCTGGGTCGGTGTTTAAATTTCGATCCACCTCCGAACGCAGGGTTCTGCGGTTTTAAACACCGTGTTTGTGGTAATAAATCAAGATATCAAGTGTTTTACGACAAGCAGGTCAAGCAGTTCTGTACTTTTGTATCGCCTATAGTGTATAGCCTGTGTAAAACGCGCGATACATTCGTTGGTGTATTGTTGTGTTGGTTCAGCTGTAGAATTCGTTGCATAAAGAAATCATTCTTCGTATCAAAGTGAATGTGACCAATAATCGCAATCGTTATTTCGTCTTGTTTGGAAACTTCTTGGACATTATTTCCAAAGCATCATAGTAAAGAGAGGAACTTGACTGATTGCCGTGGTAAAATATTTTGACAGTTCTGTAACATTAGTACTGTAGCCTCGCTACACTGTAGTACTACTACTCCTTTGCAATGATGCAGTATTCCTCGCTATGCCAAAAATGTTTCCAATTGTTCTGAACTCTGCGTTGTGGCCAATCTCCAAAGTGTTATAGCTCTTTTCTCAACACTTACTGCCCTCCTCATGACAATATCACATATCAAGCCCGTAGCCAGTGGGGGTGGTTGGAGCGTTCGAATGACACACCCCCAACTTGAAGGGTCAGCAATGAAATATTTTCTATCTTGACAAATTCAGGCTTAATCCATAGCGATCTTGGTCTAGCATTTCTTTTGTGCGCAAACTGAGGCGATGCGAGGTATTGCAATCGACCATTCCTCAGCAGACTGAGACGCCTCCAAAGTAGGAGCTGTTTTGCTGCCATTTCGTGATTTTTTTCTCCTTCGACGGCTGATTTCATTTCTTCGAATGTGCATCAAGCGAATTAAAGCAAAGCATAAAAATGCATAGGATGATAAGCTGCTTAAAGCGATGTTGTGAGTTTACAAAAGAAAAACATTAAATTATACTTCATCCTATGTTTCTCTTTATCCATGAAATTGCAGCGAGTGCATCGATGTATTGAAGAATACAAATCAAAACTGAAAACTGATAGTTATAATGTCTGGAACTAACCTAAACAGCTAAAATCGGTAAATTTTTGAAGGCCTTTTTTCAAAAACAGCCCTCATTATGGACTGTTAAATAACTAACCTGGTGTTGAATATGCAATAGTATCAAGGTGCCACATGGTTAAAAACATTCCATACCACTCAGACTTGGCTATCCTCACTGTGCATCAGGCGCTCAATAACACTAACTTACTTGTGTACTCGCAAAATTGCTTTACTTTACTACTGAAAATGTCACTGTCTTCCACTCTTTGGTACTTACTGCTAACACTCTTCTAGCCTTCGTGTAGCCACAAACCCCTGATTCTCTTACTATGTCGTTTACATGAACTCTCATTGCACAGTCATTGTGAGAAAGTATGACGGCAGTGTGTACATACAGGGAGTTGTGGTATAAACGACATACACTAACGCTTGTCTTGTTCACTTGTGTTTGTTGTGCCAACTCGATCAGCTGTTTACACCTTTGTTCTGATTGGTCTGTTCAACAGATGGCCCATGAGAGTTTGAACAATGTTTGTGTGGAGCACATTTTCTAATTCCTCAAGTTTAGACGTTATTTCCACGAGAATTTAAAAGGCTGATGCCGGATTTTTCAGCATAGACCTAACTTTTTCTCATTTATTGTTCAAATGGTCATCTCAGACAAGTGACTTAAATTTTAAACTTAAATTTTTAATATATTTTCCTTTTTGCAATCTCACAGCATCCCTTTAATTCCATGTTGAATGTGTGCACGTTCAGTAGTGACTGATTCTTGCTTCTTGTTTATCAACATGCAGTGGCCGAATTTCGCACGAAATATTTGACCTCGTTACTATGGTAGCACAACCCAATCAAACTAACACGGGGTACGTGAGATCACACGCTGGAAAACGCGGTGTTAACCTGTGGTTTTGTCCTTTTGTAAACACGGGGTAACACCAGCCATCGCGGGGTACGTGAGACCAAGCCTTAAGAGGAAACTTCACAGCATGTGAATTATTGATTTCACTTTGATATGCACTTTAAATGCAAAGGAAGTTTAGATCTGGTTTTCAAAAGAAATATCTGCTCGGTGGACTCACCAAAAAAGGTGTGATGAAAAATAAAATATCCTTCTGCAGTTCATTGGCTTGCCTTACAAATTTGAGTCAGCAGGCATTGAACTTAACTGAGAAAGAGAGGCCTATTAAGTGAAGAGTTGCTTTTTCTCTTCCATGCAGAAAGTATTTTTGGCAAAATTTACATTTTAATGAGTAAGGCTGGACAAACAAAACTGAGTTTCACTGGCAATACCTAAGCTCATTGCTGTGGAACTGTTACCAAAAAAAAAAAAAAACAGTACTACCGAAGTTAATGTGACATGGTGATAGCTTGAAGAGTGAGGCATTTTTCCCTTTCCTGAGGGAGAGGACTTTTTCAATCGATGAGAAAGAATGGTGATTATTTAGCATGGATGGCACTAGGCAGGGAGACATGCTTCTTCTCCCCATGAGGGAAATTTATCAAATTCTTGTAGAAGTCTTGATTGATATGAAAAAAAAGTTTAATCATGACAACACTCAGTTGCCTTTTTGATTTGCATGCTCCTGACAAATGGATGTCTAGACTCCTTGGTACCTAATTTTTATCAAGTTTCTTCAAAAGAAACTGCAGTTCATATTTGTTTTAGTTGGTGGATGGGTAGTAGTAGCCATTCCGACTCTAATATAAAACAGCGTCACGGTAACAAAAATGAAAAAGACTCTCAATATTGTCATACTCTCCTGTTTACTTAAAATTTCAATCTAATGTCAGTCATTTTCAGATTAAGACTACAATACTAAACTATACACAATTTTACACATCAGAAAGTGCAGCCACACTACCCAGAACAATATGGAGAAAAAGCTGGTAGACAAAAGCCTGGTCAAGAGCGACCTAATCATAACCATGCGCCTAGCCAAAATTGTGTCGTGGCGGGGAGTTTGGGACACTACACAGGGGAAAAGTCTAACGGTAAAGAGAAAAAACTGCGTTTTTAGGGGTTTTACTTTGCATTGCAAAGTTGGGTCATGGGGGGTTCTAAACCCCGACCCCCACCCCAACCCCCCCAATGGCTATTCCACTGATTGTAACAGTCAAAGGGAATAGGGAGAAGAAGAAAACTATGGTTGAGTACATGGGCGTCCGCAGAAAAAAAGTCAGAGGGGGGGCAAAATTTCTAGGGAGGGGCAAAACCTCCAAGTCACCATGAATTGACACAAAGCATGCAAAAATTTCAGCCCAAAATGCCCCCCAGATTGGCAGAAATGGCATTTCTAAAGCCTATTTTTCGCATAGAAACTTGGAAAACACGTTTTGTTTGGGTTTTTGCTTTAATTTTTATACGTTTTTTCAAATTTTTGATTTTCCGGGGGGGGGGGGGGCAAGTGCCCCCCCTTGCCCATACCTGCGGACGCCCATGGTTGAGTAGTTCTATTCATAAGAAGTCGGCCAGTGGCCCACTCTTCCTTCTGATTTAATTTTGGGGCAAATTCACTGCTGCAAACAGCTTCAGAAACCTGCCTATGCTATGGTCACCAATATGGGTGTTAACTGTTAAGAATGCTAAACCCATTGTGGCATTTTGTCTAATGATCAAAGAATATGGACAGCTCATCATTCATGCTAGCAAAATGTTTGTTAAATTTCTCTCCCAGATGGGGATTAGTCAAGTACTACGGCTATTTTATATAGTAGCATTGAGAATTTCCATTGGGTAATGAATTTTATGTACAGTACAGTACAGTAGAGGCAAATTATACTTACATTACAAGACTTCCCAAATGGATGGCAGCAGCACTGGCCCTGTATGAAGTCCTCTGAAGTATTAAAGTAATAATAACCTGCCTACTACCACTGTATGTATTGTAGTCAGAATGCATGTGTCGCATATGAAAACATGAATCAGTAATCCTGCATATACCACGAGTCAAAACTGATTGATAGAAGGAAAATTGACAATAGAGAGACAGAGAAGTTTGCAGATATTCAGATAGAGAAAAGATAGAATTTGTGATTAATCACAAGTAGCTTTTTATTAAATGTTTAATCCACTTGTAATCGCTAAACTTTCATAGCCCTACCTGTTAGTAGTGTCACCCTGCCATCTCAGGCCTGGGAAGCAGTAACATGTGGTCATGTAACATGTACTTCGTGTAAGGTGTAACATGTACAGTCATGTAACATGAACTGGTCATGTAATGTACAGTCATGTAACATGTACAGTCTAGTAACACATGCTCGTAGAATTGAAAAGGACGTTTTAACCGATGTTTCCTAAAAAAAGGCATTTTCTCGAGTAAAGCTTGCCTCTGATATTCCGGCAGGTAACCCCATCTAAACAACCTTGTTGCTTGATTGAGCAAATATTCCTTGCAAGGGGCAAACGCTTTTAACTTTATTGATCTCAAGATATCTGAACAGGAAGTTCTCTGATAGATTATTAGTTGCCAGCTTGGGATGGCTAAAACTTGCTATTTGCTTCTAGCATCATGAGTATACAGTCATGTTTATTTTGAAGAATCTAATGAAAGAGTTTTTTACATAATTCGTTCAACTGACACGTGAGAATGCCTGTTTGTTGCAGAAAATTGTTTTGGACTTTGAAAAATAAAGATTTCCCACTGGGCAACATTCAACAATATGCCAATATTTAAGCTTTTTCCAATTTTTGGTCTTTTAAAGGGAAGTATTCTGACTCAGAGATTATTTTGTCATATTTATATAACCATGATTTTTTAATTCCAGAATAAATAGGTCGTTCACAAAAGGCAGCATGGCAGCTAATTATTTTGAAGAAATTCCAAGTTCAAATGGCCAAAAAATAAGCCCATTCTTATATGGTTTGTCTAATTGTTGGTTCAGAGTTTTTCAATTTTAAAGGATGTGACATCTCAAACTACTGTACTATGTAATATTTTGTTTAATATATTGCTTGACTGTTGCTTGATTTAAAGTTGAACAGATCATTTTAAATATAGCTTCTTTTTCTCTTTGTTGTGTGTCAATGCAATGTTGCTAATTAACCAGCAGAGGTCATTATATCCACCCACACAGTACTTGATTCTGCAGATAAGATTAACACATTTCCTGTTTTAGACATAAAAACCAGGATCATTTTTTATGGAAATTTGACCACAGATTTGTGAAGTGGCTTGGCATTACTATTTTTTTTAAATGTTGTCACGAACCTGTACATGTGACAAAGGAAGCTGTTTTTTTTCCAAATAAAACCATTTTTTGCTTTTCTTCATGCGGAAAGAATTTTGAATATGTCCCAATAGTGAAGCTTGATCTTTAAGTGGAATATTCAGATGGTGTATCTAACTTTCACCATTTTCCACTAGTATGTGTAGGAGACTAAATAGGTTTGGAGGAAATGACTAATGTACTACTTTAACCATCAGCAGTCAAAATTTGAGCTCTCTTTTCCCTTCCTTAAATTTTAATTCCATTTAAATGAGGCTGTATTTTGTTCATGCATTGTTTTAGCATTGAGCATTGAATGTTCTGTTTGGCTTGAGTGTTTTGTATTTTGTGAAGAAGGATTGGCTCAGGAATTTTTCCTGCCAACTTCTTACAGAAATTTTGAAGAAAAATGTTCAAATGTTGAAGTCTTATGGGCTAATTTTATTACACACTTTCAGGAAAAGGATTGAGTTAGGTTTAAATGCATAACTTCCAATACAGCAAGTGTAAAAGTTCTGCATGGAATGAGAAGATTAGTGTAGGAACATACATACTGTCTAGGGGCAACCTCTCTCTCCCCTGAAAGATCAAAATTGCCTGCCGGCACGTTTTTAGGTTTTTGGTTTCGATGAAAGAGAAACCTATGCATTCATGATGGCATGTGTGTGTATGTATGTGTGTATGTGCGTGTGTGTGTATTGGTGTGTGTATGTGTGTGTGTGTATGTGTGGATGTATTTGTGTGTGTGTTTGTGACACTTTGCTCGTTAACACGATATCTCAAGATAGAAATGTCCGACACTTTTCAAACTTGGTACATAGATGCGCCATATTGAGAGGAAGAACCCTATTGTTTTTGGCAGAGGTCAAAGGTCATCTGGGGTCACAAGGGGTCAAAGTCTGAAAATCTCTTTAACACGATATCTCAAGATAGGAAGCTTGGTTGGATTTCATATTTGGTATGTTGATGCGTTATAGTCACGAGATGGTCCCTATTGTTTTTTGCGGAGGTCAAAGGTCATCTGGGGTCACAGGGGGTCAAAGTCTGAAAATCTCATTAACACGATATCTCAAGATAGGAAGCTTGGTTGGATTTCATATTTGGTATGTTGATGCGTTTTAGTCAGGAGATGGTCCCTATTGTTTTTTGCGGAGGTCAAAGGTCATCTGGGGTCACTGGGGGTCAAAGTCTGAAAATCTCGTTAACACGATATCTCAAGATAGGAAGCTTGGTTGGATTTCATATTTGGTATGTTGATGCATTTTAGTCAGGAGATGGTCCCTATTGTTTTTTGCGGAGGTCAAAGATCATCTGGGGTCACTGGGGGTCAAAGTCTGAAAATCTTGTTTACACAATATCTCAAGATAGGAAGCTTAGATAGGTTTCATATTTGGTATGTTGATGGGTTTTAGTCAGGAGATTGTCCCTATTGTTTTTCGCAGAGGTCAAAGGTCATCTGGTGTCACCGGTGGTCAAAGTCTGAAAATCTTGTTAACACGATATCTCAAGATAGGAAGCTGAGGTAGATTTCATATTTGGTATGCTGATGGGTTTTAGTCAGGAGATGGTCCCTATTGTTTGTCGTAGAGGTCAAAGATCATCTGGGGTCACAGGGGGTCAAAGTCTGAAAATCTCATTAACATGATATCTCAAGATAGGAAGCTTGGTTGGATTTCATATTTGGTATGTTGATGCGTTTTAGTCAGGAGATGGTCCCTATTGTTTTTTGCGGAGGTCGAAGGTCATCTGGGGTCACTGGGGGTCAAAGTCTGAAAATCTCGTTAACACAATATCTCAAGATAGGAAGCTTAGATAGGTTTCATATTTGGTATGTTGATGGGTTTTAGTCAGGAGATTGTCCCTATTGTTTTTCGCAGAGGTCAAAGGTCATCTGGTGTCACCGGTGGTCAAAGTCTGAAAATCTTGTTAACACAATATCTCAAGATAGGAAGCTGAGGTAGATTTCATATTTGGTATGCTGATGGGTTTTAGTCAGGAGATGGTCCCTATTGTTTTTTGCGGAGGTCAAAGGTCATCTGGGGTCACAGGGGGTCAGAGTCTGTAAATCTCGTGAACACAATATCTCAAGTTAGGAAGCTTGTGTAGATTTTATGTTTGGTATGTTGATGTGTTATAGTCAGGAGATGGTCCCTATTATTTTTTGCGGAGGTCAAAGGTCATCTGGGGTCACTGGGGGTCAAAGTCTGAAAATCTCGTTAACACGATATCTCAAGATAGGAAGCTTGGTTGGATTTCATATTTGGTAGGTTGATGCATTTTAGTCAGGAGATGGTCCCTATTGTTTTTTGCGGAGGTCAAAGGTCATCTGGGGTCACTGGGGGCCAAAGTCTGAAAATCTTGTTAACACGATATCTCAAGATAGGAAGCTTAGGTAGATTTCATATATGGGTATGTTGATGGGTTTTAGTCAGGAGATGGTCCCTATTGTTTTTAGCAGAGGTCAAAGATCATCTGGGGTCACTGGGGGTTAAAGTCTGAAAATCTCGTTAACACGATATCTCAAGATAGGAAGCTTGGTTGGATTTCATATTTGGTATGTTGATGCGTTTTAGTCAGGAGATGGTCCCTATTGTTTTTTGCGGAGGTCAAAGGTCCTCTGGGGTCACTGGGGGTCAAAGTCTAAAAATCTTGTGAACACAATATCTCAAGTTAGGAAGCTTGTGTAGATTTCATATGTGGTATGTTGATGTGTTATAGTCAGGAGATGGTCCCTATTGTTTTTTGCAGAGGTCAAAGGTCATCTGGGGTCACTGGGTGTCAAAGTCTGAAAATCTCGTTAACACGATATCTCAAGATAGGAAACTTGGATAGATTTCATATTTGGTATGTTGATGCGTTATGGTCAGGAGTTGGTCCCTATCGTTTTTGGTGGGGGTCAAAGATCATCTGGGGTCACAGGGGGTCAAAGTCTGAAATTCTTGTTAACACGATATCTCAAGATAGGAAACTTGGATAGGTTTCACATTTGGTATGTAGATGCGTTTTTGTCAGGAGATGTGCCCTTTTCCTTTTTTGGCGGAGGTCAAAGGTCATTTCAGGTCACCAGGGGTCAAAGTCTTCAAATCTTGTTAAAGTTATATCTCAAGATGTTGGTTTATCTATCTATGTACGGCTTTTGTGGAGGTCAAAAGGGCATCTGGAATAACAGCATTATTTTTTGAACATGCTAGTATAACATTTGAGTGAGAAGATAATGGTGCATGATGTCAAATTTGAAAAACAGCACATTTATGTATCATCAAAACCTCATGACACTTTTGCATTCTGGTTCATAGAATGCTTCGTGGTGCCCCAGCAGACTATTCACTTCCCCTCTTACCAAAATCCTGCGCTCTGTCACTGGAAAACATAGTCCGGGAGGGGATCTGTTCTCAAATTTAGGTGATGCATGCTGATTTCCTTGCATGTAAGTCAAATACATGACCACCACGTAATAGTCAGGACCAATGGTGCCGGTGAAATCCAATGGCCCAAGAGGAACACTTCCAAAGTCTAGGATTGTTTCACGTAGTATTATAGTCGAAAGAGTCCGCCTTTACACAGTGGGTTGAAAAACAAGTCAGTGCACATCCCCTTGGGGGTTCAGCTTCTTCTTTTTAGAAGTATATTTGAAGTATAATTTGACTCCTTCCCTTGACACTCCCCCAACACATATCATATAGTCAAAAGGAATGTACATACAATAACAAGAAGAATGTTGCTGTGGCATACAACAAATAGCTTTCAAGTCTGGTCAGTTTACAACATGTAATTAGGAGTCATCTTTGTCAAGGCCTAATGCAAGTTTGAAAGATAAAATTCAGTCTTAAACCACTACAGTGTCATGCAGACTGAAGCGTATTCCCTTGCTAAATGAGGGACGCCATTTTCTGGAAGGTTTTGGGTTGCTGGTGAGACTGTAAATTACATCTTCATTTGCAGTGATTCCGAGAGCTTGATAGCTTTAATTGGTAGGCCCAAGTAATAAGTGTCGAGACTACAATCGACTACTGGAATCATCAATGTTGTAAACTGTCTCTCAGTGTTAACAATCATGGAGTAACTGCAGCTCCATGATTCTCTTTCACCTTTTATTTATCGACAATAAAAAATCTTTCGAAGCAAAGCTCGTTGACCTGGTACTGTGGTTTGTTAGTTTCTACTTTGAGTGGCTTTATCTTTCCTTGTCGGTTTGTTGACTTTGGACACAGATGCTCATGTGATATGTTAGCCTTCGTTACTTTTAATCAAAAGTGAATTTAGGAATTGAGGTTTAAGGGAGACTATGGTAAAGTCAACAATTACATCTGGCAAATCCATTTTCAATTGATGTAATAATTTGACCAAAATGGAGAAAATTGTAGTTTTTCCTTGTGATTTTTGTAGTCGTGGTTGGGAACTATGCTAGTAGTTTTTCATCTACTGCATGTTTTATGTGTGTACATTATCTACTAGATTTTAGACAAAGGGTGGCAGGGTTATTTTTGCCAGCAAATAGGCATAGGAGAGGAAGAAAGAGAAGGAAGATGAAATGAGGAGGGAAGGAAGGGAAGGGAAGAGAAAAAAAAACTTATTTAAAGGCCCAGTCCTCTCACCCCAAACAGTACCAATTCTCCTAACCTTCTTACTGAAGCCCATTGCACAATTGTCTGAAATTCATCCTCATCCAGACAAAATCTCAATTTACTGCTTCAAGTCGAGTATAGAAAAACTCAATTTATATAATCAAAATACTCTCAGTACCATTTATGCTGTGTAACACAAGCTTTGTTACTCTGCATTGTTTGAATTATCTGTCAATCAAAGAGCTGAGCCAATTGAGAATTTTGGCACCCCCATAACCCCAAAATTGTAGTTTGGGGTGAGAGGTTGGGCCCTTTAAGTCTTCTTCCTTCTTCCATTTTTTCACCAAGGAAGGGTATTTAAACATTCCCAACCCAAAATTGTAGTTTGGGGTGAGAGGTTGGGCCCTTTAAGTCTTCTTCCTTCTTCCATTTTTTCACCAAGGAAGGGTATTTAAACATTCCCAAGAGAGATTAGGATAGGCTAGATTAGGTGGAGTTTTACAATCCAGTTTCCAGCCAATTGGTTCAAGTCAAGCTGGCCACAGCCTTTTTCCCCAGTTGTGGCTCACTGGCTTGTTTCTCTGCTTCATTGCTTTATGCTTAGCACCAAACACAATGGCAGTATGTTCAATTTTAAAAGTTTTCAGTATGACCTGGCCAGGACTCAAACTCCAGACCTCCTGACTGCAAGTCTGATGCTCTAATCACTTGACCAAACAGTCGGTCTTTTCCAAGAGGGGAAAGATTTGGCGATTAAAAGGACTACATGTAGGAAAGGGAGGGATGGTATGTTGGATATTGATGCTAAATTTACTTCTATTTATGTTCCAGGTCAAAATGTATCACAAAACACCCCCAATATCATTACTTCAATGAGTTATCAATGTGAGGCCAGGAATTTGCCAAGGGGTAGGAGTGGCAAAGCTTGTTTACAGTTTATCCACTCTTAATGCAAAGTGTAAGAATGGTGGTGAGGGAAGTATGATATGAATTCAGTTTGAAGTACTTTTCCACTGTATGGGCTCAAAGCTTTGTGGTTAGTGTTATTAGATGTAAGTGGGAAAATTTGCCCACGGAAAGAATTGACCACTACTTTGACAATTTTGACCCCAGTTTAAATTGTTGTAAGGGAATGGATAGAGAGGGTGAAGGGTTACAAAGGTATAAAGTAGTTGATTACCTGAGGTACTGTATTTTAAGTTCCTATTTTGTGAGCTAAACTTGAACATGTGGAGTAGATAACAGGTGTGTCCATCGCTGGTCATAAATTAGCCCAGATCTGTCAAAGGTTATCATGATATTCATTTTTCTTAGACTATAATTGTAGAAGGTGTTATCCATTGATTAAAGAATAGTCTGCGATTAAAGTATGTACACTCAAAATACTTTAACAACTGATCACAGGGAGACCAAGATGACTCTGCCCCCTAATTGTAAAATATCTCACCTTTTTGGAGACGGGATGGTAAAGGAACGTTTGACATATGATAGCTTTCATTAAGTCCTCATGATTCAGCCTTTTGCACTTTAGATAATTGCCAAAAATTCCCTGTAAATGAAAGTACAAGTTGTTAAATTTCACATATTTTCATTGGGAGGGAATTACTGCTCCCTATTAACGTGTGATAATTAAATCTAAGGCTCCCTCTCCTTGGCATCGCACCGCAGCCATGTTTGACCGACTTTGAGCAATGTAAATAGGTAAATTAATTTAGTATCGGCTTTGCTGCCGCTAAAATGTACATCCAGGAAGGGAGATATTTGTGTAATGCTTACAACAGGGTCGATTACAATTACTACGGGGAGACCGCAGGAGACGAATGTTGACTTTGAATAGATCAAGCTGGAGAATGTGTATTGTTCTTCGATGATAAAGCTCAGGAGTGAAGGTGGGTGACACTGTTTGGAAAAGTGACAACAGAAATGGTTTAACAAATTCATCTCCAGAAAGTCAGGGTAGATTAAAGCACTCCATTATGAAGTTGAAAATACGTAAAGAGCAGAGACCTTTCCAAGGAAGATTGCGTCAAAACTGCAGGGCTGGCTGTTTGCTGTGACACTCAAACTGTGCCTGATGACTATATGCATGTGGCAATGTTTATGCTAAGATGCGCAATTGAGCGATTCCTACTCTCAGTTCACAAGTTCTGTAAAGAAAATATTTGTTTGCAGGAAGCTACTACACTGTTTCCTTCTTTACCCTCTGAAATCCACCCCAAGAAACTTGTGCAAGGAGCATAATTCCTGAACATATTTTTTGCCATAGTGTAAATACTGGTATGTGAATAGAAAAACTGAAATTTTGAGGTACTGCCACAACTTTTAGTCGTAATAAGTGTTGCTGTGTTTATGTGGAATAGTTGAGCATGACTTGAACACTACATTTCCATATCGTAAATACCCAGGGGCATTGCATTTTTGAAAATTGGGGCAGTTATGGTCATGGGGATGTATATTAAATTGAAGAAATAACGTCTTGCTAAAACCTACACTATAGCGACTTCATATGGACTACAAGTTTTTTAGATGTAAACATGAACTAAGGCTAACTTGCACTGGTTTTCTCAGCCTCAGACACTGTTTTGGCCGTATCATCAATAGTAAGTTTTTAAAACCTAGCGTTATGATAATCTACTGTAGGAAAATATCCCAAAGACTTTCAACCCCACCGTTTCAAAATGTCTGGATATATGTCTGTAGACTTTTGCAGAACTCAAAGTTATGGGTTCATGCTTTGCATGTATTTACATCTTTTACTTTTTCTGTCAATTTTTGAATTTGTTGAATTTGTGATTAATCCCATTTCGAAAGAGGCTCTTAAAAAATTTAAATGAAATTGAATGCTGCGTAATCGACTTAAAATTTAAACATAATTATCCTTTGCAATTTTGAATTTGAAGAACTTGTCTAAACTCCTACTGTATGAATTTGCAGAAGACTTGAAATATAAACATATTCCTGCAAATGTGTACGAAGAAATTGCGAATGGGATAGAGGAATGGTTTAGGGCAATTATATAGTGATTACTGTCATATGGGGGTACCCCATCTGGATGTGATTTAACTTTGAACTATTAGTAAAACTTGCAAATCACAAAATTCAATTTACTCAATCCACAAAACAGTCAGGGAAATCAATATTTTGTTGCCATGACAACCTTTTTTTTCCTTGACATTCTTGTCTAGAAATTGAAGGTTGTTTACACTGCTTGGTGAAGATGAGTAATTTCACCATTTGGAATTGTTTAATACTTTTATTTTTAGAGTCGTTATGAGATCACAGACACAGTAAAAAGAAGATAGATCCTATTAGGCCTTTTTTTTTAAGATGAAAAAAGGGATTGCAAAATTATTTCTGGTCTGCAAAGTGTTTTCAAGATGTGGTAATTCCTAATAAAGTAGAGAGAACCATGAAAAAATGACTCAGACAGACCTTACTACATGCCTGAACAACTTTAAACCCTGGGTATAGGAAGAACTTTCAGAATTTAAGTTATTAAATATATTTTAAAGGAGTAATCAGTGTTTGAAAGGAAATATTAACCTAGTTTTCCCATCTGAACTTATTTTTTACCAGATCAAAGGAATGTTATAGAGGTCTTTCAGGTTAGAAGAAATCTTAATTTTGTGTTAACTATGGTACTGTTGAATAAAATTACTGTGAATTTGTTGGCTAAAAAAAAATTCCACACAGATGCAAGTCTCCCCCACACTTTAACCAGTCATGATGTTAGACCGTGATCACTTATCTTTTCTGGTTTAGTTAGTTAGTTTTAAGTCAATAAACAAATGTGGTGCAGAATTAAAGTTGCGACAAAATTTTGAAAATAAGCTTTCATTGCCACTTTGTACAGAAAAAGGCATCAAATACGGTAGGCTATTGCGTGGTGTCTTTTTTTGGCAAAAAGATAAGAATAGCAAAAATACTATATAAAAAATAGTGTTTAGAAAAGTTTAAATTGAAATGAAAGATTTGAATTGGTGCTTTAGTTTGGTAGGTATTGATATTTCTTAGATAATAGGATATTTTCTTGTGGTGGTATGGAGCCATCTGTACTTGAGGTGACACATATAGTAAACAGTAAAGTTTGCCAGTTTTGTCAGTAATCTTCCAATGAAAGTGAAGGTGGCATCTATGATGGAGAAATTTTCAGTATCAATAGGGAGCCTAATCGATCCATGTGATGACTTTTGTATCTTTGATAGATTTAGTTGTCTCAGTGATGAACCTGATTTTTCTCTGAGTACTAGAAGGTGCTTTGTGAGAAAACTATTTTTCACTATGTGAAACCCAGATTTTTAAATTGTCCTCAGTAAAAAGCCAAAGTTTTCAAATTATCTTCAATAAATTTGCAAATATAATCCCAACTTTGAAAAAGGAATGTAAAATGATGCATTAAAATTTTGGTGTTCAAGGTAAAATCTCCTGGGCTTCTGGTTTGCTGTCTCTTTTGGGAACTTCCCCATGTGGTATATCCAGGTGTTATGCCAGTGATTCAGAGATAGCTTGTTTTATGCTCAATTTGTTCTTCCAGTCCCCTTCAACAAAACTTAAATGGTCTCTGAGCTTCAGAGAGCTGTCAGTGAATAGTGACTGCCACCAAAAATCTAGCTTTGAAGAAATTGCTCTGCATGTTAAATTTGAACATTTTGCCATTTCAATAAGGCTCCTGCTCTGTTTTCAAAAATTAAGTGAAATTCATGTTTTATTCCTAACAATCCACCCACTGAAGTAAAGCTGTGCTTTATAAGTCTGCAACAGTATGTTACTCCTGATACAAGAGAAGATTTAGTCTAATTTACATGCAGTAAGTAACAACACTCCTTCCCTCCATGCAGTCGCTACATTCAGGCAATGTTGCATGTCTTCAGTCATTGCACACATTTGCAACTTTTTGCAGGAAATAGGTTAATAATTTCATGATTGGTTCACTATTTTGTATCAAATATGCAGAATTATGCCATTATCAGGAGGTCCGCATTAAAAGACAGAGCTCCCCGTCACCTGTAACTTTGCTCTCTGACAGATTTTAACAAAATTGAGTGGGTGAGGGGATTCAGTGAATCTTGTCTGGTGCCAAACAGCTTAATGGAAATGATGTACTGACAGAAACAGCAGGCACGTTGAGGCAACATTGTCTGTGCCCGGGAGAATGATAACCTTGTCTCTCGTTGAGACATTGAAATTCATAACCTCAACAGGTTTTTTTTCTTTTGCCTTTCTTTGAATTAATATTCCCCATGTCAGGTAAATGGTGTGATGTGTGTTTCAAATTATTTCTAAAGGTTATCTGGAAGATGAGAAAACCCAGAAGAATTTATGGTTTCAGTTGAGACAATTTTTATTTCTTTTAGAAATTGCAGGGATAGCAATTTAAATTTTGAAAAAAAAAGAGTGGTTTTGTTTTATTGGAAAGGAAGTTGCTCTCAAATGATAAGCATTATTAAAGGGGTACAACAGGGGGTTTAACAACTAAAACATATTGATTACTTGGAGTGAACAGCAAAATGAGGAGAAATGGAAGAAGACAATTTATTTGAAAATTTTGTGAGGTAAATTGCTTGAGCTTGCCCCTTAAATGCTTTTTTCTACTTTATTCTATTGATAGTAAAATTACTAAGCCTAACCGAATAGCATTAATGTTGTGTCAATGTAAAGATGTGAAAGTACAAGAAGCAGCAATTTCTCAGCTTCAATTTTCCCAACCTACCTTACTGTACTTCCTGTCCTTCCCATTTTTATCAAGACACAATCCCAGTTTTTATTGGTTCATGGCACACTGTGATTGGCATTCAAGGCCCCCTAATGTGTAATCAAGACACTCTCAGTACATGATGTGTAATGTGGGCTACTCTACATTTTTTTTTATTCAAATCAAAGAGCTGTTCCTATTGAAAACTGTTAAAGTTGTAGTTTTAAGGGGAAGAATAACTGCTCTTAATTTAACAAGTGTGTCCAAAAGGAAGAAGCATTTTGTAAAAGCAAAATAATTTGTAGCTGTATTAATTCACACCATTATGACAATAAAAGACAAAAAAAAAAAACACCACTAACACTATTACCTTTTTTTTTTGCTTTAAGGGCAATTTTAAGAATCCCAGGAAAAATTGATAGCACTTTCCCATCTCACATAACTTGGCTGTTTCTAAAAATACCTTCATCATATTCCCTTTGCTAATAACATTGCCTTCACAATCCAGGCTGTCAGATTTCACAGGAACGATTGTTCCCCATCGCGTGGTGGTCCCCTGATGATTTAATCACGGAACCCAAAAACTGGTTACCACCAATCAGTTACCACCCATGCATTTTGTAACAGAACTCAAAAGTGGGTTCCCATGGGTTACCATGGGGAAAAATGACAGAACCCACAAATGGGTTCCCGTGATTTTTGAAATCCAACGGCTTGCAATCCAACATAATAAGGGTGATCCTTTGAGTTCAAATTTACTGTTTTAAGTGATTTAATTCTATCATGTGGGGAGGGAAGAGGCAAGTTAACTATAGCCTATATAATGCTGGCAACCTACAAGGTACCTCCCTAAAGTGTCAATCCTTCTTGCATTTGACTCCTTAAAATGAAATTAGAAACAATTTATTCTGTTTATGAACAGTTTTATGCTGTACTGTGCATTCTCTCCAGACAGTTTGTGTGTTTAAAGAGCTGACATGTTGGATGTTCGCGGGGGCACATAAAGCCTTTCTTGTTTGGCTGGATATTTTTTCTTGCAGCAGGCAGAAGAAGCATTGTCAATACTCTACGGTACTGTCATATGCTGCTGAAAAAGCCGCTTGTGGGACAACAGTAGCATTTCCCTGGTGCTGCATAAAGGACCAGAACTGTATGCACAGAACGGGCCAGAATATTTTCATAAAAATTATCATGGCGAAGAAAAATTTCTCGGGGTTCATATGTACTTATGCTTTATGTAGAAGCCTAGGACAGGTGCAACCAGGAATAAGCAAGGAGGGTGTTCTAAAGGGCTAATGCTCTCACCCCAAACAGCAATTTTTGTATTGTAGTCTACAGAATTGCTCAATTGGTGCAACTCTTTGATTGACAGCAAGTTTAGAAAATGTATAGTACCAAAGCTCATATTACACAGCATGTACTGTACTTAGTGTTTTGATTTCACATTGCGGTCTTGTATACTCACTTTGAAGCAATAAACTGAGAATTGGAGGGAGAATTGGAACTGTTTGGAATGACAGGATAGCCCTTTAATATTTGGGTCAAAATGAATGTTCTGCATAAAAATATATCAATGTAGTAATTCCAAATAAATGGAAATTCATGGACTTGCCAACCATCATCAAAATCTGAATGGATGAAATTTTTTCATGAAAGTTTTATATCCATAGAATTATAATTTATGCTAATGTCTTAGGCTATAGTTTACATGTATTTAAAGGGAGTCATTCGTCACCCTAAACTACAGTTTCAGTATGCATACATCAAAACTCTCAATTGGTAGAGCTCTTTGATTGGCATCACATTCAAACAATGCATCGTAGCTAAATTACACAGCATGGGCACTGAGAGTGTCTTGATTACACATTATGGACTTGTATGGCCACTGGGACAAGCCATGAAGCAATAAACAAGGATTGTGTCTGGATAAAGATGAGTTTTAGATAAATGTGGGAGGGGCTAGAAGTAAGTAGGTTGGGAGAATTGGAAGTGTTTGGGATGATAAAAATATGCCTTTAAATTATTGTGGCAAATGGATGGCAGTATTTTGTATTTTAAAGTTGAAAAGGTGTGAAACAAAATATTTAGACATCCCTATTATCTCAGACATCCTTGTACATCTTTCATGGAAGGGATAAAATAAACACATATTTTCATAATTACCTTCTTGCACTTGACTCTATATGATCAAATTAGAAACAATATATTCTGTTTATGTACAGTATTACGCCCTACTGTGCATAATTCTCTCTTGATAGTTTGTTTAAAGAGCTGATAAGTTTGGGGTTCATTGGGGCACTTGAAGCTTTTGCCTTTGTTTGGAGTCTTTTCATATGAAAGCAGGAGAAGCAGACATCTCTCTGTGGTCCTGCCATACCACTGCAATGGCCTCTCTTAGAACCAGTGTGACATGATCCCTTGTAATGAGTATAGGCCCAATATCGTCTGTACAAAACAGACACTACCGGTACCAGCAGTTGCCTAAATAGTTGGTTATAAAAACTGTTGTCTTGAAGAAAGGTTTCCCAGCTCAGGCTAGTTTATATACATGTGCCTTTGTGGAGGTCTAGGGCAGGTGCAACCAGAATTTGGCAAGAGGGTGGGTTTTAATATTTGAGTCAAATTGCATTTGCTCTCTAAAAATAAATCAATGAAATTATTCCAAACAAATGGAAACTCATGCATCTGCCATCCATCATCATGATCTTTATATATGAATTTATGCTAAAAAATTTCCATAGGATTACAATATGCAAATTTCGTAGTGTATGTATGATTTTGTTTTTGCAATTTAATGACTGTATTTTTGTAAAAAATTTAGTCATCCACATTATTTCGAACCGGATAGAGTGAACATCTTCTTGCACAATTGTGTTGTTTCTGATATTACTAGAGTATGACTCATTGTAAGTTTCTATCATATCAAACAGACAAATTAGCCGTGCACTTGATGTTTTCATTTTTCTCTCTGTTTTTACGGTTTACCCCTAGCTGCCAGAAATTCAGGAATGGAAGCAGTAAAATACAGAATCAAGCATTTTTGTGATAATTGAAATTTCATATCACATGCGTGGTATCAATTTCATGCGTGTACAGAAATACTTTGGGCATGAAGAGGTGACAATTACATGTGTATGGAGTAGTTGTAAATATGTTCAGCCTGTGAAATGAATGAAAAAGGAGTCATTTGCTACGAAGGTGGAAACTTGACACGGCAGCAACCTGCAGGAAATCATTTTAAAGGCAGAGTCATTTTTTACTGAAAACCTACAATTTTAGCAGTAGTCTGCAGAAATTCTCTCAGTTGGTGCATGCAGCTCTTTGATTGCATCAAATTCAGAAATTGCAGAGTAGCTCACAGTACACATCATGTGCTGAGAGTGCTTTGATTACACATTAGGACCTTTTATTCTCACCATGGTATGCCCTGAATCAATGAAATGGAATTGTGTCTAGATCAGGATGAGTTTGAGACAGTTGTAGATGGATACAGGACTGTGGTCTCACATACCACTCTCTAGAGGTAGCACCATGTTACCTCATGCTAGAGTATTAAACACGAGAACACAGGTTAACGTGGGGTCGGTCTTTAAATCTCAATCCACCTCAAGTCACAGGGTTATGCAGTTTTAAACGCTTTGTTTGTTTTATTCAAGCAAGGTCTCACAGGTGTTTATATGGTGCTGATGACAGGTATTTTCTATCATTTTATAGTGATTGGTGTATGAAATATTTGACCTCATTACTATGCTAGCACTGCCCAGTCAACGAAATACGGGGTATGTGAGAGAGAACACAGACTGGAAAACACAGGGTTAACCAGTGGTTTTGCCGTATTGTAAATACAAGGTAACACCCAGCAGTCCTGGAGAAAGCCTTTTTTTAGTGAAAAAATTAAATCCCCCTTTTTAGTGAATATTTCTTGAATATAAACTGATGAATATGTACGAGTATAAATCACTAACCTCAGCACAGTCGTTTCAAGTAATGAAGCCAGTACGCAATAGGTACACTAGTCTGGTACAATGTATACAGTTTGTGTATACGGCTTGCACGGCTACGTGCCGAAATAGAAAGTGCCGAAATAGAAAGTACTACAGTATCGTTAGGCCTAGTTTTACGAACGTTACTCCTCACGGTCTTTCCACTGGGATTTATCTTCTCAACTTTCCTCCTAAGGTGCACTGGAAGTCTACTAAATATGGATAATCTGTTCCTTGCTCTCTCACCCTTTGGGTTTATCTTTTGTCCTTGGTCAACAGTACAACTGGCAACACTAGTACATGGTATTTTATAAAAGCCTGTTGTTGGAAATAAACACTGGTCAGTAAAGCGTTTCTTCATCCTAACGTCTCGCAAGATGTGCCATAAGATAATCAACGAAGCGATGATTAATACAAAGAAAAAACACAATGAAACACAATGTTGACCACACGATAAAGACTATATGTCGGTGGTTTAGTCATAAAAATGATGGTTATGATGACCAGTCCTTGCGATTGTAGAACTATATACCCTTTAGCCTGACAATGGAATGGGCATAGGCCAGCTTTACGATACTGTACGTACATATACACAGCTCACTGTTTTGTGCTTGGGTATGCGATCAACACAACAAGTCGGTGAATAAAACGCATGTACGTACGGCTGGCTGAAGACTACTAATCATAAAGAGGGTAAAGACTTCCACTTAAACACACCTTCTCTCTAAAATGTTACGGTGAACACTCAATGGAGTTACGGCTTTTTGGTAGCCCTAGCAACAAAGCTTATGAATAATCAGTATAAAATCTGCCCAACACCCACAAAAATAACGCAGGGGTTCTGAAAGTCAACCACTACTAAAAGTGTATGGTAGGCTATTCTTATAGTGTTGCATACCAGACGAATGGCACCGCCCAGTACAAAAATAGTCCGCAATATAGGTGAATATTTTTTCACTAAAAAATGGAATTCTCCCAGACTGCCCAGTGTCGCAGGAAACACGAGACCAAGCCTAAGAAGGAAGAAAATTGGGAGAATTTGCCACTGTCTGAGGTGATGAATTTAACTCTCTTTAAAGAAATATTGATTGTGAGAGAGGAACCAAATATACTAACTCTCTCTTGAGACAAATTAGCAGACACTGCAAAAGTAATTAACCAATCAATGAATTCTCTAACCTTTATGGCATTTATCAAACGTGTATATTTTTTTGACATACACATGTTCAGTGACACTGGGTAAAAATAACACAAACCGTTCCTCTTTGCTATTTTCATGAACCCAAACTGAAATTGACTTTCAACTGGTGATTTGCTATGATAAATGAATTTTCATGGTTTCCAGAACAAAGCTTCAATTGTAACATTGTTCCCTGAGCATTTTATGTTTTAAACAGATAATCTACATCACCCCTCACCTACCTCCTATTTACCTATGTAATCCCCACTTACCGCAACTAGACCCTGATAAAGTAATAGCACAGTAGAGGAGTGTTGGGAAGTCAATGGGACATCTTCAATGTGAGTCAAAAACACTGCAAATTGCCATTGGCTAAAGTGTTTGTTCCAATTGTACAAACTTGCATAAGTCAAACTTTTTTGAATTTTTTATTTTTGTTAGTTGCAATGTTGGTATGTTATGGCAGACAGAATTTGTGAACATTGGTCAATTACCAGCACTGGGGCAGGAACGAGTAAGGGGGCATTGCCACCTAATTATTATTGACAAATAGGGCCAAATGTCATTTTGCCCCCTCCATTTGTGTTACTTTTTAAAACATGCTAAACAGATATGTATCATAATAAATTAGGACATGTCATATGATTATCTGATGAAAATACAATTACGTCCCCATCATACTTTAATTCAATAATCTGATTATTTTATAAGACAGCACCATAAATAACATATTTATCAAGGTCACTAATAGGATGTGTTGTTACTTTTTTCAACCTTTACTATCAATGCCTCATCCAGCTCCACTTAATGTCCTCTGTTACACCTGTGTCTTGGTTCAGTCTCGTTATTCTGGTGATGGCTCTATGTTCTGAATTTGTGCACAAAGGATAGTATTGAAATGAGGCCAGATTTTTTCTAACCTAACCTTTTCTCTAGCACTAAAATGCAAACTTTTCGGAATATGTAGACGTGTTGGAACAAAGAGATGTTAAAATAGACAGCTGGCCCCTATACACAGACCTTCAACCTAGAATAGACATAACATTGGACTCTTAATGAGTGAAGTGTAGAAATTTCCAAATCTTGCTAGATTCTTTTACCATTCTTATTGCTCTTTGCTCTCCCATTTCACCTCATTTGCCTGAGTTTCACATCTAACAATAGCGCACATACCACTTCAGTCTCCTTTGCTAGTACAGTGGGTTTCTCATTCAAAAATCTATTTCAAGCCTAATAAATATTACAGCCTTTTAAAAAAGTCATTGATGTATCCTTTTATTTCCATGGTATTGAGGCCTAATTTTTTTTTGTTTTATCCTATGTCTGATTTCATATTATTTTCCCCTGGAGGGTCATTGCACAAACCTGAGGCTGGAAGCATTCCCATCCATGATTTATCCAGATTTTCAAAGTTTTATGACTTTCCCATAGCTAGTAAAAATGTAAAGCTTTTAAGAAGATAGCCAAGTCCTTAATGCTGGCTCTTGTTGACGTAGAATATCCCCTTTTGTGATATTACATACCCCAGTAATTTGGACATTTCCATTAGCATGAAGGCAGAATCTCTCTGAAACACAATTTTAATTCTTTCCTGTTTTGTTTTGTCGTAAAACAAATTAGTTTACTTATTGGAGCTTAAAAAAGATGAATAGGCTTTTACTGAAATTTCTAGGTCTTATGTCCTGTTTTGTTTTTCTAATAATGGCAAGTACACATCATGTGTTTGGTAATGGCAAAACTTCAGGAAGTGGATGGGGGCATGACAGGGATATGTGGGAGGGTCGCTTGGGAGGCGTGCATAGATAAGATGAAATTTTATTGTTGTTTTATTGTTTCATTTTTTGGTAACATTATGTTGGCCAAGTACAAAGTAGTAGTAATGTCATGTTCTATTTTATAGCCGCAATTAGTTTGATGGAGTTAGATGGAGTTTTACGGCCCAGTTTCCAACCTATTGGTTCAAGTCGAGCTGGTCACAGCCTTTTTACCAGTTGGGGCTCACTGGCTTGTTTTCCCTAGTCCATTGCTTAAATGTGGAGCATCAGGCACAATGGCAGTAGGTTCCATTTTTAGAGTCTGTGGTATGACTCTATCTGGGAATCGAACCCGGGCCTCCTGCGTGAGAGGCAGAAGCTCTTACTGTTAGACCAAACACGTGGTCTATTTTATATTTTTTTTTATTGTCCACTGCTTGATTGGAGTTCAAAGTGTCTCACACAAATGTTACTCCTGGCTAGCTGTAACCAATAAGATAGGGAGACTGCATCTAAGTCAGTACCTAGTTGATGCAAATCACCTCACAAGTACCCTTTTAACTCCTGGGTGAGTCTGAGAAGCAATAAAGATATTGCCTATTGCCCTACTACACAACATTATGAACCCTGCAGGATTTGAGCTAGTAAAGCATGGATGGAAAGTCCAGTGCCGTAGCCAATAGCCCTCCATGCCCTCTTAATTAAAGCCCATTAGGGTACAGTAGTAAGATGCCCTCAAATTGTAGAATATGTTAAATAAAAGATAGGGTACCCTCAGTATGGTGTTTCAACAGTACTAAAATGTTTAAAATTGTAATCTGGGTTCACAAGTACTTTTTCACCATATTTAGGGCAATTTAATTGCCATTTTCTGTGTAAGCTATTTTTGTGGCATGATTAATCTAGTGGAAACTTATCATCACCTTTTAAAATTAAAGTAATTCTGAATTAGAGCAGAAGTAACTTTTCATGAACAAGGCTGAAGGAGCAGCAAGGTACCGCAAAGCCATCCTGTTTTCTTTCTTAAAGGCCATTACAATTTCACAAGTCTAGCCCACAGAAACTGTCAAAAGGCAATGCTCTTTGATTGAAATCAAATTTAAAATATTGAGTAGCTCATTTTACGCGACATGTACTGAAAGGATTCTGATTACACAACTCGTTTACTCACCAGGGTACATAGGCATAAGCAGGCACATAGTTGTCATGGTGGGGGGGGGGGGGTTGGGATAACGACATGAGGGAAAAGCTTAAGGTTGGAGAGAAAAAACTGCTATTTTCAGGTCTTTTTTGCATCGCAAGGTTGGGTCATGAGGGGTTCTAACCCCCAATACGACCCCAGTGGCTATACCACTGATTTTCCCCCCTTGCCCCTCCCCTGCTTTTATGTTATTGATTGGCATGTATGTCAGTTTTCTCCCTTATTGTTAATAGCAATAGCAATAGAATGGAACTGTTTCTGGAAGAGGATGAAGTTTAGATTTGAAAAATTTCTGGGATGTTAAAAAACTGCTCTTAATTTACATAATGTGTCAGTGTGTTTGGGAGGAGAATAGGCCTGGAGACAAGTGCAGTATTAATTCTATTTTTTGTGGACACACCCATCTCATGATTGCTCCCATTGCCATTCTAATTTCTTTCTCTCCTCTACCCTTCCCCCAGTCCCCCTTAACCCACAAACTCTTCAAAGTCCTGTCATCATACAATCTAAAGTGTTTCACAAAAAGATTTGGAAAGAGATGAAAATATTGAAAGGTAAATGATTTTAAAGGACTAATCCTATCACCCCAAACTGTAATTTTTGAAGTAGCCCACAGAAATTCCCAATTGGCATAGCATTTTGATTGACAGCTGGTTCAAATAATGCAGAGAACCAAACCTCATATTACACAGATCATGTATTGTACTGAAAGTGTTTTCATTACACAGTGGGGTCTTGTATACTCACCCTGAAGCAATTAACTGAGATTGTGTCTGGATTAGAATGAGTTTTTCACAGTTGCGGGAATGGCTTTTGGGTTAGAAGAATAGGGACTGTTTGGGGTGAGAGAATAATTATAGGCCTTTAAGAAATACGTGTAAATTTTTTTGTAGAATTATAGGTACATTTCAAAGAAAATTGTTATGAGATGAAGGACTTATACTTTGTAAACGCTTACAATGAAAAATGTTCTCACCTTTACTTCAAATGTCAAGATTTCATCTGTTCCTTAAAGGGCTTTTTAAAGGGCCGAAGCAGTCTCACCAAACTCATATTGAAACAACAACCAGAACCCACAGCTTTTTTATCTTCTGTTACTTCCAATTACGATATATCATGACTTGCACATTGCATATTCCATGTAAACCAAATATTTATAAACTCCGTCAAAATTTTGTGTCTTATTTCGAATTTTATGCCACAAATTTGCTGTAATAGCAGTGTAGCCTGAACTTGCATTTAAATTATTCAAAGCCATGATGCTCTTATTTGAATACATCCTTTTCATATTGTCTTTAGGTGAAACAGTTTCCCCCGTTGCTCATTCAGTATGCATTGCTTTTATAGATGCTGTAATGTTCACCATTTGCTTTCTCAAATAAATCTGCCTCCTGGCTTGGATAATTGGGGGAACAATGTTCAATGAACCTTATTTTTAGAACCAAAACATTTTCCTTTTTTCAACGTGTCTTCCGTAGCCAAAGCATAATCTCTTTCCCCACACGGTTTGTAGATGAGTTAATGTAAAGGAAGAGAGAGATTTATTTGCTATGCTCTTAGCGAAATGCAGATGATTCGCCAGTGGGGAAGGTTTTAACAGATCCCATACACAGAGCCATAATTCCTCATTGAAAAGTTATGAATATTAGGTGCTGGCTCCAAAAGAGCCTGGAAAAGAACTTGAAATACTTGAGATATATTTGCACACTATCTGTAGGCCCACTATTATGTTACGTTTTAGAAGCATTCTTACAGGGAGAGTATATAAAAGTGATTGATTTCATGTTTTAATTTTGTGAACTGAGGTGATACTGAGGTGCAAAAAAATGATGAATTTGTTGTTTTTTCATTTTTTTTTCTGGATGTGTAATGCTCATGATTTTATGTAATACTGTTTTTAAGCCACCCTCAAGGATTAATAAAGAATAAAGACAAAAATGGCAATCCTTTGAAATTGTTAAGTCGTATGGTAATGAAGATTTATGTTGTGTTTGTCACTTGTTTAGATTCAAATTTTTGAAGGTATCCAGCATAGAGAGTGATTTATATTTATTTGCACTTCTCACTCTCCCTGCAGTTAAGAGATTTTGGAGTGTACAGTGTTTGAGGGTTTGTAGTTAATGCAGAGTTTCTTTGGGAAAGCAGTGTGAAAAGATTATACACATGGTATGTAAATGCCAGGTAGATTCTCCTAGTATATTGCACATTTGAGCAGGATATTCACATGATGCTTAAAGGGCAACAGCAGTCACCCCAACTTGAAGTAGTGTAGTAGACTGTCATGTTTCAAGATTGGCTGTTGAGAGTCATGTGATAGCAATTTTTCTCTTAGAATGTGAAATTACTAGAATGAATTGCTTGTTTTACATTGAATATGCAATATTGAAGTAATATGATGATGAAAGATACTTTGAAGAGAAAAAATAGGACAATTGTGATATTAGCTGTTGCTTTAAAATAAGTTTGGGGGACTGGTCTTGACCTTTGAAGGACAAAAGCAGTCAGTCCAAACCTGTTTTGAAGCAGTGTCTCCTAAATCTCACAATTTTCCTTTTTTTTCTCTTCAGAGTATCTTTTTTAATACTTTAGCTCTTCATTATTACATAATGTAAACCAAGCAGTTACTCTTAGAAAACCTCACATTTGAAGTAAAATGTTATTGTCACATGACTCACAGCCAATCATAAAACCGGACAGCCTTCTACACCACTTCAAGTTGGGGGACAGCCTGCGGAGTGGACAAAGTCGTTTCGTACAGCTCATTGCTACGAAAAATCAACGTCTGCCGGCGTTGGAAGCAAAATCGGTTCAACTGTGCAGAAATCCTATGGAAACTTCATTTACATAGCCCTACGTGGATTGGTTGAAGCAAGGCTATGGAATGGCAACACTTGTACTGTACAACAGTACAAAGAGTCACGGCGGCTGATGTTACTCGACACTGGTATTGTGTGGTACTGTGCAAGCATATACACAGCGGTTAATTAGGATCACACAGCTACGGAGAAAGGATAGTTCGATACTTTTCAACGAAAGATTGCTGTTTTTAAATCAACTCTTTGATGAAAGTTGTTATTGTTTGAAAGAGGCTGTCCATGATCAAGACTCCCATCTAAATTAAAAGCTTAAAAGGACGTAATAAGCCTATATTGTTTAAACGTCTTCATGTTCAACGTAGTAGCATTGCAAAGATTTGGTTGTTGAGCACCACCTACCTCAGGAATAGACCAATTGTGGTGAATCCTCATGAATATTTATACAATCAACTTTTGAGTTCATTGAAAAGAATTTCTGGCCATCGCCGGCAGGCTCTGAGGGGTGGTAGCCTAAAGGGGGCTGCAGCCACAGAGGTGCTATACAGGCTAGTTGGGGACTGCTCTTGCCTGTTACAAGCCACTTATGAAAGACTGGATAGATAAACAACTAGACAAAGTCATGTTGGGGTGACTGCAAATTTCCCCTTGAAAGCGAGAGTTTGAACTCATTCTCATGAAAAATAAAATGAAGGGTACTTGTTACTGGTACAGGCCCGTAGCCAGCCCATGTGGAAGGGTGGGTCTTTTTTCCAAGATGTGGACCTTTTTCCAAATACGGAGGCGGCTGGCGCGTGCTGTAAGCATGCAGTTGCTAGGGGTCTGGGCATGCTTCCCCAGAAAAGTTTGAAATCTGCAGATCTCCTGCAGTATGGAGCATTTTAGAGGACTTTTGAACACAACAGAAGTCCTTTTTCCCCAGGAATTCCACACAGCACACCACTTTTTGAGAAAAAATCATACATGTAATCTGGTATATGTCAAGATAAAAAATATTTTATACAGACCCTTCAAACACAGGGCTGGAAAAATGGACCTCCCTCAAGTTGGGGTGGGTCGTTCAAACGCTCTGACCCCCCTTGGCTACGGGCCTACGGTACTCATTGACTCGATCACCTTCATACAAGATGTCATCACATATTGCACATTTATAACAAAGTGTTCTTGAGCTTGCTGTCATCCCCATATTTTGGCTGTGAGATCGTAAAGTGCTTCCATACTGTTTCATCCTTTGTATTACTCTGCTGAGCATCATCTAATCATTTTCCAACAACAGCAACTCTGTCGATTGGGAAGTCATGTTCCCTGGATTACTGCTCATCCTGACAGCTTTAAATGTGCCATACCATCGTTTAACCATCCAATAGATGAGATGTATTCACTGGACTGAAAGAGGTTGTGGGGATTTGCTCCTTCTAGCAATAATAGCAATCTACGAGATGATCTTAACAAAACAGCTGATCACTTTCACACAGGTTGTTCTTTCGTCAAAGATCTGTTATCGTGTAAATTGTCAATAGCTGAGGTGTCATTGGCTGTATGATGATTGGTAATGCAGTATAACTGGCCAGAATATGAATAAAATAGAAATTAGGAGACAAGATGTCAGCTCCTTTCCCTTAATGAACAAGTATCATGCCATGGCTGGGCTAAGGACTTAAACATTTTAGAAATTCTCTGCTATTTGTAATTACAAATTATGTATGCTTTGGAAGGCATTAACACTGTTGATCAATTGATGGGCCCTGTTGTTATGGCATATCGGTTGGTGTTATGATCTAATGGACAATTCCTTGCAAATAATTAAGAGCTGATCAGAAAATTTGATGACATACATTTTTTTGCCATTAGGCAAACACAATTATTGCAGTAAAATTGACAAAGGGGTAATAACAGCTACAAGTTTTGTGGCTTACTGGCTTCTTTTCCTTACTCCTTATGCTGAGCACCATGCACAATAGTAGTAGTTTACTTTCATTTTTAAAGTCAGTATGAGCCTGCAAGGAATGGAAACTCAGACCTCCTGGCTGCGAGTGGAATGCTTTAACCACTCAACCATCCACAGCAATGAGAAGAAGATAAATTTGTGGAAATATTAGCTGTTGTTTCAAAAGAAGTTTGGGGAGACTTCCACTGTTCCTTTTAACGACAAAAATTGTTCATGTACGTTGTTAGCAATGTGGAATAAGTTTTACCGAGCTGACTAGTGCTAGCTGATTAAATGTGGTGTTACGAGTTTTTTTTTTGTGCTTCTTACAAGCTTCACCTTTTATTACCATTGGAGAGTCCTGTAATTTGGTGATTGGATAATTTTGTAGTGAAACCTCTACCATGTGCTCAAATAACATAGGCATTGATATTTACTGGAAAGTGGGGGTGGGGGCATGTACGTGGCCACTTCCAACCAAAAATTACTGTGTAAAAAAGTCAATGGGTAACTTTTCAAAGGGGGGCATGCTGTTTCGATTGGGGTAAAAAAGTTGATTTTCTAACCTCAGTAATCTATTGTTCAAGTGAGGTATATTAAGTTTCCAAACCTACTGCTGGAGGTCTATTATTATCACTTCACCAAGCTTCTAGTCCACTTAGGTTGCAAAAAATTACACGGTACTTTGGGCAGGATTGTAATCAAAACCCCTTCTGCGTGCTCTGCATACTGTGGCTAGGATTTCTTGACTTGGATTAAATGTCTTTGCATGGAGTATTACTGTCTGTCAATCATCAAATTGTGTAATTGGGCAAGGAATGAAATCAAGTGTATATTTTTACCGTGACCATTTCCTCATGGGCGGGGGGAGATGTCCCCGCCTCCCCTAAATCGATGCCCCTGTCATTTTGTATTTAAATTAGTGGTAGAAAATTGCTTTAGGGTGAAAATGGATGGCCCCATTTTCAAATCTAATATTTAGCATTTTTAGGAAGTATTTTTTTTCTGGGCTTAAGAACAAACAAAAAAAGTAGTACAAATAATGTTTGGTAGTTCATCATGCAAGTTTTTGAGATATCAAACTGTCTTGCTGCATTCTTTGTCGTAAGCTTAGTTTATGGACTGGACACAGCCAAAAGTTTTGGCCATTTCTTTACTTGTTAGGAAATTCAGGTTCTGCTAGGCTCAAATTTTGGGGTATGTTTTTTTTTTGGGGGGGGGGAATGTTTTATTTTTGAGGAGGACCAGGAGATATTTTTTAATACACCTGTTTGTCTCATTGCTCTAGTCTCCACAAAATTGTGCACAGTTTTCAGGAGTGCTCAAAGGAAAATATTGGCCTGGCTGTAGGCCATCTTCCACCTGAGAGCAGGAAGCTTTTAATTGAAATCAGTACCTAGGAATTTTAAGTTACATGGCCATCCAAAAAATTTCAAAGTCAGCACAATCTTTCTCAAGTATCTGTAGGAAAATGTATTTCAGGCTTTCAAACCATTCAAGGAAATTCAGTATCCACTATCTTGGAGGCAATGAATGAAGTTTAGAGAAAAATGGTGTTTAGGGCGTTCACATGTCAATAGACTACAATGACTTTAGACTGCTAAAATCTGCTCCTGGGGAAAACCCCTCTGTGTAGGAAGAAAGAATCTGAATCAATGTCCTCTTTTCTTTTGTGGCATTCTTTAGTAAAGGATAAGGAGGGTGGACATGTATACTACATTCTTTAAAGCTTGGGTGACCACAAGAAAAACAGCTCAAGTCTTGTCCAGGGTATTGAAATGGCAATTGATATAGTGTAGTATACTTCCAAAGATGGTTTGAACATAATTCCCAATGTTATATGCAAGCATATATTCTCTTTAGCAAAAAAGGATCAAAGGCCATATGTTCCCATTTGAGTGCAGATCAAAAAACACTCAGTTTAGATCAAGATGCACCAGTTTTGATCATCTACATGGGAAATTCAGAGTGACCTTGCTGGATAATGAAAGCATGCATGGCTTGAAACTCAGAAAAAGGATCATTTTGTGTGGAAATTTTGAGTAGAATCGCATATTCTATTCTAGTGGAGCAAGTGAGAAACTAAAGACGTATTTTTTAAAAGCCAACCCCCCAAACAAAATGAATGAATGAACAACAAAAAAAATAATTAAAATGAAAGTAATTGACTACTGTCACAATAGCAAGGAGAATCACCAGAAGATTTTTGCATGTAGCCTAAACAGCAGTTGTTTTGAACCCCATCAATGTTGTTCCAGTTTTTATAACTGGGATGTTTTCAACATCCCACACACCTTCCTGAGTAAAAGAATAGTGCAACCATCAGGAGCATTGTGCATCTGTCTGTCTCTCTTTTTGACTCCATCTCACTGAAAAAATTACATCAGGGGAAGAAGACATCCTCCATGTAAGCCCCTTGACAACTTATCCAACTCATCTGAACAAGCCGTTTGCTGTCTTATCGTCTTGTAACCTTAGACCACTTCTTCAAAAATGTTTAGACCCCTGAGTATTGAAGCCTCTCAATAAGAGGAGTTCACCTTCAAGGGCAATCTCTGGCGCATTTAAAAACCTTCTATGCTTGAGAGCGGAAGGACATCATCATTGGAATCGATTATTGATTGCTGCAAAAGTCTCTCAACTCATCCTTGATCAAAGCCGGGGAATGAGCCTGCATCGTTTCTCATTTTAGACCAAGCAAGTGAGATGGGATGCATGGTTGGACATTGCATGTAGTTTGAGGTGGCCTCAAATATATGGTGAGATACTTTGACACTATTGACGAGAGTCATGTTGTGTGACAAGAAGTTTTTTTGTTTCTTGGCTGTTCAGGGCAAGACAGAAATCTCTATTTTGCAACAGCAAATACCTTCCTCTCTTTTGTCTTTGCCCCACCTATTCCTTCAAACATTATGAGCAAGGTGGAAAATTAAGGTGGAAATTTATTGGGTTTTACACCAGTGGTTTACCTTTGATATGCAATGTTGAATATGGTGGAAGATACTTTGAAGAGAAATAAGATGAAAACTGTGATGTTTAGCTGTTGCTAATTCAAAATAAGTTTGAGGGATTGCTTTTGACCTTTAAGGTGCGACCTCCTCAAGTTCAATAGCAAATATGGTCTTACCCAGGGTTGTCCAACCTTTCGCAGCGGTGGGCCACATGTTATGGTTATGATGTACGAGGGGCGGCATTCTTTACTCTTTTTTTTTTTTTAATTTTTCCCGACGCCCAAGGCAACAAAATGCAATCATGGCACGTAGGGAACACAGATTCATTTTCGTTTTTGATTGAACAAATGACATTTTTATCATGACATTATGAAAGTACATAATTATTATAATTAAGCTTCTTTGTTATGGTCAGTTCCCTTTTGCACATGCAGGTATATGTGTAGCCTAAGTTTTTCAAGGAGTGGGCAAACCATGTGGACAGATAATGAGAAAAAAGGAGTAAGCTGAAAGAGATGTTTTACAAATATGCATCGAGAGGGCAAGAATGGTGGCATCCATACAAAAACTTAGTATTTGTGGGACCTGTACGTATGTTTGGTGCAATACATAGCTCAGTATGGTGACATGGATCCCCTTCCATAGCAAAAGGGCTAAGGGCCAATCATGAACCAGGGGCCCGTTCCACAAATAGTTACGCACAATCTTAAGTATGATTTACTGTTGACTTAAGTATGGGGAATCAAACTTAAGATTGTGCGTAAGTCTTTGTGGAATGGGCCCCAGGACAGTCTACTACACTATTTTTTGTGGGGTGGCTGCATTTCCCCTTTAAGGGGGGGGGGGAATTTTGCCTTTCAGTCTGCCTGACTATCATATAACTATGCAAATTCTAAACTTAAATTCAAAGCTTTTGTCTCCTCAGGCTTTTAAACGTCATGTTTGTTTCATGCCATGGTGAATAGACATAAAGTGAAAGCTGTCAAATTAATGTACATCACAGATTTCCCATAATGCTCTTCATCTCAAAAAAATGCATTACTTTGAATATGAGTATCTTCTCAACACCTTATGCTATTGATATGCAGTTTTTCACCTCCTGAGAGAAAAAGTTTTTCTGCATATTTTAAAGTCAATAAAGAATTTTGTCTCATTAGAAAATTCTGCCACTTGAATGCTGGACATTTATACTTTGAACTTGATTTCCGAATCCAGCAGTGCAGCCATGTATTTTTGCAGTTAACCTTTTGATACTGGGCATCCACCCTCAGAAGATTTGCATTTGCATTTTCATGGGTAATGTGACTAGAATTAAAATCAGTTTCTTAATTAGTGAAATTATCGAATGAATTTTGAACCATGAAAACCGGTTCAGATGTATTGAAGTTATGCATGAAAGAAAAATTAAAAATTGGTGGAATAGAATTATAAATTTGCAGACCAATTTTTCAGATTATTGACATTTGGGATAAAAAGACATATCAAATAGGTACTTCATGTCCTGAAATTAACAAAATGTGGGTTGAGAATTACAAACAAGCATTATGTGGTTGTATTTTCAGCAGTAAGTTTTGCTAGTTATATGGAGTTAATTTACAGCGCAGTTTCTAAACAGTAAGGACCATCTACTGTTTGTATAGACTGTACCTTGTAGAAATACCAAGTTCACTTTGTTATTTGCAGTTCCGTATCGTTAAATCAATCTGTCTATTTATGATGCTATGGGCCAAGTCATGATGCCCAGTTTCAAGAGGCAGAATTCCAATTTTTTGATGTGTACTAAATCCCCATTAATTAAGGCATGTTCTGGAGACAAAATTCATAGACATCAAAATGTGAAGAAAAATTCTCTTTCATGAGTCGAAAATTGCATCTCAAAAGAATATAGTGCTTTTCGGAAGATATGAGAACTTTGCAAAAGTAGTGCATTTTTTTTTAAGATTAGGTGCATTTTGTGAAAACTATAATGTCATTGTGACATTAGTTTGAAATTTTCATTTTTTTTTTTTATTATTTTTGTGTTGCTACCGGGAATATTCAGGAACATTGTATTTGCTGTACCCTACGTACAGTGTAGGGTTAGTCCTAGATGTACAAGAAAAGGTATTCAAACATTTCAACAGTATCAAATTTTAAAGACAAATGGTGCTTTCAATTATAAAGAAAGGCAAAAGAAAACTGAGGCAACATGCCCACATTACATAGCAAGTTCTTACCATGTTGAGAAGTGGAGATACTTTTTGACAAAGATAACTAAATTTTTTAAATGAAATATCTTGAGTTTAGGAAGAGAGTTTAGAAAAAGGATATTCCTACAGGGTTTAGAAGGCATAGTCTGGAATATTTATTCTTGTGTATGAGAACCTATTGAGTAGACACCATAATATGCCTTTAGTTGAAGACTGAGTCTCAGCCAGGAATATATGCAAGATAAAAATTGAATGTATTTGACACATGTAAAAAGGTCAACATACATGCATCCCAAGATGCACTTCAGTAACTCTTACGGTCACCACTTTATACTTTTCAAGTCAGCAAAAGTACCCTCCCCCAAGAAATGAAACATAAAAAAATGAAGTCTCTTTGATTAGGGTCACTGACCTTTTCTTTTCATGACAAAACATTCCTAGCATGAACTTTCCATTGATTTCATAGTTTCCCTTGTGGCTCTCTCGGAAGTTATTGACATTTGAATTCTGAACATGTATAACCATTCATGTGAGGAGTTTGCTTTCATGGTTGGAAATAATTAGCTGTATGTCATTGTCTGTTCGGGGAAACCCAAACTACTCAAGTGCAGTTTTGAGATTCGGCAACTCATAAAGGCCATGCCTTGGGACCTTACAGTCATCTCTTAACTGAAATTTATCAGTCTTGTTAAGTGCATGGTTTATTTTGCACATTTTTTTGCATCCCTTAAGGGGAATCGTTTAACCTATGGGCGATTATTACTGTCAATTTTTGTGATGTTTTATGATAGCTAAAAAATTAAAAAAAAACTTCTGATTGGGTTGAATATTTAGGAAGGAAAATGAGAATGTGCATTTTAGATTTAGCCGGAATTACCAAGTTGTTTTGAATACTACAGATGTGGAGCTATCTTTATGTACAGAGACTTAAAAAAGGAAGTGTAATTGGTTAAAAATTTTTATGTACGGGGCAGTTGTTCTCTTGTATTAATACAGTAGTTAAAAGACATAGATCAATTTGAGGAGAATTGCCATCTTGCCTGGGAGATAGGCGAGTGGATATTATGATGAAGTCATGTGTAAATATGACCATTGAAAATATGATGGCCATTCTTGACTCTTCATGACACTAGAGGCGAATAACAAGTTTTAGCCATCTTATGCTGGCAACTAATAATACAGAATTTATGAGAGAACTTTATCTTCATGTATCTTAAGATCAATGCAGTTAAAGGACGTTTGCCCCTTCAAAGACTATTTGCTCAATAGAGCAACAAAGTTGGTTTAATTGGGATTACCTGAAGCAATTACAGAGACAAGCTTCACCCAAGAAAAGGCCTTTTTCTCGGGTAACATTGGCTAAAATGTCATATTCAATTCTAGCAGCATGTCTCTCAGGGGGCAGGGACTTTTTGCTTGACTCCATATCCCACCCCAGCTAGGGCCTAGTCTCTGCCTTACTGAGAAACCAAGTCAACCCAATTCAGCAAGGTTTTGGCGAATGGGAGTTTGCAGACCCTCAGCCCTCCCGTCCGGCTAGGGTAAGAAATTCAACTTGGTAGGGTCAGCTGCATATGGCTCCGTCTTGGAGTAGACAGCCGACCCTTTGCTAGACTTACAGATTTGGTGGGGGGGGGGGGAAGACACATCAGCATGGGGTTTCATTAGTCTTAGTGAAGGGTCTGAGGGAAGGAGTATGGCAATGTGCCTTGGACTAAATTTTGCCTCTTGTGAACCTCATATGCAAAATGGTGTAAGATTTCCAACTTTGACAGGAATGATCTTTATAAAGTTTTGTTGTTATTGTTTAGTTGGGTAATTTCTAATTACCTCTAAGTTCAAAACATGTTATTGCACATACTCCCATCTCTGCATGGTCTGGTTAAGACAGGTGCTGCTTTTTTGGTGTAAATGTAACAATTGTGACAAGTAAGGAAATACATATATTTGCCAGCAACGATATGTTAATTAGCAGCACGTTTTCAAAATCATTTTCAATTTCAATTTATTTATAAGTAATATGTTAGAAATAACATCGGAAGTCAAAATGTTCCTTAAAACTCAGAACAACATATCAACATAAAAAACACAGAAGAACACAGGAATTAAAGCAAACCAAAACACAATCAACTCTGATTAAACCCTGGAATAAAACTGTTCATAAAACCCTTATTACCTGTAAAAGCACAGAGACTTGATTTGGGGGTGAAAAATTTAAATGATAAATAGCACGGTGAGTTGGGTATGTCAGAGTAGTTTCAGTTTTCTTTGAATTCTTGTTAAGTACATTGAATCCATAACTAAAAGTATAATACCAGTGATCCTTTAGGCAGACCTAATAAAGCCCTTTCACGATTACTACTGCGCATGACAGAACAAAGGTCATCCGGTATCACTCGCTCATTCGTATCACTGTGTGTACGTACATTTTGCAGTAGTAGGCTACACAAGATTACACTTGACTTGTAGGATTTGGGTTAAAAGATTAAAATTCAGGTTAGAGGGCCTACTATTACTCCGTAAGATTTAGGAATGAATTTTGCTTTGGGTCTATGGTTATAGAAAAACCTAGAGTTACCTTGGCCTATGATTTTCGTCTATTTCAATCGATCTTATGCGCGCTATCTCCATTGAACACCCATGTGCTAACATGGTATAACGGTTAGTGCAACATTACTATAGCACTTGAACGTTACATGAAGTTACACTCCAAATCACAGTCTTGGGCTGAGGTAAGTTACAACTGAGCCTGGGCGAAGCAAGTGCTGGATAGATATACTGTGAGACTTTTTATGAAGGTAAAAAGCCGAAACTTACCTTTTTAGGCCTAGGCTATAGCAGTAGCAGTAAGGCGACCTAGTACATGCAACGTACGCGTCGTCTACGAACTTATAGAACGAAGCCTACTTTAGGCCTTTGTATCATGTAGCATGGTAATAAAACTTCAAGCGTAGAAATAACCCCCTGATACTCATCCTAGCTCTTGTAGCTTAGGTATTTTTTTCACGAAATTTGGTATACCAGCCTACAGCTGGTTCATTCCTTGACTAGGCCTAGCCTACGGTTTTTAGCCTAGCAGAGAGCTTGAGAACTCTCAGTTCGTACTTCCACGGGAACGGACAATTTTTTTGAGATTTTGCACATTCAAAAATTTTAAACTCAGCCAGTATCTAAGGAAAATTTATGAGTGATACTTTAAAACATCTTTTGGGCGATACTAAACGTTTTGTCCATTTAGGGATGTGATTTTTCGAAGCTACTTTTGGTTTATGTCAGTGTTGTTTATTGTAGGCATGCATACGTAACGTAACGATGGTATGCACAGGCGACGGCCTGCGACTAGCGTTGTTATGTGTTGCTAACCCGAATGACCTTTGACCCGGGAGGCTGATTTGTAATCATGAAAGGGCTTATTATAGAAAAACATTTGCTGAAACCACAAATGTGCTAACTTAGCCATACCAGACAGTAAATGAAGTAGTAAAGCACACTCCCTACAATTGCACAAAAAATTACGTAGAATGAAACAATTTACCCCAAAAGCTTTTAATTTATGAAGTGATTAGGCCCTGATTGATTTTTGTCAGACTTTTAGAGGATATCCCTGACAAAGAGCGATTGTTAAAGTTGACTGCAGCCAGAAATTTAGAAGAAGATATTTGCATAACAATACCTTTTAATGAACCTTTTAATGATTGAAAGTCTGTGTAACATCATGTAGTTGCAGTGTGTGGAGGTCTTGGCATCGTTGTGGATTTTTTTATGGACAAGTATTCAGATATTTTTATAAACTGATATGCTGTCAGGTGTTAAAGGGCTTACCAGAGTTTGAAAGAAAAATTACCTACCCTTTGTTCAAACACCTCATTTTTCCCTTCTGAACTGATTGTTTACCAGAATATGGAAGGAACAAAAGGTTTATATTTTTTTAAACTTTTAAACTCTGATTGCCCCTTTAACTCCTAGAGTACCAGTTTTCTTCTATTGTTTGGCATTTGTCATTGGCAGTGACTGCCTTTGGCAGGGGGAAGTGTGAGAATGCATATTTATTATAGAAACTGGAGACTAGTTGAAGACACTTGAGCAACAGTTTTAAATTTCTTAATAGGATGTAAGCCTCTAGAGGTAAAATGAGACGATTTGTAGACTTACGTTTTGAATTGACAGACAAGGCTTATATATAGTCAGAGTATACATCACTTTTTTGGTCATACTCCATTAACACTGTCCCCCCCCCCCCCCCATCCAATTGGGGTTGATGCCATAGGCACAGCAAGCTGTTCTCGATACTGGAAGGGGGAATTTCCCTTTTGCAGTGGGGAAATTTTTTAATTAGAAGGTCTTTAGGTACATTTTCTTTCATCAAAATGGGCTCATGAAGGAAATTATACTCTACAATTTTGTTATTATTTATTAAGGGAAAAATAGGGGGTTTTTGTCACTCATTTGAGGGGGGGTGGGAAGAAAAAGAAGGGGGAAGGGAGGAGAAAGAGCAGGGAGGTAGCAAAAGATATATTAACTCTTTGATTGGGAGAATTTTTGTCGGGGTTAATGTCTTGATACAGTATCTAACCATTAAATTGGATTTGTGCTATGCCACTAGTTATTTCGACTCACATGAACTTTTTAACGTTTCTCTTATACGAAAAGCAATTAAAATTGATTTAACATAATCTATACTTGGTAAATCTGGAATTTTATTCCAAGATGAAAGTCATTGAAGTATTTAATCTAATAATCAATAAGTGTGCACCTATATGGTAACTGTTTTTGTTAGCTGTTCAAAAGTGTATTAAAAGCAGCTTGAAAATTGATTTGAAAGTCCAGAGGTTAATTCTGTGTGTATACAAGTGAAGGTCAGAAGTGCATTTTGGGGACATCAAACCTTGAGCAAGAATCAGTGAAAATTTTATTATATGTAAGACTATTTGTTATTGCATGGTAAAGCTTGTCAATTTTCATATTTACCCCATGGCATATTTTTCCTTTAATTTTAAATGGAGTGAGCTATAAACAGAAAGATAAAAACTTTTGACTTTAACTGCAAAAAAATTTCAAGTACACTCAACTCAGGCATGCATCAAGGTCTTGCATCATGAAATAGGATTGTAACATAGCTCAGCCAATGTTTATTATTTTCCTATAAAGTTTTACCCCTACCCTTTCCCACTTTCTCCCACCCTTCCAATATCCTTCCCCAACCCATCTGCATCCTTTCCCCACCCATCCATATTAGGGCTCTGTAGATCCTCTCATCCAGAAACTACAAGCTTTAAAAGCTTTGCAAAAGATAAAACCCTTTTGTGTAATATACACTTCCTTAGAAATATGCATTTTCCCTGGCAATCCTTACTCCTTGAGAAAAAATCATCCCAACCTGAATTAGTGTAGTAGTCTATCCTATTTCATGAATGGGACCTAGAGAATTATGTGACAGCCTGTATATGAAATGAAATGAAGTATGTGTCCTTCATTATTGTGAAATTTGAATAGGGTGAACTGCTTGGTTTACTTTGAATATTCAATGTTTAAGTCCTGAAAATATCATGAATTTGTCAGTTAGATGGAGTTTTACAGCGTGGTTTCCAACCTATTACTTCAAGTGGAGCCAGCCATGGCCCTTTTACCAGTTGTGACTCACTGCCTTGTTTTCCCTACTCCATAGCTTGGTTCACCAAACACAGTGGCAGCAGGTTCCATTTTTAGAGTCTTTGGTATGACTTGACCTGGGAATAGAACATGGCGCCTTCCGCATGAGAGGCAGATGTTCTACAGTTAGACCAAACATGTGGTCTTGAAATATCATGAAAGGTTACCTAGGAGAGAAATGAAAAGAAAGATGTGAGACATAGCTGTTACTGCAGAAGAACATACTGCTTATGCCCTTTGAAAGGGAAATTATGTAGTCATACCAACCTAAGGGAGACTGTCCTGTTTCATGATTGGTTCATAGGAGTCATGTGACAATGTTTCTTCTCAAATGTGAAAATTACTAGGAGTACCTCTCTCTTCAAAATAAATTTGGGGCGACTGCTCTTACCCTGTAATCATGATTAATTTAGTAAAGTATGATGGATTAGAAACCCAAATGACAAAATCACTTCATCCCAAACCTTACCAATATTTCAAGATTGGCCTTCTCAGAATGAACCTGTTAAAAGTGTGATCTACTCTCCCTGTGTACCTCACAGTGTTGATGTCTCAGATGATTTAAATCATGCCAGGTGAGCTAAGCTTTCCAGGGATGGCTAGTTTCCTTACAATATTCTCCCTTTCTAAACCCTAGTCCTCCATTTCTCACTTAAAGTGAACTTGTGCTACTTTTTTCTGCATTTTAGACTTGGCATGAAGTGAACCCCTAGTAGTTACATCTCTTTATAGACACATTTATGCTAGACAGGTCATGTGACTTCAAGTAGCATGTTTGAGTCTGTTCAAGTAGATTATTTACATCTAAGGGAGAGCTTCGTGTAATGGACACCATTGCTAAAATAGCTCCCATCATTTAATTCAGTGGATGTAAGCAGACATTTCTAACTTACTTTGAAAGCAATAACTAAACTTCAAAAATTTCTTTTTTTCTTTTGGAAGTTTCATGATATTTCAGACATAAATGTAAGATAAACCAAGAGGGTGCTCCTCATACAATTGAAGGGAAATATTGCCTTTAAAATGCTCCAACATAGCATTTAAAGTAAATATCTGTTGTCATTTTCAAATCATTTGGTCTCAACGATAAACCTCGGCAGTAGCTTCATTTGTTCAAAATATTATATGCAAGAAGAGTTACCAAAGTTGTATCTTTTGAAATGTTGAAAGTTTGGGTGAACAAATAATTCTTGATCAAAAAACAACTGAATTTCTATCTGAGGAAGATTTATTTCTTAAAAAAAAGGCTACCATACTGTTATGGTTATGTTATTTGTAATTATTTATTACTCTTTATCAATAAATATTGGTTTTAAAAGGATGAAATTTCCTTGTAAAACAAAGGCAATATTTCCCTTTAAAAGTTCAGTGAGATGAATATTGTTGGCCCATGATTCACAAGAGCCATTAATAGGGTAGGGTACTGCTCTAACTGAAATCGGAGTGACTACATGTTCCCTTTAAGTTATACAACCAACTGCATTGTCAAATGGTTAGAACAGACTTGCAGTCAGAAGGTCTGGAGTTCAAATCCTGTTAGCTTCATATCAGAAACTTTAAAAATGGAACCTATTCCCATTGTGCTTGGTGTTCAGCATAATTAGCAATGGGGTAGGGAACAAGCTAGTGATCCACTGTAAACTGGAAAAAATTCCTAGTCCCACCTAAGCCAAAGCCCACAAACATAAACTTGTGTTCTACAAAATTGTTAAAGTGTTTCAATTTGTGTAGAATTTTAATCCTGTAGAGTAAAATTGATTTTCCATTTTGACATTTTAAAGGGTACACCTTGGCAATGATACGAACCCATTTGTTACAAATAAATTTCCGCATTCATGATGCTAGAAGTGAATAGCAACTTTTAGCCATCTCAAGCTGTAAACTGATAATCCAGAATCTATCAGAGAACTTCCTGTTCAGGTATCCTGAAATCAATAACGTTAAAGGCATTTGCCCCCTTCAAAGACTATTTGCTCTTTAGAACAACAAGGTTGGTTTAAAAGGGGTTAACTGCCGCAATTACAGAGACGAGCGTCACCCAAGAAAATGCCTTTTACTTGGGTAACATTGGCTAAAACGTCCTATTCAATTCCAGCAGAATGATAGGCAGTTATTTATTCACCACCCCAAACACTTTCTTCTAGTCTCTCCCACAGCTGTCTAAACCTTTTTTTTATCCAGGCACAATCTTAGCTTATTGGTTTGGGACATTATACAAGGCCCTCATGTGTACAATCAAAACACTTTAAGTGCATGATGTGTAATATGAGCTACTCAGCATTTTTTGAATTTGATACCAATGAAGGTCCTGTGCCGATTGAGAATTTCTGTAGGATTAGTGGTAAAATTGTAATGTATGTGACAGATGGCTGCCTGTATTAATGAGCAGAGAAGAATAATGAGCTACATTACGAAATGTGCAGTTTTGGGGAACAGGGACATTTGATATGTGATAATTTGTTAAATATTCCCGAAATGCAAAGACTGCCATAAAGGGAAATATTGTGTTTAAAATGCTCCAACAAAGAGTACAAAGAAAATGGCTCGAACACTGTCCAACAATTTAGTCTTAATCATGAACCCCAACAAATAGCTACATCTCTTCAAAATACTATGTGCAAGAAAAGTTTGGCTGAAAAAAAATTATTCTTGAGTAACAAACAACTGAATTTCTATCTGTGGGAAACTTATTTCTTGAACAGAAGACTACCATACTAGTCTCATTTTTGATAATCTATCAACCTGTGTCAATAAATATTAGTTTCAAAAGAGTGATATTTTCTTGCAAAACAAACACAGTATTCATTTTCAGCATCTTATCTTCTCAAAGCATGGAAGTACTACCATGCTCAAAGCAACACAACCTATTTTCACCAATTTTAGTGACAGAAAGACAGAATAGAGGGGGTACTTCATTTTCAAAGGGCACTTTCAGAATAAGATGTAGCTGAGCAATGAGGTAGAGGGGGCTCTATAGAATTGTGTACCAACATTCTACTTTGCTCTACCATGGTCCTGTTGATTGATCTATTTGGTTTATGTTGAAAAGAGTGATTATGAATCAATTAAGCCAGAGTCTATGTGTTGGTGTGAAGGGCTCAGGGGCATGGTCCCTACCTTTAGACCTTCAGTAACAGACTTGTATGATCAATCCACTCAATGCTCAGTTTGCATCCAAACAGAAGTCCTGCCCTGAGCCTGAAAAGTTTGGAAAAAATTACCCCTCATATTTTGAAATTTTGAAATTAGTGGATACAAGAATATGACATGAGAAGAAGAAGCTTAAAAAGGAAGCAAAATGACCCTTCTGCTCTGCCCTACCCTCTAGCTACCCTGTCCTTTCTGCAAAAGTCAGTTTTTTAGGCAAGTGACATGATAGTTGATTAAACATAGTGTCATCAGTGTAGAATTTCTTTTACATGCCTGGACGTATGGATAGAGGAGGGAATTTATTTTCAGGTGTTTTTAAAAATAAAAATGTATTTCATCGAGGTTCCTGTAAGGGGCAACTTGAAGGGTTTTATTTTAAAGTTTATTTATTTGAACATTGTCATAAAGGTGTCCTCATCTTCAATAAAAAACCAAGATACTGACATTGTTTATTTTAATGGAAATGAAAGGGAGGACAGATTTTGCCTTCATTCTCATAAAAAGGGGATGACAAAGCCTCATTTACATTGTCACAGCTACAGGGGGCATAGGGCAATCGCCCCCCCCCTCTTCCCCGGCTCTGGAAAATGAAAAATTCAGGAATTTGGCATTTATGACACTAGTCAACTACTAAGTGGTTTTCCCGATGTTACTTTCATGAAATTCTGAATTCTCTCCTAAAAAGCTTGATATTTACAATTATTTGTTCCAAAAAAGTAAAATTTTCTGTGTTCTTTGCGTCACAAATTGCAGTTCCCAATCCAGTATTGCTCATTCTTAAATCGGTTTGGTAAACTTTTTCTGAGCTCTGGAAATAACAAAATCAGAAATCTGTCACTTATGACACCAGATCATCAAGTGACACCTGCAACTACAGTGCTATTCTCATAAATTTTTTTCATCAAATTCCATGTTTCCACCAATATCCGAGAGCCTCAATTTGTAGGCCTTACACAACAATCTTTGGTTGCTGTGCAATCTCAGATTTGCCAATAGGAATGCAGATTTGTCAGATCTCCCAACTTTTCAAATTTCCTTACAGGGAACCCAGAATCCCCAAATTTTCTCCAATACAAGCTCCATATTTTCAAATATTTGTTTAGTAAGGGGAAAAATTCCAGGGCACTTAGTGCGCTGCACACTATGCCCATAATACAGTGGTGTCCTCAATTTTAAAAAAATTTCAGAAATTTGGATGCTTGCCCCCCTCCCCCCTCCCTGAAAAATGTCTAGCTATGCCTCTGCCCCTTTATCCATAGAAACCATGCATGAGATGATAATTAGTTTTCAGAATGCTTGTGGTTAATATTCTCATAATTAAGACAGTGCAAATTTGCATTTTGCATAGCGTAAAAAGATTTTACTTCATTGAAGATTTTCTTATGTGTATGTATATCCTTAGCAGGGGTTCCTCCAGAAAGACAAAAGGGGGGGGGAGGGGGATTTATTACTGCTAAAAGTTAAGTCAAAAGTGATACTGTCCTAGACTAAAGTTATGACAGGGTTTAAGGGACAAAAGCTTGCTTCAAGGCCCCTGTAAGGTGCAATTTGAAATGTTTTAAAGGCCATGATTTATTAGGTAAAACATTTCTCCAAAACGTATGTCTTTTTAAGTAAGAAACCAAGATATTGACAATTTTCTAATTTTTGTGGAAATGAAAAGGGGGTATTTCACCCATCTTCTTGTGGAAGGGAGGAGGGGCAAATCCTTCCTTGCAACCCTCTGGTGGAAACACCCCTTAGGAAACAAAGGGATGGTGCATGGGGAAGGTGAAAGGCTCAAGAACCAAAGTAAATCAAAAACTCATTTCAGTACAATTTCAGGATGACAGGAGGCTCAGGGGATGGAAATTCAAATGAAGTTAGATAGAGATTTACAGTATCATCTTTTTTTTTGGTTAGGCTAGTTGATGAGAAATATCTTTTCAACTTTTACCAATGTATTTTGTCATATTTGAGTTGTTTGCCAGCCCATTTCCAAAGGGGGAGTTAAAGAATTCATGGGTGAATTTCCTGTCTTCCCCACTTATTTGTGATCCTGAATGAGCATTAGCAGTGAGAAGAAAATTTTTATCAGAAAGTTTCAGCAGTATCTTGCCCTGCCTGGCAGTGGGTTGATTTGCCCTCAATGATACTGTTGTCTCAACCTTGTTGATCTTACCAATAAAAGAAAAAGTTACAGACAGCTGTGCAGGCCACTTATCTGCTGGTAATTAAGACCCCTTCCCCTCTGTCAAACATAGTTATTATAACTTTGATAGGTATATACTTAAAATGTACCCACCATATAGACTCAATGTAGTCTTCATTTTTAAATTCAGGAACTTTTTGCCAGCCTCCCTTCTCCGCCAAGCCCAATTATTCAATTAACGATTTGAGCTTTCTGGTTGGTTCTCTGACCTAGGACAGGAAGTGAACTTAATGGGGAGAGGAAAAGTTAGACAGGAAACTGTGAAAGTGTTAGGAGAAGGGTAAATCCTAAAGAGTTTGATTAATTTAAAAGGAAGAAACTTAGCATGCCTTCACTTGTGCAGCTGGCCCAGCAGTACTGACTTTGGACGCATAGGTAAGGGCTTGTGCAGAATCTTCGGGAAGTTGTATTGTTGGAATATTTCTGACGAGCGTGATCCTTTTTGCACAACCGGGACTAACAGGTATCTATTTTAGAAGTTTATTTTGTGGATCAGCATTTGTAACTGCAAAGGCTGAAAAAGGGCAATATACATTCAAATTAATCTTTTCGCTATTTCACTTCAACTTTGTTGAGTAATTTTTTAATGGTAGGGCCATACTGACTGTTTTTATTGTTACACAGTCCCACTGACATAGTGCCCTTTTCACATTGGAGTGATCAATAGGTCATGAGTAAGGGACAGTAAGTGTCCTTACAGGTACATGTGACTGTGGTTTAGAACTGAGATGTAGTACATTTTTGCATTTCATACAATTCAATGGGAAATGCAGACACCTTAACTAGGAATAGTATTGTAGACTGTCCTGTTCAATGATTGGCTCTTTAAAGTCATGTGACAATATTTTTTTCTCATCAAATGTGAACTTTACTAGATGCAACTGCTTGATTTACCTTGGATCTGTAATATTGAAGTGCTAATATATATAGGATAGGCTATTACAGCATATTATGGCAATGATTAGTTACACATGATTGATTGCTCAGTGCTCATTTTAAAGGGCAAGAGCAGTCATCCCAACTTGAAGCAGTGTAGTAGATTATCCTGTTTCATGATTGGCTGTTGGAAGTCATGTGACAACAATTGTTCTTTTCAAATGTGAAATTTACTAGAAATAACAGCTTGGTTCACTTCGAATATGCAATATTGAAGTTATAATATATGATGAAAGATGCTTTTGAAGAGAAATAAGAAGAAAATTAAGATATTTAGCTATGGCTTCAAAATAAGTTTGGGGGCGCTCTTGACCTTTATGAATTGAAACATCATATATTGGCCTATATGGACAACTCCTTAAGCAACTCCTAAATTTTGTATTAAAATTGGCATACTGTACTAACTGCAAGGATGTGTCTATCATGCACTACAATTATCCGTATATGCAGGCAAATGCAGTTCTAGTTATATCTTTGTTTTTCATGAATTACCAAAAGTTAAGCTGAAAAAAACACGAAGTCTTCTTGTGTCTTTGTAATTTTCTAATCCATTGTACTTGTCATACATGTAAGCATTTTTGTATGTAATTCCATCACACCGGGTATCATTTCAAACTCTCCAGTGCCCTCTAAGTACCAAAGACTGAATTTAGTCACTCTTTAATAGAGTGAAAAGTGTGAATTCACTCCATTAGAATGTTCATTCACTCCAAGAATAGTGAAACTCACTTCGAAAAGAGTGAAATTTACTCCAAGAAGAGTGAAAATTCACTCTTTAACCAGTGCCAACAGGGATCACTCTTCTCTTTTGGAGTGAATTTCACTCTTCTTGTAGTGAATTTCTACTCTTTTTGAGTGCACTTTTCAACTTTCACTCCTCTAAAGAGCAAAATTGCTCTCTTTTGATCTTTAGAGTGTGACAGAAATAAACTTTTGAACCTCTAGTTCTTCTCATTCTTCATGTAAACTAATGATAAATGCTCAATTTACTTGGAAAATCCTCCACCTATCATGTAAAATTATGTCATGAGTGATAACTTCACAATTCACTTCAGTTCTGGAAATCGAACCTGTGCCTTCCGCCTGAGAGGCGAATGCTCTACCGTTCTGTAGTGATGAGTAACTGCCTTTAAAGCTTCAGTGTTCTAACACTACATTATAGGCAATAGGCCTAGCCTATGTGTATAGTAAAGCAGGTTGTCCAATGTTAAACCAGGTCACTCAATAGTAACCTACCTTTCTGACCATGAACCATCTTTGTCATCATATTTTAATTGGTTCCATTTGCAAATTTTGTTATTCTTAAGTCCTGTTAATATCCATGGGAATGATCATGGGTATCCTGAATTAATCATTTCAAATATATTCAATCATTAGGATTGGAGGAATGCCCAGTGAGAAGGTCAACAAATTAAAAGCAGTTTGGGAAATTGTGCATTTTAGAAACATCAGCATAGAAAGTTTCTTTAATCAAATTAATCAGTTTCCCCAATAACCTCTTGCACTAATTTTATATATCCCAAACTAAACATTTACAAGAGTTTATATGAATGTTTGCTGCATTTTTAAAAAAGTGAAAAAACTTTGGTTGAAAAAAAAAATTGTGACCTACAATGTAATTAATTTTTTCCAAGTGTGAGAACTGAATTTAAGTAGGTAAAGGATAATATTTGTTACTAGGCGTGGGGCTTTACACATCAGAATGTAACTCCATCACAGGTTGAGATTTCTTTCAATGTTTTAGAAAATAATTATAAGTCGAATATGATTGAAATCACTTTAAGATCAGTCCTCCAAACTGATTTTGAAGCAACAGTTAAAAATGACAGTTTTTCTTCATCTTATTTCTCTTCAAAGTATCTTTCATCATATTTTACAACTTCAGTACTGCCTGTTCAATGTAAAACAAGCAGTAATTTATAGTAAATTTCATATTTGAAGAGAGAAATTATTGTCACATGACTATCTTAACAGCCAATCATGAAACAAGACATTCTACTACACAGGCTGTGCTTGCCCTTTAAAAAAATGTAGTACATTATAATCCTTTACAATTACAAATTATGGTTGAAGGTGCCATTCCCAAATTGGCATAAGGATGTGAGGTTATTTTATTTGGGGGAGGGGGGGGGGTAGAGAATGGCTCTTCCCTTCAAAATTATGCTTTTTTTTTTTTTAAGAAGAACTTTATTCCCATCTTTGGAAAGTAACTTTAATATTTACAAGTCATGCTTTTTGAAGTTATGATGAAAACTTAACACAAATAAAAACATGTAATTTTTTTTTTTTTTTTTTTAATTTAATCTTCCCTCTCACTGTGCCAGGATTGCTGTGCCTTGATCTTCCAAAAGTTAGCTCCAGTTATGGTTATTTCTTACTTGCCTCTAGCCTGAAGTTGTTCCTCAGGTGCACAGTAAGGAGTGGGTCATTGGAGTGTGACATGAGGAATAAGAAACCATGAAGCCATGTCCTTCCCCTTTGTGCCCTCATTCAAATATAATGAAGTTTATAATGCTGAACCTCCTTGGGGTAGTGTGAGAGTTCCTTTAATAATGTAAGTGCCATCCAAAAGCTATCAGAAGTTCATAAACCTTAAATCACATATGAAGACTTTCGAACACTGGTGTCCTCAAAGGTTTAAACATCTTTTTTGAGAGGGGTGGTCAGTGACAGATAAATAATTTTACTTAAGTGGTTGTATTGCTGTTGGAACTTTCACTTTCCTATCCATCCTAAAAAAATTTAAACTTTTTCTTCCAACCCATCCTAACAAGAAGAAGAAGAAAAAAAAAATTGTGGAAAGACACCCCATTATCAATATCCAATTTATATCACCTCCTAGCCAGATATGACTTCATTCTATTTCCTGGTTATTCAGTCAACCAAGGACACTCCAGGCAAACAGTGGAAACACGCATGTGAGGCTATTAGTTCCATATGTTCTGGATACAACCTGATGATCAATGTTTCACCTTGAAAAAATGTTTCATATGGTTTTAATAAATATGTATTTTTCACAAAATTGGAAGGAAGAAGTATCAGAAATCGGTGGGCTTGTCCTTCACCAGTTAAACACAGCAGATCTAATGATGTCAAAAATATATATATATTTTATTTCAAAAGATGTCCTAACCATGCGATGATCAAAAGACCAGGTTTTCACCTCAGCTAATTGTTTCCACTGTTTATCTCTGACCATATGGCATGACAGGGCTAATCTGAAAAGCTTAATAAGACTTAATGGAGGATATCCCAATACAAAGGGAAGTTATATTAAGGTATATTGGGTGCTAGGATGGTAATCTGACAGAAAATGATTAAAAAGTACTCAAGTTTAAAATCTGGGTCCAGCTAATGTGTTGTTGTACTTTGAAGGTCAAAAGAAAGTCTGAGGAAACTATATTAGAAGGTTAAACAAAGAAAACTGGCTTGCTTGTTATTATGTCTGACCTATGGTGATTGTGGTCAATTTTAAAATAGCATTTTCCTACTTTAAACCACAAGTGTGCTCTGTGTTAAAACTTCAAAATTTGCATGTCCATGCCTCAAGGAATCTAAAAATTTACTGTGATTAGAGGAAGTAAGCAGGTGTACATGGCAGTATCAGATATGGTCTTAAAGGGGAAATGCAGTCATCCCAAACTGAAGTAATATAATAGATAGCCCTGTTTCATAATTGGTTCTTGGTATTCATGACTGACAATACTTTTTCCTCCTCAAATCTGAAATTTCCTAGGAGTAACTACTTGGTTAACCTTTGCAAAAAATTGAAGTCCTCAAATTTTATGAAAGATAAAAAAGAAATTTGTCATGGTGAGATTTAGTTGGTGCTTCAAAATAAGTTTTGGATGTCAGTACTGCTCTTGCCCTTCAAAGGGAAAATACCCCCCCTCCCAACAAAATAAGTGGACCCTTGGAATGGTTCAGTTTCAATGGAACAATTCAAAATATTTTTCCTTGACCCCCTCACCCCATTTCCTTGGGTGTGGACCTGTAAAATTTGCTTCTCCCACTGAGCTTCTACCAAGTCCATGCCTCACCAAAATCTATCAGTACCTTGAAATGAACAAATGAGGCATTACAGAATTCTGCCCCTTGAAAAGTAGACGTTACGACTTAGCCGATTTCTGAACAATAGAAACCGGCAAACAACAATAGGTGCTCACTGGACCATGTGATAACTTGCAATGTGGCTTTTTGTCAGTTGTTCAACAAGCAAGGATTTCAAGGACCTGATAAGTTTGTCCAGGTTTCAAGGGAGCTAAATCTCTAGTGGGTGCCAAAGGGAGGAAATTAAATTGGTATAAAGATTATTTCAAAAAAAAAAAAGGAAAAAGTATGGCAACCTTTTGTTCTTTTCTTTAAAGGAGATGAACAGTCACCCCAATCTGGATGATTTTAGTAGTCTGCCATGTTTGGTGATTGGCTCTTGAGAAAGATATTTGAAAGGAAAATAAAAAACTTATGGGAGCTGTCTGTTAATTGTTTCAAAATAAGGCTTTTGTTTAGCTTTGAGGTTTTGCTTTGTTTTGCTTTTAAAAATAAGTTCAATCTTATTTTATATCAACTCAAGATAATTTATTTTTGCTTCTTTCTTTCTCTTTTCTGTGCATGTATTTCAACTCTTCATTGGGGAAATTACCAACCAACCTCTCGTCATCCTCCTGCAATATCATGTCTTGGTATCCTCCTCCCGGCTTGGAATACGACGAATTTCCTCCTTCATTCTACTACCCTTACGACCCATATGATTACCAGGTAAGTGAAATTATCGCCTTGGAAGGAAGGCAGTTTTGATGAATGGAATATAATACACGTTTTCAGTTGTAAGACACACCCTCATATCCCCAAGGCAGTGTTGAGTCAAATGTGTGTCACGTTTGCGTGAGCTGTGATGCAAGAGTGTGTCAAAGCTTTGCAACTTTTGCCTAAAAATCAACCTTGTGTGTACAGCATCCTCTGGTGCACCATATTCTGCAGGAAATATGTGTCAAAGTCTATGAAATGCTGGACCAGTTGCATGATGACGGATAGGTGCATCAATGCATAAAAGTGTTTGACCTCCCAATAACATTGATGTACCCTGACCAAGGGCCAGAGGTGCATTTTACAAGTGACATTTTGTATGGAGATAGATTTCTTTTCCAATGCAGTCTTATGCTCAGGATTCATTGTATGAGTTATGACGACAAACTATTTAGTTTTGCAGCAAATACTGTTTCTCCTAAAGAGTTCCTTGGAGGTTGAAAATATCTCAAATTTGTTGTTCAAATCACCACCTCTTCTCTTGGATAACTGATGTTATTGGCAATAGACCTGGTGGATCCATCTCCCTTAAAAGATAATATCTGGAGCTTGTTGATGCTGATATGCACCAGTAGTTTTTGGTAATGACCAATGCAACAGGGGGGCATTGTAAGCTTTGGTTACTCCTTTCTCTTCTCACAGCTGTCTGTGATAAAAGGAAAAGAAAATGCAGTTGTCAACTGATGTCACTGTCCTGAAAAATTAGGCTTTGCATGCAGAAGGTGGGAAGTACAATGGTTTGTAGAAAATGTAGACTCTATGATGTTGGCACTATGAACTTTGGTTTGTCTCAGCCACCAACCTGCATAGAATGGTACGGAGAAGTTGGTCCAACTTGTCCTTTGTCTGTGTTTTCCAAAAATGGGATATACAAAACAGTCACCTCCCCCAACCCCCGCCCCCCAAACATGTCAGTGCACTTCTCGGCTTTTGTACTCAAAGGTACTCCTAATTTAACCTGTGGCAACACAATTTGTCAAGTCTTTCATCTATGTCTTTCCTCCTCTCACACTTGGTAAGTAGAGACAGATCCCTTCCATCTGATGGGCACCCTGCCACAGTTCTGGCCATGCCCAAGGGTTTCCACATCTGTTTCTCCACCTGGCCATTTTGGCATGGCATTGCCAATTCTAGTATAGACTCACTCAATGTTTACACATAAACATAATCACCTCTGGGAGTCAAATAGTTGTCAAGCCGGGCATACACTGTCATCGCAATAAAACATAGTCAATTTCTGCGTGCAGTTGCACTTAGCATTAACATAGGCAACACCTAATATAATTGTATGTTTTGCACATGCTCTATGCCAACCAGTGATGTGAGAACACAGAATATTAAATCTACCCCTCATTACCTTCTGTCCTGAAATCCCTACTTGCCCACCAGTAACACAAAAGCACAGTGACAGAGGGCGCCATCCTAACAATTAAGGGTCCATTCCCATTCTCTTCAATTCATGCTTACTAGCCAGTTATGTTTATTCACACTAGTCTTGCCTTGAGTTTTCTCTTTGCTGTTCATTCATTGGTTGTTAAACTAGTGACTGAAAACATTGTGAGAGTCAGACTTTAGCAGGAAGTGGCTTAGTTTCACCATTGCTCATTTCATCAAAATGTACTCTGATTGACTTTACATATATCCTTTAGTACTTGTTTGAAAGAGCAATAGCGCCCTCATTTTCTTCAGTCAGTTGATTTGTGCTCAGCTAGGAAAGAGGCTCTTCTTGCTAATTCAGCTGATGATCTGTTCTGGCCTCTTCTCTTTTTTGAGGTGACAATGACGTCACCTGACAACCCCTTTGTGAAATTTCAGTTTAGGTAGTAATTAAGCAGTTACAGTGTATAAATTAAATTGATGTATATCTGAAATGTGTTTAGTCAAAGAAGGAAAATCTCAACAAAGGAAGAAAAAAATTGAAAAAGAAACATTTACCACATTCTGATTGTGGTTCATTTGTCTGAAAACGAGTTGCAATTAAAGAATTTTCATCGATTTGGGAAACATCAAAGATTGAAACCCATGAATTTAATGGAGAGTCTTCGTGAAATATTAATGTCAATAAAACTGTTTGATTGATTTGTATTAATTGTCTTTGAGCTTTGAAGATGCATTAAAAAATGGAACCTACTACCATTGCTTGTGCATGATGCCCCATATAAGCAAGTGAGTCAGGATAACAAGTCAGTGAGCCATAACAGGAAAAAAAAAAAACTGTGGGGGCTTCTACAGTAGATGGAATCAGAAAGTTAAAGGGCCAATCCTCTCACCCTAACTACACTTCTTGTAGGGGTTTACAGAAATTCTCAATTGGATTAACTTTTTGGTTGATAGCTAATTCAAACAATGCAGAGTACTCAAGCTTACATTATACAACATGAACTTTACTGAGAGTGTTTTGATTATACACATTATGCTTTTTTGTGCTGTCCCCGAAGCAGTAAACTGAGATTGTGCCTGGATGAGGATGAATTTTATACAATTGTCAGAGGGAAGAAGGTTAGGAGAATTGGTACTGTTTCGGGTGAGGGAATTGGGTCTTTTAATTTGAGGGGTAAATCCCTAACCCTGAGCCCTACCTTTTTTGAAGGGCAGGGGTAGAAAGGTGTCATTATGTCTGAAGAATATTGGTCAGTTTCGGGAATCATGAATGTGGGAGCTAGAGGCACGATAGCACATGCATCTGCACCCTACCCCAATTTTTCTGAAAATGGTAAACTGAGCCCCTTTGAAATAAAAAAATGTAATAACATAATGCAGGACTGTTAAAAGTGTCATTCAGATGTTGTTAGTTCCTGTCCCCAAATATGTTTTGACATTTAGCTTCTCCCCTAGGTGACATGAAACAAAAACAAATGTTCATTCTCAACCTTAAAAAATTTAAAGTTCACAACCTGCAGCACTCCATTATAAAATGGACATTTTAGAGGAATGGCAGGCTACTTATGCCAATTATATCATGAAAACTTTTTAATTTTATTACAACCACAATAAAAGGTTAGTTATAAACTTTTTAAGTCTGATCAGCTCTGGATTAATTTGCAAATTGTTTGTTCCTGCTTGTTTCAAGATACTTTCAGCTGTCACATCTACAATAAAGACCTTCAAGGTTTCATGATGATCATCTATTCTACTGGCAAGTGCCATTCCCCTATACTCCCTTCTTTACCTCTACTGAAAGAGATTACCCCAAGAGTGTTTCCATAATTTGATTTCTTTTAGGGGATAATCTCCCATCTCATTATCCCCCCATCTCTTTGGTCCCCCAGGTTTTCATGTGATTGTTTTTCCTAACCCTAAACCTATCTCTACCCTCCTTAACCCTTAAAGGCATATTTTCATCATCCCAAACAGTTCCAATTCTCCCAACCTACTAACTTCTAGCCCCTCCCACATTTATCTAAGATCATCTTTATCCAGACACAATCCTAGTTTATTGCTTCATGGCTTGTCCCAGTGGCCATACAAGTCCATAATGTGTAATCAAGACACTCTCAGTGCCCATGCTGTGTAATTTAGCTATGATGCATTGTTTGAATGTGATGCCAATCAAAGAGTTGTACCAATTGAGAGTTTTGATGTATGCATACTGAAACTGTAGTTTAGGGTGACAAATGACTGCCTTTAACCTAAACCAATGACCCTAACTCTAATCCCAGTGAGTTGGGAATCCTATGAATAATGACACAGGGAATTAGTGACATGAATTAAGCTAACTGGGGGGGGGGGGACCAACAAGACCTTGGACCATCGGAAATGAAGGACTAAAGAGCAGACCCTTCTTCTAGCTTTATGTCTTCAATGAATTAATGTAGAATGAAGACCACAAGTAGGCATAATCAGCATTAAAAACAAACATATAGCTACTAGACACTATATTAATTAAAATAGGACGGAAAACAACAAAAGGGTAATTACAACTTACAGTGTAGCTACTGCATGGTCAAGTGGTTAGCATGATTTGCAGCCAAGAGGCCTGGCTGGGTCATACAAGGACTTTTAAAATGGAGCCTTCTACCCTGGTGCTTGGTGCTCAGCATAAGCAATGGAGGAGGGAAAACAAACCAGTGATCCACAACTGGAAAAAAGGCTTTGGCTAGTCTGGCCTACACCAGTTAGTTAGAAACTGAACCATAGAACCTCAGCTTACCAACTAACTAAAGCCCAGCTCTGTTTTCAGCAAAGCTTTTTCAAGTCTAGCTCTTACTCAACTAAAAAGAAAAGAAAAAATAATAATAATTTAGTGAAAAAAAAGGTTTGATGTGTAAACTTGCATAATCTACATATCTACATTTCTCCAAAGCTTACATCTAATTCTCTATGTAATTTGCACTTACCCCCCACTAACCCTGGTAAACTAATAGCACAGAGAGAGAGGGCGCCCTTACTCCCCACAACGAGTAGCAGGGGAATCACATGATCTAGGCTATTTACTGCAAAACAAACATGACATTACTTGGGTTTAAGACTTGAATTTAGCAAAGTTTTGTAGTAGTAAGATATGAATAAATTCAGTAAAAGCTGATGTAATTTAAAGGGCAAAAGCAGTCACCCCAACTTTACATATTGTGGTAGACTGTTCTGTTTCATGATTGGCTCAGGAGGGTCATGTGACAATATTTCATCTTCTGAAATTTGAAATTTTACTAGGAGAAACTGCTTGGTTTACCCTAAAATATGTAATATTCAGTCCTAAAATGTTATAAAAGGAATAAGACGAAAATTTTTAGATTTAGCTGTTAGTTCAAAATTAGTTTGGGGTGACTGCTCTTGCTCTGTAAGGCCGGACCAGCTGTGAAGTCAAACTGGAAATCTGTTCTTTTACAACTCAGAAGTAAAAATATGGTTTTTTGAAAAATGCCTGAAATGTTAACCCAACCTCTTTAAGTTATTATTGTGCTATGGCACAGTGCTGGTGCAAAATAAAATTTTTCCTGTCATTTCATCATCTTGAATGACAGAGAAATAGGTGAATTTTCTTCAGAATCATTTACAAAGATGTCATAGTTCAGAAAATTGGAAATTTAGAGCAAAATTCACAGAAAATTCATTTTCTAGCTTCCACATGAACTTTTGCCATGGTCACCATGGTTGAAATAACAAAGGGTGCGGAGAGGTTTTAGGGCTTTTTGAAATCCTTTTGTGCTGTATAAACTGTAGTTGAAAAACAGAAAAAAAATAACCTAGTACCATTTTGCACCTAGGCCTTCTCAAAAGTTTTTTCCACTGTGGGAACCCTCCATTTAGGCCTCTTTCCCAGCCCAACTATCCTGAATAACAGGTTCAGAAACTGGACCTTTGCTTTGCTTTACATTCTGCATTGAGTATACAGAAGGAAAAGTTCATTCTCAATGTCATTTGAAACCTTCTGCAATGATTAAAGTTTCTAAAATGGTTCTTGGTTAAATAAGGATGGGAAGTTAAATTCATCTATGTATGGTTGCACTTATTTTGATTGGAATGTAAAATATGGGGTAACTGAACTGTACTGGAGGGCACAAGAGTTTAAACAGGAACTTTTCCTTGCACTTTGTGATGAAGAGAAGAGATTTATTTAAATCCTTTGGTTACATCTGCATGTGGGGGAAGACCTCAGCCTAATTGGAAATTAAGGTAACATGTTCTTGAAATCCCTCTCGTTAACATTTGGCTGACATAATCAGGCATTGCGATAAACTCTGGGAGTTATGTTTGGAATTTTTTTGTTAATGGTAAGGTCAGAATCACCATTAAGCAGCTTTACTGTCAAGTACATCACTCTGAGATACATGACATCTTAAATAAGGACAAGTAATTCTGCTTTTATCAACCTCGTCTGAGCAGATTACTCACTGTGGATGCAACACCTAGTACTGCTCTGAAGTCTTTAGAGGTCCTGAAAAGGGGTCATGTCGTACTATGATTGATTTTGTTTCTGTGTGCCCCAGACTGCAGTGCAACATAAAAGAGAATTTATTAAAAGAGTGACTGCTCTTCAAACCATCCTAGAACCCTTTGCTTGCTTATCTTTTGGTCATAACTGGATGATTTCTTGCTCTCTCGGAAGGTACCAAATGCTTTTCAGGGTACAAGATATCTTACATTTAATTGAATTCCCATATGGTTTTTTTCTTATTGAAGTGGTGATACACCTTATGCATTTTTTAATGAGATAACAGGCCATTGATGCTAGCAACGTTATCAAAACATCACTAAACTAAAATGAGAGGATGGAATCATAACCGTGACGGGAGAATGAGACCTCAATATTAATTCATTACAGACGGGTAAAATCATTTCGTGGTAGCAAGAGTGATAGCCAATCTTTACACAAAATTTGTCTCATTTTTGGACAGCAAACACATATTGAGGAACATTTTGTCAAAGCAGATGGCATGTAGTGATCAGTATCCTTTATATAAACTTGAATATTCAAGTGGCTGAGAACTATTTTTGGACAAAAATCATATTGTCTGGAGGTGTGCATTCCATGTAACAGCAGTGGGAAAGCCAGATGGGACAATATTTGTTAAACAAACATGTTGTTGGCATGTGAGTTTTTGTTGCTGCTTGAATGAAATTTATATTCTATTATTTATAAGTCTGTTGGAAAAGTGGTATCATATCTGCCGAAATAGAAATTTCAAAAAAGTTGTGATACAAAAACGTTTGAGATGAATATTAGTTTCCACGGTAACTCAAGTACATGGCTTTTACTTCTAAAAACAGAACCAAAATTGAAGTACTTTGCTGGTAGGCTCCAGTAGAATTGAAGTCTACCTCCTAAGGAAATCAACCCAAGTAAACTCTGAGGACCTTTAAGACTTCAGAATTTAGTTTCAGTTATATTCAGAAGAGCCTTGTCATCATCATTTTGAAAGCGTGGATGCAATGTTTTGTTAAAAGTCTGCTTTGAATCAGCTGGAAAAAGTTATAGCTTTTTTACCAACCTTCAGCTTGGATACTTACTGTTTTAAACTTTCCAAAGTTTGTTGTGATATTGAACTTTTTCTCCAAAAGTGAAATTAATTCTTCCACTATGCCTACAAGCAAACCAGAATTGCTTCTTCCAGCTGCTGCCCACACGGGGTTACAGTTCAGATTTTTGGTAAGATTGTTTTTATTTTTGTTAAAACTTACTTTTAAAGGGCATGAGTAGCAGCTAAATCTGACAGTTTTCTTCTTATTTCTCTTTAAAGAATTTATTCATAATAGTTTAAGACTTCAATGTTGCATATTTCAGAGTAACCCAAAAAGTTAATTAATACTAGTAACTATCACATTTGAGGAGAAATGTGTGTCACATGACTCCCAATAGCCAGTCGTGAAACAGAAAAGTCTAGTACACTTCTTGAAGTTGGGTTGAATGTTCTTGCCCTTTAATGTATTCATGGTGAAACTGTAGGAATATTTGTCTTGTGATCTTTGAACTTAAAATTTATCACTCTGCTCTGGTACTCAAGGAGAGAATATAAGCTTTAAAATGTCAGCAATAGTTTCGTTCGAGGAGGTCTCTATTCTGTGACTTCTACCTTTAGGTGAGATCTTATCAGCAGGTGTTTTTTGTTTCATGAGAAAAGTTTGAGGAATATGTAGCACCCTTTTTCCTAGTATGACATATTTAGTTTCATAAATTATTTTGGGGGTTTTTGTTTTGTAATTTAGGTGCAGTGGTTTGCAGATCTACAAATGTCCTATTCAAGATAAGTGATGTAGGTTTCTTAAAAATTTCGGAAACTCAAGAAATCAAAAAAGGCTTAGGATATTTGAGCTTATAAGTTTAACTATACATGCATGATGCTTGTGACAAACTGATGACCCTAAGCAAGTTACTGCCCCTGACCTCAAAGTGCATAAGATTACTATAGGTACACCTTAGAGTGTAGTTGCTATCATATTACAGTTTTGTAGTGATTTGTACTTCATACAAAAGAAGGGTTTGTGATGTGATGGGTATCTCGTTTTTACTTGGTAAGGGGTAGTCACCCCCAGCAATCTGCCCAGGTCAATAGATACAGTACATAAAATTGTTGGCAAATTTATACTGAATCAGTTTAGATTTTGCTGACAGGGTAAACAAGCAATGAGTTACTATTAATTTTGTAAGAGAACTCAGTGGTCAAGAATAGCTCATTGAAGAAATATTTGCCTAAATGCATCTTTTGAACTTAAAGGCATATTTTCATCATCCCAAACAGTTCCAATTCTCTCAACCCACTTACTTCTAGCCCCTCCCACATTCATCTAAAACTCATCTTTATCCAGACACAATCCTAGTTTATTGCTTCATGGCTTGTCCCAGTGGCCACACAAGTCCATAAAGTCATAATCAAGACACTCTCAGTGCCCATGCTGTGTAATTTAGCTATGATGCATTGTTTGAATGTTATGCCAATCAAAGAGCTGTACCAGTTGAGAGTTTTGATATATGTATACTGAAACTGTAGTTTGGGGTGACGAATGACTGCCTTTAAGTTTCCTTCCCTCACACACCCTTCACCCTTGGCCTGTTGATCGCTGGACATTTTTACTTTGACCTTGATTCCGAATCCAACTGTGCAATGACACATGATATGTTGTTAATGGGCACACACCTTCAGAGGACTTTTAAAGATTGATTTGCATTTCCAAAGATAATGTGACTAGAATTAAATTCAGTGTTTAATTTAGTGCAAAACCATGAAAATCAGCTCAGATTTAATGAGTCTTTGTACAAAGATAAATTAAAAAAAATTCAGAATTAAAAAGTTTTCTATTGAAAAAAAGGGACCAATTCATGATGATAATGTCCAAGTAATGATGCCCAGTTGGGAGGCGGGTATAGACTTTTCTTATGCCCCACCTTTAACTACTGGTTATATTCAGTTTACCTCACGAGGATAACTGGTTATCTGCTTTAATTTTTTTTGCACAAAGTTTCCTGCAAATAACTGGTATGCTGAAGCAATGCGATGTTCCCCCATCCCCCTTTTTTTAAAATGCCTAGCAACAAACTGCAAGGACTTGCAAACAAACCATTGACCCGGTGGCATGGAAAAAAATCTAAGTTCATTCAAAACACAAACAAACATGAAGCAGATATAAATTAAGACTGGGTCAGGATCCCATGCTTGATTCTAGTCAGGAAATAAAGACAGAATTAAATCAAAAGTTGAATCAGGAAATTTCCTGTTTTACCCAGCCAGGATTAAATCTGGATTAGGTCAGGACTGAACATGGATAGACTCAGTTGGTTAGTTAATTAATTAGATGGAGGTTTACGGCCCAGTTTCCAACCTAATTGGTTCAAGTCTAGCCAGTCACAGTTTTTTTTTCCAGTTGTGGCTCACTTGTTTGGTTTCCCTACTCCATTGCTTATCCAGAGCATCACTCACAATGGCAGTAGGTTACTTTTTTAGAGTCTTTGGTATGACTCGACCTGGAAAGCGAACGCGGGCCTTCCGCGTAAGAGGTGGATGCTTTACCGTTAGACAGATAGACTCAGGATTAAGAATGAAATGTAATTCCAGTCTTTAAAGGTCCAGTCTTATTTCTGTTTCTCTTCATATTGAAGTCTCTAGGAGGGACCTGTCTTTGAAAACATTGATATAATATCTAGTTAAGATTTAAAGGAAGTTTAAAGGCTTACAAAATATTTTTTCTCACCATAAAAATGGGTTTGGAATGTGTCAAAAAACAGAAAATATTAATTTGAAAATTTTTAATAGGGAAACATCAGAGCTATCCAAACACATGTAACAAGTAATTTCACTGGCAGTGAATCAAGGGAGAGTTGCAATGTAAAACCATTATAGAAGGATCTGACCCGACATGGATTTGGATTCAGTGATTTGGTAGGGTCCCGGTATGTTTTGAAGATGTGGATTTCAAATTTCAAATTTGTGTTTAAAGCACCCCATTTAAAAGTGAGAAGAGCACCATCTAGTGGGGTTTATTCATTGTCAAGGGCTACTGGGAGATAGTTTGACCATATTCCAAACAGCTCTTACAAGGAATGTGTGAAAAAATGTTGGTGTGGGTGTTGTTTTTTCCATAGTGAATTGTCATTGACAAAAACACTTTGTACTCAAAACAGTATCCCACAACCCTTTGTAATTGCTGTTTGGGGAAAAGGGTCTGTGGGCTCTCCAGATGTAGTATTGAGATAAATTTTAGAGTTCATAAATTCACAAAATAGGCTCAGTTTGCCAGATCTTAACATAATTCCTACCTCCTTCAAAAAATAAATAAATAAATAAAAGGAAAAAAAAAGAAAAAATGAAAAAAGGGGAAAACTTGCATAGTGCTTGCTGCTAACTCCAAAACACATTTCAGTTGTAAAAATTTCTGTTGTTATAAGTTGGCCTAATAAGCTTAATTTCCATCATTACCCCTATTTTGTTTGTGGGTGACCTTGCAGGAATTTAGTTATGACAGTCAAAAAATTTTGGAAGATAGAAAAATTGTCAAATATCTGCACTCTCATCTCTACTAGTTGAACCTATGTGATCTTCAGCCAAAGTCCCTAGTTGGTAGTGATGGCTTGATCGAAACTTTGCAAGGGGTCTTACACTGCCTGCAGGTATAAAAGTATAACATAATTATGACACTAATGAAATTGGTTAAGTACATTCCACAGCATTTGCACTTTGGATAAGAGCAAATCATGGATGTCCTGGTTTTGAGGGTTAAAAGTCGTGACATTATTTTGAAAAAGAAACAGCTCCCTGGTTTGCGAGCGGCTTGTAGATTAAAATTTCGAATAGCTGGATGTGGTATTGCTACTATTTTGGCATGGAAGTACAGGTGATGTTGTGGTGTAACTAGTGGGGGACAAAGGTAAGAGGGACATAACACATCAGGACTCGCAATATTTAAGGGCATGAAATGAGCAGAATGGCTGTCAGTCTATGTTATTTCAATGGCCAGGACATTTACCGAGGGGCATCACATGCCGTCAGTTATTTCGAGCCCTGAAATATGAATGTTCATATGATACAGTTGTTAAATTTAATTCTCTGGGTTTTATAGGAGCTCCAAAATGGTAGTATATATTGACCCACTTCAGTATGCTGCCAACCATTTGTCCAGAGACAAGTATGGGTTAGGTTAGGTTATGTTAGATGTAGTTTAACGTCCGGGTTTCCAACCAATTGGTTCAAATTGAGCAGGCCAAGGCCTTTTTTTCCAGTTGTAACCATGCGCATTGGCATCCGCAGAAAAAAAGTCAGGGGGGGGCAAAATTTCTAGACGGGAGCAAAACCTCCCAGTCACCATAAATTGACATGAAACATGCAAAAATTTCAGCCCAAAATGCCTCCCAAATCGCTGGAAATGGCATTTCTAAAGCCTATTTTTGGCATAGAAACTTGGAAAACACATTTTGTTCAGGTTTTTGCTTTGATTTTTATACATTTTTTCAAATTTTTGATTTTCCAGGGGGGGGGGATGCTCCAACCACTTGACCATGCAGTTAGTCATAGAGTCTTTTCATACCAAATAAATATTCATAAAAGTGGTGGGGAAGACATTCACTAGACTCATGGTATGGGAGACAATTATTCTTAACCTATTTTATCCACAGTCCTATAGAGCAAAAGATGTAGTTACATAGGCATATGATAGGGTAGGGTGGGGGACAACATGCCCCCCCCCCTTTAAATGTTTGGATAATATCAAAATCTATCCAGTCAAAATAAATTTGTTAACATTGGGGTTCCATTTGAAGAAATATGGACAAATTTTTCAGCTTATTCTACAAGGTGCAGATATTACAGAAAAATTTGTGTCCTAATTTCATAGCTTTATAGTAGTTTATAAATATAATAAGCAATTTGAAGGGAAGTTTATTACCCCAGTTCCAATTCTGACAATGTACCTCTACCCCCTCCCACAAAGTACCTCTACCCCCTCTCACAACTGTCTAACATGGTGTCACAGACTTTCTATACATGGACAGAGCATACTACACAGTAGATTGTCGCTAGCTAATGTATGGGAAAAAGCGCACCAAAAAAATTAAATTGCAATATTTTGCAAGAAAGTTGAAATATTTTTGACATATTGCAAGGTACAGTAAGGTCAAAATCACTTCACGTATTGCTGGAGTATGATATTGTTTCCCATTTAAGTTTAGCTTTTTTTTAAAATATTACAGAATCGTCGTCAAATCAAACGATCTATACTGTCACGGCGGCCATCTTGGTGCGCCTTTTTTGCACCAGTTGGTGGGGACCATCTAGGGATAGGACGTACATGTTACATGCTCTGTCCATGTACAGAAGTCCATGCATGGTGGGTACAATTCTGTTAAGGAAGTGAGAAAGCTCTGCCAGGGTTTCTAGTGAAATCCCCAATCGCTTATCATGGCTGATGTGTGACTCCATTCATGTGTACTATAGTGATTTTTTTGCCTCTTTGGCTGATTGGTTACTAAAGTTTCTTGCCCAATATGAAATAGAAAAAATGAGCTCATCTCAACAAGCTGCTGATCATTGTGGTCCTTGTGTACTGCACTGAAGAAGTCAAACAAATACTTAAAGGGACAATCATCTCCTCCAAAACCAAAGGGGTTTACCAGAATTCTCAAGTTGCTCAGCTCTTTGATTGACAGCTTATTAAAAGAATGCAGAGTACCAAAGCTTATTTTACACAACATGAACTGTACTGAGAGTGCTTAGCTTATGAACATTGAGCTTTTCTATACTCACCCTAAAGCAATGAACTGAGATTGTCTCTGGGTGAGAATGAAATTTGGACAATTGTGAGTGGGAGGGGCTTAAGTAAGAAGATCAGGAGAACTGCCACTGTTTGAGGTGAGAGAATTGGATCTTTAGGTTTAACAAGCTTAAGGGTTAAGTTTCATGATTGGAAGGAAGAAATTGACTTTCAGACTCAACCAAGATGCTGATCATATGAAACTCATCCTCATCCAGACAGACACAATCCTAGTAAATACTGCTTCATTACATGCCCTGGTGTGCATATAAATAAGGCCCTAATGTGTAATCAGAATACTCACAGTAGGCCTACATGCTGGGTAATATGATCTACTCTGCAATTTTTCAACTGCAATTGATGTTGATCAAAAAGCTGTGCCAATTGAGAATTTCTGTAGACTAAGGCCCAAAATTATACCAGGGGGGAGGGGGGGGAGGCAAATGACTGCCTTTAAAATGTGAGAGAATCATTAGTAAATGGTGCACAGGAGTGGTCTAGTTATTTTGTATAATAGGTTCTAAAACTTTTTTTTAAATTTTTTGTTGTTGTTGTTTTTTTTTTTTAAGTTTGCCCTCTCAACCCTTTGATCTGACATGATGAATGAAAGTTACATAAGCTATGTGTTTGCCCATGAAACAATTCCTTGAAGCTTTTTAATTATTTCCCTTTTGGCTTTCCTAAGCTTCAATTTCCCTTCCTATCCTTCAAGTAGTATATATTTTTTGATATCACAAGGAATAAGTTGAACCTTTAAAGAATTTGTGTAATTCCTGGCTCTTAGCATAGTTATTAAGTCAGAATGGCTTCCCTTGCATAATGCTTCCACAATTTGCATAAAATTCTTAATTTGAATTTCACAGCCAGCAGAACTTGGCTTGCAAGTTGATCCACCAAGATTTTAGTGTTCTACTTTAATTTAGAGAAAACGTTAAGCACGGTAGATGATCCGTGTTTTCTTAATGAATTAGAGCACACTTTGTTCGTTACAGTTGATCTGCAGCAGCATTTAATGGATTTTGGATGAGAATAGTATACTTGTACACAGTGTGGAGTATTCACTGTGGCAGAACCCCCATGATGGTCGTTGTGAGTCATATTGTCGGTTTATGTACTTGTCAGCTTCCTCTCTGCTTTCTGTGGACGAAATTCCTTCTTCCTATGGAGGGTTGTTCCATTATAATGAAGGGAAGTGGTAGAGGTTATTTTGACAATTGGAATTAGGTCAGTTTAGTAAGGAGGGTAAGAGAAAACTGAATGGGGGAGAATGCTATTCTCATTCTATTGGATGCAGAAGAGAAAGGAAGACATTAGTATTGTATCAGGGTGGGGGGGGGGGGGGAGATGGGGCTGACTATATTGCAGCTCAGAAATAATTTTTCAGTGCTGTTATCAGTGAATCAGGCTGTATCTGAGATTTTTAGCTGGATTTCAGTGCGGGCCAAAAACTCTCTTTTCTGAATTGGAAGAAAGGTCAGTATTTGTTTTAAGTGGCAGATTTTAGACATGGGGATTTAGAGGGGGAGGAGGTTTACATTGGTTCACCAGAGGAATCTGTTATACACACGATAGAATTGCAAAAACAAATAGAGGAAACTTTAGGATTTACTAGAAATTAAGGAAGGAATAATGCCCCTGAGTGCCTTTTGCCGCAGTGTACCCACTTTTGATGTGTTCAAACAGGCCCTCGCATGTTTCACTTGGCGTTTGTGGTCATGAGGTTAATAACAATAAAA